>OZ012688.1:27108047-27144958 GCA_963942565.1 Maea johnstoni
GAGAGAGAGAGAGAGGGAGAGAGAGAGACACACACACACACAGACAGACAGACAGACAGAGAGAGGGGGAGGGGAGGGGCAATGATAATTAATAAGTCTATGATTTATTTGTCTTTCTACAGAGGAATTGTTAGGTGGTCTGTTATCAGAGCTGTGTATCATTGGGCAATATTTGCATAACATTATGAATATTTCTTTAAATTTTGTAATTTCAAATTGTTGTTTCAGGAACAATCACAGTCCTTAATTTTCCTTTGTATTCTTTGCCACCCTCCCTTTTACTTCCATTGCTGTTTTCATATATATTCATGTTAGTCATTCATGTACTTTTTTGCTTTTTCAGACTGCTTTACATTGGGCTGCGAAACATGGAAAACCTGATGTGGTCAAACTGCTTATGGGAACTAACTTAGCTCAAGTCAATGCAAAATCGGTGAGTGGCTGCATTCTATTATGTTAATGAAAAATTACTCTTTTGACCCACTATGTCAAAATGTATATGTATAATTAACGTTTATCTTTTGTCTAACTAATACCTTGTGGCTTAAAATTTGATCTTTCAAAGTTTGATAGTTAAATATCTTCAGGATATATTAGGTAAAAAGTCTTTCCTCCGATCCATAGAACCAATATTTGTATTTGTTGAATCCATATCCTATTAGAACCCTGAAAGATATATTTGCTTAATATATAATACAGATATTTTTCACCCATTCAGCCCTAGAGCTGAGCCCTTAACCAGGCTTTAAATTAAATAAGAGATCAATTTTTTTTTCAAAGTATCTTTTTTAAGTCTATGAATGAAAGATGTTCATCAAAACAAAATATCAACAACTTCTATTATCATTTTGATGATCAATTCCTAATGCCCATCTTCTATAAAGTATTGAAGTATCCAGACAATAATCCATAGAGGAAGTCATGATATGAATGCTTGAACGTTGGATGGCAAGATGACATAATACCCACTTTCAAATACATCAATTTCCATACCTGAGTGTTTTATGTTCTTCCATGCTCAAGAGGTTTTAATTAGGCCTTAGAAAGAAGCACTTAAAGTAGTTGTGGCTGCAGTTGAAGTGTTGTTTCAGTGTTAATTACCTAATGGTATAATTGCCAGTTGGCAAGACTCAGGAAGTTGGTGGAAGCGGTATCATCTTTTATCTTCAGGGACTCTCACAGACACCTATCTCTCCAGCTCATCTTGAGGGTCTAGAAACAGATTGTGATTAAACAAGTGTTATTTCTCTCAACAATGCGTTTCCTGGCCCCCTCCCCTTGCCCATTAGCATGCATGGTCTTTGTAGTGTAATTAACCCCTAATTAGGGACCCCTGCTACCTGGTACAGGTACGCTCTTTAGCTCGTTAGCAATAACAGGTGTAAAAATCGGGAGAGAATTGGCAACTAACAGTCACAGCACAAAGGTGACAATGCTGTTAAAGCTATTATTGATTGTTTTTGCGAGTTTGGTTTTTAATTGTGGGAATTTCTACTTGCACTTATTATCTTGAATGGTTGATGAAATGAGTGAATAAATCTCTTAGAAGATTATTTTACCCTAGATATATACACCTTTTGATTACTACATGTTGTAACTACAATAGCAAAAACTGGTAACAGGTCCAGGGGTGTCCAACTGTCCTTTAATATCACTGTTTAATTCAGGAAATTCTCGGGAAACTTGACCAAATGATTCTGTTGAATGTTTCATGTGTATTTTCAAATACTGATTGTACTTAGAAAGCATGTTAACTCCATTTAGTGATACCCCCTATTGATTGATATAAGTCTTCATTATTGCTACAAGGTTGATATTGTAGTGTCACCTGGTGACAGTAATTAAACTGATTTTATGGACGGGCCCTAACAAAGATTGCTGTGCTCCAGGACCAATTTCCGGTGCTCCAGGACTCGAAAACTTAAACACCACATGGTTCTTAATGATATTGTTTTGTCATCACTAGATCACTAGAGATTTTTGATGAAATATAGAGGAAATAGATGACTGGATCGAAGTGTGGTAAATGATTATTGTAAATCTGAAGGGGATATTTTTCTTGATGACGTTTTCCACTTCCAGTTCCATGAACCATTTCTGTTGTGATGTGTAGTTCCACCATAGGTGGCAGCACTGTTTAGTGTGTCATCATCATTGTCATCATACGTGGGTTGCCGTGTGCGGAGGCCGTGTAGCGGTGCTGTCGACACTCAGTATTCCCATGGTGCATCGCTCCGGGCCATTATTGCCGGCAATAATACCATTATTGCAAATAAATATTCTCGCAGGCCAAAGTAGCAGCGGTATAAATTCTACAGATCAAGATATGATCTGACGATGATGGATGGCGCGAAGAGACGCAGGAAGTTCCCAGATCTTCGTCTTACAAATCAGCGCGTAATGGAACAACGCTGCCAGTGCCGATACAGGCTTGTCTAAGCCCGGATTACCCATAATCCCCTCTCCTATGCTTCATTGGCTGCGAAAGCTTAGCAGCTGGAATGAAATAGTTCATCATTATCCTGGGGTCAGCAAGCTAATAAACTTCATTGGGATAGGCCTTATTAAATACCACTCCCTGCATTATTTTATGCCGCGCTCAGTAATTGCTATCTGCCGGGGCTCAGTCGAATTCAATTTTGCCACAAATTGGAGAAAACAGATAAATACTGTTAAGCCTACTATATTAGCAATAGTTTAATTTTAGGACACAGGCGGGAATTCATCAAGTAGCTGCGAGAGCCGGCGCTTTATCCCATATTGGATATGAATTATGAAATGCTTATAGGGAGAAGTGGAGCTGTTAACCCTTATGCTGCCGGTGGCTAATTTTACCAACACAAAATGATGCAAAAAACCTGAAAAATCACCGAAACCCTGGCAAATGGGTACTCATCTGAGAGTACTCGGCGAGAGCTATCTTATGAATACCAACTTGACAGGGTTTGGATGGTTTTTAAAGATCTTTGCATCCTTGTGCTATGGACGAAGGTAGCCTGAGCATTGGTAGGGTTAAGAGAGGGACAGGATGGGATTGTGGCGGTGTTATTTTGTGATAATCTCCTGGCAGCAGCTGAAGGTGAGGCTCTCTGCAGTATCTCTCCCAGGCAGCGCAGCTATAAGTGAGAACAATAGCAGGACAGCATTTGACTGTGAATCGGAATAAATATTTTCACAATATTGCCATTTTACTTCTATAATTCTCCATAAGTGCATCTGTGTCTTGTAAAAAAACAGCTTTGTAACATGTGTGTAGATGGATGTGTGTTTGTGTTTCAATGTGTGAGTGTGTGTGTGTGTGTTTATGTCTGTGTGTGTGTGTGTGTGTGTGTGTGTGTATCAATTTGTGTGTGTGTTTGTGTGTATGTCAATGTGTGTTTGCTTTTATGTATGTGTGCATGTATGTGTGCTAGGAAGACATAGAAAACAGGTTACTTTGTTGGCCTAGACAAATTGATGCATGAAAGAAAAGCTTCTCGCCTATGAAGTCATTATATACACAACCTCCACACAGGACCGATTGAAAATGATAAGGAAAGCTCTTAAAAATTGATAAGGCTTTGAACGGCAGCTCTGATAAGAGGAAATTGAAAATTACCAGACTAGCTGGCTCAACAGATAATGAGAAATCACAGGCTTGTGGCAATCTTTTAGTTGCCAGTAATCATATTAGGCTCAGTTAATCCTCTTATGTTATCTATTGTAGTGCTACCCCGCCAGGGCGGCTCGTCAAGATGGTATCCTATTGGAGGTGTTTGTCAGCTGTGTACAGACAATGTATACTCTTCCTGTTCCCTAGACTGGGGCGAGGGTCAGCCTCTATGGCGGAGTGGTCTAAGGTGCTGTCACTGCATGATGGCTAGCTGTCTCTCACCACTGAGGGTCTGCCCTGATGGCCGAGTGGTCTAAGGTGCTGCCTCTGACTGATAGCTGTCTCTCACCAGTGAGGGTCTGCCCTGGTGGCCGAGTGGTCTTAGGTGCTGCCACTGATGGCTAGCTGTCTCTCACCACTGAGGGTCTGCCCTGATGGTCGAGTGGTTTAATGTATGGTGCAGCTTTTCATTTCATGCAAGCAACCAATAAACTTCCTGTGGATTCAATATTTAATGTTTTTTGAATTTTGACAATTGACATAAAGCTGATCCAGGGGGCCTGCCCTGATGGTTGAGTAGTCTAAGGTGCTGTGACTGTCTCTCACAACTGCCTAGGTTTGAATACCAGCCAGGGCATGTGAGCAAGGTAAAAGTTACTTTGGGTTAGGCTGTGGTTTTCCGACGGGTACTTTTGGTTAGTCATGAAGTAGCCTGGATAGGGGATTTCTGAATTCTGATAGTATTATTTTGTTTTAAAGAGAGCTATAAGTTATTTCAAGTGCAAAAATGTCAAGCATAAATACATTTCATGTCAAAGATTTGTTTTTAGATGGAAGTGTTATTTATCTATGTATTACAAAAAGTGGTATGTTTACCATGAAGAAAATAATTTTGGATGAAAAGGAGTTGTGTTTAATACGTACCCTTTATGTGCTCGAACTCTACTCCTCCTTAGGGTTTTATTATGTTTTGATGTGGATCATTTTATTTTGGATTCAGTTCATTTGTAATGAGAAGAGATCATTTTCAATATAAAAAAATTCACAATTGTAGGGGATTAGTTTGAACCCCTGGAATACCCCTTAGACCCCCACCCCTGTGTGCCGTTGGTTGGGTTCTCGGTTGGCAGAGGTAGCTGTGGTATGAGAGGGTGCTATGACAGCCCTCCTCTGTATCAGTTAACAACCACCTGCAGATCATGATGCAAACTAAATGACAGGCTTGTTATGACACGGAAATCTAGATGAGGCTCCTTATGTATTGGTGGGTAATGAATAAACTCATCTGCTGGCCGTGGCGTCTGTATGAGATTTGGAAAGATGTGTGGGTGCGTCCCCCCTAGGCATGACAACCACTACATGGATATGTGGGTAAACATGTAGAAATGTTGGTTCACATGAGTTTATAAATACTTAACCCTCTCACTGCTGAGGCAACGTGCTAAGCACAAGGACACAAGGAAACCATCTAAACCCTGTTGTGTTGGTATTCATTGTTATTGTCAAAAATATCTAAGATTCAGACAACAATTTCAAGAGGAACTCTTAACCCTTGTGATGAGGAGTTTACATTTTTGACAATTAGCTGAACCCTGTCATGTTGGTATTCATTGGAACACCCTCGCTGAGTACTATCAGATGAGTACCTATGTTCCAGGGTTCCAGTCTTTTATCAACATTCTTTCAAATCATTGTATTTTGTCCAATACAGCCACCACCATGTACCAGCACAAGGGTTAAGCATAGAAGTGTTAACAATGTATAATTATAGAGGTTGATCAGGTGGGAGATAATGACAGGCTGCTGTCCTGGGCAGGTGAAGGGGGGGGGGGGGGGTAGGAGGAGTAGGAGGCAAGGTCCAGACACAGAGCAGCCACGGGTCAACCACATATGTTGAGAACATAACCGTAAGCTAACCTACGGCTGTCGCCTCAACACTGCCAACAGCAGTAGCCTTATACTAACTACCTGTCAAATACGGCTGTGAGCCCTTATCTCGGGATCGCTGGCCAGACTGACTGTCTCCCAGCGCCCCTTGGAAGCTGATCACTCTCAGAAGGTAATCACACTATTTAGGTAATTATTGTGCACAGATTCTGTGTACAACTGTGTACACTGTCAGCCGGGCTCCTTTCATGCTGCTAAGTGCCCTAATCTTCCCTAATGGCCTCAATGCTGCTTGACAGCCCTAATACCTAGCCTAATAATTGATGCACTTAGCCACACTGCAGGGGGCGTGATTGTTCTCTTGCCCGCTAGAGGGAGCCACCGGTACAGGGTAGATACACTTGCCTAATAATTGATGCACTTAGCCACACTGCAGGGGGTGTGATTGTTCTCTTGCCCGCTAGAGGGAGCCACTGGTAGAATCATACTGGTTGATACACTTGCCTAATAATTGATGCACTTAGCCACACTGCAGGGGGTGTGATTGTTCTCTTGCCCACTAGAGGGAGCCACCGGTACAATGTAGATACACTTGCCTAATAATTGATGCACTTAGCCACACTGCAGGGGGTGTGATTGTTCTCTTGCCCGCTAGAGGGAGCCACTGGTAGAATCACACTTTAGAATTGATGTATTTAGCTAAACTGTTGGGGTGTGATTGTTCTCTTGCCCACTAGAGGGAGCCACTTGTCTAATAATTGATACACTTAGCTAAGCAGCAAGGAGTGTGATTGTTCTCTTGTGTGCTAGAGGGAGCCTCTTCAAAATGTTATAAAAATCTACAGATTCCACAATTGTTTTATAATGTACATGTGCATGTATTCAGTGTTTAGAAATGAACTACTCTGATAACTAAATGATACATTACACAGTCATGTAGAAAAGTTTAGCTTAAAAAGTACAAGCATATTCATAAAGAAACTCTTTGTCAATGATTCTGATGTAGATGGAATAAGTGACTGAATGAATGTATAAATGTCTCTCTCCCTCTTTGAGGGGAATGTCTGATCCTGCCTTAGGGTGTTGCTCATAACAAATTAAATTTGGATGTTTCCCTGATGATCTTTGCTACCTCTGTATAGCTTATAAATCTCCTCCTCTTTACAACAAACAGAGCTCTTTTTCCATTGAAACCTGAGAAGAGATTCAGAATCCCCTTGCAGAGGTAGTTTCTTCTACAGTTTTTGGTGTTAGATCCAATGTTAACATGTTTTTCAACAATCCGACACATGCTCCCTGTGAATGCCAGCCTTCCCCTTGCAGGTGTTCAGGTGTCTATTTCATTGTGGTTCCCCTCTGGTATCAAAAAATCAAAAAAGGATTTGGATAAAAAGGATATGCGAGGACCATTATAAGGGTGATCTCAAGTGTTTCAGGTGCGCAGAGCTCGTTAGGGTTCAGGTGGGCTCAGCATTCCTGCACAGCGGGTGAGCGACACAGGTGTGTCGAGCTGAGAGAAAAGTAATCCTGCAACTTGCCCCGCCGCTTCAACCCCAGTGGCCAAAACTAGCAGGGAACAAGGCCAGTACAAGACCTTAACAATGGTGAGGCGAGCGGCACCACATTCATCCTCAACGCCGAGTGAGCGAGCAAGGTTTTCTCAGGCACTGATAGGTGTGTGAGCTAATTCGCTTCCCTACATCCTACAGACAGCTTTAACCCTATCAATGCTGAGACTCACAAGAACTCAAAATAATTGGAAAATCGTCTTAACCCTTTCAATGCTAAGGCTAGTTTTGTCCGAAACATAAGGACACAACAATTTTTGAAAACCATCTAAGCCTTGCCATATTGTTATTCATAGGATAGCTCTCACTGAATACTCTCAGATGAGTACCCATTTTCTGCATTTTATTCAGTATTTTTGCATCAATTTGTATGAGCCAAATTGACCACTAGCAGCATAAGGGTTAATCCTGTCAGTAGAAAGCTCTCATTGAGTACTATTATATGAGTACCCATTTGCTAGAGTTTTTCAGTCATTTTTCAGCTTTTTTCACATTATTTTGTATTGACCAAATTAGCCACCAGCAGCAGAAGGGTTAAGGATGTGTGGCCGAGGGCTGGGCGAGCGGTGGGCTTTTTTACGCCCGTAACACGGGGGTCATGGTTGTACAAGGAATACCACCCATCTTGTTTCGACTCTTTCTTGTGTTCGGTCGTTGTGGATGTCCCGAGTTCCAACAAAGTGCTACTGTGATCTTCCTCCTCTCGGGGGTATTTGGCCCCGCTTAGTGACAATCTGAGTTACGTGCAAAAGGGAGAAAAGGGATCGGGTTCTGCCATAGCAAGGGGAACAGCGCGGGCGTCATGTAAAAAGGGCTCTTTTAAAACACGGAGAATACTACATAAACAGTGTGGATAGAACGGTATTGTCGGGCAATGGGGTATCGGGTGTCCGGCCCACCTATCTCCCACTGTGCTGCCACTGAACACTAAATTACACACATTAAAACCAATCACAACATCGCCCTCCCTCAATGCTGGCCATTAATGGGCTGGCAGATTAGAGCGGGTAGCGGGTTTCCTCTCGCCTTTCTCCCACACCCCAGGTGGCGCACCTGGGCGAGATTGCGTACCTGTGGGCGCATTCAGCCTGTTAAAGCTGCCCGGATAGTGGGACGATTGTTGTCCCCTCGGTCCAATCAACTGTTGTCAAACAATGCTATGGGGAGATCGGTTGCTTTTCTCATAGGGCTGGATCATATGACTGTTACCTGAAAGGGACTCTCATCCACCTTGTTAACTTCTCCATCCTCCTCAATACCCGGGGGAAGCTACAAAGCAGGTGATCACCAACCATCACCACCATCTTCGTCATCATCATCACCATCACCTTCATCAGCATCAGCATCATCATCAGCAGCCTCCTCCTCATCATCATTATCATCGTCATCATCATCATCATCATCATCATCATCATCGTCATCATCATCATCATCATCATCCTCCTCCTCATCATCATCAGCATCATCATCAGCATCAGCATCATCAGCCTCCTCCTCCTCATCATCATCAGCATCAGCATCCGCATCAGCATCATCAGCCTCCTCCTCCTCCTCATCATCATCAACATCATCATCATCATCATCATCATCATCATCATCATCATCATCATCACAGTCGCTCTCTAATCATACCAATACTGTATACAGGTGAACTTGGATATGACGGACTCAGTGGGACCAGGAAAATTGGTCCGTCATATGCAAAATCCGTCATATGCATATGATGGATTTAGTCCGTCATATGCAAGTGTGTATCTAATTGCATTGGGGACCTCAGTTGATCTATAAAAAAAAGTCAAAACAGTGAAAGAATATGCCTGGCTGGACTTTTATTATACATTTATTTGTCTGCTGAGAAATACCAGACAATTTGAACTGAGTTCTGTCTGGCCGAACGTAACTCAGCACATGTGTTAGTCTCGGCGAGAATAAGCCGACTGCTAGAAACGTGTTTGTCCGTCATACACAATGCTAATTACATAGTAAATAGCATCGTGTGTGCCGTGATATTGGTCCGTGGTAGCCGAGTTCCGGCATACGGAATCCGTCCTATGCATGGTCAAATACACATAGTTAATATGCATGGGACTGGGACCAAGCATATCGTCCGTCATAGCCAAAAGTCCGTCGTATAGTGGTCCGTCATATCCAAGTTCACCTGTACTTATATATATATGTATAAATATATACATACATATACATATACATACATATATATATATGTATATATATATATATATATATATATATATATATATATATATATATATATATATATATATATATATATATATATATATACTTGTATATATATATATATATATATATATATATATATATATATATATATATATATATATATATATATATATATACATATACACACACATATAATGTGTTCTTATGTTAAGCTGAACATGCAAAACTCTTATGAGATTACATGGAGGTTAGGAATCATGTCAGCTGAACCACAACAGGGCAATATAATAACTATATTTCAAGTTGAATAATAAAGTGGGGTGGATGTTCCTTTGGAAGCTCAGTATTCAAGCATGTTATTCAGTGAGTTATGATTGTGATACCCAATCTATTCATCATCTCTCTTCCTGCACTGTCTTTTTCATGTGAGATGGTAATTTGCCAGCTTCCTTCCCAGAAGTAGCATTTCATTGTAATTTATCGCCCCGCGAAGACCCGCGATTGTTTTTCGGATCTTTGAATTGCGCGGCCGCATCAATCATAGGGCCCAATAATTGTCATTTTACGGCGATACGCTGTAGATCAAGTGAGGGCTTCGGCTACCTTGTCGGGCGATTCCTAACGATCCCCCGGTCGCTAATTAGACTTTCAACTACCCCCTCCCATCTGTTTCCTGTGCGTTTGATCTGACAACCTCTGGCAGCGGTAAACAGAGCGCCCCCATGTTTTTCCCCCTTCTCTGCGAGCCGGCTTTCCCTTCTTCCGAAACTTCTGAAGGATTCCCGGGCAACTACAAAAATTCGCCCGGGCCCATGAAAATTTTTTATTCATGGAGGTGGACGATCGGGGAGGGGCACCTTTGCATGTAGTGCGGCTCTTAATCAAAACTATAAGAATAACCCGCGGCCTGAATTGTGTGACCCACAAGTTTCTCATGTCAAATCGAGAACAGTATTACAATATGCCGGTCCCCTGAGAGCGCTCCAACAAATGCGCTCACTTTGAAAGAGTTGAACAACTGAAATCTACACTGCTTTTCGCTGTAGGAAATGCCCTGCACTCGATGTCAGAAATTTAGTGAGTAGAAGAATAAATCGTTTTGACATCATCAGGTCCTTACTTCAAAAAGCTATTAGAGTAAAAAGAGGAGAGGTTCATTTTCATCCCCCCAAAAAGTTATATAACTGTACTTAAAACCAGAGATATAGTTAAAACTCCCTGTTAAAACCTATTCTTTGCATTTTCACTCAGTCAGGGATATTTTAACAAATTGATGCTCGCAGCGGCTGAAAACAGCCTGACAATTTTGATTAAATCTTTCAAGTGAAAGCATAGTTGGGAAAATATTTGAAGGTGAAATGTTAATAAGGACACTACCAACAACTCTCCTTCAAATATTTTGTAAAATCATTGTCAATTCGAAAGTTATTATCAAAAGTATGAATCCAGGTGACATACTCATAGTGGCATTTTAGCTAGGGGTACCATAGGTTCGGCAATGGAAAAGGAATCCTAGGACTACTTGAAGTGAATATGTATGTATGTGAAGCATATAGTCTTGGCCAACAGGGCATCTCAGTGTTATTTGGACACCCAAACCCTGAAAAATAACCCTTCAGGGCACCCAAAATATTTTGTAGGGAATTTCTTGAAATAACAATTTCAAGCATATATTTGATATTTTTTTCAACTCAATATAATTCCATAACATTGTATATGGACATTACACTTTATTTCATTAAATAAATACATGACTGTTTATAGTTGTTATCTGAGTATATCGTGATCTCCCTTGAAAAATTGGATGCCTAACAATTCTAGAATTGCTGATTTTGGGCACCTAGTTTCTAGATCCTGGCCAAAACACTGATGTGCAGTAAAAAGGACCAATAATCTTCTATCATTCTCGCTATTCCCCTACCTCTCGCGTATCGCGTATCCCTTTTGCCGGCGGTGGTGAACTATCGGAATACTATTAACCTCGTGTCAGAGATTTTACCAAACTTGTTGTACAAGGCAGCAGAGTGCAGCCAATGTTTCACAAGTCTTCATCATCTCCGAAGCAAAATGCCAACAAATAGAAAATATGGCCGACGCTTTCCGAAACAAAATGGACTTTTCCCATAATTTGAAGGGCACGTTACATTTCCGTAAATGAGTTACTGGGAAAATGGGAAAATATGAGAAGTGCCCTGGAGATAAAAATGGATTTTTCTGCATTGGAAACATAGAAGTGTACATCGGCAGTTCATTTTATATTTTCCGAGCGATGCGTCTCGTAAAATCCCGCGCTGATGAGGAATTATGGGATAGGTGGTCCGGAGGTGTATTTCTTTCACCTCTCTAATGCGTCTGTTCATTACCCCGGCCATTAGTCGGTGTTCAATAACAGATAGCACCGCACCGGACCGCCGTGAGTGTGCACCGCTGCAACCGCCACTAGCACCACTGACAACTTTATAGCCAATTCCACATAAAAACACAACTAGAAACGCAAATTTCCATTCCACCACTACCTCTCAGATAAGTGTTCCACCGAAAATTACAACTTTTACGGTCAACCTGACAAGCGTCACTTTTGGTCGATTTGTAAATTTCGTAGAAAGTAATCAAGTGTAGGATCGGTATCTCGCATTTTCCTCCAACAGCAGAAGCGAAGCCACTTTCCCCTTTCGGGCGTAAAACTGGACGTTTGCGGCGTAGATTGAGTTGCCGCGTAAGGATTTGGCGAGGAGTATTAGTGGGTTATTTATATTGCTAAGTGTATGGCCGGCGCAGTGTTTAGACTTAATGATGGAGAGTGATGCTGGCATAATTTGCCTATTAAACCCCTTCTGACATGATGTATTACAACACTCTTACACGATTGTCAGATTTATTGGCGCCCAAGTAATTTTTCAGCGAAATCGCCCGCACAAAACCTGAACAAATGAGAACTTTCAATCTTTGTTAGGGGGCTGTCACTTCGCCTGCCGGAATACAAGACCACTACTGGGGCAATATATCTTCATGTTGCCCCCACAGACTTCTCTTAAAGCAGCCCTCTCGATATCTTGTTTCGCTTCTTCCCTACCCAACAAAATACCTTGCTCTTTTGCCAGGGCAAGTAAAAATGGCTGCTGTGCAAGTAAAAATCATCTCTAGTTCGGTTTTGTATGAGCCATATCTATCTATCTTGACATTAACCCTTCTGATACTGAGGCTACTTGCATCCAAAGCACAAGGATGCAAAGAATTTTGAAGTGTCTAACCCCTGTCATTTTGGTATTCATTGGATAGCTCTCGCAAAGTACTCTCAGATGAATACCTATGTGCTAGGGTTTCAGTCATATTTCAGGTTTTTGCACAGTTTTTATTGGTCAAATTACCCTCCAGCAGCTTAAGGGTTAAAATACATATAGGGTGAAACATCAGAAATGTGAATGCCTTGGGACCAGGATGAAAGTTTTCACATTGGGGGGTGTTCACATCTCAAAGGTCTTCTCATAATGTAAAAGATAAAAATGAGACCAGGGTATTGTGTTCACACTATGAGGTGTTCAAATTACTGGGGTGTTCACAATGAGAAGTTTCACTGTACTACACTTGATGAATTGATTCCATCTTACTTACTTTTGAGGGGTTACATTGAATGTTTGATTTTGTTTTCAGCAGTTTATTTCAGAATTGTTTTTTGTTTGCTCTTAGTATTCTACTAGCATACACTGCATGCGGATGGCTTACTATTCAGTATGGGAATAAGTATGTAACCCAGTCCCAGAACTTGGTATAAAGAGTAAATATGTGTAATACAAATGTTCTGTAAGACCCCCTGAGTGGTTGTTCATGTGTCACTCCAATCTTGACAAGTGTCCTTGGGGTATATGATATTTTTGAAAAAAACTTTATGATTCATTTAACTTTTGGAAGGTTTCACCGAAATAGTCAGGCAGTTTTAGCTGCTACAGGTATGAATGGGTTAAATAAGGGATCCTCTGTTGAAGAGGGGGTTAACCCATTGAATGCCTGTAGCAGCCAAAACCGCCAGACTGTTTTGATGATATCCCTCTAAAAAATGCAATTTTCGGAAAATATTTGAAGGAGAATTGTTCATCAGAGATAGATCTACAACTCTCCTTCAAATATTTTGGGAATTTTAGCTTTATTCAAAGGTTAATTTCAAAAATATGTCAGGTCCAGACGACATTGGTCAAGTCGATCTGTAGGCATGAATGGGTTAAGGTGAAACTAATACTGAAGGAAGGCCTCTCTCATTTCCTCTCACACTTTACATCCAGCTTGTCGAGTCCGATTGGAAAAGCGCGAACATGCTCGAAGAAGAAGAGGGCCAATAAACGATAACCTTCCCTCGTGTTAATAAAAGCGAAGCTTGAGCCGCTCTTGCAGAAGACGATTATGCTTAATAATGTGTTTTCTTTTCCATTGCATCTGCCTTCCCCCCGACTGCCCCGGACGCCGTCATGACTGAATTCGGACAATGAATCCTACAGCATGTAAGTAAACCAATGACCCTAGACTAACGCCCTCACCTTTGATCGTATATTAATTAACTTCTACATTGTCGCTAGTTTGTGCATACATTACGGAACACAGAATTAGTTCAATCCCGCGGAAGTTCGTCGGGCAACTCTTAATTTGATTCTCGCCTTGATTGGCTTGTTGCGGTAAAGTGCAAGAGATATTGTTGCCCGAGATCGCGGGCGAAGAATCGGGCGCTATTATTACCATGATCGCCCATGCAGAAGTCATGATAGGATGAATAAATTTTACACGCCGGCTAATCTTCGCGCAAGACAGTTTCATTGTGTCTTTGCCTTTTGTGTGTCGCTTATTACATCATATCGCCATAACGCCCATGACAACTGCCTAATCACAGAATATCTTTTCTTTTCATTTTCCGCTGTTGTTGCTGTTCGCTTGGTTGCCACTGGATAGGGGGTAAGTCGCTCTTGTGTATCTCTTCGTGTAAACAACGTCAATTTGACAGGAAAGCTGGTGGTAATGCCGGGCCTGACATGTATATGTAATCAAGTGTGCGGCCGAATGACACATGTAGCGATGCAAAGTGATGTTAAATATAATTTCCCATTATCTAAATAGAGGTGGGAGCTGCGCCGTCATCAATCACCGAATAAATCCGCCGCTTGCCACCGCCACCGCGCCGAGGAGCGGTTTCTTGTAAAAGCAGGAACTTCTCTATGCCGGAATTAGCCGGACTCGCTGGAGCGCACTGGTTAGTGATAGGGCCAAGCTCTTATGAAGCCCCGGGCGCTAGATAATGAGAGAAGTTAGTCCACTCGGACTAGGATATTAATTGCACGCTTTATGAAGTGCACTCTGCATGTCTGTCACTTTCCAGCCCTTCGTGTCCAGATTTTGTGCGAGTCTCGGGAAGTCCTGCACTGGGATTTAGTCTCAATAACAGTGCTGAATGCTGTACTATTCTAAGAATTTCATGGACTTGTCAAAGAGGCTTCCCACACATTTATGCTTGGTTTGGCTTACTCAATAGGTTTTGACAGCCATATATTAAGTTTTGTATTTCAGAAACTTATTTGCCAATTTTGAAATAGCAATTGGAGCACAGGAAGGAGTTCTATGTTTGGCTGTATAGGAATTTTTATATTTCAGAAACTTATATGCCGTCTTTAAAATAGCAAATTTAGCTAGCAAGGAATTTCATGTTTAGAATTCTAGTGTTTTTTAATCTTCCTGTGGAAATTTTCATCTTGGGAAGTTGTATGTAGGAGGAAATTATTTTTGATTGGAGCTTATTTTCTTGTCCTTTTTTGTCATTATACATTCACAATGATTGCTGTCCTCAACTTAAACAATTTCTTTTTTGCTAGCAAAATCTTTGCAAGGAATACACTTTGCACATGACTAATAGTCTAATACTATGTGTGTTTGATAATCAAATGAATATGCTTTTTGTATTGGATTGATTGATATACAATTAACAAAAAAGTTTTTTTCTAACTAAAAAAGACTTCTAGAAACATTGGTGGAGAATAGAATAAGAGATGACCATGTAGTTTTCTCGATCCTCTGGTAATGTGCTATTGAAGTACTTGTTTTACTATTGTTGGACCTTTCAAAGCAGTAATCTATTATACAATACAATATAATACAATACAATACAATACAATGCAATGCAGTACAATGCAATATAATACAATACAATGCAATGCAGTACAATGCAATACAATACAATGCAATGCAGTACAATGCAATACAATACAATGCAATCCTATAAGCTGATCTTTTTTTAGACCCATAGCTATTTGTAAAAACTCTTTTATAGAATTATAAATTACACATTTTATGAATATAACCTGCTCATATCTCATATACGGTCTTCATGAAGCAATCTGCAACTATTAATTTCAAACATATCCCAAATGTCTTATAGTATGCCTTTGAAATTCATGATCAACCATTACAATTCTATATAGATAGAAAAGAGTATTGACACCTAGACATTGTCTTGACATTCTAAAGTAATGGACCAATAGTACACTGCAGTGGGTGAGATATTGATATGCGTTACTGCTGTGACATATCTAGAAGTTTGATTGATAAGCCGTATAAAGACTTAGGACTGTGATATTGGAACACCCATCAAGATTGGGCAAGTAGGGCCACAGAAACACCAATACTGGGGATTAGAAAATTCAGGTCCTGTAGAAGCCATGTGCAGTCTCAAAGCCAATGATGGCAGTGGTTCTGATGCAAGTGCTCAGTGTACTCAGGTGGCATGTTATCTGAAAATGACCAGTGCCAATGCTTAGCCAATAGGATCAGACAACAACCTTTACCAAGTGAACATTTGAGAAAGTGCCCACTGGTGGCATGTTATTGAAGATGACCCGTGTCCATGCTTAGCCAATGAAGCTCAGATAGTTACCGTTCTATTCTATAAGATGCTTGGAATACCATGGAAATCCCAGGATTTCTCTAGGATAATCCTAGGATTTCTTAAGGAAAATCTGCATTATTTGGTGAAGGAAGTTGCACTTAGTTTGTATTCTTGTGCCTTGTAAACCCATTTATGCCTGTAGCAGCCAAAACCGCCTGACAAGTTTGATGATACACATGTACATGTATATCCCTCACATAAGCAATATTTGGAAAAGAATTTGAAGGAGAGTTGTTAATTAAAAATCTATCTACTTCTCCTCCTCAAATAGTTTGAAAATTAATGCTTTATTACAAAGCTATTTTCAAAAGTATGACAGGTCCTGGCGCCAGGTCAAGTAGATCTCAAGGCTCAAATGGGTTAGACAAAGAAAGCCTATGCTGACTAAGCCATTTTAGTACCAGTTCCTTACTAATTCCATCTTAGATGAATAAAAGAATGGATATGTTGTAAGAGACCAATTAGTATATGCGCTATAGGGAAGACCTGGCTATCCCAGGGCTCTCGAATCTGACCTCAATGTGACATCACTAGGAGACAAAGACCAATGAGAGCTTTCGTATCGTTTACGTTACAGAGAAAGCTGCGCACCAACACGCGCAGAACGTAACTTTTGGCTTTTCTTCTCAGCCTGGTTGTTTAGGTTGACCGGCTGGTTTCATATCCACTTGTTTTTATTCATCTAAGATTCTACGTAGAACCTATCGTAAGCAGTGTGTGGGTGGTGTATAGGCAGAAAGGATGAGACACAGATGGGCAGTGATTGGTACAGACTCGCAATTAAACAAATCCCATTTAGAGTTCCACTAACATGACCCTGCCTAGTCACACGCCAGGTCAGGCAGTTAATACAGGCATTACCCGACTTAACCCACTCACCTCTGAAGAAGGGCAAAAAGTTCAAACTATTTGCTGGGTAAATTCCTATGAAGGTATATTTTGGAAAGTATTTGTAGGGGAAATGTTAATCAGAACTTTCTTAATCCATTCACCTCTGAAGCAGGGAAAAATGTTCAAACTTTTAGGTTAATAAACTCCTATGAAGGTATCTTTTGGAAAATATTTGAAGGGGAAATGTTAATCAGAACCTACTTAGCCCATTTAATCATACAGCAGCCAAAAATGGTCAAAATATTTTGTTGATAAATTCTTTGGGAAGAATAACTAATAATTGTAGCACTCCTTTGTTATACTGGGGCAGATAGAAAAATTTGATTAAAAATCAGTATTGATAGATGAGAAGTGATGAATTTAATTATCAAAGTTTCTCAATTTATAAGTTATGAATTTAACTATCAAAGTTGAGCAAGTTATCTTCATGTTTGAAGAGGGCACTACCTCAGCACAGTGTTCAAACCACACAACCCCTCTCATCGATTCACCCTTGTCTTACAGTGAACATCAAGTTGTGATCACACTTAATTCTGTCCATTTACAATAACTAAAATAGGGTCAATTTTGACTATTAAAGTCCATATTAATGCCAACTGCCATTTGTCTAGTAATGGTAAGGTTTTCCACTCAGCTTGACCCGATCATCCTACAGCGTTTCTGTACAATATCATTGGCTGCTTATTATATAAGTGTGTGGTAGCAATCAGTGTTATTGGTGGTGCCTCTCCCTTGAGGGGCGTTTTACTGTACTAAGTCTCTCTGTAATGACAATAAGACTACACACTTCACTGGTCCTGTTACTCTTGTCCATTCAAGGGAGTGGGCCCACAGGAGAATTTTACATCCAATTCTTGTCCTCTTATGTAGATCAGACAAGAAATAGGATTTTGGCCACCTGGTGGGACTTATGGTACTACTGTGTTATGAAGTCATTAGGTTTTATGTTTAGCTTTTGCTCATTCTCACTATTTCTTCCACCGATTTTTTCCCTCACTATTTCATCATCATCTTCATCATCATCATCATCATCATCATCATCATCATCATCATCATCATCATCATCATCATCATCATCATCATCAGTTTATTAGAGTGCTCCTGCTTGTATTGCCCATTTTTAGAAGTGCTCTCTCTGGAGAATACAATCGCCAGTGATCCAACAATGGGAAATAAGCAACCAAGTCATGCTATGTTCGCACTCCCTTTTGTGATGCGCTACAGATGTGACTATTTAAACTCTGACTACCTTACAGCCCTTCCATTCTGGTGGGGTCAAGTGAGAAAGTTATAAGTGACTTGGGGTTCGGTGGTGATTTTCGCCAGATACTAGTTTCCTCCACCTCTTACAACTTGTTAGTCATGACCGCAAGTTGGCAGAAAAAGTCATGAAAATCGAAATTCCAAGTTCCAGTCCTTTCATTACTGGTTCTAGCTGAGATAATCTCTGAAGCCATCATCGTCCATAATGCCTCAATCTCGATATTCCACAGTGTGTCCAGTCGATGTTATTGGTCATTTTTCTGCTGGCTGACCATAGAGACCACCCACCACTGACCACAGCTAGAGCCTTATATCATAACTGCCACATGACTGACCGGAGCTGGCGTGGGGGGTAATCAAGTGATAGCATTCATCGTAAATGACATCAAGTTTCAGTGTCGCTGATCAGTTGACGGGCTGTCTTTAGATAGATGTAATGTGTGTGATAGCAGTCATTATTGCTGTACATCATAATTGATGTACTTAGTGAAATGAGCTCTCGCTGGTCACCTGGTGGTGACTTATGGTACTGCTAGGTTCTGGTATTTAAGGTCCTGCGTATCTATCTTTCTAATTATTTGTCATTGCATCGTTTATGCGTGACAACTTTGAAACAAATGTGGCAAATTATGAAATATAAATGTCTTGCTGGCCACCTGGTGGTGACTTATGTTACTGCTTTTTTGGTATTTAAGGTCGTAGATATTTATTTTTTCTAATTACTTATCGTTGCATAGTTTTGTGGGTGACAACTTTAAACAAGTGTAGCAAATTGTGAAATTGTAATCAGCAGCATTTTTATCATTATCATCATCATAATCATCATCATCATCATCATCATCATCATCATCATCATCATCATCATCATCATCCTCACAAGAGGAGAAGGAAGAGAGTGCCCATTAGCTTGGACCTTGGCTAACACTGACGTCCATTACCTCATGATTAAAGAGCACTGATCGGAGATAAACGACATCGCCTTTTGAAATGACGAGTAAATTTGGAATGTCACCGGAGAGTTATGTTGACTTTTGCCAGAGTTGTCTCATCATTGATCGGGTCCCGGAGGCCGTCTGTCCGTTCGTCTGTTTGTCTGTTCGTCCGCCCATTGGCTCATCCCGCCTCTTGATCCTCTCTCCATCATTACAATCCTCGAAACAAAACCTTGTCGGGATTCCGAAACAGACAGACACGCCCGAACCCTACGCTGGTAAGACAATGCTCGGAACTCACCTGAGGGACTGCGTGGACAGTCGTCTTAAGATAACTTGGCTGTCTCTTATTCAAGGACTAATTCCCTTTCTGTGTGACAAGGCCGGGGTAATGGGTTGGCCTGGGGGGTAGGCCCTTGGGAGGGGCTGTGACTGGCAGCTCCTAATTGGCAGTCACAAGTCGTGAAATAATTACCCATGTCCTAGCGGTGTGGAACACGGTGGAGACATGGGTTCTGCCTGCCGTGACACTGATCTTTAGCCCCGCTAAATGGCGCTCGCTCGAGACCTCCTGAACTGGGCCCTGATTGCCCCGCCGTTGATGAATGGAGACCGGATGATTTGCTGGCCAACAAACAAGCTCTGTTTGTTCGGCTGGGCTTCGGTCCTGTCTCTCCTAGCCTCACAAAACACTACCAGGCTTGATCAACGCTACTCTATATCTCTCTCTCTCTGTTTCTGTCTCTCTCTCTGTTTCTACTCTCTGTCTATCTCTCTCTGTCAGTCTTTCTCTGTCTATCTTTCTGTCTGTCTGGTCTCTGTCTGTCTCTGTCTCTCTCTCTCTTCAGACTCTCGATGTCTCTCTCTCTCTCTCTCTCTCTCTCTCTCTTCTCTCTCTCTCTCTCTCCTCTCTCTCTCTCTCTCTCTCTCTCTCTCTCTCTCTCTCTCTCTCTCTCTCTCTCCTACCTCTCTTCTACCTTAAAATCAAACACCCACCTGCCATTCTGCATTCGTCGGAAGATGGGTGAGTAATCTTTACAATCCTGTGGATGGTGATGATTCTGACCACCTAAGTATTGGGTTCCCAGAGATAATTCTTACACACCAGAAAATTGACCTTTGTCAATATTAGCAAATCATTATCAACTAATTTGTCAAAAACTCTGTACATACAATGGTCTTAGTTGACAAGCACGCACTAAAACCAATAATATGTATGGAAAACAACAACATATTTCTCAATATACAGTTAATAGATACATTTGAAGGCCATTGTACATGCAAATTGAATAGCATTTTTCAGTTTTCACCTGATCTCCTCATTATCTCTTATCATGCAATATATAGCTACTCTGTGTCTTGAGGCTTGACTATAGTATTAAGAGGTCCTGTAGTGTTAATTCAGTCACATCCACATCTCCCTCTGGGAGTGATGGAATTGATTAGCTGTTCTATAAGAGACAACACCATTAGCAGTGTGGCCCCATTGTTGTGCGATGCCTAGACAATGGGAGGGTTTATTTTGTTGTTTGGTGCTCTCCCGGCTTAGCCCAGATCAGCGTGGATTAGGGAGGGGCAGTCATCAGTGATTGTTTTCCTAATGTGTGTTTGAAGTGGGCAGTGTTTAGACAGGTAGATTGCTGTCTCAATAGGATTGATGCTATGCTGATGCCTCATGATAGCCTGCTTAGTTAATGGGATGTATTCATGTATATGTTTGGACTCTAAACTTTAATGAATCAAGTCTAATGGAAGAAGATTTTATACTTTGAGAATGGTTCTTGCCATGTTGCCAAGGTTTAAATCCTCATCATTATGTTGTAGGTGGCTAATTTGGCCATTACAAAATGATGCAAAAAAACATGAAAAATGAATGAAACCCTGGCACATGGGTACTCATGTGAGAGTACTCTGAGCTATGCAATGAATAGTGACATGACAGGGTTTAGATGGTTTTCAAAAATCTTTGCATTCATGTGCTTTTCACGAAAGCAGCCTCATCATCGGAAGGGTTCAAACATAATAGGTCTATTGTAAATTCCCTTGAAATTTGGACTAACCCCCATATTTGTTCCACCATTTTTTCTCAAATAATTGCTGGGAATTTTGGGCCAGCCGACCTGGAACCCCTCCCCCTTCTCACCTATGGTGAATTTACCAAAATGTTCTTTAGGTCTATCTAAAGAAGGGGGGGGGGTGGATGTGGTATTGAGTTCAAGGAGGTACAAGTGATGTATGTGGTTGTGTGATGGGGCGGGGGGGGGGGGGGGGTGGGGGGGGAGGGGGCGTAAGTAGCTCTCTTATAGCAGACCTCTGGGGGAGAAGAATGGCAGGAAGGGTGGAGCAGTAATTGACTAATGGCTGTCTGAAGTGGCACCTGTATTGTCAGCCCTAATCAGTAGAGGATACCTGTGTGTTTTATTCTACAGGGGAATGTTGATCTCTTGTTGAGATGCTGCCCAGGGTTTGAATGAACAGGGTGTCTCTGAACTGTTAACCCTTCTAATGCTGAAGCTACTTTTGTTCAAAGCACAAAGATGCAAAAATCTTTGAAAAACATCTTAACCCTGTCATGTGGTATTCATTGGATAGCTCTCACTGAGTACTTTCAGATGAGTACCCATTGTTCAGGGTTTCAGTCATCTTTTAGGTTTTTCACATCATATGGTATTGGCCTAGTTAGCCACCAGCAGCATAAGGGTTAAGGAGGATTATTCTGTTTAGGAGGGGATGGATGGGTTCAATTTAATCAATAAAGTACATTCTTCTCATTGATCTTAAACAAAAGTAGAGAAAAATGACAAAAAGTCTTTTGCCCCTTGAACCCCCTCTGTATTCAAAGCTACTATCTGCCCCTCCCACTAGTCTTGCTAAGAGGAATTAGGCATGATTAAAATTTCGGTCAGATGAGAACTTTCAGAGATTTTTATTTGTAAATACTCTTTGACATTGAATGTCAGGCCTAGGGCACTAGGTTTCAGATAAGTATTTCTAATACATTTCAAAGGACCTTCTATAACACATTTAGACAGGGAATCTTATTCGCCAATTAGAAGTTAACAGTTCTTTTACTAAAGGAAGTTGGTCCCCCCTTTAGATGAATAAAAACAAGTGGATATGCACAGAACGCGACTTTTGGGCTATGCGCTGCAGCCAGCCTGTTCAGATTGACGGGCTGGTTTCATCTCCACTCGTTTTTATTCATCTTCTAAGTGTTCCCTTTGACTTTGTTTCCTTGGTAGCTGAGCTTGTGACCTTGACACTCTTCAGTATAACGTCAACATAACATTCCCACAGCACAGAGACACAGTCCCTACTCAGAGTTTATCTTGAAAAAATCCCAGGAAAAAAAACCCTGATAAGTGTTCCTCGTAGAATTCTTGAAACGGCGGTCATCAATCAGCAGCCAGCCTCGTCATCCGATGATGGACGTCCTCAAGATAGCGATCATCCTCATCCTCCCATTGTACTGAGCGCCCTCCCAAGTGGCGCTATGCTGGGCACCAGCAAGTCTGTCCGGCCCGCAGCGAAAAGCGCCGACGATAAATCATGGGCTTATTGGCAGCAGCCAGGATGACGCAATGCCGTACGCCCGCGGGCCAGCCCCTCAATGTGCGGAGCCCGGCTATTGTTTTATTTGGATGATGATAACTCGTCACAGGAAGACTTGATAAGGATTTAATGATTGGCAGGATAATACCTCAGCCTTCAATGAGACGTGGTCGGGTCTGGTTGGTCGAAACGATGCTCAAGTAAAGCTAGCAGGCATTTAACCCTTATGCTGTTGGTGGCTAATTTGGCCAATACAAAATTTTACAAAAAACTTTAAAAATGACTGAAACCATGGGAAATGGGTACTCATCTGAGAATACTCAATGAGAGCTTTCTTATGAGTACCAACATGACAGGGCGTGGATGGTTTTCAACGATTTTACATCCTCATGCTTTGGATGGAAGTAGCTTTAGGATATGGAAGGGTTAAGACTAATGACTAGCAGGTATAAAGACAATAATTACTGACCAGAGATAAACGGCTGACAGCGGCACCCTGAGTTAACCTGCATCTTTATCTAATTTATGCTCTCTCCTCTACATCTACAATAAGAAAAATGGAAATAAGTGAACAAATAAACAACTCTTCTCTCTACATGTACAATAAGAATAATGGAAATAAGTGGTCAAATAAACAACTTCTCACTGGCTCACATACATGATTTAAAGCAGAGGAAGAGTTTGTTAAGTAGGGGATTGTTTAATGACAAAATTAGAGAGAATGACATTTAAGGTTGTAACGCTATCAACTTAATCAAATCAACAAAAAAATCTTGATCTTGTGGTTCAATATTAACCCTTATGCTGCTGGTGGCAAAATGATGCATAAAACCTGAGAAATGACTAAAACTGGCAAGTGGGTACAACATGAACTGGGTGACATAACTTAAGTTACAGAAATGTGTGTTAGCAAGGTATCTGCATTCTCCTGTTGAGATTAATACAGTGCAAACATATTTGACACCTTGAAAACCATTGCCTTACAATACTCTGTTTATAGACTATTTATAGGGTGATATGAGGGGAAAATATCTAATTTTACATTATGATTTAGAAATATATGAATAGAACTAATTATCTCTCTTTATTAATTTTTCATATGACATATCAGGGACTGTGTTGAGTCTATTGTAGCCACAATACGAGACACACCTTTGGGAGGGTTGTTTTGATTGTCATTTTGACACCTGTCAATTAATGCCAAATCCCTCCCGGTTTCCCTCCGGAAAACACTCCTGCTGAGATAGCGATTGGTTGGTGCTATCAATTAATAATCAGCTAGTTGTAATTGTTTTGGCCATACATAGGTTGCTAGTAGTATTGCCTTGTTGCCACAGAGAGTGGGACCGCACTGTGACGCATAATTTATGCAATCTTTTTTTGATCATCTGTCTTCGAGTAGAGTAATTAGAATTCCATGTCAGTTACATAACTGAAATGCCTCCATCTTAATTGCATTGGGTCTGAATGTGTATATTTCATGTCAATTACTCCACCTGGGTATTTAAATCCCATTTACATCCTCATATAGTATACATGATAATAGTGTCACTTGCCTACCTGCAGAACACATGTGTAACTCTGAAATAATTAAGCTGACATTTAGTTCTTTGACATTCAGATCTCATATTAGATATGACTTTTGAATATCACTAAATGCACTTTTCAACTGAACCAAGCCTTTGTTTTGTTGATATTACACAATGTTTTTGGTGTATCACTATTTTGTCTTTATTTAAATGTGTGTTAGCGAATTTACAAGTTAATAAGATGAATTTATTATTTGCATAACTTCACATTTAATATGGAAATGGTCCTGAATGTGTTTGTATCATTTTTAAGTTCACTTTATTTTTTTCCTAATGATATGTTCAACAATACCAATTTTAATAATTAACTCTTTTTTTGTTGTTATATACATTGATGCAATTCTTTGTCAAGAAAGCAATGGTTTGATTATAACGTAAGAATGTTTTGTTTTTGTAGATCTAACCTCATCTAATCAATTACTTTGCACCTATTGCAGTTAGGGGCTGATATCTTACGAATTAACTTATATGTATGTAATTCCCAAATGAAAGAAAGGCTGTGAATATACTAATCAAACATTTCATTGATTAAAGGAAATGACAATTCTTAGAATATAACTATATACTCAGGAAAATTATATATTTACATATAATAAATACTGCAGCTACATAAAAAGTAGGAAAGAATATACTGGGAAATCATAACAAACTTTTTTGTTTGAAAAAAAAGTACAGTAGCAACATGGAAAAACAAGGGTGAAATTCCGGGAAAAACCAACATGTTTACTTGAAAAAAATACTGCTGAGGCTACACAAAAACAACAACAAAGTTTCCTAATAGGAAAACATATATATATATATATATATTATGTATATATATATATATATATATATATATATATATATATATATATATATATATATATATATATATATATATATATATATATATATATATATATATATATATATATATATAATGCAAACAGGCCATGCAGGATATCAGAGACGTTTATTAATTTCCCACCAGATTATATTTCACGTTAATGGAATTAAAGTTGTCCGGCGTAATTCAGCTCTTTCCTAATGTATTGCTTTCTGTTCCCTGAAATGTCAATGGACTGCGCTCACGCAATCGTGCACCAAGTCTTCCCGCGGCTCTGACATTTCTTGTTGTCACATCTGGTGACACTTTGCTGGTATTCGCGTTCACCTCATTACTTATTAAAATTACCTGTAAAAGTTTACCCGATTGTCATGTTATCACGGCAGGCGTGTGCAATTACACGATTGACGTCTTAATCATCCCCGCTGATATTCGATACTTAGCAGGAAATTTGTTGCCATCTCTGTCAGATATTTTGTTGGGTGTTTTGTTGTTGTCACTGTTGCTACTATTGAGTTAATTTCTTTTTGTGTTCAGGGAATGTACACATGCCATTGTGGGTCCATGCAGGACTGACACTGCAAGGAGGGCTAGAAAGAACACTGGAATATATACCTACACTGGACAGTATAACTTTCTAGTTGGAGAGTTAATAAATAATCCAAAACCTCCTTATTTTCATCATCATCATCAACATCATCATCATCATCATCTTCAGTATTGTTTTTCTGTTATCAGTTTTCAGAATACCATCTCCCACCACAGACCAGGCTAGCAATAGGCCATTATTCAATTGTCTTTAATTATCTTCATCATGATTTTCCCCATCCTCATTCTCAACATCATTCTCAGAAATCATCCTCATCATCATCACAATCATCATCATCATCATTGCCATCATCATCATCATCATCATCATCATCATCATCATCATTATCACCATCATCATCATCAATCATCATCATCATCATCATCATCATCATCATCATCATCATCATCATCATCATCATCATCTTTATTCTTATCATTGCAATCTTGCATCTCCTTAAAGCATTATCATCATCATCGTCATCCCCACCATCATTGAGTTCCTCCATCTCCTCCTCCTCTCCTTAAGAGCACTACAATCAGCATCTGATCCTGATCACCTGTGCTGCTGATTACCTGACCAAGAGGAGCTTGTGTTTTGTGCCCACTACACTGCCTGCTGCTGCTTCTGCTCTCCGGCTTGTTATCGTCTCTCAGATCTTAATTAGTGACCTTGCCATTAGTGTGATTGCCGGTATTTATCACCCGGCCATTGTCGCAGAAGCCGTTCCCCCCGATTGTCTCTCCCGCTAATATAATTATCCGTCATTGCTAGCTAAATAGCAAAATATCCGCAGATAACATCATGGCTATAGGGGCAGTGGCGCGGCCATTGGGACGACGGCGTCTCGGCAAATTGGCCCTCGTCTCGTCGCGGCGAGCACTGGCAGATGGGAGACGATCATAGGTGGCAGTGGCGTCAGTCGCCGCGGCGCCGGCTTCCGTTGGTTGCGGACAGGTGACAGCCAATGGTAAAATTGCTGCCCCCAATCTGTAGTTATGATGTAACAATATGGTGCTGACTTCCTCTAAGAGTCACTTGTGAACATGTGATAGTGAAAATCTACTTTCTCCTCAAGCATGAGCTCTCTGAAGATTAGAATAGTATGGATTGTAGCTTGCAACATATTTATTAACTACAATAAAGAGTTCATATTTTTAAAGTAATATGTATTCATGAAATGATTCTTGACCCAGGTACAGGATTCCGAAGTATGGAGCTCCTAAATTGATTATATTTATTGTCCATTCATCATATTGGTATCTTAACCTTCTCAATATTTTTGCAGTTAAATATGTTAGTGCCTTCATGAGAAAGCTAAATAAGTACTGACTTGCATAACCTTATACATACGCTTCAGACTTGCATTTAAAATTAAGCCTTGAGGGGAATTTTCTCAAATATGCAAACTCAGTCTGAATCAGTCAAGCTATGGTAGTTTCATTACCATTGAATTTAATATATGAATAACTGAAAATAATCCAGAAGAAATATGAAATAAGGTGGAATCACTTGGTTATATACTTATCACACATAGTCAATTTTTCTCTAGGGACCACCTTTTAATCAGGACCACCTGTCTTTAGTGCTGGTCAGCGTTTTGGCCAGTATGTGTGTGTGTGTGGTATTAGGTTCACATGGTGCTATAATTATGAACATGTCAGAGTGTCATGCCCGGTGGAGGAACAAGCAATGCCGTCAGCGCCATTCGAGACAGACACACAGACAGACAGACCACAATCGGGCGTCGCTCGACATCAGTGATAGGTACATGGCCAGCCAGCCAGTCTGGCCAAACTGACCACACTGGACAGTGGTCAAGATGGACATGGTGATAGCTTTGACCACCAGTGTCGTGTAGTGCTGCGAGTGACAGGCAGCCATCTTGTTATCATTTTGTCGGTGTGGCGATCGCTAGTGGGCGTGTCATAGGTATGTAGGACAGGTTGCCAGTAAAACAAAAGTGGGCGGGGCCTCCAGGGGTTAAGTTATGCGAGTCACCTTTCAAGGACAGATATGGACGAATGCAGTGTGCATTTGGAAATGAACATTTCAGTAACATTCCAATACATTTACTTTACTCTCGGTTTCATTCTTGGATATGACAGAAGTATTGAATCTAGACACTGTTTTTTAGGAATATTAGGGATTATAGGAAGGAAAAACATTAAACATGGTTGTATTTTAAATGCTTATTCACCAGACCCAAAAGAGGTGGGTCGTTGAGTATAAGTGTAAGTCCTCTCTCATCCCTAAATTATTCTCCTGTTAAATTGCCCCAGTTTGCAATATTTCTGATTTGATACTCATAGTATCTCATTATAGTAACAGAGTTCATCTTTTGTGAAATCTTAAAGAAAATCCTATTTCCTTAAAATTAGCTGAAAACATATATATTGAGACAGTTTGGTGCAAGTTCAATTCTGTGTTGGTCCTGATTTTCTTCTGATGTCAATTAGGGTCTTGCCCAACTAGAAGCCTGGGAGTTGTTTTTGACTCCCAAACACATTATCTTTGGCAAAATGACTCCCTAGTTATATATTGTCAGATTTTCTGTATTTGTTGAGTCCATGGAAGTATTTTGAAAGTTTCACTCATACAAGAACATAGGTACATTACATGATGTAAAGAAGCAAGCTTTGTCTTACCGTGTCAATATATAGGATTAGTATGGTTATTCTTCTAGATATGTTAAAGAATATTTGAATAAGAGTTGTTGGTAGTGTTCTGATTAACATTTCTCCTTGAATTAGTTTCCCAATTTATTTCACCCTCAGGATTTCACTAAAACATTCAGCCTTTTTTGGCCAGCTGTGAGCATTAACGGGTTAAGAAACCCTTTTATAAAACAAACCAATTACTCTGAAATTGTGTACCAGCCACTGTTAGTGATGTTTATCTGAATCCCTTTATCCCAACCTAAAGATGTGTCTCTGTCGAGTGTTATTGTATCAGTAGAAGGTAGTGAGCATGCTGTAATGGTCATGGCTATGATACAAAGGAATGCGATCAGTTTCAGCTGAGGAATGGTATGTTACATCAGCAGAGTGAGATGTAATCTACGACGTACAGTGTCAAGTATCCCGTGTCTCTTGTGGTCACTGCAGCACATTAACCCTTATACTGCTGGTGGCCAATTTGGCCAATACAAAACGATGCAAAATCCTGAAAAATGACTGAAACCATGGCAAATGGGTATTCATCTGAGAGTATTCAGCCGGAGCTTTCCAATGAGTACCAACATGACAGGGTTTAGATGATTTTCAAAAGTCTTTGTGTTCTTGTGGTTTGGACTATAGTAGCCTCATAATTGTTGGGGTTAAATGCTGGGCAGCTCTGGCTCCAGCCTGTCCTGGTCATCTTATCATAGGGATAGGTACTAGACAGAGTGGACAATGGTCAAGAATACTGTCAACAATCGCTGCTGTCTGTTTAGGGTGGATTTTCCAGGTGACAACCTATTAGGTTGTTATTGTTGTCATTGCAGTTGTCACTGTATTGTATAGTATCTATCTTGATAGATCTTGCATTGGAAAATCAACACGCACACCGTGTATTGACCTCTTCGTTCCCAGACCATGTGAAACAAGTATAAACATTGTACTTGAAGTAGTATTAAAGCCATGTTAAAATGTGAATCAATCCCATGAATCACATAGTTCAAATTCCATCAATCTATTTTGTTTTTAGCCCATCCTCCCTCATTCCAGTAGATATCACATCTCAGATATAGCTTTATTGGGCAGTTCAGGTATGTTATGAAAGACCAATAACTAGACAACTTTTAAATGGTGTTTGGAGTCAGACTGCCTTTATCGTCTGGGCTTATTTGGAAATGGTCTTAACATACAGGTGGTCTTTTATGACAGATGCTTCATTGAGGGTGTGTTAGTGCGAACAGCCCCAACACATACTATTACACAGGTATCCTGAATGTTTAGGGTTCAGAAAAAAATATTTCCTCTGATAATTGCTAAAGTGTGTATCCCTTAGAATTCATGTCGTCTTACACGAAGTAGAATTGATCAATTCAAAGAGGAAGTGTTTTAGCACAATTTGTTAGGTACCATTTTTTGAATATATTTTTTTTATCTTGAAAGGTATTTTCCCCAAAGCAGACAGCCCGGATGTGGGCATTTCATTTGTAATCGCTTTTGACAGCATCTTTTTCCATAATTGCTGAGTGACTAAAGATCTCAATTTTTACGGTACCGTTTTTGCAGTATCTTTTTTCAGCTAAGAAGGTATTTTCCCCAAAGCAGACAGCCCGGATGTGAGCATTTCATTCGTAATCTCTTTTGACAGCATCTTTTTCCATAATTGCGGAGTGACTAGAGATCTCCCCCAAGATAACCCCAGAACATGTCATAATTGGCCACATTACAGTAAGTTCCTCGATAATGTCCCTGTCAAAGCCGAAGAGACGGCAACTTTCCCATAGACCTTTCTCTGCTTTTACAGGTAGCGACAATTTGTACAAGGGGATTTTCTTTTGTATGTGTGGATTGGCAGTGGCTAATTTAGCTTGTGGAATGAGCTGCAGTCAGATGCCACTTGTCAGAGGGCTAGCATTAGGAACCTGGTAGGGTATCACTTGAAAATCATGTGCTCCCCACATAAAAAAGCACAAATTATGTTAATTTCGCACTGTTACAACTTTTCCCCACTAATTTTATGACAATTTTGAATTTATTTTCTAATTTCAAAATTTTGAAAGTTCTAAATTCAAAAAATTAAAATTTCGAAATCAAAATTTCAAAAAATGATTCATAAAGATATATCATCCATTCATGCCATGTTCAGATTGCCAAAGTATTATCATCTACGTTACTTTGAAAACCATTTTTAGGAAATTTGTCCTAACCACAATTTAGGAGACAGGCGTCCTGTGAATCAAGATGTTGATTTTTAAAGTGACTTTTAAGGCATGAATGGGTTAAACTCAGTTCCTCCAGACATTATCATGAAGCATCGCTTCTCAAAATATTTGAAGAAGAGTTGTAGATAGAATTCTGATAAACAATTTTTCTATACATTGCTTATGTTACAGCGACATCACCAAAATTGTCTGGCAGTTTTGGCTGTTACTGCCATGAATGGGTTAATGTGTTTAGTTTTCTGCATATTTGTTTTCCGGGGCAACCATGCAATCTTGAGCAAGTTTCCTCGCTGTCTTGCCCGTTAATTTACATGCACTTTTCCGGGCAACCCCGGGGGTCGACACAATGTGCCCCCATCACTGCCGATGACTCCCAACGCCATGTGACAGCCCGAAAATGAGTTGACGTGTTCCCGGCCGGGTCCATCTGCATGTTTGTAGATATGATGGTGTTGTGGCTGACACCAGGCTACGGCGGTGACATTGTTTGAATTAGTTTTGTGCCGCGCGAGCGTACGGCAAATTCTGCCATGTCTTGAGGGGAGAATGTGCATATGTCAGCAGTGAAACAAGATGACAGCGAGAAAATGAGAGGGCTCGGCTCTCGGCCTTCTTGTTCTTCGTGTAGGCTCGTGTTTTTCGTGTTGGCTTGTGTACTTCGTATAGGCTTGTGTATGTCTTCGTGTAGACTTTTGCCTGCTGGTTAATAAAGTAATTGTGGCTTCCGTACAATCACAGTAAGCCACTGCAACAAATTCTACTCCCGGCCCCCCATGTTCCTCGTGTAGGCTCGTGTACTTCATGTAGGCCCGTGTATGTCTTCGTGTAGGCTGTGTATTTGTGCCTATAATGGTTAATAAAGTAATTGTAGCTTTCCCACAATCACAGTAAGCCCCTGCAACTAATTCTACTCCCGGCCTCCGTGTAGGCTCGTGTACTTCGTGTAGGCCCGTGTAGGCTGTGTATTTGTGCCTATAATGGTTAATAAAGTAATTGTAGCTTCCACACAATCACAGTAAGCCACTGCAACAAATTCTACCACCAACACCACCTATACCGCAAAACAGCGAACTACGTGACTTGGTGTGACACCGTATACAGTAATACCGAATGAGGAAAAGTATCATATCATTTGAGATCAGTCACACAGTGGTACTGCTTAACGATGTAGAATTGACTTACCCACTACCTTGACTTAAGATATTGTTTTGCTAAGGGAATATTAATATGCATTCTCTTCTCATACCTGTTGTGTAACAATCTGATTTCTTTGCTTGATAACTTTTATTCAGAGTTGTATATACATAGTCCCATCATGAATTGCATGTTAGGGTCTATTTCCTAAGCAAGATGGGCATAGCCTATTTTTTTCTTATACGTGGCATGTAGAATTCTGATTTCTTTATTTGATAACTTTTATTCAGTTCTATATATACATAGTCCCATCATGAATTGCATGTTAGGGTCTATTTCCTAAGTAAGATGGGCGGAGCCTGTTAGGTTCTCATATGTGCGATGTAGACTTCTGATTTCTTTATTTGATGACTTTTTATTAAGTCCTATGTATATACATAGTAACCTCATGGATTGCATGTGCGCATCCATTTTCCCATGCATACTTAACACGTAGCATTCTGATTTCTTTATTTGATAACTTTTTATTCAGTTCTATATATACATGGTCACCTTATGAATTGCATGTTAGCGTCCATTTCCCCTGAACACACCTCTATTATGATTTCTTAATCTTTACATTTGAAAATGCCAAGAGTGAATTAAGACTTCATCATGCAGACCTGAGGTCCTGACTCCTGCTTGCTATGACAATTAAAGTGGCCTGTTGAAACTTACTATTGCATTTTAACATCTCAATAATTCAAAAGATAAGCTGCCGCTAATAATTAAATGATGCGTGCCGGCAAACTTTATACACATCTCTAATCATTTTAATGTCTGGGGAAGTGAGGGGCTTTTTAGTGCAGAGACAAGCTTATTATTTAGAGGAAGTGTGGGAAAATGAAATACTGTGAAAGCTCTCATTGTGAACATCCCAAAGATGTGAACACCTCCTAATGTGAACATAATTCCCTGGTCATGGTTGGATCTTCTACATTATGAGAAGACCTCTGAGATGTAAACACTTTTAGAGGAAGTGTGGGAAAATGAAATACAGTGAAAACTCTCATTGTGAACATCCCAAAGATCCCTAATTGTATTGTATTGTATTGGATTGTATTGGATTGGATTTTATGTTTATTGACTGAACCTCAACGGTACAAAATCATACGTAAATTAAGTAAACAAAAAATACAAAAGAAATGAGAGAAACATTACTAAAAATAGAAACGCACTACAAGAGTTCTAGGAATACAGAGAGATATGGAAACATAATTTCCTGGTCTTATTTGTATCTTTTACATTATGAAATGACCTCTGAGATGTAAACACACCCTTAAATATGAGTGAACGCTTTTGTCCTGATCCAAAGGTGTTCACATCTCCGATATATGGATTCAATTGGGAGTTTGTTTCAATGTCATGCATACATCACTAGTTCTTCCTCAGATTATGCATATCTGTTTGAAATGCATGCCAGCTTTGATGTGTTGCTCAGTGCTGCCATCTGTATCAACTTATATTATGAAGTTGTTTTATTCTTTTAAAAATACAATAGACCATGCACTTATCAGACACACTTGTATCACAGAATTGCCTGGCATCACCCATTTACATGGCAAAAGATGTCCTATTTTATTTATAAGGGCTAAGTTAACTTTTAATTGGGGAGGATACTCTATTATTTAAGTATCATCATATAGATTTTATCTCATATGCAATATTTTACTAGTTCACAATCTGACAAGAACGTCAGTGGTAGGAATTCATGTTTTCTGTATTCCAAGAGTCTCTCGTCAATCGCGCGTCTTACGGGCGGGCGGCGTGCGGGCATCAGTGGCGGCCCGCTGTGATTTAGCGCTGCTCCGTCATATGGGGCCAGGACCCTAATCACATGCTCATAATTGGCTGCCGGGAAATTACCGCACTTTATTAAAAGGTGCTTAGGGTGAGAGCTTCAGAAATGAAGGGCCCGGCTAATCTTCAACCTTTCAATCAGTGGCCGACCGCTAATGGGCGGAATGAAGAGGTCTTCACTCGAGACAAATGACAGCGATAGACTCTTATTAATTCACCACTGAAGGCTCCTTTCAACAGTTTGAGCAGTTTGTCTACTCTGTGACTCCATAATGCATGCTCATGTTCTGTGTGTGTGTGCGTATGTGTACAAGTGTGTGTGCGCGCGTGCATGTGCGTGTGTGTATGTATTTCTATTTCGTTGTGGGATCATCTATCTTACTATGTTTTTACAAATATCTTTCTTGTTTTTGGTCTGATTAGGGTTAGGGCTAGGTTTGGGTAATATCAGCTCAAAACATGCCCAATTAAAAAGTTGCTTTATAATGGGAAAGATAGGGAATGATCTCACATATCAGAATTACAGGGTTGTGTGAATGTGTGTGTGTGTGTGTATGTGTGTGTATGTGTGTGTGTATGTGTGTATGTATGTATGTATGTATGTATGTATGTATGTATGTATGTATGTATATATGTATGTATGTATGTATGGTTCTATTCACCCTGAACCCCCACCCCATAAGCCCCTTCCTTTACCACAGGGTTCTTTTTTGTGTGTTATTTCACCCTGAGCAATGATGGTGTGTTTTGTTTGCATATCCCTATTGGCAAAAGTTTCTTTCTCATTCTCGTGACTTTCGTGTCTCCTTCAAGTCTGATTGGACATTTTTTTGACACATTCACCAGAAAACACTGTAATTTGCTGGAAACAATGTAATCACTTTCCCCGTGCGCTTGACTAACGTTCCCCGACATTCATGGCTGGATGGACCTCGCGATTAATGGCATTTTAAAGACCTCAAACAAAAGATGATAAAAAAAGAGGTCCACACAGTAGGGCTAGGCGGTTTCCGAGATTCAGGGATGGCTTAAATGACATTAAGAACTTGGCCGAGGCACCCAAGAGAGAAACGAGCCATTATTGAAAGTGCACAATTTCATGAAATTGGTTAACCCTGATGACATTATGACTTGATAGGAAGAAGAGAATAATTGTCTTTGCTTTGCCACCGGAAAGAATGCTATTTCTTCGAATTGTCAATTAGGGGGAGATTCTCGGTCGAGGACAGTTTTTGCCGGGAAGAGGGAAGAGGCTGGTCCGTGGGAGGGAAGGACGTCGCAAGTTATTTGATTTGATTGACTAATTCTTTTCTCTGTGATTGGCACAGGGCTCGCTACATTTCTGGTGATCGTCTAATGGCGGGCTCTGAGAAGAACATCCGAGGACATTCTCGATGTCAGGCTACGGCTAAGTCATCAACATCATCATCATCATCATCATCATCATCATCATCATCATCATCATCATCATCATCTTCATCAACATCACCTTCATTACCATCATCATTATCATCATCATCATTATCATCATCATCATCACCATCATCATCATCATCATCTTCATCAACATCACCTTCATTACCATCATCATTATCATCATCTTCATTATCATCATCATCATCACAATCATCATCGTCGTCATCTTCATCATCATTGTCATCATCGTTGTCGTCATCGTCATAGTCAGTTATAGTTACACTTCCTGCCAGTCAAGATGTATGTAAGAAAGACAAACCCATAAGAAGACTACTCCAGTTTTCATATTGACCCTTGGCCTACCTCTATCAGTTAACCCATTCAAGCTTGGAGATCAATTTGATAAGTGTCGTCTGGATCTATGATACTTCGAGGATAACTTTTGTATAGATTATGAATTCAGAAGGTATTTGAAGGAGGATTGTAGCTCGACCTCTGATCAACATTTCTCCTTCAAATATTTTTCCAAAGATGCTTTTGTTCAAAATATATAACCGAAGGAGTCAGGCATTTTTTGGTCACTCTGTCGTGTGCCAGGGTTTCAGTCATCTTTTTTGCGATATCTTGTATTGGCCAAATTAGCCACCAGCAGCATAAGGGTTAACAAAGTTTATGATTGTTCAGAAGAAGATATAATTACATGTTTCTTTAAACATTCACCCATCGTTTGCGTTTTTTCCCATTAGCTGTGCTCCTCTAGCCAAGGGGGCTCTAAGAATTCAATCTCGGAGCTGATTTGTTTTGAGCATGTCTTGGCTCGATGAAGTTCCGCTGTGACCTAAAACAGTTATGGGCGACTCCCCGTCCAATCAGGGCTCCCCATAATGAGATCATCAGTAATCTAGCGCTCCCGAACACATGTTAAGTAATAGGCGTAAACAGCTCCTCATTTTACTAATTTGTTCGCCACAAATGAAAAAGTAAAGTGTAATTTTTGCAGGGTCAGATGTCAACGGCTGTAGCAAATGTCCGCAGCTAGCGTTTCTTGCTACTGCTACTTCCCGCTGTGAAAGAAATGGGTATGGTTTGGGCATATTAATATCTCAGGGTAGCTTAGGGTAGCTGCACCATGGGGGTGTGGGGTGGGGTGGGGACAGATGTGCTCAACTTGTTATACATTTTGACAGTTGAGCTGCAATTTAATTCATAATTTGATAGATTTATGGAGATTTTCTATGCTATCTTTTGCATGTTAGCAGCAGTTTTACACGGAAAATTATCTCTCTCCCAGATTTTATCCGTACCCCCTCAACTTTGTATTGGTATCACCTATAAAAGTCCCTTACATGATACCATTTTGGAGAATATACTACAGAAATCATCAATCTACTTTTAGATATTGCAAAATCTTTGAGGTACTCGCAAAGAAAGCTGGAATTTATTTCAATACCCCAATATTCTTACAATACTGCATTCGACCAGAACCTCTTTTATCTTTTGGAGTTTGGTGATATAGGTTGGAAAAGACTGATTTGCTCCCATGAATCGTTTAAACATATTACTTTATCATAAGTCTTGCAAGTGATACATGTTTTATGTGTATGTGTGTTTTGACTATTATGGTAGGCGCGGCTGAGGTTCCTGTTGTGAGCTCCTGTGGTCCACATGTGGCAGCGATCAGGTCACCTGTGGCGCCGCGATATTGCTGCCTGCTGCTGCTGAATTAAAGTCTAGCTGCTACAGGGGATATCTCAATCAAGCTCCTACTCACACACTCTCTCTCTCTCTCTCTCTCTCTCTCTCTCTCTCTCTCTCTCTCTCTCTCTCTCTCTCTCT
>OZ012688.1:27145158-27169556 GCA_963942565.1 Maea johnstoni
TCTCTCTCTCTCTCTCTCTCTCTCTCTCTCTCTCTCTCTCTCTCTCTCTCTCTCTCTCTCTCTCTCTCTCTCTCTCTCTCTCTCTCTCATTTATGAAAAAACAATTGTTTAGTTGAGTAATCAGGTAAAAACACACCAGAAACCGACCCTTGGTCAATATTAACAAATCATCATAAACATATTTGTCAAATACTCTGTACATACAACGATCATAGTTGGCAAGGAAGCAATAAAACCAAACATTTTTAAGAAAAACAACAACAAACCAGTCACTAGATACAAATGACCATTTTAAATTGAATGGCATTTTTCAGTTTTTACCTGATCTCCCCAGTATATCTGATAATACAATAGATCTACTCAGTGTCTTGAGGCTTAGAAAAGCATGACTATAGTATTAAGAGGTCCTGTAGTGTTAATTCAGTCACATCTACCTCTCCCTCTGGGAGTGATGGAATTGATTAGCTGTTCTATAAGAGACAACACCATTAGCAGTCTAAGAGTGTGGCCCCATTGATGTGCGGTGCCTAGACAATGGGAGGGTTTATTTTGTTGTTTGGTGCTCTCTCGGCTTAGCCCAGATCAGCGTGGATTAGGGAGGGGCAGTCATCAGTGATTGTTTTCGTAATGTGTGTTTGAAGTGGGCAGTGTTTAGACAGGTAGATTGCTGTCTCAATAGGTTTGATGCTATGCTGATGCCTCATGATAGCCTGCTTAATTAATGGGATGTATTCATGTATTTGGACTCTCAACTTTAATGAATCAAGTCTAACGGAAGAAAATTTTATACTTTGAGAATGGTTCTTGCCATGTTGCCAAGGTTTAAATCCTCATCATTATGTTGTAGGTGGCTAATTTGGCCATTACAAAATGATGCAAAAAACATGAAAAATGAATGAAACCCTGGCACATGGGTACTCATGTGAGAGTACTCGGAGCTTTGCAATGAATAGTGACATGACAGGGTTTAGAAGGTTTTCAAAAATCTTTGCGTTCATGTGCTTTTCACGAAAGCAGCCTCAGCATCGGAAGGGTTCAAACATAGTAGGTCTATTGTAAATTCCCTTGAAATTTGGACTAACCCCCATATTTGTTCCACCATTTTTTCTCAAATAATTGCTGGGACTTTTGGCCAGCCGACCTGGAACCCCTCCCCCTTCTCACCTATGGTAAATTTACCAAAATGTTCTTTAAGTCTATCTAAAGAGGGGGGGGGGGGGAGGATGTTGGTATTGAGTTTAAGGAGGTACAAGTGATGGATGTGGTTGTGTGATGGGGCGGGGGAGGGGGTGGGGGGGTAAGTAGCTCTCTTATTGCAGGCCTCTGGGGGGAGAACAATGGCTGGAAGGGTGGAGCAGTAATTGACTAATGGCGGTCTGAAGTGGCACCTGTATTGTCAGCCCTAATCAGGAGAGAATACATGTGTGTTTTATTCTACAGGGAATGAATGTTGATCTCTTGTGGAGATGCTGCCCAGGGTTTAAACAGGGTGTCTGTGAACTGTTATCCCTTCTAATGCTGAAGCTGCTTTTGTTCAAAGCTCAAAAATGCTAAGATCTTTGATAAACATCTAAACCCTGTAATGTTGGTATTCAGTGGATAGCTCTCACTGAGTACTTTCAGATGAGTACCCATTTTTCAGGTTTCAGTCATCTTTTAGGTTTTTCACATCATATGGTATTGGCCTAGTTAGCCACCAGCAGCATAAGGGTTAAGGAGGATTATTCTGTTTAGGAGGGGATGGGTGGGTTCAATTTAATCAATAAAGTACATTCTTCTCATTGATCTTAAGCAAAAGTAAAGAAAAATGACAATTCTTATTGTAAAAAGTTTTTTGCCCCTTGAACCCCCTCTGTATTCTTAACTACTGTCTGCCTCTCCCACTAGTCTAACTAACTGAAGAGTTGGAGGAATTAGAGATGATTAAAATTTTGGTCAGATGTGAACTTACAGAGATTGTTATTTATAAATACTCTTTGACATTAAATGTCAGGCCTAGGGCACTAGGTTTCAGATAAGTATTTCTAATACATTTCAAAGGACCTTCTATAACACATTTATACAGGGAATCTTTTTCGCCAATTAGAAGTTAACAGTTCTTTTACTAAGGAAGTTGGTCCCCCCTTTAGATGAATAAAAACAAGTGGATATGCACAGAACGCGACTTTTGGGCTATGTGCTGCAGCCAGCCTGTTCAGGTTGACGGGCTGGTTTCATATCCACTTGTTTTTATTCATCTTCAAAGAGTTTCCTTTGACTTTGGTTCCTTGGTAACTGAGCTTGTGACCTTGACGCTCTTCAGAATAACGTCAACATAACATTCCTAGCACAGAGACACAGAGTCCCTCCTCAGAGTTTATCTTGAAAAAATCCCAGGAAAAAAAACCCCGATAAGTGTTCCTCGTAGAATTCTTGAAACGGCGGTCATCAATCAGCAGCCAGCCTCGTCATCCGATGATGGACGTCCTCAAGATAGCGATCATCCTCATCCTCCCATTGTACTCTGCGCCCTCCCAAGTGGCGCTACGCCGGGCACCAGCAAGTCTGTCCGGCCCGCAGCGAAAAGCGCCGACGATAAATCATGGGCTTATTGGCAGCAGCCAGGATGACGCAATGCCGTACGCCCGCGGGCCAGCCCCTCAATTGTGCGGCGGAGCCCGGGCTATTGTTTTATTTGGATGATGATAACTCGTCACAGGAAGACTTGATAAGGATTTAATGATTGGCAGGATAATACCTCAGCCCTCAATGAGACGTGGCCGGGTCCGGTTGGTCGAAGCGATGCTCGGTAAAGCTAGCAGGCATTTAAACCCTGATGCTGCTGGTGGCTAATTTGGCCAATACGAAATTTTACAAAAAACTTTAAAAAATGACTGAAACCATGGGAAATGGGTACTCATCTGAGAATACTCAATGAGAGCTTTCTTATGAGTACCAACATGACAGGCGATGGTTTTCAAAGATGTTTGAATTATTGTGCTTTGGATGGAAGTAGCTTTAGGATATGGAAGGGTTAAGACTAATGACCGGCAGTGATAAAGACAATAATTACTGACCAGAGATAAACGGCTGACAGCATGCAGCACCCTCAGTTAACCTGCATCTTAACCTGATTTATGCTCTCTCCTCTACACCAACAATAAGAATAATGGAAATTAGAAGACAGATAAACATGTACCATAAGAAAAATGAAATAAGAGGTCAAATAAACAACTCTTCCTTGGCTCACATACATGATTTAAAGCAGAGGAAGAGTTTGTTAAGTAGGGAATTGTTTAAAGACAAAATTAGAGAAAATGACAGGTTGTTACGCTATCAATTTAATCAAATCCACAAATACATCTTGGTCTTGTGGTTCAATATTAACCCTTATGCTGCTGGTGGCAAAATGATGCATAAAACCTGAGAAATGACTAAAACTGGCAAGTGGGTACAACATGAACTGGGTGGCATGACTTAAGTTACAGAAATGTGTGTTAGCAAGGTATCTGCATTCTCCTGTTGAGATTAATACAGTGCAAACATATTTGACACCTTGAAAACCATTGCCTCAAAACACTCTGTTTATAGACTATTTATAGGGTGATATGAGGGGAAAATATCTAATTTTACATTATGATTTAGAAATATATGAATAGAACTAATTATCTCTCTTTATTAATTTTTCATATGACATATCAGGGACTGTGTTGAGTCTATTGTAGCCACAATAAGAGACACACCTTTGGGAGGGTTGTTTTGATTGTCATTTTGACACCTGTCAATTAGTGCCAAATCCCTCCCGGTTTCCCTCCGGAAAACACTCCTGCGGAGATAGCGATTGGTTGTGCCATAAATTAATAATCAGCTAGTTGTAATTGTTTTGGCCATACATAGGTTGCTAGTAGTATTGCCTTGTTGCCCACAGAGAGTGGGACCGCACTGTGACGCATAATTTATGCGATCTTTTTTTGATCATCTGTTTTCGAGTAGAGTAATTAGAATTCCATGTCAGTTACATAACTGAAATGCCTCCATCTTAATTGCATTGGGTCTGAATGTGTATATTTCATGTCAATTACTCCACCTGGGTATTTAAATCCCATTTACATCCTCATATAGTATACATGATAATAGTGTCACTTGCCTACCTGCAGAACACATGTGTAACTCTGAAATAATTAAGCTGACATTTAGTTCTTTGACATTCAGATCCCATATTAGATATGACTTTTGAATATCACTAAATGCACTTTTCAATTGAACCGAGGCTTTGTTTTGTTGATGCTACATAATGTTTTTTTGTGTATCACTATTTTGTCTTTATTTTTCATGTGTGTCAGCTAATTTACTAGGTAATAAGATGAATTTATTATTTGCATAACTTCACATTTAATATGGAACTGGTACTGAATGTGTTTGTATTGTTTTTAAGTTCACATTAATTTTTTCCTAATGATATGTTCAGCAATACCAATTTGAATAATTAACTCCTTTTTTTGTAATATACATTGATGCAATTCTATTTCACGAAAGCAATGGTTTGATTATAATGTAAGAATGTTTTCAAACTTATGTAGATCTAACCACATCTAAGTAAGTACTTTACACCTGTGCGTTAATCATATCTATGCTATTTTCTCAAGGGTTTTAAAGCTGTAATCTGCTAATGATGATGAAAATAGAAATTGTAAGTATATCATATTGTAGTAGGGGTGTAAATTTGAGTATGTTTCTCAAATGTTTCATTGATCAATGGGGATGACAATTCCTAGAATATAACTATATAACCTGGAAAACTTTGATATGTGCATGTAAAAAATATTGCCACTACATAAAAAGTAGGAGGAGATATACTTGGAGAACATAACAAACTTTTTTGTTTGAAAAAAAGTGCAGTAGCAACATGGAAAAACATGGGTGAAATTCCGGGAAAAACCAACATGTTTACTTGAAAAAAAAAAATTACTACTTCACAAAAACAACAACAAAGTTTCCTAATAGGAAAAGGTATATAGGAAAAGGTATATATATATATATATATATATATATATATATATATATATATATATATATATATATATATATATATATATATAAATATACATATATATATATATATATATATATATATATATATATATATATATATATATATATATATATATATATATATATATATATATAAATATACATATATATATATATATATATATATATATATATATATATATATAAATATACATATATATATATATATATATATATATATATATATATATATATATATATATATATATATATATATATATATATATATATATATATACATATATATATAATGCAAACAGACCATGCTGGATATCAGAGACGTTTATTAATTTCCCACCAGATTATATTTCACGTTAATGGAATTAAAGTTGTCCGGCGTAATTCAGCTCTTTCCTAATGTATTGCTTTCTGTTCCCTGAAATGTCAATGGACTGCGCTCACGCAATCGTGCAGCAAGTCTTCCCGCGGCTCTGACATTTCTTGTTGTCACATCTGGTGACACTTTGCTGGTATTCGCGTTCACCTCATTACTTATTAAAATTACCTGTAAAAGTTTACCCGATTGTCATGTTATCACGGCAGGCGTGTGCAATTACACGATTAGACGTCTTAATCATCCCCGCTGATATTCGATACTTAGCAGGAAATTTGTTGCCATCTCTGTCAGATATTTTGTTGGGTGTTTTGTTGTTGTCACTGTTGCCATTTATTGAGTTAATTTCTTTCCGCGTTCAGGGAGTGTATGCATGACATTTGGGGTCCGGATCTGACACTGCATGGAGAACGAGAAAGAACACTTCTAGAATGTCTACACTGGACTAGACTTACTAGTTGGAGAATGAATGAATAACCCAAAATCTCCACCTTAACATTGTCATCATTATCATTCTCATCATCAATATTGAATTTCTGTTCATCAGTTTAATTTTATCATTGCAATCTTGCATCTCCTAAAAGCATCATCTTCATTATGATCATCATCATCACCATCATCATCATCACTATTCTTATCATTGCAAATTCGAATCTCCTAAAAGCATTTTATCATCATCATCACCAGCATCATCTTCATTATCATCATCATCATCATCATCATCATCATCATCAACATCACCATCATCATCATCATTATTCTTATCATTGCAATCTCGAATCTCCTAAAAGCATTTTATCATCATCATCACCAGCATCATCTTCATTATCATCATCATCATCACCATCATCATCATCATCATCATCATCATAATCATCATCATAATCATCATAATCATCATCACTTTTCTCCTCCTCATTGAGTTCCTCTATTGTTTCTTCCTCTGCTTTAAAGAGCACTACAATCAGCATCTGATCCTGATCACCTGTCCTGCTGATTACCTGACCATGAGAAGCTTGTGTTTTGTGCCCACTGCACTGCTGCTGCTGCTGCTCTCCGCCTTGTTATCCTCTCTCAGATCTTAATTAGTGACCTTGCCATTAGTGTGATTGCCGGTATTTATCACCCGGCCATTGTCGCAGAAGCCGTTCCCCCCGATTGTCTCTCCCGCTAATATAATTATCCGTCATTGCTAGCTAAATAGCAAAATATCCGCAGATAACATCATGGCTATAGGGGCAGTGGCGCGGCCATTGGGACGACGGCGTCTCGGCAAATTGGCCCTCGTCTCGTCTCGTCGCGGCGAGAGCTGGCAGATGGGAGACGATCGTAGGTGGCAGTGGCGTCAGTCGCTGCGGCGCCGGCTTCCGTCGGTTGCGGACAGGTGACAGCCAATGGTAAAATTGCTGCCCTCAATCTGTAGTTATGATGTAACAATATGGTGCTGACTACTTCCTATGAGAGCCACCTGTGAGCATGTGATAAATGTGACAATGAAACTCCACTTGGTCTTCACACCACAGCTCTCTCAAGGTTAGAATAGTGTGGATTGTAACTTGGATACATATCTATTAATTACAATAAGGAGTTCATATTTTCTAAGTAATTTGCATTCATAAAGCAGCTGATCCAGGTACAAGGAACCTTAGTATATGAAGCTGCAAATATGAACTCAGCTAAATCTGTGTTGACTCACTTTTGAGTTTGATATGAAAACCCTAAAACTCCCACCCCTATTCTATTTGGTGGATCTAAATAACAAAGCACATTTGTGAAGAATTTTGATGAAATTTGCTTGCTCTACATTAACCACGGGTAGCAGATCTTGGCCTAGAGTCCACCTTTTAATCAGGACCACCTGTATAAAGAGGCCAATGCCATATGTCCTAATGAAGAAAGATGCAGAACTACCTGTCCAACTGATATATTTATGTATCTACTATGTATCTATGCATATTGTATAGTGAGCTTGCTTATGTCATATGTCCCAATGAAGAAAGATTATTTTCTTTGTAAGCAGTTTATATATATTATGTATATATACATATATATATATATATATATATATATATATATATATATATATATATATATATATATATATATATATATATATATATATATATATACAAAAATTATATATATATATATATATTTATGTATGCATATAAACTGTATATATTATATATATATATATATGTATATATATATATATATATATATATATATATATATATATATATATATATATATATATATATATATATATATATATATATATATATATATATATATATATATATATATATATATATTTTCATATATATGTATATGTACATATATATTGTATAGAGCGCTTGCTGGTCAGCGTTTTGACCAGTGTGTGTGGTATTAGGTTCACATGGTGCTATAATTATGAACATGTCAGAGTGTCATGCCCGGTGGAGGAACAAGCAATGCCGTCAGCGCCATTCGAGACAGACACACAGACGGACAGACCGCAATCGGGTGTCGGTCGACATCGGTGATAGGTACATGGCCAGCCAGCCAGTCTGGCCAAACTGACCACACTGGACAGTGGTCAAGATGGACATGGTGATAGCTTTGACCACCAGTGTCGAGCGGTGCTGCGAGTGACAGGCAGCCATCTTGTTATCATTTTGTCGGTGTGGCGATCGCTAGTGGGCGTGTCATAGGTATGTAGGACAGGTTGCCAGTAAAACAAAAGTGGGCGGGGCTTCCAGGGGTTAAGTTATGTGAGTGACCTTTCAAGGACAGATATGGACGAATGCAGTGTGCATTTGGAAATGAACATTTCAGTAACATTCCAATGCATTTACTTTGCTCGCGGTTTCATTCTTGGAAATGATTTAGAGACTGTTTTTGTAGGAATATTAGGGATTATAGGAATGAAAAACATTTAACATGGTTGTATATTTGGTGCTTATTTACCAGATCCAAAGGAGGTGGGTTGTTGAGTATAAGTGTAAATCCTTGCTCATCCTTAAATTATTCTCCTGTTAAATTGCCCCAGTTTGCAATATTTCTGATTTGATATCTCATTATAGTAGCAGAGTTCATCTTTTGTGAAATCTTAAAGAAAATCATATTTCCTTAAAATTAGCTGAAACATATATATTGAGAAAGTTTGGTGCAAGTTCAATTCTGTGTTGGTCCTGATCTTCTTCTGATGTCAATTAGGGGCTTGCCCAACAAGAAGCCTGGGAGTCGTTTTGACTCCCAAACACAATATCTTTGGCAAAATGACTCCCATTTGTATTTTGTTGTATATTCTTTATTTGTTGAGTCCATAGAAGTGTCTCGAAGGTTTCACTCATACAACACAATAATGATGTAAAGAAGCAAACTTGCAAACTTGTCACTATATAGGTTTGTGATGGAACCTCCTCAAGTAAGAATACTTGTCTGAATGTGGAGTTAGATCTGCCATGATAGGCATTTTTAGCGAAGTAGATCTTTGAAAAATTGTTATCTGGTTCTATACTATTTTTGACAATTACTTTGAAATTCAGAATATTGTTACAAATATTTGAAGGAGAGTTTTTGGTAGTGTTCTGATGAGCATTTCTCCTCGAATTAGTTTCCCAACATTGTTTTCACCCTCAAGATTTCACCCAAAATTTCAGGCTGATGTGAGCATTAATGGGTTAAGAAACCCTTTTATAAAACAAACCAATTACTCTGAAATTGTGTACCAGTCACTGTTAGTGATGTTTATCTAAATCCCTTTATCCCAACCTAAAGATGTGTCTCTGTCGAGTGTTATTGTATCAGTAGAAGGTAGTGAGCATGCTGTAATGGTCATGGCTATGATACAAAGGAATGCGATCAGTTTCAGTTGAGGAATGGTATGTTACATCAGCAGAGTGAGATGTAATCTACGACGTCCAGTGTCAAGTATCCCGTGTCTCTTGTGGTCACTGCAGCTCATTAACCCTTATGCTGCTGGTGGCCAATTTGGCCAATACAAAATGATGTAAAATAACTGAAAAATGACTGAAACCCTGGCAAATGGGTACTCATCTGAGACTACTCGGCGAGAGCTACCCAATGAGTACCAACATGACAGGGTTTAGAGGATTTTCAAAAGTCTTTGTGTTCTTGTGGTTTGGACTATAGTAGCCTCAGAATTGTTAGGGTTAAATGCTGGTCAGCTCTGGCTCCAGCCTGTCCTGGTCATCTTATCATAGGGATAGGTACTAGACAGAGTGGACAATGGTCAAGAATACTGTCAACAATCTCTGCTGTCTGTCTTAGGTTGGATTTTCCAGTGACAACCTATTAGGTTGTTATTGTTGTCATTGCAGTTGTCACTGATGTATTGTATCTTTCTTGATAGATCTTGCATTGGAAAATCAACACGCACACCATGTATTGACCTCTTCATTCCCAGACCATGTGAAACAAGTATAAACAGTGTGCTTGAAGTAGTATTAAAACCATGTTAAAATGTGAATCAGTCCCATCAATCAAATAGTTCAAATTCCATCAATCTATTTTGTTTTAGCCCCCCCCCCCCCCCTCCATCCATAAGATACCACATATCTGATATAGGTTTATTGGGTATTCCAGGTATGTTATGAAAGACCACTAACTAGGCAACTTTTAAGTGGTGTTTGGAGTCAGACTGCCTTTATCGTCTGGGCTTATTTGGAAATGACCTTAACATACAGGTGGTCTCTTTTGACAGATGTTTCATTGAGGGTGTGTTAGTATTAACAGCAACCAACACATACTATTACACAGGTATCCTGAATGTTAAGGGTTAAGAAAAAAATATTTCCTCTGAGAATTGCTAAAGTGTGTATCCCTTAGAATTCATGTCTTACATGAAGTAGAATTGATCGATTCAAAAAGGTAGTGTTTTAGCACAATTTCTGAGGTACCATTTTTTTGAGTATCTTTTTTTTCAGCTTAGAAGGTATTTTCCCCAAAGCAGACAGCCCGGACAGCATCTTTTTCCATAATTGCGGAGTGACTATAGATCTCAATTTTTAAGGTACCATTTTTGCAGTATCTTTTTTCAGCTTAGAAGGTATTTTCCCCAAAGCAGACAGCCCGGATGTGGGCATTTCATTCGTAATCTCTTTTGACAGCATCTTTTTCCATAATTGCGGACCGACTAGAGATCTCCCCCCAGATAACCCTCAGAACATGTCATAATTGGCCACATTACAGTAAGTTCCTCGATAATGTCCCTGTCAAAGCCGAAGGAACAGAGACTTTCCCATAGACCTTTCTGTGCTTTTACAGGTAGCGACAATTTGTACGAGGGGATTTTCTTTTGTATGTGTGGATTGGCGGTGACTAATTTAGCTTGTGGAATGAGCTGTAGTCAGATGCCACTTGTCAGAGGGAACCTGGTAGGATTTCACTTGATAATTGTGAGCTCCCACTTGAAAAAGCACAAATTATGTTATTTTTGCCCTGTTACAACTTTTTCCCACTAATTTCATGACAATTTTGAATTTATCCTCATATTTAAAATTTCGAAATCAGAAAATGATTCATAAAGATATATCATCCATTCATGCCATGCTCAGATTGCCAAAGTATTATTATCTACGTTACTTTGAAAACCATTTTTAGGAAATTTGTCCTAACCACAATTTAGGAGACAGGCGTCCTGTGAATCAAGATATTGATTTTTAAGGTGACTTTTAAGGCATGAATGGGTTAAACTCTGCTTTATGTTTATGCTTAAGTCAGTTCCTCCAGAAATTATCATGAAGCATGGCTTCTCAAAAATATTTGAAGAAGAGTTGTAGATAGAATTCTGATAAACAATTTTTCTATATATTGCTTTTATTAGAGCGATATCACCAAAATTGTCAGGTGGTTTTAGCTGCTACAGTTATGAATGGGTTAATGTGTTTAGTTTTCTGCATATTTGTTTTCCGGGGCAACCATGCAATCTTGAGGAAGTTTCCTCGCTGTCTTACCCGTTAATTTACATACACTTTTCCGGGCAACCCCGGGGGTCGACACAATGTGCCCCCATCACTGCCGATGACTCCCAACGCCATGTGACAGCCCGAAAATGAGTTGACGTGTTCCCGGCCGGGTCCATCTGCATGTTTGTAGATATGATGGTGTCGTGGCTGACACCAGGCTACGGCGGTGACATTGTTTGAATTAGTTTTGTGCCGCGCGAGCGTACGGCGAATTCTGCCATGTCTTGAGGGGAGAATGTGCATATGTCAGCAGTGAAACAAGATGACAGCGAGAAAATGAGAGGGCTCGGTGCCCGGCCTCCGTGTTCTTTGTGTAGGCCCGTGTATGTTGTGTATGTCTACGTGTAGGCTGTGTATTTGTGCCTATAATGGTTAATAAAGTAATTGTAGCTTTCCCACAATCAAAGTAAGCCACTGCAACTAATTCTACTCCCGGCCTCCGTGTAGGCTCGTGTACTTTGTGTAGTCCCGTGTATGTCTTCGTGTAGGCTGTGTATTTGTGCCTATAATGGTTAATAAAGTAATTGTGGCTTCCATGCAATCACAGTAAGCCACTGCAACAAATTATACCACCAGCGCCACCTATCCCACCAAACAGCAAACTGTGTACTTTGTGTAGGCCCGTGTACATTGTATAGGTCCGTGTACTTCATGTAGGCCCGTGTATGTCTTTGTGTAGGCTGTGTATTTGTGCCTATAATGGTTAATAAAGTAATTGTAGCTTCCACACAATCACAGTAAGCCACTGCAACAAATTCTACCACCAGCGCCAGCTATACTGCAAAACAGCGAACTACGTGTCTTGGTGTGACACCGTATACTAATACCGAATGAGGAAAAGTATCACATCATTTGAGATCAGTCAAACAGTGGTACTGCTTAGCGATGTAGAATTGACGTACCCAATACCTTGACTTAAGATATTGTTTTGCTAAGGGAATATTAATATGCATTCTCTTCTCATACATGATGTGTAACAATCTAATTTCTTTATTTGATAACTTTTATTCAGAGTTGTATATACATAGTCCCATCATGGATTGCATGTTCATGTCCATTTTCAAAGCAAGATGGGCAGAGCCTATTCGTTTCTCATACCTGCTTTGTAGAATTCTGATTTCTTTACTTGATAACTTTTTATTCAGTCCTATATATACATAGTAACCTTATGAATTGCATTTTTAGGTTCCATTTCCTAAGCAAGATGGGCGGAGCCTGTTAGGTTCTAATACCTTTAATGTAGAATTCTGATTTCTTTATTTGATAACTTTTTTATTCAGTTTTATATATACTTAGTCCCATCATGAATTGCATGTTAGGGTCTATTTCCTAAGCAAGATGGGCGGAGCCTGTTAGGTTCTCATACGTGCGGTGTAAACTTCTGATTTCTTTATTTGATGACTTTTTATCAAGTTCTATGTATATATAACATAGTAACCTCATGGATTGCATGTTCGCATCCATTTCCATATGCATACTTAACACGTAGCATTCTGATTTCTTTATTTGATAACTTTTTATTCAGTTCTATATATACATGGTCACCTTATGAATTGCATGTTAGCGTCCATTTCCACTGAACACACCTCTATTATGATTTCTTAATCTTTACATTTGAAAATGCCAAGAGTGAATTAAGACTTCATCATGCAGACCTGAGGTCCTGACTCCCGCTTGCCATGACAATTAAAGTGGCCTGTTGAAACTTACTATTGCATTTTAACATCTCAATAATTCAAAAGATAAGCTGCCGCTAATAATTAAATGATGCGTGCCAGCAAACTTTATACACATCTCTAATCATTTAAATGTCTGGGGAAGTGAGGGGCTTTTGGGTGCAGGGACAAGGTTTTTATTTTGAGGAAGCGTGGGAAAAAGAAAAACAGTGAAACCTCTTATTGTGAACATCCTACTGATGTGAACATAATTTTGTGGTCCCGTTTGTATCTTTTACATTATTAAAAGACCTCTGAGATGTAAACACTTTATTTAGAGGAAGTGTGGGAAAATGAAATACAGTGAAACCTCTCATTGTGAACATCCCAAAGATATGAACACCTCCTAATTGTATTGTATTGTATTGTATTGTATTGTATTTTATGTTTATTGACTGAACCTCAACGATACAAAATCATACGTAAAGTAAGTAAACAAACAATACAAAAGAAATAAGAGAAACATTACTAAAAATAGAAGCGCACTACAACAGTACTAAGAATACAGTTATGAAATGACCTCTGAGATGTAAACACACCCTAATATGAATGAACCCTAGTATGGATTCAATTGGGAGTTTGTTTCAATGTCATGCATACATCACTAGTTTTTCCCCGGATTATGCATATCTGTTTGAAATGTATGTGTTGAACAGTGCTGCCATCTGTATCAAATTGTATTAAGAAGTTATTTTACTCTTTTACTATTGACCACTTATCAGACACACTTGCAACACAGAATTGCCTAGCCTCACCCATTTACATGGCAAATATGTCCCATTGTATTTATTAGGGCCAAGTTAGCTTTCAATTGGGGAGGATACTATATTATCTAAGTATCATTATATAGATTTTATCTCATATGCAATGTTTTACTAGTTCACAATCTGACAAGAACGTCAGTGGTGGGAATCCATGTTTTCTGTATTCCAAGAGTTTCTCGTCAATCGCGCGTCTTACGGGCGTACGGGTGGCGTGTGGGCATCAGTGGCGGCCCGCTGTGATTTAGCGCTGCTCCGTCATATGGGGCCAGGACCCTAATCACATGCTCATAATTGGCTGCCGGGAAATTACCGCACTTTATTAAAAGGTGCTTAGGGTGAGAGCTTCAGAAATGAAGGGCCCGGCTAATCTTCAACCTTTCAATCAGTGGCCGACCGCTAATGGGCGGAATGAAGAGGTCTTCACTCGAGACAAATGACAGCGATAGACTCTTATTAATTCACCACTGAAGGCTCCTTTCAACAGTTTGAGCAGTTTGTCTACTCTGTGACTTCATAATGCATGCTCATGTTCTGTGTGTGTGCGTATGTGTGAATGTGTGTGTGTGTGTGTGTGTGTGTGTGTGCGTGCATGTGCGTGTGTGTATGTATTTCTATTTTGTTGTGGGATCATCTATCTTACTATGGTTTTGCAAATATCTTTCTTGTTTTTGGTCTGATTAAGGTTAGGGTTAGGTTTTGGTAATATCAGCTCTAAACACGCCCAATTAAAAAGTTGCTTTATAATGGGAAAGATAGGGAATGATCTCACATATCAGAATTACTGGGTTGTGTGTGTGTGTGTGTGTGTGTGTGTGTGTGTGTATGTGTGTATGTATGTATATATGTATGTATGTATGTATGTATGGTTCTATTCACCCTGAACCCCCACCCCATATTTTAGCTCCTTCCTTTGCCACAGGGTTCTTTTCCTTTGTTATTTCACCCTGAGCAATGATGCTGTGTTTTGTTTTCTTATCCCTATTCACAAAAGTTTCTTTCTCATTCTCGTGACTTTCGTGTCTCCTTCAAGTCTGATTGGACATTTTTTTGACACATTCACCAGAAAACACTGTAATTTGCTGGAAACAATGTAATCACTTTCCCCGTGCGCTTGACTAACGTTCCTCGACATTCATGGCTGGATGGACCTCGCGATTAATGGCATTTTAAAGACCTCAAACAAAAGATGATAAAAAAGAGGTCCACACAGTAGTGCTAGGCGGTTTCCGAGATTCAGGGATGGCTTAAATGACATTAAGAACTTGGCCGAGGCACCCAAGAGAGAAACGAGCCATTATTGAAAGTGCACAATTTCATGAAATTGGTTAACCCTGATGACATTATGACTTGATAGGAAGAAGAGAATAATTGTCTTTGCTTTGCCACCGGAAAGAATGCTATTTCTTCGAATTGTCAATTAGGGGGAGATTCTCGGTCGAGGACAGTTTTTGCCGGGAAGAAGGAAGAGGTTGGTCCGTGGGAGGGAAGGACGTCGCAAGTTATTTGATTTGATTGACTAATTCTTTTCTCTGTGATTGGCACAGGGATGGCTCCACTTTGGGTGATCGTCTAATGGCGGCTCAGAGAAGAACATCCGAGGACATTCTCGATGTCAAGCTACAGCTAAATCATCAACATTATTATCATCATCTTCATCAACATCATCTTCATTACCATCATCATTGTCATCATCATCATCATCATCATCATCATCATCATCATCATCATCACCATCATCGTCGTCGTCATCATCATCATCATCATCATCATCATTGTCATCATCGTTGTCGTCATCGTCATAGTCAGTTATAGTTACACTTCCTGCCTGTCAAGATGTATGTAAGAAAGACAAACACATAAGAAAGACTACTCCAGTTTTCGTATTGACCCTTGGCTAAAAAATAATTATCTCTATCAGTTAACCCATTCATGTTTGGAGCTCAATTTGATAAGTGTCGTCTGGATCTATGATACTTTCGAGGTTAACTTTTGAATAGATTATGAATTCAGAAGGTATTTGAAGGAGGATTGTAGGTTGACCTCTGATCAACATTTCTCCATCAAATATTTTCCCAAAGATGCTTTTGTTCAAAATATATAACCGAAGGAGTCAGGCCTTTTTTGGTCACTTTGTCGTATTGGTATCCATGAGGTAGCTCTCGATGAGTACTCTCAGATGAGTACCCATGTGCCAGGATTTCAGCCATTTTTTAGGTTTTTTGCAATATTTTGTATTGGCCAAATTAGCCACCACCAGCATAAGGGTTAACAAAGTTTATGATTGTTCAGAAGTAGATATAATTACATGTTTCTTTAAACATTCGCCCATCGTTTGCGTTTTTTCCCATTAGCTTTGCTCCTCTAGCCGAGGGGGCTCTAAGAATTCAATCTCCGAGCTGATTTGTTTTGAGCATGTCTTGGCTCAATGAAGTTCCGCTGTGACCTAAAACAGTTATGGGCGACTCCCCCGTCCAATCAGGGCTCCCCATAATGAGATCATCAGTAATCTAGCGCTCCCGAACACATGTTAAGTAATAGGCGTAAACAGCTCCTCATTTTACTAATTTGTTCGCCACAAATGAAAAAGTAAAGTGTAATTTTTGCAGGGTCAGATGTCAACGGCTGTAGCAAATGTCCGCAGCTAGCGTTTCTTGCTAGCATGACGTCCCGCTGTGAAAGAAATGGGTATGGTTTGGGCATATTAATATCTCAGGGTAGCTCAGGGTAGCTGCACCATGGGGGTGTGGGGTGGGGGTGGGGACAGATGTGCTCAACTTGTTATACATTTTGACAGGGGAGCTGCAATTTGATTCATAATTTGATAGATTTATTGAGATTTTCAATGCTTTTCTTTCACATTGTAAGCAGAAAGTTTTCACAGAAAGTTATCTCTCTCCCAAATTTTATCCGTACCCCCCTCAACTTTGTAACAAAATCTTTGAGGTAGTTGCAAAGAAAAGCTGGAATTTATTTCAATACCCCAATATTTATACAATACCCTATCTAAGCAAAAACCTCCTATCTATTGAAGTTTGGAGATATATGTTGAAAGGGGACTGATTTGCCTCTTTTGAGAAAATAAAAACTTTTTAAAAACTTTCTGTCACTCCCTGAATTGTTAAAACATGTCACTCTATCATAGGTCTTGCAAGTGATACATGTTTTATGTGGTATGTGTGTTTTGACTATTATGGTAGGCGCGGCTGAGGTTCCTGTTGCGAGCTCCTGTGGTCCACATGTGGCAGCGATCAGGTCACCTGTGGCGCCGCGATATTGGCTGCCTGCTGCTGCTGAATTAAAGTCTAGCTGCTACAACTTAATAAGGGATATCTCAATCACACACTCTTTCTCTCTCTCTTCCCACCCTCCCTCCCTCCCTCTCTCTCTCTCTCTCTCTCTCTCTCTCTCTCTCATCTCTCTCTCTCATCTCTCTCTCTCTCTCTCGTCTCTCTCTCTCTCTCTCTCTCTCTCTCTCCTCTCTCTCTCTCTTCTCTCTCCTCTCTCTCTCTCTCTCTCTCTATATATATATATATATATATATATATATATCTTTCTCTCTCTCCCTCCCTCCCTCCCCCCCCTCTCTCTCTATATATATCTATCTATCTATCTATCTATCTATCTATCTATCTATCTATCTATCTATCTATCTATCTTTCTCTCTCTCCCTCCCTCCCTCCCCCCCTCTCTCTCTCTCTCTATAATATATATATCTATCTCTCTCTCTATCTATCTATCTATCTTCTCTCTCTCTCTCTCCTCTCTCTCTCTCTCTTCTCATCTCTCTCTCTCTCTCTCTCTCTCTCTCTCTCTCTCTCTCTCGTCTCTCTCTCTCTCTCTCTCTCTCTCTCTCTCTCTCTCTCTCTCTCTCTCTCTCTCTCTCTCTCTCTCTCTCTCTCTCTCTCTCTCTCTCTCTCTCTCTCTCTCTCTCTCTCTCTCTCTCTCTCTCTCTCTCTCACCCTGTAGATGATTAAGCGCTGCTGGGTGATTTGTAAGTGTTGTGTAGGACACTTGTTGAGGGTGTGTAAGACAAGGAGGCTGACATGTGTTCTGCACCACAAATCATCATCACCACCACCTCCCCCATCCATCTTCTGTCCAACTTTAATAACTATTCCTTCTGCGCGTGCCTCATTAATTCACCTTCTGTCACATTTCCTTGGCCGCTACTATATGAAATGTTGCCTTGATAGCACAGAGATATTTTGTGCTGTTTCACTTCATTCCACTCATTCGCAGTCCTCATGCTATCCAAGATTGGTAGCCATTGGAAAGTTTTCAATTTTATTCAAAATTTGCTTTGATGGCACAGAGACATTTCGTGCTCTTTCAGTTCATTCCCTTCATTTAAGTCATGCTATCCATGTATAGGGAATCGCACCTTTAAAATTTTCACGATGAAATATGATATTGGTATTTCCTTACCGATATTATAAACGATACATTCTGCCTCCCAGGGACCTGATTTTGTTTAATTTAGTACTGTCAGCATCATAAATTTTGCTAATAGATAACGAACTGCCTTCGTGCAGACATATCTATTGCCAACTAAGTAAATTTCATATATATGTTAAATCTTAAACATTACTATACGATACTCAACATTTTTCCATTCGACAATGATATTTGGTATTGTATCGAGTACTGGTCCTTGTGAGCCATTGAAAAGTTTTAAATATTTACACTGTGGCATTGTATTTCCACTGTTCCAAACTCTTATGATGGAAAGGATTGGTAAATAGATGTCTACGTTCTGAACTTGAGAGGCTTATTTGTGATGTTTCCTAGAATTTTTCTGGATGTAGAAATTGTTCTTAATGAATTTGGTTTGTATGGTTGGTTAGACAAACGATTTATTAGACTAGCGTGTATACTAGCAGTAAGAATGAAACATGCCCTCAGCCGATAATCATCATGTTGTGCCACTCACTCTAATATCTCCATTGATTGAAAGGTCATTGACAGCAGCTCCTCCTACTAAACTAATCGGAACCCTCCTGACTTCCTTAACCCTTCCAATACTAAGGCTACCATTGACCAAAGCACAAGAATGCAAAGATCTATGAAATCCATCTAAACCATGTCATGTTGGTACTCATTAGATATCTCTTGCTGAGTACTATCAAATGAGTACCCATGTGCCAGGGTTTCAGTCATTTATCAGATTTTTTGCATCATATTGTATTAGAAAAATTAGAAACCAGCAGCATGTACGTGGGTCTTGAATCCTTTCCCCAGGTGATGATGATTATAATGCAGTGCCACTCACTCAAATGATTGAAAGGTCATTGACAACTGTGAGCTCCTAAACTAAATGGAACCCTCCTGATATGAATCATTCACCACATTCCACAGACACGATAAATTACGCGAGATGCACAATCCTCGAGCGGTCAATCTGTTTAATTTAAGTCAATATTTTGCCACATTAACTGTGGAAAAATAACACAACAACATGACCTAACATTGCTAGTCGGGGACCTTATTTGTCATGTAAGTGCAGGGGGTCCCCATGTCCTGTATAATTGATGGAAGACAAAGAGCGTGTGTGTTGTGTTGGTGTTAGCGACCCATTTGCCAGTGCATTGTTATTGTATTTGGAGCCGAGAGGATGTTGTTGTACATGGCCCTTATTTGTATAACATCGATATATATTGACTCATATACCCCATGAACAATACTGATAATTGGCATTTGATATAGCACCACTTTCCACCTATATTGTTCAAAAGCACTTTATTAAGAATAGTCATTGGACAAATGTTTATGGTTCTTGTCCGGAACGTGAGAAAGTTGCCAGTGACCTTGGAATAGACTGTGCTTTTCGCCGGGTACTCTGGTTGCCTCCACTGACACTTACAACTGGCTTGTTAGGGCTTGTTAAGACTTTTTTTGGCAAAATGAAATCAAAAATTCAAGTTCCTTATTGTCATCTGTATTGATTTGGTGTTATATGCTGCCAAGTGAAAAAACATAAACATAAAACCTAACCACCTTAGATGTTACACTTGCAGCACATGGTCATGGTATACAATATACTTATGTAAAATAGTTAAACCTCTAACAGCCTAGATTCTAGACTATCATCAGGTTATTGAACCAGAGCCTGTGCCATAGATTTCTATTGTCACTGGCGTTCAGGCCCTATACCAATAAGGGGGCCATTATCCTAATTGACCTGTGTGCCACCAGGGGGCTCTGATGGTCCAGGGGGGCCCCGTGGATGATGACCTGCAGGGCTGAGGGCAGCCAATGTCTTGTCTCAAAACAGCATCTACATTAACACTATGGCTTTAACAAATATAAGGCCGACCCAGGGGAGTATGGTCACAATTACTGTGTAAATATAACCACAACAGTGTATATTATCATCCTATATCCACTCCTTTTGTCTAAGGGAGGGGGGGGGGGAAATTCCAGTAGATTGTGACTGCGGTAGGGATTGGCACTTTTGAAATTGTTATGATATGCTACAACATGGTTACAATTACTGTGAAAATATATCCACAGCAATTTATATTGTTATCCTATATCCACTCCTTTTGACTGAGTGAGGGAAGAAGACTTTATTGCTAGTGAACTCTGGCTTACTATAGAGCTGACAAGTCTGCCTTTCATTTCCATTTGTGAGTCCAAAAAATAGTTTTCCCCACAAATGTCTGATGCCAAATAGTAATGGGGATTATTGGCCAAAATCCAGTATCATATTGGACAATCTCATGAATCATAGTCATGTGACCTGGAATTGAACATAGCCATTTGCCTAATTTTCAATGTATGTAAGGTTGCAAGTCTGGCTCTTCTTTAAATGAATTTAATTATCTCACAAGCATGTTTGCATGCATGGTTCTCTGGGTTATATTACCACAAATGCATATATACATGTGTGGCTTTAGAAGGGTTAGATTTCAAGTTAGGTATGGGGCTTATAGGTACGGGGCTGCCCATATAGCTGAGTGGTCTGACCAGTTGCAGTTTCTATACACTGCTTAGGTTTAAATCCTGCTTGTGCCATGTGAACTTGTGATGAAGTTGTCAGTGACTTGTAATCAGGCAATTGTTTCCTCCAGCTACACAGGTTTCCTCCACAATTTACAAATGGCTAGTCATGATCTTACCCTTTTATATGACAGAAAAAGGCACAATTACATATAAGGTGGTTTTCGCTGGGTTCTTTGGTTTGCTCCACCACCTCCAACTGACTAGTCAAGCCTCATAATGGCAGAAAGAGTGATGATAATAGAAATTTCAAATTCCATGTTCAATTCCAAACTGACGGCAAGTCATAAATCATGACCATTATTAAGTGCAAATATTTGTTTATGATGGTATGGTATATTTGAACTCATGAAAACTTATATATAATAGCAATAGACATTTGAGCAAGTGTATATTTATGTTGGTATGCTATTTTAACTCGTGAAAACTTATAATAAGAGCTATAGTTCGAGCAACTGTCTATTTATGTTGGTATGCTATTTTACCTCATGAAAATGTATAATAATAGCAATAGACGTATTCGCACTTGTTTATTTATATTTGTATGCTATTTTAACTCATAAAAACTTATAATAAGAGCAATAGTTTGAGCAATTAGTTTATTTATGTTGGTATGATATTTCAACTCATGAAAACTTATAATAAGAGTGTTTCGAGGGCGAGTGGCTTCCTGTTTGTGTGGGCCTTATAGGACCAGTCTGACCCCATCTATTCAAACAACATGAAATGGTGCAATAACATTAGGCAATGAATGTACAATAACACGCGCTAGACCCAAGACAAATATTTATCAACATAAAACTGCGGCAGGGCACCTAATAGTCAGATTAATGTATTGGATGAATAATACGAAGTATGGGGAAATTCAGACATCCCCTCCATCAGGGGTTATTTAGATTGTCAATTCATTTGTATTTGAACATGTGTCAGCTTTTAACTTCTTATTTAGATTCTAAGCATCTACATTATATAATAAGAAAAACAAATATTTTATCAGTCTCCACACATATGTAATTGACTTATATCTTCTGTATAGCTATAATGGCACTAGATGGCCTTTTTGTGCCAATGTGCCTTGAAGCACCCATTCCTTCATTCATTCTGTATGGCTATAGCCAAATCAAGTATAAATTTCCTATCAGTTGATATTTTTTCAGTCCCAAACAAGATTTTGTACTCATTTTCTCTCTTTTTGTGCAAATAGTTTTGCCATCTTCCAGTCATGTTTTATAAACATGTTTTGTTATAATATTTAGCTTAACTTGATAAAGTTTATTAGGGACAATGAATAAGTGGCCTGCATCTTCAATACAAACAAAGATTTTAGGGACATATTGTTTGAATGGCTATATGGCTGTAGCATATGCGATATGGTAGTATGAGTGGATTAATGTGAAGCTCTTAGCCACTTTTGATACACTGAACATTTCAAGACTTGAAGGGAAAAGTTTGGAAAGGTCCAAAGAGTAGAACCCTCTAGACTTCATACTTGTCCTTGTCTTGTCTTTCCTCCGAACCTGTCCGAGAATCTGTCACCTGAATATGGAAATTAAAACTAAACAGACAAAAAGGATCCGTCATTCCACCAGTATTGGAAAGTTGATGTTTCCTCGGCATTCAAACCAGCATAAGATATTCTTATAAGGAATGACCTTAACCCTTATGCTGCTGGTGGCTAATTTGGCCAATACAAAACTATGCAAAAAAAACTGGAAAATGACTGAAACCCTGGCACATGAGTACTCATTTGAAAGCACTCAGTGACAGCTATCCGATGAATACTAACATAGCTTTGGATACCAACATGACAGGGTAAAGACAATTTTCATCATATTTTGCTTTTTTGTGCATTGCACGAAAATAACCTCAGGAGCAGAAGGGTAAGAATTCCTCGAATAAAGATGAGGAAAAGGTTAGACGGCAGGCAAATGTGACAAATAATTGTGGCGCCTCGGCATTTACTAGCATGAAGGATGTCACAAGTACGGGTAGAACTGGGAGAGATGGGGTTAGAAGTTAGGCAGCCTCTGGCTACATCTGTCTCCATGATGTATCACTGTAGCCTTCATGGTATCATATCCTCATAGCAGCCACCGAAAAAGTTGCACCATTGCTAAGTTTTAAACACTATACTCAATATAGTGGGTATGACGAGAAATACTAATTGTCAATTTTTTTTCAATGATTTTAGCCCTTCCAATGCTGATGCTATTTTCGTCCAAAGCATAAAGACACAAACAATTTTGAAAACCATCTAAACCCAGTCATGTTGGTATTCATTGGATAGTATTTTGTATTACCAAAATTAGCAACCAGCAGCATAAGGGTTAAAGTTTTGTCTTAACTCCTAAAAATAATAGATATGAGGAAAAATACTCATTTTTTGGTTATTTTCATTGAATTGAATTAAATCTCGCAGGACAATGTTTCACTATGGTGTATCACTGTAGCCTGCTTGGTATCATTTCAGAGCAGCAGCTACTTAGTATTATTAGCATTACTGCTCAGTTTTAAAGTTTTGTATATACTCCTGAAGATAATAGATATGAGGAAATATACTAATTGTTGATTAGTTTCAATGAATTAGATTAAATCTCAGCTCCCGGCTCCAGTGAATTTAGAACCCTGAATGTAAATTTAATTTCCAACTCAATTGAAGAAAAGAGGCACTATAGTTTTAACCACAGGTGTTGTATATCTGATGACAGCTAATTATTATCCTTATTGTTATTACTACGTGCACACTTGATGCAAATAGCTTGAACCATATGTTAAAATAATAACTATTTATACACATTTTTTGGAGTGATTTTGAGGTTTCTCATAGCCTCCTCACTTAACCCTTCCACTGCTGATGCTACTTTTGTCCCAAGGACAAAGACACAAAGATTTTTGAAAACCGTCTAAACCCTGTCATGTCGGTATTCATTGGATAGCTCTTGCTGAGTACTCTCAGATGAGTAGCCATGTGCCAGGGTTTCAGTCATTTTTCAGTTTTTTTGCATCATTTCGTATAAGCCAAATTAGCCACCAGCATGTTAAGGGCTAATTTAGTTAACATGTACTAGCATTTTTCACTCACGCAATATCTTACCTGCCCCCCCCCCCCCCTTCCCATCTAAGTTGTTCATTTCGTTGAGTGAAGGAGAAAGTTGGGAAGGAATTTGCCAGGGCTCTGTCAACCCTGTTGTTGGTTTCAAAAGGCTGCCCGCTGATGCGCGAATCATAAATCTAAATTCTGATTACATTTCCTTAAGCAGTCGCAGCTTTTTCACGACTGACTAGGCGTCCATACAGAACAGAGCCATGTTTCTAGCCGTGTTCGACATGATATTCTAACTTCCCAAGCCTTTGATGCCATCAGGATCGGATTTGAGTTTGTTGTTGGTTTCGTCCGCTTGTCTGAGCAAGTTAAAAGTGAGGCATCCTGTCCCCAACGGCCAATGGTAAAGGGGTGCGCTTATTTACCCGATCGTAACATCAGGAAATTGTTCTCAGTGCTCAACGCCAATGGAATTGTGGAGTTTCAGCGTAGTAGAAC
>OZ012688.1:27169756-27172256 GCA_963942565.1 Maea johnstoni
TCCACAGCAGTTTATATTGTTATCCTATATCCACTCCTTTTGACTTAGTGAGGGAAGAGAATTTTATTGCTAGTGAACTCTGGCTTACTATAGAGCTGACAAGTCTACCTTTCATTTCCATTTGTGAGTCCAAAAAATAATTTTCCCCACAAGTGTCTGATGCCAAATAGTAATGGGGATTATTGGCCAAAATCCAGTACCATGTTGGACAATCTCATGAAACTTTGGTCCATCATAGTCATGTGACCTGGAATTGAACATTCTCATAGCCATTTGCCTAATTTTCAATGTATGTAGGGTTGCATGTCTGGCTCTTCTATAACCCATTCACACTCGGAGGTGCGCTAGAAACGATTGTCTGCTGCTCTCATACTTTTGATAATAACTTGGGAATAAAGCGAAAATTCACAAAATAATTTGAAAGAGAGTTGTTGTTTAGCTTCTGATCAACATTTCTCCTTCAATGTTTTTTCAGAATATGCTTTTGTAAGTTAAATATTTCCAAAATTGTAAGGCCTGTTTTGGCCGCTATGAGTGCTAATGAGTTAAATGAATTTAATTATCTCACAAGCATGTATTCATGTATGGTTCTCTAGGATATTTGCCACTGTGTGGCATAGGAAGGGCTAGATTTCAGGTTAGGTATGGGGCTTATAGGTACGGGGCAGCCCAGAAAGCTGAGTGGTCTAACCATGCAGTTACTGTCTCTATCCACTGATCAAGTTTGAATCCCTGCTTGTGTCATGTGAAAAAGTTGTCAGTGACCTGGAGTTATGCAGCGTTTTTTTTGCGAGCTCCTATGCTTTTCCTCCACAGTTTACAACGACTGAGTCATGATTAAATCCCTGTATGAGAGAAAAGAAATTACAATGAGCACAATACCATATCGGTGGTTTTCGCTGGGTTCTTCGGTTTGCTCCACCACCTTCAACTGGCTAGTCAAGCCTCATAATGGCAGAAAAAGTGATGATAATAGAAATTTCAAATTCCATGTTCAATTCCAAACTGACGGCAAGTCATAACTCATCACCATTATTAAGTGCAAATATTTGTTTATGATGGTATGGTACATTTTAACTCATAAAAACTTATAATAGCAATAGACATTTGAGCAACTGTCTATTTATGTCGGTGATGCTATTTTTACTCGTGAAAACCTATGATAAGAGCTATATTTTGAGCAACTGTCTATTTATGTTGGGTAAGCTATTTTAACTCATGAAAATGTATGATAATAGCATTTATAGACGTATTAGCACTTGTTTATTTATATTTGTATGCTATTTTAACTCTTGAAAACTTATGATAAGAGCAATAGTTTGAGCAATTAGTTTATTTATGTTGGTATGATATTTCTAATGAAAACTTATAATAAGAGCGTTTCGAAGGCGAGTGGCTTCCTGTTTGTGTGGGCCTTATAGGACCAGTCTGACCCCATCTATTCAAACAACATGAAATGGTGCAATAACATTAGGCAATGAATGTACAATAACACGCGCTAGACCCAAGACAAATATTTATCAACATAAAACTGCGGCAGGGCACCTAATAGTCAGATTAATGTATTGGATGAATAATACCAAGTATGGGGAAATTCAGACATCCCCTCCATCAGGGGTAGTATTTAGATTGTCAATTCATTTATATTTGAACATGTGTCAGCTTTTTAACTTCTTATTGTAGATTCTAAGTATCTACATTATATAATACGAAAAACAAATATTTTATCAGTCTCCACACATATGTAATTGACTTATATCTTGTGTATGGCTATAATGGCACTAGATGGCCTTTTTGTGCCAATGTGCCTGAAGCACCCATTCCTTCATTCATTCTGTATGGCTATAGCCAAATCAAGTGTAAATTTTCTATCAGCCATAAGTGGCCTGCATCTCCAAAATAAATTTAAAGTTACTTTTGGACAAGTAATTAACTGTTTTAGACTACCAAAATGTGAGGGACACTTTGTCTGAATGGATTTTAACTTATTCATGCTTGTAGCCTCCAAAAACCACCTAACTATTTTGGTGATATCTGTTTAACAAAATCAGTGATTTGAAAATATTTGAAACAGAGTTGTTCATCAAAATTTAATCTTCAACTCACCTTTAAATAGATTGCAAATTAATGCTTTATTCTGAAGTTATTTTCGAAAGTATGACAGGTTCCGGCGACACTTGTCAAGCAGATCTCCAGGCAATGAGTGTGTCAAGCTCTGAGTCACCTTTGATAAGCTGAACACCTCAAGACCTGAAGGGGTTTTGTGAAAAGTCAAAAGTGGAGAACCCTCTAGACTTCATACTTGTCCTTGTCTTGTCTTTCCTCTGAACCTGTCGGAGAATCTGTCCAGTGAATATGGAAATTAAAACTAAACAGACCAAAAGGATCCTTTGTTCCACCAGTATCCGAAAAGTTCATGTTTCCTCAGCAGTCAAACCAGCATAAGACATTTTTGTAAGGAATGTAAGGGATGACCTTAACCCTTATGCTGCTGACCCAG
>OZ012688.1:27177256-27204527 GCA_963942565.1 Maea johnstoni
TGGAGTCTCCACTGTTAGTTCATCAAAGCAACACTAGGGGTTATTATGCAGAGCTGACCAGAGACCCTAGAAGGACCCGGGGTTTCCACTGTTAGTTCATCAAATCAACACTAGGGGTTATTATGCAAAGCTGAGCAGAAACCCTAGGAGAAACCGGGGTCTCCACTGTTAGTTCATCAAATCAACACTAGGGGTTATTATGCAAAGCTGAGCAGAAACCCTAGGAGAAACCGGGGTCTCCACTGTTAGTTCATCGAAGCAACACTAGGGGTTATTATGCAAAGCTGACTAGAAACCCTAGGAGAAACTGGGGTCTCCACTGTTAGTTCATCAAAGCAACACTAGGGGTTATTATGCAAATTCTGACCAGAAACCATAGGAGGACCCGGGAAAGCACATGTTCCACTGTTAGTTCGTATGCAAATTTATAATAAATGATAAGATTTACCCAGGGAGAACTCCCTTGTCTCCACTGTTAGTTCATCAAAATGCCGCTAGGGTTTCATATGCAAATTTGTAATAAATGATAAAATTAACCCAGGTAAAATTCCCATATCTTCACTGTTAGTTCATCAAAACAACACTAGGGGTTATTATACACATTCTGAATAAATTGCCCTGGAAATGCACATGTCTCCACTGTTAGTTCATCAAAGCTCCACTAGGGGTTATTATTATTCAAATTCTGACCAGGAACCCTAGGGGAGACCCAGGGTTTCCTGCCCTAGAAATACACGTGTCTCCACTGTTTGAGGTTCATCAAAATGCCACCAGGGGTTCATATGCAAATTTGTAATAAATGGTAAGATAAATCAATGGAAAACTCATGGTTCATGAAAGCAACACTATTATGGGTTATTATGCAAATTCTGATCAGAGACCCTAGAAGGACCCAGGGTCTCCTGTCATGGAAACTCGCATGTACCCACTGTTAGTTAACTTTGTGTGTGTGGGGGTTGGGGGTGTATAGATTGGAGAAACCAATCCCTTCTGTTGTTTTGAAGTTAGTGCATTCTTCCATGACTATTCCCACTTATATCTTAGAGGCCAAAGTCAGGAGGGGTAGGTTGGGGGGGTCCAATGGTACAGAACTCAAGGGAAAGATAACCTTGTTGGGGGTAGGGGGGGGTCATGGATTGGAGAAATCAATCTCTGCAGTTTTGAGGCAAGTATAAGATTCTTCCACAGTTATTCCAGGCATTAGGGTAAGAGATACATTGTATCACCAACTGGAATAACCATCTACAGGGCCTCCAGGGCTAACCCTTATGTTGCTGGTGGCTTATTTTGCCAGTACTAAATGATAAAAAAACACAGAAAAAATGACTGAATCCCTTGCATATGAGTACTCATCTGAGAGTACTCAGCGAAGGCTATCTAATGAATACCAACATGACAGGGTTTAGATGGCTTCAAAATTCTTTGCATACTTGTGCTTTGGATGCAAGAAGCCTTAGCATTGGAAGGGTTAACCCTTATGCTCCTGGTGGCTAATTTGGCCATTACAAAATGATGCAAAAAAACAGAAAAATGACTGAAACCCTGACACATGGGTACTCATCGAAGAGTACTTCCAAGTACTAATGAATACCATACCATCTAATGAATAACAAGGTGACAGGGTTTATATGGTTTTTAAACATATTTGTGTCCTTTTGCTTTGGATGCAAGTAGCCTTAGCATTGGAAAGGTTAAGAGTGTGTACCCTTGTGCCACTGATCCCCTGGTAGGGTAGTGTTTAAACACAGGACGGCCACCCACAGGTGCAGTTGATCTGCCTGATTTGTCTTGATGTCCACCTTAAGAGCGTGTACCCTTGTGGCGTTCCGGCGTTCCGATTCCCCGCCCGTGTTTGTGGTCACGACCACACAGACAGTCTCATCAATCACGCCCGGCGAGCAATCAATCCTGCCCGCCCGGTCAGCAGCGGGCGTAGGATGACGCCCGGCCGGGCAGACACAGCGAGGGAGGGCACCCCGGCGCTCGCCCGCCATACAGCGCGCTGCAATACGATACCTGTCTCAGGGGGAGTGAGGATTTATACTTTTTTGTCACCTTTTATTTGGGTTGTAATTCTAGCGTTTGCTAATAAGACGGCTCAGCGCGGGGAGAGGAGAGCTGCTAAAGATAACACTTCAACATCTGTCTCCAAAATTGGGCGCTTTCTCGAAACCAGGTGATTTTTTTCAAAATTTCATCACAGGAATTTGATGAAATTGACGAAAACTCCTTATTCAGTGATTTTGTTTTTTCTGAAAATTAATGAAATTGATGAGTTTTTGAGAAATAAACGGAAAATTGAAATGGGGGGGATGAGAGATCTTTTAATCTGGTTGTTGGTAGGTGGGCCTGTCAAGCAAGTGTGACAGGGTATTTGTACCGGGTTATTTGTACATCTTATCAAAACCCATAATCTGATAATGCAACCCTCTATCCAAACAGGAAGGGGGATTGTGGGATTGACGTGAGAGGGGAAGAAGGGCATCGTCTTATCTTGTCATCTCAAGAAAAACTTGTCGCGAACATAGTGATTATTTCGGCTAGCTGCTCCCCTATGTAGTCGCGAGTTAATTAACTGTCCCTGCGAACCCTTTAACGCATGCCCGCGGGGCACTACCCCACCACCCTTTTCCTTAATACCCTCCACAATGACACCCTTCAGCGGCAGCACAAATGGTATGTCTTTCATGCGACGCACCCATGAAAGATTCTCTCGGACACTCACAGAAATTATTTTCCCATCCATCTAGGTTACAATAGCAGAAACAAATTATCAGCTTGATGGGGGTATTGTTGGGGGTGCTGGAGTCATGTAGGAAGGGCGTGTATTGACGTGTCGCTGCTAAATACCTCCGCTACCGCACCATTGTTCAACGCTGATGACCACGAATTGCTTAAATGTTTGAGGCTCATCATGGGAAATACCTAAGGCTGACACTACAATTCTAGGTACCAGAGAATTTAACCCATTTATAAATTGTCGTCTGTATCTTTGATACTTTTGATGATAACATTGGAATAAAGAATTATTATACAAAATATTTGAAGGAGATTTGTTGGAAGTACCTTAGGTTCACTATAATTCTAGGTACCAGAGAATTTAACCCATTTACAATTTGTCGTCTGTATCTCTGGTGCTTTTGATGATAACATTGGAATTAAGAATGATGTTACAACATGTTTGAAGGAGATTTGTCGGTAATGTTCTGAATAACATTTCTCCTTAAAAAAAAATCTTTTACCTAAGAGATTTCATCAAAAATTATTAGGCCGCTTTTGGGTGATATGAGCACTAATGGGTTAATGTTTCATTAAAATCGGTCTTCAGATATCTTGAACTTTTGAGATTACAATACAGTGAAACCTCGGAGATGTGAACACCTTGGGACCAGGGCTAAAATGTTCACATTCAGGGGTGTTCCCATCTTAGAGGTGCTTTCATAATGTAAAAGGTACAAATGACACCAGGAAATAGTGCTCAGGTTAGGGGGTGTTCACATCTGTACGGAATGCTAGACATAACTAATGGGTCCATTTCAGGAAGCCTCTTCACCAAAGGCTCTCAAATACTCGATGATGATATTAATGGTGATGATGATGATGATGATGTTGGAAAGCATCTAAGTATGCAAATTCTCCTTCAAGAAAATCTGTTGATGCTTACCCTAACACTTAAAAACACAAAAGCCTATCAAGTTCAAATAGTTTCGTGAATTTAGTGTTTCTATGATTTACTTATAATCATTTATGTGATTCAATTTTCATAAATTATTTTCCCATCTTTCATGGCTTTAGAAAGTACATACTTAATTTTAGACATTACAGACCAAGAAAAAGTGTTGGACATCGAATGTTCTCAAAGGAAATACTTGAAGTATTTCCAAGTTCAAGCTGTGAGAGTCTTCTATGATCGATAGAGTAAGGTTTAGAAAAGAGGTATTCTCCATAGACCCGCTTCCGTAGCATTTCTAACAGCTCTCGCTTTTCGTGAGGCGGGCGAAAATTCCTCCTCTAATTGAGAAAAATCCCAAGCACTCAGAAACTGATCCCTTGTAGGATTGCCGTGTTAAACGCACACAAATTAACTGTCGTCTCCTGAGCAACGCGTGTGTGCGTACGTCACAGGGCCGGAATCCCTTGTATTCATGTCCAAATTGTAACAAATGTAAAGCTAATTACGGACACGGCAAGTTTCGGTTCCCGCCGGAGCGGGACTTTCACCAAGTTGTCACTCCTCGATTAAAATTGAACTTGTTGTGACAGTCTGTTGAAATTAATAAAGAAGTCGGTGGATTAATACGCCCGCTGTGAAAGGAGTCGAGGAGAATGCGCGCAATCTATCTCCGCGCGTTTTTTCCGCCGAAATTAATTCCAGTCACTAGTGGGTTGGAATCGGGAGCGGGGAGAGAGAGCCGTATTAGCATAACACTAGCGTCTTCCTGACTCCCAAATTAAATCCCGACACTTTCTAATATCGGGGATTATTTTCTTACTCGGGGATAAGCGGGATTTGTAAAATTCATTTATTTTAAACACATTGAAATGCAGCCGGGACAACCAATTTTGTTATGCTCTGCTAAAGCAAAATTAAAACTTGATCCCCCTGGGTTTTACACGTGGAGTCGTGGCCAGGAATTTGCATTTCGGGGGCGAGGAAGATTGTGGAAGGAATGTGAACCGCCGTGACACAACTGGGATGTTTCTCGTCCATGTTTTCATCACGGCCGGCCCCTCTGGGCAACGTGGATGGAATGAGAATGAGGCTGCGTGGCATGGCCGCCTCTACGACCAGCGTGCTCAGGTGCCGGAGACTGCGAGGACCTCTGGTGGCGAAAAGTGGCAATTAGTTCCGGAACAAGATGAGAGTAACCTTGAGAGTTGGATCATGATAAAACAATTAAGAATATAGCTTGAGTTATAAAAAAGAGAACTTAAATTCGAGTGAAGGAGAAATGTTAAAGAGAAATCAAACAACAACTCTCCTTCAAATATTTTGTCAACTTTTGCTTTATTCCCAAGTTATTTTGGAAAGTATGAGAGTAGCAGACGGTACTTTCTAAGGAATTTCTGAGTGTGAATGGGTTAATTATGATTATATACTGCAACAATGAGATAGTTAACCCATTCATGCCTGTAACGCCGAAAAAGGATTTTGGTTAAATATCTCTCCTCTCTGATAATAGAAAATTTTGGAAAAGATTTAAAGGAGAAAAGTTCACCCACTAGTCCTCTTCAAATATTTTCATTCTGAAGTTATTTCCAAAGTTTCATAGGGACCAGATGGCATTTATCATACAAACGTTATACGCATAAATGGGTTATCTATATTCAATCAATTTTTCAAATAGCAAGTTTCCAGGGCCAAGTCAACTTGCTAAATGTAACTCTGCTTTTCTCTCTTAAAACCTGTAGCTTTCAAAATATTGTCACAATTTTGATGATAATTTTGTAACCAGAGCATATTTTGGATTTTTTTTGAAGAGGAATTGTTGAACAGAACCTTACCCTCGTTTCCCCTACAAATATTTTGTGAATTAATGATTAATTCTAAAGGTATTTTCAAAAATATTTAAGATGCAGACAACACATGTCAAGCTGAACTCTAGGCCTGCAAGTGTTAACCCATTCATGCTCACAGCAGTCAAAACAAGCCTGGCATTTTTGATGAAATCTTGCATGTAAAAGCATAGTTAAGAAAATATTTGATGGAGAAATGTTCATCAGAACATCATCAACAACTCTCCTTCAAATATTTTGTGAAATTATATTCAATTCAAAAGATATTGCCAAAAGTATCATATATCCAGACGACAATTGCGGGAGGAACTCTAAATCATTAATGGGTTAAACTGAGGAGCTGGTTGATGAGCCAGGCCATCATATTAGTGCAGGCAGACAATGGGAGAATCATGTTCTTATAAAACGTTTCCCTTAACCCATTAATGCTCACAGCAGCCAAAAGCAGCCTGACAATTTTGGCGAAATCTTGCAGGCAAAAGCATAGGAAAGAAAATATTTGATGGAGAAATGTTAATCAGTACTTTAACAACAACTCTCCTTCAAATAGTTTATGAACATTTGCTTAATTGCCAAGTTATTTTTAAAATTATGAGAGTAGCAGACGATACTTTCTAGAGGTACTTCGAGTGTGAATGGGTTAAGCATTAATGGGTTAATTTAGCATCATGGCCGCCCTTGACATTTTCTTGTCATCCAGAGGATATTGTGTCCCGCAGACCATTGGGTATAAGTGCTTTTCTAGGGAAGGCTTGTGGCGGGGAGGAGGAAGGAAGGTGCTGCGGATCTCTAGTAAAGGAAGTCTCCCTGGGACGCTTATACCTGTTGAGCCGGGCAGTGGGACTTTTGCAGCTTTCTACAGCAAAACACCTGCCCTTTCTTCTTACAGCTCATCTCTTATGCTGCTGGCGGCTAATTTGGTCAATACCATATTATGCATAAAACCTGAAAAATGACTTAAACCCTGGCACATGGGTACTCATCTGCGAGTACTCAGAAAGAGATATCCAATGAATACCAACATAACAGGGTTTAGATGGTTTTCAAAATTCTTTGAGCCCTTGTGCTTTGGACAAAAGTAGTCTCAGCATTGGAAGGGTTTAAGCAGACCCACTCTAACAATTGAAGTAAAGTGAAACCTCAGAGATGTGAACATCTTGGGAACAGGGCAAAAGCATTCACATTAGGGGTTGTTCGCATCTGAGTCATCCTTTCATAATGTGAAAGATGTAAGTGGGAAAAGTGTTCACATTAGGTGTTCACAATGGGAGGTTTCACTGTATTATGTTTTTGGATAAAGGATGATGCCCCTGAAAAGTTCCCAAATAATCATCCCTTTGGAGAGGGTAGGTCTTAGCTTTATAAGAGAACAAATATGGGAATCACAGTATGCATATACTAACCGGCCATTATTCACCATTGGTGTATTCAATTATCTGGGAGTGCATTGCAGATTTGAAAGAGAGTTTCTTAGTTGGATGTGTGGATACTTGTTCTAGATAGTTTTGGACAATGAATTTCATGATCTGGCAATGAATAGAACATTTTAAACAGAGGGAATTTGTGGTTGGATGTGTGGATACTTGTTCTAGGTATATGAATTTCATGAGCTGGCAATGCAAATGCAGATCTTTAACAGAGGGGATTTTTGTGGTTGGATGTGTGGAGTGCTTGTGATGGCTGTTCAGTCGCTGACCCTGTTTGACCATGCAGCAATGTCCAGACGTTTGTGCCAGTATTTGTCACAATGACAAATGAGCTATGTTGTGACAGGGTGTGATTAATGCCTCCTGACCCGACCCCGGCTACCAGCCCCTGACCCGCCTTTGTTTTTACCTCCATTTTCTAACCACAGGCACACGAGAGACACACAGATGTTTGGCACAATTCTCTCTGTACAAAATACATATACTTCAGTTTTCGTGTGTGTCTCTGTGTTTTCGTGTGTGTGCTAGTTTTTATTTGTGATTGGTGTGTACATACTTATATGTACATACTATATATATATATATATATATATATATATATATATATATATATATATATATATATATATATATATATATATATATATATATATATATATATAAATATATAAATATATGCAAATATATTTGTGTTAATGGATGTATGTTAACGTTGTAATATATATATATATATATATATATATATATATATATATATATATATATATATATATATATATATATATATATATATATATATATATATATATATATGATTGTGTGTGTGTGTATGTATATATTTATGTATGCACACACACACACACACACACACTTACACACACACACATACACACACACACATACATACATACGTTCGTACGTGCATACATACATACATACATACATACATACATACATACATACATATAGACATACATACATACAAACATACATATATGCGTACATACATACATACAGATGCCTACAAAAATCATGTATACATTTGGTCAGTCATATATTGAGTGTGTGTCATAGCTGGGGATCCAGTAATCGCGTTCAAAGGTCCCGCAGTACATGTAGAAGGCCAATGTTGTGACACCTGCTATGTTCGCTACACAAAGTGTGACATAATGGCCCAGCTAATTAATGGCTTTTATGGTATAGGACAAAATCTCTGCCAAATCCCCACAGTTCTGCATAAAATAAGTTTAACCAAATTTTTTTGAAGGTATGTCATAGCAGTATGCTGTCAGAATCAGCATCATCTGCACTGACACCACCATCAACATCATCATCATCATCATCATCATCATCATCATCATCATCATCATCATCATCATCATCATAGCTGTTGCAATGCTAGTACAGTTGGCGCAATCTAGGGATTGTCACCTCTAAAATTTTATAAGATTATATATATATATATATATATATATATATATATATATATATATATATATATATATATATATATATATATCGTATATATATATATATATATATATAATATATATATATACATAAATATATATATATATATATATATATATATATATATATATATATATATATATATATATATATATATACACAAATATCTTAAATGATAGGATACAATACTTTTTACCTTGTGATATGGGTATTTTGTATTGTATTGAGTACCGGTAGGGCAGTCAGTGTGGTATTTGTATGTGCAGTCTGAGAGTCTGCGAGCAGCAGTTGTGAGACAATTGTCTTTCTCCTAAGGGCTGGAGGGCATTCGTGAAGCACCAATTCTGCGCCCGAGGCGCGATGTTCCCAGCTCGTTTCCTGACCCTGACTGGAATATTTGCTGCTTCTCGGAGATAATTAAAGCAATAAGATTGCGTTTAGGGCAGAGAAATCAGGTGTAAGATACCATTGTTCCTCCGGCCGAGAAACACAGGAGCGCCTCGTAAAGTTGCCATTAGCGCAGTAAATAATTGCTAATCTGCTTAGCCGAAACCTCCAGGAAATTAATACAGGGGAATCAAAGTTTCAACACTGTTTCTTTATGGACGGACATCCCCCGTAAAACTCCAAAAGCCCATTCGATAGACAGAGCCAGGTGCTTAATAAAAATGCAAATTCTGGGCGGAAGGTATTTGATATTTTTTGTACGACCACATTCATTACAGCACCAGGGAGTAGAAGTCCAGGTCTTCAGCAAGATTGCAGGCACCAACATAAGTACTTGCCTGCTTGCCCCTGCAAGTGAATTTTAAAAAAAAGGGCTTTCCGGTAAGTACATATTCGTTTTCACTTGCCCGAATGGGAAAGCTAGTTTTCTGACCACTAAACACATTTTTTTTTTATAGAAAATGACCCAAATACCCAGAAATATGCAATCAATGCAACAAAACTGAAAAGATAATCATTTTCAAATAATTAAATCCGTGATAAACATACCTTTCTAGCATGAGTTTGGGCAAGTCAAAAACTATATTGGGCTAGTAAAAATCATTTACTACTTGCACGGTTTAAAAAGTCACAGTATTTTCATTAGAAAAAAGTGCATTTGTCTCTACTTCACAAAAAAGTAGAAAAACAATACCCCTACCCCAAAGTCCTGCACATGCTGTTCTTAGGATCATTACCATCAACATCTTAATAACCTGTCGGATATCAGCAGAATTGTTAACAAGAGGAGGTCACAGCCCTGTGACCCTGAGATGGCATTCCAGAGCACGTTGATTTCCCCTCCTGTCTTGGCGACCTCTGACCCCCGGTGACCTCTGACCCCCCAGGGGCCACACAGCTCCCATAAGCGCCTTCCTGATTCCATAAATTGTGTGCAAGATCAAGTGTAACGTCCACCATAGATCACATATATCACATCCCATATATCACATCCCATACAGTGACCTATCAACCCTCTTTAAGACTTGCTGACAAAAACATACACATATTAAACCACTTAACGCCTGTTTTTCATCATCAAAGAAAAACACAAAAATTCCCCTTTTCCTAAAAATGCACAATATCTTTCCATTCGCGCAATAAACCCTTATGCTGCTGCTGGCTTATTTGGCTAATCCAAAATGATGCAAAAATCCTGAAAAAATGACTGAAACTCATTTTAGTACATGGGTACTCCTCTGAGAGTACTCAGTGAGAGCTATACAATCAATACCAACATGACAGGGTTTAGATGGGTTTCAATAAATCTTTGTGTCCTTGTGCTTTGGATGAAAGTAGCTTTAGCATTGGAAGGGTTAAGCTGACTTGCTGACCATAACATACACATATTAAACCACTCAGGCCAAATATGCCTGTTACTCACCAAAGAAACTGAAAAAAAACTCAAAAAATTGACATTTTCATAAAGATACACAACATCCTTCCATTCGGGCCATAGCATTAAAAAAAATAGGAGAAAACTAATTTAATTGAACCGTTCCAATGCTGAGAAGACTCTCGTCCATAGCACAAGACTCAAAGATTTTTGATAACCATTTAAACCCTATCATATTGGTATTCATTGGATGGCTTTCACTGAGAACTCTCATATGAATATCCATATGCCAGGGTTTCAGTCATTTTTCATGTTTTTGCTTCATTTTGTATTGACCAAATTAGCCACCAGCAGCATAATGGTTAAGAGCATTCTTGGGCACCTCTGCCATATGAATCTTAAGCTCAAGGCTGTTCAAAAATGACTCAAGAATAACCAAAACAGAAAGCTTCTTTGTTAATTGAACACCCATGCAGAGTGAAATATGGACATGAGGAAAATTTGTATATTATATTAGTTACCTTTGCTGCCCCAGGGTCCAGTAGGGAAGGGGGCGGCAGGTAGAGATTTGTATTTGTCTTACTGTAAATTCTCAGTAATTTGGGACACTTATTGGTAATTTTCATGGGGTTCAGGGTGGCCCATGTTTTCTGAAAATACCTTAAAGTTGTATCAGCACGATTTACAGCTAGGTCCATATTTTGTGAAATGGCAACTGCCTATAGATCAAGGGTTGCCGAGAGTTTCCATTAACTATTTTGCAAAATAATTGTAGTGGCCCAAATCCTAGGGTCGTTTAAATTTCGGAGAATTTACGGTAAGGTAGCATATATTATTGGTTTCCCTTAATGCCCCAGGGTCCAGGAGGGGGAGGGGGGTAGAGATTTGTCGCTATCTCACCTGTGTAAGAAGGTACCTAGTAGTGCTTTAGGGGGAGTGGAGCGGGGGTCAGGGGAGTTCCCTTCAATATATCACCAGCAGCAGCTCTCAGCGAGCGCGCGGGGAGGCTGTGTTATTTTCTCAGTATGAGGCTGAGTATTTGGGTTGATTTCTTGCCAGACAGGTGAGAAAATGGCACACCTGTACGGCTGCCTGCTGCTGAGGCTCGTTAGATACCAGCAGCTCACCTGGTACAGCAAGGTACACACCTACAAAAACACACCTGAAAGCTACAAGTATACTAAATGGGTGCAGAGGTGATATATTGCGCAGAAAGTAGTGTGTTTTCTATGGGATGGGGGAGTGGCTTATTATATGGAGAGATATTTATTGAAGTAGAGCAATTCAGGATAGGTTGATCAGGTGGTGATACTATATTACTACTGTTATTCTTATTTTGTGTGTGATCACCTTTACTTATGTGGTAATAAGCGTATTATACTTCAAGGACATAAAAAGGTTACTTAAGGACAGGGACTTATTCAGGATTTAGAAACTGGGTGCCCAAATACGGCAATTGTAAAATTTTAGGGCGTCCTTGTTTTCAAGGGAGACCACAATACACTCAGATCACAACCATAAAAGATGTTCACTTATTGAAATAAGGCATAGTACCCTCAAATTATGTCATGGGAATTATATTAGGCTTGATAAAATTAATTGTATGCTAGAAATTGATATCTTAAGAAATTGCTCACAAAAGGTTTTGGGTGTCATGAGGGGTGATTTTTGAGGGTTTGGGTGTTCAAATGACACCCAGATGCCCTGCTGGCTTTAAGACTATAATGTCTATGTATCAGGATATACATTCCACCTTTATAGGGCAGGTGCAATATGCACTCATGTTATGCCTATCATGATCAGCCTTTCCGCTTATTGTTGATGCATTCACTTTGAGAAAATATATTAGTTAAACATACTCATCATATTAAATTCTTGAAGATTCACATTCATACATATGTTCGAAGTAAGCAGTGGTTGCTGATTGGACTGGCCTGATTCCTGAAGTCATGGTTTCTCCACATCCATTCATGCCATACTTTAGGGCGCCTATATTTTCTCAGTCGAGGAAGAGCAGATTTTATCCCTTGGAGTTGTTCCCTTGACGATAGTTTCCATGGCCACACGCTGTCCTTGCGCCTCATTTCCATGTCTACAGGGACGAACAGACAGACATTTGTATGCAGTGCCCATCGAGTAATTATGCATATTTTTATGTTTGCTGCATTCGACACGCATTAAAGAGTTGTAAAACCAGCCCACCTTAGGCAAAGTGACTTTTATGACCTATCGTCCCGGAGCGGCAGAATTTGTATGCTGTGGCCAGTGGTAATTGCAAAGTGTCCTTTGAACGGCAACCTAGACAGAGTCAGAAATCTTTACAAAAAAAATGTCTGCTTCCAAAGCATCACTAATCATCAGCTGCTTTTGACTTATATATCACTGGGTGAGCACATGATTAGGAAGATGATTATAACAACATTTGACGTAATATGTCTGTATCTATATCTATTTATATGTATCTTATAACTGGCTGCCTGTGTTTCTCTCTCTCTCTCTCTCTCTCTCTCTCTCTCTCTCTCTCTCTCTCTCTCTCTCTCTCTCTCTCTCTCTCTCTCTCTCTCTCTCTCTCTCTCTCTCTCTCTCTCTCTCTCTTTCTCTCTTTCTCTTTCTCTCTTTCTCTGTCTGTCTGTCTGTCTCTGTCTCTCTCTCTCTCTTTCTCTCTCTCTCTCTCTCTCTCTCTCTCTCTCTCTCTCTCTCTCTCTCTCTCTCTCTCTCTCTCTCTCTCTCTCTCTCTCTCTCTCCTCTCTCTCTCTCTATATATATATATATATATATATATGGAAAAAACATGGCAATGGTACAAGTTTCCTCAAAAGCTTTAAGGGAGCACTGTTGGTTGTGTTAGAATTAACATTCTTCTTTCACATATCTTCCAAATACTTCATATGTCCCAAAGATGATTGGTCTAGTATGTATCCACTTTTTAGCTACTGCTACCTACAGTGATGTATGGGTTAATAGGTTAACAGCAGGTCTGTGGAGGCATAGATCACAGCAGTCATTAGAGGTGTGAATAGCTTCATAATAGTTCACTAATCATCCTGCCATCATGCCCGGAGGTCACCCGGGGCAAGATGGCCGCCAAGTCTACCATCAGATCCCGACGACGCTGCCCGTAGCGGTCAGCCGTAGCGGGGATCGTTACTTTACGGGGTGTAGCGGGGATCGTTACTTTACGGGCCAGGTGCCATGTTTACACGCTGTGAGATCAGTCCTTGGACAGGATAAGGACCTGTATGTCCTAAAGGCGGTGGCGTTATCGGTGGTAATTATGAATAAATTGGTGTGGCCGTAGATGTGACTTGTAGGGAGATGTACATAAGATGTTAGCCTGGTCACCGCCAGCTGAGCCACCTTCTAGGAGGGTGGAAGGAGGGGGGTAAGTGTGGCAGATTGAGCTGAGAAAAACACACTGTTCCTAGTCAAATCTGATCAGGATATCACTTATCAATGGAGACCACCTGTCTCTTAAGACCAGCCCTTAACCTATTCATGCATAACCCTTCCAATGCTGGGACAACTTTCGTCCAAAGCACCAGGACGCAAACAGTTTTGAAAACCATCTAAACCCTGTCATGTTGGTATTCATTGGATAGCTTTCACTGAGTACTCTCAGCTGAGTACCCATGTGTCAGGGTTTCAGTCATTTTTCAGGTTTTTATTGTATCATTTTGTATCAGCCAATTTAGCCAACAGCAGCATTTTGGTTAACCCATTCATGCTTGGAGACTACCTTGACTTTTGTTGTTTTGACCTGTGATACTAATGAAAACAACCATGATATAAGCATGATTTAAAAAAAAACTTTGAAGGGCAATTGTCAGTTAATTTCTGACATTTCTCCTTCAACTTTGTTCTGAAAATTTCTTTTGTTAGAGATATATCACCAAAAGAGTCAGGGGGTTTTGTCTGCTACTATGCAGGCATGAATGGGCTAAGTGTTTCTTTTGAAATAGTAATCTGGCTACAAAATGCTTTTGATAACAACTTGGGAGTAAAGAATGATATTACAAATTATCTCATGATTGGCAAAATCCTAGGCTTTTGATTGGTCAATTGGCCCATGATATGAAGCTGTATCATGAACTTCCTTCAATTCACCTCTCAGAATCTTGTATTAACCTCTCAGAATCTTGTATTACCCTCCAAGCATTCTTGTATTAACCTGCTGCTTTTTAGGGTAGGGAGAGTTGAGCATTGTTTTAGATGACTATGCCCATGATGCAATTCCGAATTCTCCCTACCCCCCTAAGTGCATGATGCAACCACCAATTCTCCCAAACATTGCAAGATGGCTGCCCCTTTAGCAGACAATTCTCTGTTCATTTTTATTACCTAGGCAGAGGTCGAGGGGGCAATCATGAGATAAATTCGTTATCAACTGTTTTGGAGTATGATACAACTTATATCTCGCAATCAGAGGGCTGTATCACCCTCGGCTGCGCCTCGGGTGATACAGCCCTCTGATTGCGAGATATAAGTTGTATCATACTCCAAAACAGTTGATAACTAATAATATTTGTAGGAGAGCTGTTTTTAGTGATCTGATGAATATTTCTCCTTCAAATATCATCTTGACTATACGCTTCTGCCTGAAAGATTTCACCAATATTGTCAAGCTGCAATTGGCCGCTGTGAGCATTTATAGGTTTAATTCAACTACCTTTGAAGATGAAATAAAAAGCAATCATAAAATAATAATGATAATAAATAATTAAAAGATATGATCACCACGCCCTGTTGTATTTGCTATAAAGTTTTATTATGTCATTATCAGAAAGAGGTCTTTGTAGTTATAAGCCATATGTAGTGCTTGACACTCAATCTGTGTACTATTTGACATTTGCATTTTATTATTCTGTCTTATGCATGTTAAACTTATGAGTGCATTTGTAATTGAGTTTTAATAGTTGGTCTATTATGTGCAGAAGTTGTTTCGATTAGAGAGCATTATTATACTTACTGTCCAGCTGTGAATGATGAAATAGAAATGTTCAGCATTACGTTGGAGGCTAGTTCTATAATTTCCCACCAGGTGGCTGTTGAGATCTGAAAAAGGTATTGTTTCCTTACATAACGATACTGTTCACATCTTCAGTAATTTCATCCTTTAACTCTTATGCTGCTGGTGGCTAATTTGGCCTATGTAAAATGATACAAAAAAACTGAAAAATGAATGAGACCCTGGTACCTGGGTACTCATCTGAGAGTGATCAGCATGAGCTTTCCTCTATGAATATCAACACGATAGGTTAAGATGTTTTTCAAAAATCGTGCATCCTTTTGCTTTGGATTAAAGTAGCCTAAGCATTGGAAGGGATGTACTCATACAGGGATACAAGGGGCTATAGGGTGCCATAGAAATCTGTTCTTGATATTTAAAACACCATTTATTCTCAAATACCCTTTCTCCTTCATGTTGTCAGAAATCTACCCCCTATGCTATATCTTGATACATAATAAGGATTCTCCTTCATTCTCCTTTAGATGTATACATTGTATCTGTCCTTGCAGACAAGTTAGGGAGACCAAAACTTCAAAAGTCAAGCACTGACACTGACAGCACTGAATTAAGCTGTTCTGGAGTGATGTGTTTGGTGGCAGCAGTAAGCAGCATCAGCAGTCCTTTGAGATGTATTCTTTGTGTCTGTCCTTGCAGACAAGTTGGGGAGACCAAAATCTTAAAAATCAAGCACTGTCACTGACAGCACTGAATTAAGCTGTTCTGGAGTGATGTGGGTGGTGGCAGCAGTAGCAGCATCAGCAGCAGCAGTAGCAGCAGTAATTGCAGCGCGCCTATCAGCAAAGGTGAAACTCTGCATGCCAGCGGTCACTTCATTTCACAAACTGATACCCTTGCAAAATTACAAAGCAATTCAATTTGAGTTAACAAAATGCAGTTTTCCAGCGAATTGCCCGCGACACGGCCGCAAATTACCCACTCATATCGCTGCGGAATTGAGAGGGAGGCGGAGTAAGCATTGCTCGGTTACGAGAGCCCCCTCAAAAAGGGGGCGTCAGGCATGAGCGGATTCTCATCTAGTGCTGGTGTTCCCCCTTAATTTGGCAGGATAGCACAAGACGCTGACAAGAATCGTTCAAATCAAGCGTGCGCCATTTTGACATGTGTCACATGGTGGAGAAGGCAGTCATCGTTAGGTGATTAAGGTTTTAATCCACCATATTAAGTTATTACCCCCTGTGTGGGTGGACCACCTGAGCTAATAGTATTCAGGCCTGCATTTTTGGCATGCCTTTACCCTACCTGCCCAGCCATGGAAATTAAAAGCTTCTTGGTAGTTATCCCTTGTCACTCATTCTGCTTAACCTTGGGCCCACACATATAGTATCAGAGCCAGGTAATGCCTTCCCTAAGATGAGAATGACCGAAACTACTAATGCTGCTGCTGTTGCTACTTATAAGATAAAGTATTATCAACAATAATGATCACAATAATGATGATTAAGATGATAATTTATGATGATAATTATGGTGATAATTAATGATGATGATGACAATGATAATAATATTCAAAGTAATAATAATGATGATAATATTAATAATGATAATAATAATAATGATAATGATAATAATAATGATAATAATAATAATGATAATAATAGTAATTATAATAATGATAATAATAATAATTGTAATAATGATAATAATTACAACAATGATAATAATAAAAAGAATAATAACAATAATAATAATTATAATAATTATAATAATAATAAGAAGAAGAATGATAGTAAGTGATAATGATAATGATAATAATGATAATGGTAATAATAATAATTGTTATAATGATAATGATAATAATAATAATGATAATAGTAATGATAATAATAATAATGATGATAATAGTAATAATAATAATAATAATAATAATAATAATAATAATAAATATCATTTGAATTAAGTTGTTAACCATAACAAGCTAATTGATTTTTCATAGAGTGAGCCCCTTGAGGGGTTGAGGACATGGCAGTGATGAATTTGTAGCATCAGTAGCCTATGATACCTGGCTGTTGTGAAAAAGTTGCGCAGTTCTCAATCAGCTGACAGTCCCCAGTATAGTGTTTTTCAATGCTATACCCCATCCATCATTTAAGACCCACTCACATTTTCCACCCTTTGCCTCCAAATACATAGAGGGTATGTGTTGGCATGCCAGTAGGGGTGTCAGGGCGTTTGGGGTGCTTAGGGCACCACCCCTGTGGGTGTCGGGGTTTTGTGCGCTGTAGTGCCAGATTAATTTGGTAGCTATCAGACATGCATTCCGTGGGCTTGGAAAGACAGGTGTATTGTGTGGAGACACTCGTACATATCTTTGCCCTTTTATGGTTGTGAGAAAGTGTCACTTACAAATATTTGGTTGCGTTGAAGTGTTGTTCAGATATTAACCCAGTACATGCTGGTATCTACTCTAGATAGATGAGACAATTGTAAATCTATTGATAAACATAAGAATATTAACAAAAGCAGAGTAAAATATTATATGGTGAACATGTTTTTATATTCATTTTTGATATTACACAGATTTCAAATAGCTTTTATTATTTCCAACAGCCATAGAGCTTATGTGGCCACAATGAGGTTAACCCCACCCCCCCCCCCCCCCCCCCTTCTTGGTGAAATAGACATCTAGTCTGATTTATGTCTTTATTCTGTGTGATTATTTCTCAAACATTCTACTCAGTACCAGTATGTAATATTTAGGGTACTGAGTGGATTTGAAGGAGTTATTGAATTGCATATACCACTGAAGCAAACTAGGTACTTTACTTTTAGCTTTGTCTGTGACATCTTAGTATGACATTGTTATGCAGTCCGACTATATATATAAAAGTCTTTTGTTGTTCTTTCGATGATGAGCAGGTTTTATGGATGACTTTCTGTTATTCAATTAAAAATTTCCTTCCAAAAATGCACTTCAGCATGAAGATATATATATATGAAATGAACATCTGGAGCAGGTGTTACAGTGTTAAAAGGGACCTTTAAAGTTTGTATTCAGGAAATGTTTAGAAATAGATACAGCTGTCAGGTGGAGAAGAGGATTACATGGTCACTTTGTGTAATTACACACTTAAATTGTGTAAAGTATTGTATATGGTTTTAAACCCAAAACAATTTTTATATTGTTTATTTATGAATACAGGTTGTTCTCCTCAGTGTCAGTATTATTGTATTATAGTTGCACACCTGTTTTCTCACCTGTTCTCACCTTTTTTCTCATACTCTCACCTGTTATCACCTGCCCAGGTGATGAGTCTTACGGTAAATCTTCTTTTATGTAAAGACAAGATACAAACTTAGATAAATAAAAAAAATGGATAGGTAGCGAGAGACCAATTACCATATGCCCTATAGTGAAGACCTGGCTATCCCACTGGGGTCTCGAATCTCATCTCAGTGTGATGTCACTAGGAGACAAAAACCAATGAGGGCTCTCGTATCGCTAACATTACAGAGAAAGTTGCGCACCAACATGCGCAGAATGCAACTTTTGGGCTATTCGCCGCAGCCAGGTTGTTCAGGGAGACCTGCCGGTTTGGTATCCGGTGGATCATCACCTTATTTCTCTTTGACTTTAGCTGAGGTGGGTGTGAGATTTATGACTTATATATTGAGTATTTATGAATTATTTCCTACAAATATCTCTCTGGCTCTCTTCAGTCCCATGAATTACTTGTCCCATCCCTAATATGTTATATGCCATAATAAGGTGTGTACAACCATGGATTATAACATCCTAGTCTTGCAGAATTGTAAGGGTCATTGATAGAATTAAGTGGGTGTGGTTAGAGAGTTCTCTCATGACCAGGGCTCTGAAGGTTAGGAATTGATACTCGATACGACACCAAATAACAGTATTTAATGGAATGAAAGTACCCTGCATTATCAAGCAACTACAATTGTCTTCTAATGGTGACAATGAAATCATTAAAACATCTTTAACCCTTATACTGCTGGTGGCTAATTTGGCCAATACAAAATGATGCAAAAAAAACTAAAAAATGACCAAAACACTGGCACATGGGTTCTCATCTGAGAGTACTCAGTGAGAGCTATCCAATGAATACCAACATGACTGGGTTACGATGGTTTTCAAAAATATTTTCTTCCTTGTGCTTTGGATTTTAACTAGCCTCAGCATTGGAAGGGTTGAATGGAAAAAAGTAGGTAGAGTACTCTGCATTATCAAACAACTACAATTGTCTTTTAATGGTGACATTGAAACATTACAAAAATATAAAAAATCATTAAAACATCTTTAAACATTAGTTTACTGGGACCATTCAGAAGGCATCTGGAATTCCTACTTGTAGCATAGAGAAGTAACAATAACCAACGTGTCTGAAATTGATACCCAATGAAGTACTTAACCAGCATTGCGCTTTTGATAAATTATGACAAGAGGGGGTGTCCTATTACCTGGACCAGTCCTCATTGAATACTGCGGCTTACTAACCAAAACCAGACCCCTGTTATAATTGCTCTTTTTCATTAAAAACATGATTTTTGGCAAAGTGCCCTCGAGTGCTCTGGTGCTCGTTCGTTTCCAGCTGTCGCGCCCTCTCTTTGTTTCTGCTCCCCCACGGAGTCGGTATCGCGTAAAACCTTAACGAGCCCTGCCCCACCTGCCGAGCGCACCTCTGCTTTTCACCACACACAGCCACGAGCTGTCCAATAACTCATTTGCGTCATTGCCAAATTTTCCACATATGTAATTCTCATTGAGAGAATAATGGCGCCCAGCGGGATCGTCATTTGGGCGATCCCGGCCCACTTAGCCTGGGCGGCCGGTTGTGGGTCGGGGTCTAGGCCCGAGCAACAGACACTGCGCTCAACCCTATCCTTCTCTCTACAGGCACAGGGGGAGAGACTTCTCAAGCTACCAGCTAGCTCCACAACAGCACAGATGGCTGGAATGGTTGGGAAGAAAACATTACTCTTTTTAGGAGGAATGTAAGGGTATTATAGACATGGTTTGATAGAGTGTGGAGAGGCTGGTCGGTGATTCCCGCTTGAGGATGCTAGATTACCCCTACCTTAGATTTCTAAACTGTCATAATATGGCTTTCTAATGAATACCAACATGACAGGGTTTAAATGTTTTCTAGAAGTCTTTGGGTCCTAGCTGTGCTTTGGATGAACGCAGCATATGCATTGGAAGGGTTAAACAGTTTGGGTATGACATTGAATTCACTCAAGATAGGAGGAGCAAGTGGTGTCATCTATCTACTATCGCTGGTACTAGTCACCACAGTGGTTGGTCAACTCATAGGGGAACGTCAGCTTTTCAGGGACTAGGAGCCTAGTCTATATTTCCCCATGAAGAGCCTAGAGCATAGAGGGTGAACAGGGAGCCCCCGGTCCCTGAGCGATTCCCGAATGTGTGTGGGTTAAACCTGTGCACTTAGCCACTGCCACGGGGCCCTCACCTTTGCCGGGGCGCCCACTCAAATCTAGAAATATGAGCGAAGGAATAGGTCAATTCCGCCCGCTCCGTAAGCCCCGCGATTCTGACATCATACTCCGCCACTTGACACCGGGCCAAAGTGTGCGACCCCGAGCCCGCTTCGCTGCCGATTTGCGAACGGCGTAGAATATTCAAGAGCCTGGCTTTTGCCCCCTGGCATCTCCATGTCCAAAACATATTTTGTTGGGCTGTCCATTTTTCACTTTTTATATCCTCATATTTGGCTGGAGCTAATCAGTGGCGCGGTTATAGAATATGTCATGCGCCCAGGCCGCCTTCCCTGCGGACTACTAACGGGCGTGCTTTGAACTCGGAGGTGAGACCCGGCCGTGCCACATTCTGCCCGCTTAACCCTTTCTCGACCCTCGCCCTAACATTATCTCTCACACTAGAGAGTCACGGTAGTCAAATAGGTGCTTTCACTACAGTTTGGGAAGTGGATTAACTCTAATATCGTTATATGGAAGTTCATAGAGACTTCCCAACTCTAGATATACTCACAGTTAGATTGCACCAAAACATCTTGATTCCCTCCCCCCCCCCCCAAAAAAAAAAATTTTTTTTTTTTTAAATGTGAAACATCAGAGATGTCACCTTCTTGGGACCAGGGCAGAATTGTTCAAATTAGGGGGTGTTCACATCTCAAAGGTCTTTTCATGTGTAAATAATACAAATAGGACTGGGAAATTGTGTTATGAACTTTAGGAGGTGTTAATGACTGCAGGTGAGGTGTTCACAACATGACATTGTCTGGATCTTTGATACTTTTGACAATAACTTGGAAATTAATAATGATTGCACAAAATATTTGAGGGAGTGTTGTAGGTAATGTTCTGAATAATATCCTTCTTTCAAATATTTTCCCAACTTTGCTTTTGCATGCAAGATTTCATCAAACTTAATTGTCAGACTGCTTTTGACTGCTGGGAGCATTAAAGGGTTAAGTACAAACGAGACCTCACACTCGAGAGTCTTGCGTAATACCTCTAGTCTATGAAGGACCCATTTCCTTACAAAAAAATTATAAGTATTATTTTATTTTCTAATATTTGCTTATAGTTGTTTTTCCATTACCCAGGTGCTAACATTTACACTCAAACACAGTGACCTAAAAGATATGTTTGCAGAATAAATAGAAGTAAATTTACTGAACCTGATACATAGTAACTTTGTGGTTTTCTGAGAAAGCTTCAATCAACTTGGCTCCATTGTCAAATACATCTAGAATAATTAGCTCATTTGTTTATCACTTTTGTTTCTAAATCACTATTAGATTGAACATGAATCAATGTACCCATAATATACATTTACATACTAATCTGGTCTAAAGACAAATCACCTGCCTAAATGAAGTATGTACTAAATCTTCCCATATGAAAAATACAATATATTTCAACAATATAGACCATATACACCCAAAAACCATTTACAGAAAATATGTAGAAGAGTTGATGGTTGTGTTTTGAGTAAGATTACTCCTTCAAATATTTTCTAACTTTGCTTTTACCTAGAAGATTTCATCAAAATTGGACCATTTAACAATGTATCCAGGAAATGACGCTACTACATGTATTTGCCCCCATTCCTATCTACATGTAGAATTGTAAAAGAAAAAGTGCTATACAAGTGACTTATCTGATCTCTGACATGAACAAATCTTGTAATTTAGTAAACTAACACTTTTCCACAGACACTTCATTTATAACAACACAGGTATTTACCATGTGTTTTTCTTCACTAAAACGCTGTCAAAGCTGTGCCAACACTCAAATATTGGAACAGGAAATCGGAGCGCCCTCTCCCAAACTCGCCCTCTGCAGTGGAGGTCCGTGCAAATACCCCCGCGCAGAGGCCCACCCTATAGACAGAGAGCAGGTAGGTAAATTTGAGCAGGGCCGCTCTAGTACTTGTAGAGTAACAGGATATGTTGATCTTCGTGTGTCGAACATTGTTTCGGTCCGAGAGGAACATGATTCTCGCTCCGCCATCATTTCCTGGTTGAATTGTCGGTGTTTGTTGGGTGTTGGGTATTACGACGGGCGATCTTTTTCGCCGGGATCGTCAGGTTGGATCAACACAACAGTGGAGCTGAGAGGGAGATTTGTGACTTATGTCACACAGGGATGTGGTACATTACAGGGGGGTGGGGCTGCAACGTACACGCTACATCACATTCCTCATGCTTTGCCAAATATAAACAATTTAACCCATTCAGACCTCATGATGCAGCTCAAAAAAGCCAGACCATTTTTTTTTTTTTTTTGTATGTTTTAATTTTTCTTGAAGAAACGATATATAAGAATATTATGATGAGATTTTTTAAGCAACAAATTTTTTTGTTTGCGAATTCATATTATTTTCAAGTTGTTTCATAAATATGATCTTTTCTGAAAATGTGAGTAATGTAATTCACATTTTCAACTTGCTAATTGTTTTGGCTGAAAGTTGACATTGGATTTAAGGAGAACAGATATTTAGAAGGATTGGGGAGATAGATCTCCGACCAATTCTGAGATGAGATGAATTTAGGCATTAGAAAATGTAAATTTTGCATGCATTGAAAAGTTTTGTTTGGACAATCTGCAATCAGGGTTGTCCAAATATTCAGGTTCTGAAGCATTGACGCATAGACCTGTAAAAATAAATTGTCACCAGGTGGTACTATACTATATAAGCCATATTAATCGGCATGTAGCACGATTGGATGCCTCTGCTGCACTCTGGTGTGTAAAAACCACAACACTCCTTCCCCTTTCCTGGATTGGGTGTTGTCCTTTTATAAAACCAACCCCCTGGTCTTGAGAATCAGTGTACTGAATTAGTCCATGAATTAGGTCTTGTATAAATGCCCCCTCTTCCCCCAGTCTTGAGACTCAGTGTACTGAATCTGGTCTTGTATATCCTTAGACCCTTCCTCCCTGTATTGGGTGCTGTCCTCTTATTAACCCCCCCCCCCCCCCCCCCCCCCCCAGTCTTGAGACTCAGTGTACTGAATCTGGTCTTGTACATTCTCTAACTCCAAGTTTCAGCAAAACAGCATGTAGATAGGTAGACATCACCTTATCATTGTCACGCGGCTGCCTTTGATCCTTCTGGAGGCATTGTGCAATGCTAGTGGGTGGTGCTGAAAAATGCTCGCGAAATAACATTTATTATCAACTTAATCCGAGAAAAAACCCTGAAAGTAACACCGCTCTTGACACCGGTAAATCCTATATGACAAATGGTGTTTGAGGAAACAAACCCCTGTTTTCTTTCCATTGAAAGTGTTTTTAGAGGGTGCGTTGTTCTGAGCTTTGACAACGGGCTTTAAGTATGTGCTGTGTGTCATTTGCACACCTGTGACCTTGCCTGAATCTGACACCAGATCTCCGTGAATCTTTCACCCTTAAAGCCTTACTTTTCAGGCCCCCTTTTTACCTTATTTGGAGAAGAAGGCAAGATTAACCCACTAACCCTTAGAATGATCATCATTAGCCCTTACCATTTATACCTGGGAATTGCAGTCTGTGACCTGGCCACAAGTGGTCAACTTAGAGGAGTTCCATTAATTTACTATATAATTAAAAGGAAAAAGTTAGTTTGGGATTGGCATAATAAGGTCACTTTAAAGGAGTGGTCAAAATAGAGGGGTGTTCACTTTGAAGGGTTCCACTGTATACATGTACCGGTATTCCATGATTTAAAACAAACATTCTAAACTCTTAGAAGGACTATTGTTTCTTAGAGGATGAATTACATTCTTATTTTTCCTTGAATTCACTCATAGGATATTTGCATTTCAGTAAGACACCCAGACTCCTCAGAAAGGTCTTTAACCCATTAACTCCAATATTTCTCTTTCTAACAAATTGCCTTGAAAGTCATATGAAAGTGTGTCTTGATCTATCGTTTTTATTTGTTCATAAACATCTTGGATGAGTTGTTCTTTTTTTCTTCGGAATAAACTTTTCTTTTTGGAATATTTTACGATATTCTCCACACCAGAAAGATATCCACAGTCCTCTTTCGTCATTTTTCGGGAAATAAAGGGTTAACGGGCAGAGCATGTTGAGGATGCATTTCCCTGAGCGCCATTTGTCAAGCGCCGACAATTTGTCACTGAGCAATGACATTCGGAATGGAATCGACCCCCAAAACAAAGTTGATAAATTAAAAGGGAGAACAAAGGGAATGGGAAAATAATGAGACTCAAACATGACCGGCGAGGCAACCTTTGTCTGCCCCGACCGATGCCAAGAATGTGTCTACAAGGAGAAATGTATGTCCCGATCGAAACATATTATTCACACAATCGCTCCTTCTGTAGATCATTTCAAAGCTGCCATTCTTATCAGAAATTAACCTTTCAGAGAGAAATCCATAAAACAACAGGCTCGTTTTCGCTTTTACTCCGTAGCCGTAAAAGTGCCGGTTTTGGTTGCATGCCAGATGCTTGCAAGAACCCTATACTTGTATTGGGCCAGAAATCTAAGTGATTCCGTGGCAAGTTGCGAAAAACCCTATACCTGTATAGAGGCTAGATCATTGCGGACGCGTCATTTCTCGACATGAAAAGAGTATGAGTTCTTTGGCTCCTGGGTTGGAAGGGGGGGGGGTGGGGGGGGGGGGGGGGCAGGAAGGCAGAAATTTTGTTGATTTCTTGGCAAGTTGTGCGAAAATTCTATACCTGTATAGAGGGGCTAGATCACTGTGAATGCATTTTTTCTCGACATGAAAAGAGTGTCAGCTCTTTGGCTTCTTGAGGGGGGGGGGGGGGCAGGAGCAGGGGGTGTGTGATTCTTGTGATTCCTTTGCAAGTTGCTCAAACCCTGTACCTATATAGAGGGGTAGATCACTGTGTATGAGTCATTTCTCAACTTGAATAGAGTTCTTTGGCTCCATGAAAGAGGGAGGGGGGGGGGGGGGGTGATTCTTGCTGATTCTGTGGCAAGTTGCGAAAAACCCTATACCTGTATAGAAGACTAGATCACTGCGGACGCGTCATTTCTCAACATGAAAAGAGTGTGAGTTCTTTGGCTCGGGGGGTAGAAATCGTGGTGATTTGTGGCAAGTTACAAAAATCCTCTACCTGTATAGAAGACTAGATCACCGTGGATGCGTCATTTCTCAACAAGAAAAGAGTGTGAGTTCTTTGGCTCGGGGGGCAGAAATCGTGGTGATTTCATGGCAAGTTGAACTAGATTGATGTTTTTGCAGGTATGGTGATGGAGGCGGGCCAATAGATAGTGATTACATGGGATGTCTTACATGCAGGCAGTGATCTTTCATGCGCCCTGATTAGATGGACCGTGATGAGGCGGGGGTAAGGGAATCTCTCAGGGTCCTCAGGGTCACGGTGTACTCAGGGTCATCTGTGTTTATTCTGGAGACAATCTCATCAAGGTGACACACTAATGCACACATCATCCTAACACAACAATTTCACACCAGAAATGTGAGAAGTGTTAAAGAGACAAGAGAAGTTGTAGAATTCATGATCACCGAGGACAAAAAATCAAAATAGCAATTTATAAGACTAAAATTTTATTGGTTTTTCCTGCTTATTTCAATTGTTTGTGTTTTTAAAATATTTATCATGATATGTGTAGATGAAAACTTATGATGATATATGATTAAGTATCTCGATGCTAGTGATAAATACTCTTAATAGCAATTGAGCACCTTTCAGCTTGTTTTGTGTCTGTGTGTGTGAGTGTGTATGTGAGGGGGGGGGGTTAATCTGTCAATAGTTTGAGGGTTACTTGATTAGATGTTTGGATGGAAAATTTAAAAAAATATTCTTATATTGCTTTTTTACCACCAATTGCTGTTGCACTGGTCATATATGTCTCCCTTATTCCCAATTCTAAACTAACAACACTTTTGAGCAGCATCTCTTGTTGTGGGGTTAGATTATGCAGAATTCAGAAGATGTATTCACCTATCATTTATACAAGCAAAATTTGGATCCTTCCTTTCAGGGGCTAATAACCTTAACCCTTATGCTGCTGGTGGCTAATCTGGCCAATACAAAATGATGCAAAAAGAAATGACTGAAACCCTGACACATGGGTACTCATCTGAGAGTACTCAGCATGAGCTATCCAATGAGTACCAACATGAAATGTTTTATATGGTTTTCAAAAGTCGTTGCATTCTTGTGCTTTGGAAGGAAGTAGCCTCAGCATTAGAAGGGTAACTTAGGATGATTATCCAGCAGATGGATGAAGGTGTTTGGGCATTAATCAGGTAATCAGGTGCTGTGACAGGTGTGTTCAGGTGTGCTAACATCACAATATGCTCAGCTACCCACCACTGCTCAGCTTCCCTCTCAAGCCAGATCACATTTCACCAACTCAATTCTATACTAATACGACTTCGAAAAATTGACACCAGTTTGAATTCTTATAAATAGAATTGTCCCCCTGGAGATTTTTTTCTCAAGATTTTTTTTGGGTATGAAAAATCAATATCACAGGATATATCCCTGGGGTTATTTATTGTACCTTTCTAAGTCTTAAATGTTTGTTGAATATATGAATATATTTGTATATATATAT
>OZ012688.1:27204727-27238119 GCA_963942565.1 Maea johnstoni
AAACTGATGTCAATTTGAGGAGTAATCTTTAAAGTGTTCGGCTTGGCGGGCGCTGCCTCCGTGGCGTTGCCGTTGCAGGCGGGAGGCTTAGGGGTTTTACGCGCAACCATGCACTCGTCATCACCAGAGTGAGGCTGGATATGGAATTTCCCGGATCGCAATCTGCGCCGCCGCCGCCGCCTTCGCCACCAAGTGGCTCTTTGTGGTGGAATTGGTTTCTATGAGCTGGCTGTGTTTATAAGGCATTGTGTTTGGGATGATACAGTAAGTGTGGGATGATTACTCTCAGCTCTGCTGTCTCTCACATTGAGGGCCTCTTGATATCTCCCTCTAAGTAGGGAGACAGAGACAATGTGATCAGCCAAAGAAATGTGAAGGAGATCATCATGAGTAAGGGGGGAGGGGGGGGGGAGGGGGGGGGAGTGGATCCTGGATTTCCGTTGGAGTGGTATAAGTGTTCTTCCTTCTTCGCAGAGATCTACCTTAAAGGCTAAAGTAAAGTTAAACTGAAAGAAAATATCAATACTAAGCCAAAAATAAACTTTTTGCATTGTGTTTTTTGAATCCCTCAAACCCTCCTTTGTCTCAGAAACTGTGGTGGGCGTGGAGTGGTAAGGAAGGAAATCACCTTTGCGTTACTTTCTTTCCCTCTTGCATTGATTAGTCAAAAATGTCAAATTACTCTAGAAAATACCCATTTGGAGAAATAACCTCTATAAGGATAAGTCCTAATTTTCCCAACATAAGGAGAACACAGTGCATTTCACCTGTTAGTCAAGGCTCTGTAGAAACCACTTAAAGATAATGATCATTATGATGATGATGACGATATGATATGATGAGAGAGAGAGACAGAGACAGAGAGAGAGAGAGAGCATGTGTCATGGTCCCTCTTGACCGCCCCCCTGGCCCTCGCCCTCCACCGGTCACTCCCCATAACTGCCCAGCACAAATAATCGCCCCTGCGCTGCCACCGCCCGCCGTATACCGCAGAAAATAATAGCCCCGCAGCAAATGAGCGCTGAATAGCGGAGCATCGGAGCCAAGCTCGGGCAGCAATAATCAAGTAGTGCGGGTGATCCGGGGGGATTAGGGCGGTGTTTTAGGGTTATAAGCAAGTTAGCCTTGTGGAAAGATTGGATCAGCCGAGGACGCCCGGGACCGGGCATCACATCATACGCCGTCCTCGCCCGCATTTTTCTCCCGTCGTCATTCTCCGTCGCTGGAACGTGATTCATGGTGGCGCGAATCTCCGGCTCAATCTTTTGCCGAGACTCCACACAAGTCACAGGAAATCCTACAAGTATAGCATCATGGTGACCACATTGCATAAAACATCTTAAGTTTGGAATTCCCTTATGGTTAAGAGTTAATTTTTCCGACAATTATTTTCTACATGTATATACATGTAAATAATGGTTACTTTATTGTACGGAACCTTAGCCCTTATGCTGCTGATGGCTAATTTGGCCGATACATAATGATGCAAAAATAACTGAAAGATAACTGAAATGGGTATGTATATGGGTGCTCATCTGAGAGTGTTCAGTGAGAGCGACCTAATGAATACCAACATGACATGGCTTTAATGGTTTTCAAAATCCTTGTGTTTTTGTGCTTTGGATGAAAGTAACCTCAACATCGTGTATCTTTTCCATATCAAAACATAGCTTCTCTGTGGCAACTTACTTTGAAGATCGACCACAATTAGCCACTAAAAACTTTTACCTACTTTTACCTACTCTTATGAGGAATCCTAGCTGCAACTGACTACAATGAACCTGTTAACCCTAATGCTTCTGGCGGCTAATTTGACCAATACAAAATAATGTCAAAAAGCTGAAAAAATGTCTGAAACCCTGGCACTCTCAGCTGAGAGTTCTCAGCGAGAGCTATCCAATGAATACCAACATGATTGGGTTCAGATGGTTTCCAGAAATCTTTGAACTTTGAAATAAAGTAGCCTTAGCATTGGAAGGGTTAAGTGTATATCTTTTCCATATCAAAGCATGAATTCTCTGTGACAACTCACTTTCAAGATCAACCACCTAGCCACGAAAATAACTTTTTACCTACTCTCCCTACACATGTAAATAATCCCAGTTGCAGATGACTTTCAATGAACTTGTTAACATAATTTTCCATTTGTATGTGCAAAATCAAAACCGCACGTAAGTGAGAGAGAAGTCTCAGATCTGGGCGTGTGTTGGTATCTTGAGGTGGATTGTGGTTGCGTTAGAGGGGAGGGGTGTTATCTCGGCGTGGAGAATTGAGAGGAAGCACCTGCGCGGCCGCGTCGTAAGCCGTAGGATGCCGCGAGATTGACACTATCGCGCAACGCGGAGACAAGGACGGAATTGGCCTATCACACGCAGATTGCCTGTCTAACCTCCCAGCTGCTGCTGCTGCTGCGGAGACGGTTGCCAGCGACAACCATACCTATACACCCTTATAAGGGAGCACGAACAAGGGTTTTTAGGAGATATTAGCCCTGGGACTGCTGGTGGCTAACTTGGTCAATAAGAAATGATGCCAAAAAGAGTTGATGGAAACCTTGGCAAATGGGTTCTCATCTGATAGTACTCAGCAAGAGCTTTCCAATGAAAACCAACATGACAGGGTTTAATGCATATCACAGCCAAAACTGCTCAACAGTTTTGCTGATAACTCTCTAACAAAAGCAATATTAAGAAAATATTTGAAGGAGAGTTGTTCATCAAAACTCTATCTACAACTCTCCTTCAAACATTTTGCGAATTTATACTTTATTCCCAAGTTATTTTCATAAGTATGACAAGTCCAGACGACACTTGTCAAGTGTATCTCCAGGCATGAATTGCATTTTGAATGAGTAACGAGCAAAGACCTTGTCCAGGAAGCACTCAAAGAGGCTATAGCTCCCATGCTGTGAGCCTGAAAAGGCAGATGATGATGAAATTGAGATGTTATCGGGAGTCATTTGAAATTGAATTAATGTTAAATGTTGGAGTGCTGAAGGGCTCCGCCGTGGGATATGATTATAGTCTTTTGCTTATCGTGGGCAGCTAGGAGGGAGTTGTGCACCATGACGGCAGATAGCCGCCCTGGCTTGATCTCTGCTGAAAGACCATCTCAACACGTCAATATACTAGGCATGCTCTCCGTGCATTCAGAGTCACATCACATGTCTGGAAATAATGCTGAAGGAAAATCTGGATAGGTATCTGCATGATCATTTCGTTTTAACCCATATTGGCCTCTAGCGCCCAAATCCATCTGACTATTTTGGGGATATCTCTCTAACAAAAGGAATTCTCAGAAAATATTATCAAAATCCAACCCACAACTCTCCTTGAAATAGTTTGTGAATTTATGATTAATTTCAATGTTATTTTTAAAGGTATCTAAGGTCCAGATGACACCTGTCAAGGAGATTTCTGAGTATGAATGGGTTAAAATATGGTTTGGGTCCGAGGTAGTTGATGTGCAACTGACTTGTTGCATTTGCCTGTATGAACAAAGTTGTTACTGTCAAACACATTTTCTTTTCAAACCATTTCTTAAGAAAATATATTCAAACTGTCAGATAAGCTAGTCTTGTGAAAACCTCAGTCAAAGTTTAGTAAATGTGTCTCAGATTCTATTTTTTATTTGTGCCATTTTCTATATAGAAATGTGCAGTGTTCAGAAAATCAGACATTTTTGGTGATATCTCTTTAACAAAAGCAATATTTGGAAAATATTTGAAAGAAGAGTTGTTCATCAAAACTCCATATAAATGTCTCCTTCAAACAAGTGCAAACTGAATGTACTTGCCCGAAGGCATTTTTTTGTTTCAAAAATTCACTTGCGGGGCAAGAGGGCAAGTATAACTTATGTTGGTGCCTGAAACTTAATTGTGATACTGCAGGGTAGTGCCACAAACTGCGGCTTGACCCAGGTCTGTGCCTGATGATTGCCAATATTCCCTCCCCCCCCCCCCCCCCCCCCCTCAAGTAATAATACACCAAACGAGAAAATAACAGAGCTACGTAATTCTGCCATCCAGAGAAAAAACAATAAGCCGCAGAGACCATCTCAGGTCCGAGGTTAACAATCACAAAAGACCTTATCTGCGGCAAATTAACAGATGTCATTGTCGGCCAAACGCTGTTACAATTAGACGATGCCTCAAACATTGCGCAAACATGCTTGCCCAGCATTTCATTGTTAAATCTCCATTTGCGCAGCACCTTTTTGGCTGGCGCGGCCCGGAGATGACAGAAGGTCAAGGTCGTGCTCTCGGGTTGCTGATGAAATGCTCCGCGAGCCGTGAACTTTGTTCTCCCATAACCGCCCTCACCACAATTTTCCAAAAATCTGCACTGTTTCGCGGCGCGTGTCCTCATGAAAGTTTGATCGGAAAATTGTTTTATGAGCGGCTTTGCAGATACTTTCGGGCTTGATGCGTTTTATACTGACAATTCTCATCTGGCGCTGACACAAAGAACAAATCAGCGCGGGTCAAAATGGATGTAATTTTTGGTGTAGATTATTTTAGGGCATGCTCGCGGAAATCAACAACTGTTTACTGCAGCCGCTCGTTTCTCAGAGCTCTGCAGCCGGAATAACAATGATACCACTAACACAAAGCGCACCTTCGTCTTACTCTGAAGAGTTCTACAGCCCATGGTTTCATGAACAAAAAGATTTTAGTCTTCTACATATAAAAATGTTTGCAAAATGGTCTGATTTTGGCTTTGGTAAGCGGCAACTTTAAGGTTACTGATATCTCGAAAGCAAATTAGCTCTTGCTTTTGTTTCCACATGTAGTTAACCAATTTTTGCTTAAGAATACTTTTATATATATGGTACATTTGACAATAACTTGGGTATCAAGAATTATTTTTAAGATATTTGAAGGAGGGTTGTTGTATTAAGTGTTCTTATTATCATTTCAAATCTTTTTTCAGAATGTGGTTTTGTCTATAGTACGTATTTCACCAAAATTGTCAGATTGCTTATGGCCGCTTTGAGCATTAAACACACGAACAAGACTTTAGAAAATTCGGCTGCACCTTGTAGGGATAATATCTGCAGTTCTACCTTTACCACCTATGCATTGTAATGATTAATAGGTTGCCAAAGCTCTTAACCCTTTAATGCCTGCAGTGCCCAATAATGCCAAATAATACAATAATGCCATATTACTATTGATATACATATTTGTTTTATCTTTCTTGGCTAGAGCATGATTTAGAAAATATATAAAATAAAATGTGCAGGACCTTACCCAGAGCTGATTCTGTGAATTCATACTTAAATCCAAAAGTAATGTTAAAGGTATTATATGTTCAAATATCACCTTTCTATGTGGAGAGAGAGACAGGGGAGAGAGAGAGAGAGAGAGAGAGAGAGAGAGAGAGAGAGAGAGAGAGAGAGAGAGAGAGAGAGAGAGAGAGAGAGAGAGAGAGAGAGAGACAGAGACAGACAGACAGAGACAGACAGACAGACAGAGAGACAGACAGAGAGAGTGAGAATGAGTGAGTGAGAAAGAGACAGAGAATGAGAGAGAAAGAGAGAGAGAGAGAGAGAGAGAGAGAGAGAGAGAGAGAGAGAGAGAGAGAGAGAGAGAGAGAGAGAGAGAGAGAGAGAGAGAGAGAGAGAGAGAGACAAATGAGTCAAATCATTATCATATTTGAACATGGTATTTTTTGACCCCAAAAATGAGGTCATGCTCTTGCTGCCACCTGTTGGAGAATGCAGACACTAGAGCTGAGCTGCAGCCAGTAGATGTCTCTCCAGTAGTATTCCTGCCCGGCCTCCGCTCCCCCGCTCGGAAGCACAGTGAACCTGCCTCCTCTTAGACTATGTACAGTGTACAGCAATTTGTGAGGCCATGTCTGTGAAAGGCCTATCAATTACTGTCTCTTTGTTCTAGCTGATTAAGCCCTAAATAAGGCCTATTCATCAATAGGATTATTGCCCCCCCCCCCCTGCCCCGCCTCCCCCCACCCCACCCTGCTATCAAGTGTTAACATAAGAAACTTGCCATCAATACAATATTAATAGCCTCACACAGTACGCTCCCAGGGTTGCTATTTCTTAATTATAATTAAAACCTTGCTCCCCACCCCGGGTTTAAGTGATGATATTTATTGTGCCCTTAGTGTCCGCTATTGACTCTTAAGCCAACTCCGCAAAAATTCCCAATATACATGTTCCCCAGCCCCTCTTTCTTGCCACTATTTCTAACCATGGATAAGGTAGGTTTGCTGGCGCTGATCCTGGTAGTAGAGCGGGTGAGGATTTGTGGGATGAGGGAGCGAGGTTAGTTGATTTCTCCTGAGGTGTGATTGTTGATTAGATAGGCTTTGGTGAATCATCACAATGCCTCTCTGGAGCCAGTTTGAATACGGCAGGCCCATTTGTTACTGCTACTGCTGCTGCTGCTGCTGCTGCTACTGCTGCTGCTTCTACTGCTGCTGCTGGTGCATCCCCCCCCTTCCCTCCTCCTGCCTCCTCATCCTCCTCCTCATCCTCAACACCCATTGTTTTCACAGCTGCCACTTAACCTTTTCAATACTAAAGTTACTTTTGTCCAAAGCACAAGGATGCAAAGATAGTTGCAAACCGTCTAAACCCTGTCTTGTTGGTATTCATTTGAAAGCTCTTGCGGAGTACTCTCAGATGAGTACCTATTTGCCAAGGTTTCGATATTTTTTCAGTTTTCTTGGACCATTTTGTATCTGGAGCCAATTTGAATACGGCAGGCCCATTTGTTGCTGCTACCGCTGCTGCTGCCATCCCCCCCCTTCCCTCCTCCTCCCTCCTCCCTCCTCATCATCCACACTCCTAAACACCCATTGTTTCACAGCTGCCACTTATCCCTTGTGCTGCTGGTCACTGATATTTTGAAAAGAAATTAGTTCTTGCTTATCTAATTTGGCCAATACAAAATGATTTAAAAGACATGAAAAACGACTGAAACCCTGGCACAATTGGGTAATTCACCTGAGAGTACTCAACAGGAGCTTTGCAATGAATACCAACATGACAGGGTGTAGATGGTTTTCAAAAATCTTGGGTCCTTCAACATTGGAAGGCTGACTCATTGCATCCCCACCGGCACCCTACCAATGCTGAAGCGACTTTCGTCCAAAGCACAAGGATGCAAAGATTTTTGGAAACCGTCTACACCCTGTCATGTTGGTATTCATTAGATAGCTCTAGCTGTGTACTCTCTCCGCCAGGGCATGTGAGTAAGTTGCTAAGTGACTTGAGGTTAGGCGGTGGTTTTGCCGGGTACCCCGTTTTCCTTCATCACTTATAAGTTGCTAGTAATGACTTGGCAGCAAAACGGCAGAAAACTCGCAAATATCAAAATTCCATAAAATTCGGTATCTGTACGTATGGAATGTCATTTATGTTTTCTTTGATTTTATACTGATATTTTGATGTTTATTCTTTATTTTTCAGGTGCGAATGCGAACATGCGTGACTACAGTGGCAAGAAGGCCAAGCAGTACCTGAAGAACTCGGCGTCGACGCGAGCACAACGTAAGCGCGCCGTTTCCTTGTCTCACGTAGAACTGCACCCGGCCCTGGCCTCGCGTAACAGCTATAACAAATCCCTCAGCCGTAGGGACTCCATAGTTCACGTTACGCTCAGCGAGAGCTGGCCAGAGGGACTAACCTCCTGCTCAAACGCCTAGAATAGTCGCCTAAAATAGTCGCCTGAAATAGTCGCCTAAAATAGTCGCCTAAAATAGTCACCTAAAATAGTCGTCTAAAAAAGTTGCCTAAAATAGTCGCCTAAAAATCTTCCTCAAAAAATGTCCTCCAGTACAGCTTCTTATAGTATTGGTTCTGGAGTTTGAAGAGGAAGAGATTTTAACATTCCTTGTAGCATTTCGGTGAAAATGGTGTATAGGATATATGTCAGTGGGAAATTTACAAAAGCAGTTTTTCCTCTTTAAAAATAATACCCATGAAACTAAAAAGATTGCTGTGCCTTTAGATATTTTATATGCTGATCTCTTATTAAAAGTGTTTTTTTTTTAAATCAATGAAAAGAAATAGGCTCTCAGCAAATTCATTATTGACTCATATCCAAGGCACCTAGTGAAATTGATTGCTGATAAGATACAAGTCTTCAAAGCAAAAACTTTCACAAAATCCTTAGTGAATAATTTGGTGGTGGTCTATAACATGCTTATTTGTAAATAATGCTATTGCATATGATGCTTTTTTGGCTATTATTTGCACAAGCTATTCCTAGCTGTGTGTGAACAATCTTGATGCCATTTGTTTTTTATTCGGGACCTATGGCTGGAAAAGTATTGTTTATGATATCTAAACAGTATTACAGTGATTTTAGACTGGAAAAGCATTGTTTATCTAATCTTAAACCAGTATTACAGTGACATTTGATTGGAAAATAATCATTAACCTAATTAACCAGTATTACAGTGGCTTAAGTAGTATGTCTTAGTCAATGCTACTAATCAATTGATTTCTGAGGGAAATCACCTCTTTAAGGTTTGGTCCAATTATCACAATCTCAAAATAGGCCAAGTTACTTAGTGGTTAAACCAACATATTGACATGTCTCAGTATATGTGTTTGGTCTATATATGTATGGACATAAGTGGGATTGATTATTCTGTTTTATAATGGAATACTTTATACCATGATTGAATATTACTGAGTAATCGTTTAAGCATATCAGATTGGTAAAATATTAAAATCTTTAATAGGAAATGAAGTCTTGATCTAGGGAATATTGGTTAAAGAGAGAATCCACATTTGAAATTGCTAGTGGTCAAGTTAATTCCAAACTCAATTTACAAACCTCTTTTCTTTCATTTACCTTGCCTCCGGACCCTCCCAATTTGCCTGGTACAGGTTTCTGGAAGCACAGCCAGCTTTGCAAGTTCCAAAAAGGATTATGAAAACAATTGCATCCCTTGTGTGTGGGGGGGGGGGGGGCTGCCCTGATAGCCTAGTGATCGAAAGCACTGCCTCTGAATGCTCGCACTCTCTCACCACTGCCAAAAGTCTTGGTACTAGTCCAGCTTGAGGCATGTGAGAAAGTTTCCTATGACTTGGTGCGTTGAGGGCTACCCTGATAGCCAAGTGATCTATGGCATTGCCAATGATTGCTTGCAGTCACCACTTCTCTCATCTCTTACCACTTCCAAAAATAAATGTGAATTCTCTCTTTAAACGATAGGGGGTGTTTATAATACCTGGTTGTGGAAACTGCTTCAATTTACCTAGTAGTAATTGATTTGTGTTGATTTTAATAATAACATTTTTGTCTTACTAATAAACTGTGGTGTTTCTTGTATACCACTGTCTGGACTATGCATAGGCTAATGTATTATAATGTAAGCTTTTTCTCATTTTATTGAAACTGCAATCCATTTTGGCATATGATCATTTTCGATTACCTTTTTAGGTTATTTTTTGCTACTGTCAATCCACATTGTTGCCATCAAGGAGTGATAGTAATTATTTTTGTTAGATATGGTTTTCTTGAAAACAAATTGTATTCAAAACTTTACATGCAAAAAAGTCACATTCTCAAGGAACTTATAAAGGCCAACTTCAAACCACCAAACCCGTAATTAACGCTTAAAATTATCTAATTTGTATGTATTGATTTTGAAAGATGGTTCCTATGTACTTTCCATTCCTGCTAGAATTAGAATGGGCAAAATTGAAAAATAAACACTCAATATCGTGAAGGATAAGCTAACATTTGATATATTTGCCTGACATTTCCAATATCAATTGTTTAGGTACTTACATTTATTTGAATTTGTGATCATCTATCCAGTCTGTGTGACAATAATGAAATTATTTACCCACTTATACCCTTTATAAATTTGTTTTATTCTATAAACTAAAAGAAGAAAAAGACAACAGTAGAAAAGATATTACATTTTGCTTAACTATGAATATCTGGGAAACGAATCTCAACTGAAATTTTGAAAAGAAATGTTTGCCTACTGTTTCCTTTTATCCTTTTTCTTTTAATATTCTGGTGAAGACATACATATATATCATAACCTGATATTAGGTTATTGTTAATGATGGCAAATATCTCTTTTTTCCTACTGCTGAACAACTTTTTCAAAAATAGATATCCCTTTAAAGACACCTTGATGTAGAAAGGGTTTAAGTACAAAGAATTAATTGTTCTTTAACCAATTTCTTTTTCTTTTAGAATTTGGTGAATATTTGATCACAGATTTGAAAATATTTTGATTAGTTTCATGTTATATGTGAAATGTATCTAACATATCATTGTTTATCTAACACTTGTTTTAGGATGCTTAATTAATTGCCTAACATTGTGTGTAATCTATATGTTTAACATATCATTCCATTGCTTTCTGTTGCTTTACCTTATAGTCTATCCAATCTGGATTCGCGTATTGTGAACATGTTTTTATATTTTACGGTGGTAGTCCCGATTCTCGAAAGACTGGTCAGACAATGTAGCTTACCGGCGCAAGCCTCCCGTCGCCGTAGTAGTCTGAGTAAGCCACTCATTAGCGCCCCCTCTGGCGTTCGCAAGAACTAAATTCTTCATAAAAATGTGCTTCCATGCCTGCCTCAAATGCTTGAACTCTGAAATGGCTGCTATATAACTGATTTATATGTCACTGAAATGTATTCTTACCAAAGATATTTTTTCAAAAAATAAGAGAGAGTCAGTGATCATGCATGTATGTTTTATCAGAAGACATTACCCTTTTCTTGTGGGTAAATTAACTTGATTAATGATTTTCATTGATATTTTTATGTAGGTATCTAAAAACCTTTTTAAACATTATTTTTGATTAAACCACCAACTTTTGAGTAGGTAACAAAATATTTAGTCTTACTTTTCATCAAGTGGCAAAAGCAATTCTTCACGAAAAAATTTATATGATAAATAAGTTATCAGCATGGATAAGATTAGCATAATATGCTGTTTTCTATATACTGAGTCTGATTGTGTCCCTATGTATAGTTAAGTGGATGACAGATGACAGCTTTTGTTTTCTGTATGATATTATACCTGAACATATTGTGCAATATTTTATATAAAGCTATATAAACGTTGATTACTACTTGTGAGTTTGCGTTCTCTGTGCGTCTGATATATGTATGTACTTATCTTGTGTCTTCTGTCTGGTGAAACTCTCTACCCTTAAATTGTGAATAACAATTTATGCTAAAAATGAAGTATTCTCATTCTCTGCAAGTCACATCCAGGTACATCTAGACTAAGAAAATATTCAAAATAAGAAAGGGAAACTTTTCAAGTGGCGATTTTAAAATTTACAAAAAGAAAAAGAAAATCACGAGGTTATTTTGTATAGTGTAAGAATGTACCAATTGTGAAGCACTTCCGGACTTAAGAAAATATTCCAAAAAGAAAAAAAAAGGTAATTTTTAAAGTGGTGATTTTAACTCAGTGAGATTTCTGTTACACCCATACTAAGGAATATATATGCTAAATATTGACCTAATGGTCTTTTCAGCCTAGAAATGAAATTTAAAGCTTTTTTTTGCAAGGAAAAAGGAAAAGGAAAGAGGTAAAATTTTCAATTGGTGATTCGAACTCCATGAGATTTCTGTTACACTCTATATATGCTTAATATTGACCTTATGGTCATTTCAGCCTAGTTCCTAAACCTAAAGCATGTTTTTTGCATTAAGAAAAAGAAAAGGAAAAGTTTTCAAGTGGTGATTTTAACAGTGATATTTCTGTTACACCCAGACTAAGGAAAATATATGCTAAATATGGACCTGATAGTCATTTGGGAATAGTACCTTAACAGCTAAACCTAAAGCATGTTTTTGGTGGTTTTCTTTGCACTGTAAAGGTGCATTCTGCATTGAGGCTTTTAACCCTGCTGGTGGCTAATTTTTCTAGTACAAAATGATGCAAAAAAGCTGAAAAATGACTTTAACCCTTGCAAATGGGTACTCATCTGAGAGTGCTCAGCGAGTGCTTTCTAATGAATACCTACATGACAGGGATAAGATTGTTTTCAAAAATCTCTGCGTCCTTGTGCTTTGGACGAAAGTAGCTCCAGCATTGGAAAGGATAAGGCGTATTCAGCATTGAGGCTTTTGATAGTAGCATTGGAATGACGACGATGGCAGCAAGAGCGAGAACGGTTCTCTAATCCAGACACTTCATTGATGTATCCAGCGCGTCTCAACCCGAACAAACATTTCCATCATAATAAAAAGGAGCACGCAAACACTGGAGCTAAGGACGCGATTATCCGCCACTATCCTCGACTATTATGAGAGACGGCTAATATATTCCTGGCCATGTTCAGTCCCGTGATGAGTTGTACAGCGCTATTTGCGCAGCCAGGAATTATTTGCGGTTTTATGAGTGTGCGCTCTTTTTGTTGCTAAGCTGGAGGAGAGTGTAAAGATGGGCAGGGCTTAGAGCGGGATTAGATTCTTACAAGTTATTGGAGACGATTTTTTGTGGCGGTTAAGTGGAGCATACACATGCCTTTTGAAGCCAAGCCCCCTTCAAACATAGCCATTGGACGAGTTCAATGGCGGGCCGACACGATTTTTATACAGCGCTGCAGAAAATCATTCATTTCGGGATTTTGAGAGGAAGTCGCTAAAATTCATAAATGAAGTATTATTTGAGTAACTGTTTATCTTCCGATGCAATTTTTTTCTAAATGTTTAAACTTATGCATTCAAGGTCGGTAGAATTTTGCAACGTAAATCTGGAGAAGCAAGATGAAAGAACCTCATTGGTTGGCTATATTACTTCAGTTTGACACCTAACACCTACAGTTCTCAATCAAACACATGTGTACACGATGTTTGATATCAAATATTCTCAGTGTATCATGTATTGATCCCTATGATTAAAGGACATCAATAATTTCTTTTCTACATCTTGGTGATTGTATTAATTGTAATTTTAAAAGGTTAAATGTTTTTGAGCTGTTATTTTTGTCAGTACAGTGCTGCCATCTTGCGGTTTTATCAAACACTTTTAAATGATCATGAAGTTTTTGGGAGATATTCTATAAATGTGCCTATACTTTGTGGAGCTCCTTCCATCAATGTTGGATACTTTTTCGCAGTTTCTGAGTTGTTGTTGTTAAGATTTCCTAATATAATATGGCCATCCATTTGAGTATTTGGTAGCAAACAGCTACATATAGCTATTGTCAGTATCTAGAGAGAGTTGTACTTTTTCTTGCATTGCAGAATCTAACAACTAAGTATTAAAAGCAGGCATTAGGTGCAATAAATCAAATTGTTTGCAAAAATTCTGAAAAATGACTGAAACCCTGGCACATGGGTACTCATCTGAGAGTGCTCAGCATGAGCTTCCCTATGAATACCAACATGACAGGGTTTAAATGTTTTTTAAAAAAACTTTGTTTCCTGGTGCTTTGGAAAAAAGGGTTAACGGTATCCAACCCTAGACATGAATATACATGTAGCAGTGTGGCATGTAAGAAAAAAAGTCTGGGGACAAAGGCTGAAGATGAATGCATCCAGTAATAGGTGCTGCCATAAACTGAAGCCCAACGGCAAGCCAACAAAAATAGCTGTGTAAATTGCTGTATTTTGCAATAAAGTTGTAATGGAACATGTTTTTCCGCATCTTCTCGGGCGACATAGGGCACAAGGTCCTAATAGAGAAATTGCAAGGGTATCTGATAAAAATTTACTGAGAAATGCAACTCTAAGTGGCACCGAATGGGCCCCGGTGGCAGAGTGGCAAAATAGCGGTGTAAATTGCCGCTCAGAATTACTGAGGGTACACGCTTACCATCAGAGAGAGCACGGGAGCGTTATGTACGTTACGCACTAACAATGTTATAGCATCTTCAAGAGGGTAATGTGGTGTCACATGACTAGATTGTACCACAACACCCTAGAGAGGGGTATGGCACCCTTTCTGTCAGTGTCACATGCCTAGGTTATACCACAACACCCTTAAGAAGGGTATGGCACCCTTTCTGTCAATGTCACGTGACTAGGTTGTACCTTAGCACCCTAAAGAGGGGTATGGCACCCTGACTAGATAGTGCCCTAGCACCCTAAAGAAGGGTATGGCACCCTTTCTGTCAGTGTCACATGATTAGGTTGTACCTTAGCACCCTAAAGAGGGGTATGGCACCCTGACTAGATTGTGCCCTAGCACCCTAAAGAAGGGTATTGCACCCTTTCTGTCAGTGTCACGTGACTAGGTTGTACCTTAGCACCCTAAAGAGGGGTATGGCACCCTGACTAGATTGTGCCCTAGCACCCTAAAGAAGGGTATTGCACCCTTTCTGTCAGTGTCACGTGACTAGGTTGTACCCTAGCACCCTATAATGAGGGGTATTGCACCCTTTCTCTCACTTACATCCTCAGGAGGCCCAGGGGCATGTCACATGACTAGGTTGTACCCTAGCACCCTGAAGAGGGGTATTACACCCTTTCTCTAAGCGGGTATACAATATAAATTCACAAAATATAGGAAGGAGAGTTGTATGCTGATTTCTGATGAACTTTCCTTCAAATATTGTACAACATATGTATCCTTCAGAGAGATATCACCTATAAGTAGTTAGGACTTTTTTGTCCGCCGATGGCATGAATGGGTTATGCTGCTGGTGGCTAAGTAATACAAAATAATGCAAAAAACCTAAAATGTGACTGAAACCCTGGCACTTGGGAACTCATCTGAAAATGCTCAGTGAGATATATCCAATAAATAGCAACATGACAGGGTTTATATGCCTTTTCAAACAGTTTAGTGTCCTTGTGCTTTGGTAGAAAGTAGCCCCTGCATCGGAAGAGTTAAGTTGACAATCTTCCAAAACACCTGTACGTTTACTATTGAAAAGTGGTATGGACCACCTTGGGAACGTCGGCCTAATTTGAAGGTACATATGTTATGAGAGTGCCGTGTGGCTATGGTGGTTATGACAATATGAAGGTGTTGAGAATCATGTACTGGTGGGAAATACAATTATCACTCATACTAATTACATGGCCACGTATGTCCCGGTGTCGCAAGTGCGATGTTCCTCACTTCATTTCGGTGTAATCCGATTTGCCCCGCCTGATTCGCTATCTTGAGATTGCCCGGGCGAATTGTGGTGCAAATTAAACTCCCATGAAACGGAGTCGCAGGAGCAAGTTGTCAGGGTTGGGCTACCCTATGTTTCATCATTACCGATCTGATTGTATTAAACAACACTCCCGTGGCTGCTCCCTCCGTAGTATATATCAACCCGGGCTCGTTCCGGACATCGCCATCTGTATGGGAGCAGTAATTATTTAATTTAGCACCGTGCTATCCATCAGTGATAATTGAATCTCCCCCCTCTCATTTCCCCGATCGGCCTCCTCGCTCCTTCATCAGAATTTCACCGGGATGCTCGCTCGTGTATTTACTCGAGTAACGAGTTTCGAGACAAACCAAACTGGAGATGGCTCCCGCGACCATGATAAGAGCGATCCCCCAATTGACTGGCAACACACACTCCACAAAAACCTAATTTATTAAGCGATCGCTTTAATTAAATTATTTTTGTTCGCTTGCCACGCGGGTCGTGTGCGCCAATAGGGCTGACTTTATGGCCGCGGCGAAATGAACACGGCTTAATGATCTCGTAGCTCACTGCAAACATTCCGCAATAGATACATCCAATCTTTATTAATTTCGCACAAATCTTGATTGTGGCCGTGCTTGCTGAAATAACACGGGCGTGTATTATCATGACTTACGATATCGACGCCCATTATTGCAGCTACCCCTAGCCTGTAAGCACATGTTATTTTACCTCCCTACAAATTAATAATAACAAAAAAAAGCCAACTCGCTGATCCGTGCGAGAATTGGAAAACTTGCTTGACCAATAGCGGCGCAGGTTGTAGGACAATGTTTTCGCCTGCACGGGGAGCAGCAATGATTTGTTTAACACTGTTCATTTCCGTTAGTAAAGAGACGAGGTGTTTTTTGTACGAGTCAGACATGTGTCGCACGAGAAAGGCGGCTTTCTGCTCGGAATGACGATGCGGAGACCAAGTTAATTGATTTGTGCTTTTGCTTTGTTAGGTTAGTAGGACCTTAGATGAATAAAAGAATGGATATGTAGTGAGAGACCAAGTACTATATATGCTATAGTGAAGGACTGGCTATGCCAGGGGTCTCGAATCTGGCCTAAGCGTGAGGTCATTAGGAGACAAAGACCAATGAGCGCTCCTGTGTAGTTTATATTTCAGAGACTGCAGGACTCAACGTTTGGGCTATTCGCCACCGCCAGCCTGTTCAGGTTGGTTTTGTATCCACTTTTTATTCATCTAAAGTAGGACCTGCCCTGATGGCTGCCTTGTGATCTTAGGCATTGCCACTGACTGCTAACTGCCTCTCACCACTGCCTGGGTTCAAATCCAGGCTAGGGTGTATGTGAGAAAGTTGCAGTGACTTAGGGTTAGGCAGTGTTTTCTGCCAGGGTAGTCTGGTTTCCTTCACCACTAACGACTGGCTAGTGAAAAAATCAAAATTTGAAATTGTTAGGTTAGTCCAGTAAAGGACTATGCTACTGTGCTCCACCTACATGGGGAAAGGATATTGAATAGATAAAAACGAAAAATATTTAACCTGAAATTATCATATTTTTATGGTTAGGCAAAACTGGATTGATTAAACAAACAAAAATCACAAATATGGAAACAAGAAAGTCAAATCACTAAACCAAAAAAATAAATCATAAGTATTATGGTTAAAAGCAAAACTGTTAGTCATGGAAAATTTCTTTCATTTATTTTCGTTACTGGTAAAACATGCAAAGATACATAGCACAGCAAGTTTTCTTTATTCATATAGCACACATGTGTACATTTTCATTGTTTGAACCCCATTAGCATATACTGATTATATGACGTTGAACTAATTTTTTAAGTTCAAGGTTTCTGAAATGGAATACTGTTAGTGTAAGATAGGTGATCTTTCTTTCATATAGAACTTTTTTTTAATTGAAAAGCATAATATTGTGAATTTTCCAACGACTATAGATCTTAAAAATGGAGTTCATTATGATATCAGTAAGACAGAATGTCTGGGAGCAATTTTCACATCAGCCATGCATGGATTAAATTGCCAATAAGAAGTTTTTGCATATATATTTTAGTCAATGCATTTTATTCCTGAATTAAAATTGCCCTGCAATGATAATGGAGTTCACTGGGTAAGTCGTTTGTGATATATATAATTATTTATGGTGTAAAGTGCTTACATGGTGCATGGTATGCAAATTCTACTTGCAACACCTCTTTGACTTGTGCATTTTATTCTTTCTTTTATTTTCCAGTTTTGATTTAGGAAACTTTTAAAAGAATCATTCATTCAATTCTAAGATAACAAAATAACACTATTAACATCACTAACATCTAAGATTTGGTCTGAATGATTTTTCTAACATTTCCTTTTCCTTTCGTGTATATTGGTGGTTGTTTGCATTTTGTATGCATGTCTACAGTCAGGCCCTTCATGTGCCTCTCTCCTTATTTTGTCAAATTCGGATATTTATTTTAATGTTATGCCCGTTTTAATGCATATGAAATTTTGGTGAATGCATGTGTATGACCCTAATTCATCTTGATTGCAGAATGGTGGTTTTGAAAAATGTATAGAAAGATATTGTTGTATTTGACTTTTCTCTCAAAACAAAATACATAATAAGAATCTGAACAATATATCTATGTGGTTTTAATGAGAGTATTTTCATTGGTTCAACTCTTTTATTCAAGTGTATTCAGAGCCACCATTTCTGTAATTTTTGATTGAACGGGGGTTACACTTCTCCCCCCCCCCCCCCCCCCCATCTTGCCTGGTTTGCATATTGTTTCAGTTTTATACATAATTTACAAAATGTGTGAAGTTATCTCACTGCCATTATTTAAATAGCATTGTTTGAAATTGATTCATTTTTACTTGTCAAAAATTGAGTTTGTGCCATAGATTTTTTATAGAAACTTTAAATGTTACCAAATACATACCCTGAACTTCATTTTGCTAATACAATAATTCTATTAAAAATGACTTTTTTGTTTTTTTGCATTGTTGATATATTTGAATGTGAGTATCGTGGTCAGATCACGGGTCTTTGAGTATGCCTAGATTGATATGTCTTCGTCTCTCTGTAACGATGTAACGTCTGTCCGTTCGTCTGTCTCTCTCTCACCATCTTGAGATGCATGTCGGCCCGTGCCCTGACCAGGATCCCCGTGTTCACCGAGCATGTTCGGTCGGCGCGTATTTGTTTAAAGCGTCAGCGTGATGAATATTAGTGTACGCGGCTAATTCCATTAGTCGCCGATTACTCCATCACCCCGTGTTAAAATCGACAGGACACTCATCCTGGCCATATTTTTCATTTTTTCAGAGCTGCTGCAAACACGTCGTTTGAATAGCAACATGGGTAAGTGATTGGTCGCGAGCGTACGCCAGTGTTTCGTCACTTTGTTAGCGCCAAGATGGCCGTGTAATGGTTGCCCTGACACTAACTGCCCGCATATTCAAACAAATGGCGGGCCGACTCGCCCAGATTGCCGGACATGATAGAGATTTACTCCCCTAAGCAAGATGGATGACCACTATAAATTCCCCCTAAAACATTATTGTCAAATTTTATCAATGATGTTGGATGGGTCTATCCTACATGTAGTACTGGGTCTCCACAGAGTGACTTGAAGGACTGGTCTTGTTAGGGGATGCATAGGTCTATGAGTCGATAGGGGGGCTGAGGGGACTTGAGGAGTTCAACATTTTCATCCCCCCCCCCCCCCCCCCCTTCCAACACTTCCAATATTTATATCTGCGGACAAGATCTTTTAAAGCTGCATATGAAGGGACACTTCTCTTTAAATCTGAATGAAGGTAAACCAGTCTTTTTGAATGCTATGGCTGAAATCTTGTACCTTTGGGAAATAAGGGGTCGATCTAAACAGAACCTCTCAACTTTTATTAAGTACATACCTCATACAAGCATTAGACATCTCAGCTTTGGAAGCAGCTCCTTGAAGTCAATTTTGAAGGATTTTGATTTGATACTCAACCCTCACAAGTTAAATTGATTCATTTTTCCTCTTCTCATTTTTTCATTTTTTGACCAGAGGGTTAATTCAGGTTTTGAATTGAAAAAAAAAAGATCGCCGAGAATTTCATTTGAAATTTTCTCACACTCCATGACAAATTTATTCACTTTTTCACTTCGCATTTTTCACCGTTTTTGACTTGAGGGGAGATCAAGATATAAAATTGAAAAAAAAAAATCACCGAGAATTTCATTTAAAATTTTCTCACACTCCCCACCCAGGACAAATGACACTAGGTGCCTATGAGGAGAACATGGTTTCCTTTTGTTAATGAAATGATAAGAGTTCCATTTCCATCGACCGGCTCCGTTTCCTGGCTCCATTTCCTGTGGGGGTGCATTTGGTTTCTGCGCACACGACGCCCGGCGGTCCCAGTCCGGGGGTTCGCGGGCGATTACGGCCACCTCAGGATATTGGTAATGGTAATACAGCGCGTTTAGCATGTAAGACATGGAAGCTGGGAACTTAGACTGATTGAACAATGTCATTAGCCCGGGACCACTGGAGTTAAAGAGCCGGCAACCATACGCAATGAATACTGGTACCGCTATTCTGACCACAGCCCTTCATGCAGCTTCTGCCCAGTCTTGCTTAAAGTTCCCCTTAACAGAAGCGTCTGGATATATGATTAATATTAAATTAATTTAGGAATTAAGTATAAAATCAAAAACATTTAACCCTTATGCTGCTGGTGGCTAATTTGACCAATACAAAATGATACAAAAAAACTGAAAATGATTGAAACCCTGGCAAATGGGTACTCATCTGAGAGTACTCAGCGAGAGCTTTCTAATGAGTACCAACATGACAGTGTTTAGATGTTTTTCAGAATTCTTTGCATACTTATCCTCAGCATTGGAAGGGTTAAAGAGCCAGCAACCGTACACAATGAATACTGGTACCGCCATTCTGACCACAGCCCTTCATGCGCCGCAGTGGCGCTGCTTTGGCCCAGTCTTGCTTATAAAATTCCCTGCAACAGTAGTATATATATCTATTTATTAAATTGATTTAGGAATTAAGTATAAAATCAAGAACATTTTAAAGGGGAGATGTAGTTCGTGTTGTGATAACTATTTTCTTCTTTATATACCCTATTTGTCCAAACAAGCGCACAAATCCCAAATAAATACTCTGAACCTCCCCAACCTCCTCCTCCTATGATATTTTATATGTTTGATGTATTTGATCAGCACGTAAGTTTTTGAAACTTCTGTACTGTTCTTTAGATTCTCCAAACTTGAAAGAGTAAAGAATTTACATTTAAATACAATTTCAATACATATACTCAGTATTGAAAAATTTTGAAGCAAGATCATTTCCAACCTTGCTTTTGGAAAATATTCAAATCTGTTGATTTAATTATTTCAATTGAATGTCATCGACAACTTGTATGGGATTTTCGAATGGCCCCTTGATAAGTCATGGTGGCCATAAGTCGAAGTGACTAGCATGCTAGGGGAAGATCTGAGAAGACGATCTGAAAATCAGCGACAACCAACATGTTTGAAACACGCCTGGGATTGTAAACATGTGTCTGCGAGTGTATGTGTATTACATAAAGGGTGTCAGATTTGTGTAGCTTGCGAGTCGAGCCCCGTCTCAGGTAGCCCGGAATCATGTCGGGAATCCCGGACGCCCGAGATCAAAGCCCGACGCCCGAACCCGAAACCCACTGATGAGTTTTACAATCCATTTTCGCACACCAGAGGGAGTTTCGAACAATGTAATTAAAAGAACTGGTTGCGATCATTCCTCATGCACCAGTAGTATAAACAACAGTCCTCACTTTCATCCTGCTACGATCTTCACTTAAAGATGGTGGCGAGAACGTTTTTGGCGGAGAAACGTGTAGTTTTGACTCGGGAGTGGTGTTTTTGTTGGTTGCCCGGGCAGAAACGTCGGGAGTCAATGGCTATAACAGTTGTCATAATGTAGCAATCATTGTCCAGGGAAACTTCAAAGGATCTGCCACCAGCGGAAAAACTCCACACATCTGTCAATCATCTCCACTGTTTCCTATGACTTATTGAGCACCACAACCCCCCTTGAAATTGTTGTCTGGATCTATGATACTTTTGATAATAGCTTTGGAGATAAGAATTTGTAGAAGTAGCAATAGTAGTAGTAGTAGTAGTAGTAGTAGTAGTAGTAGTAGTAGTAGTAGTAGTAGTATTTCTAATGGGCTGTTTAAGCTGTTTTCCCATTTCTATTTCCATATTTCTATTTCCATGAAGACTGTTAGTCAAGTATCTATGTCCTTTCAAAGATTTGGGTACTCTTTCAAGTGACTTTGGTATAGGTTGTTGGTGTTCTTGGTACCACAGTTTCCTCCATCCTCCTCCGTTTATAACTGGATATTCATGAATTAGCAAAGAAGGGCAGAAAAGGGGATGGTGATCTAAATTTCCAATCCTGGTAGCAGTAGGAAGTGACTGTGTAATTAGCAGAGTCAGTATCATTGAAGTGCTAGCAAATGTAGAGTTGTCAGGTAAGGGCAGGGCTAATTAACAAGCATGGGGTCAAGGCCGCGGTGGCGCCCCCGTGAGGCCCGCTGCGGAAGAGATCACGAGAGATCCACCAATACCGTACAACTCGGTCCAGTACTGCACAGTACAGTACAGGATCATACCACTACTACAATAATACATGTAAATAACAAGCATGGGGTCCAGGCTTCAGAGGTATACCCTGTAAGTCCCATTCTAGCACTGCATGTACTCTACTGGTACCGTACTGGACCAGTACTGCTCAGTTCAGGACAGGTTCACACCGCTACGCCAGTACTAATTAACCCTTATGCTGCTGGTGGCTAATTTGGCCAATACAAAATTATGCAAAAAAAAACTGAAAAATGACTGAAAGCTTTGCATATGGGTTCTCATCTGAGAGTCTATAGAGAGGACTATTCAGTGAGTACCAACATGACAGGGTTAAGATGGTTTTCAAAGATTTTTGCATCCTTGTGCTTTGGATGAAAGTAGCTTCAGCATTGGAAGGTTAAACAAGCATGGGATCCAGGCTTATGTGGTATACCCTACGAGGCCCACTCTGGTACCGTACTCCACTGGTACCGTACTGGACCAGTACTGCATAGTACAGCACAGTACAGTACAGAGCAGTACAGATCCATACCGCTACCCAAGTACAGTACAGATCCATACTGCTACCCCAGTACAGTACAGTACAGGTTCATACCGCTATACCAGTACAGTACAGATACATACCATTACCCCAATACAGTACAGTACAGACCCATACCGCTACCCCAGTACAGTACAGATCCATACTGCTACCCCAGTACAGTAAAGTACAGGTTCATACCGATATACCAGTACAGTACAGATACATACCATTACCCCAATACAGTACAGTACAGATACATACCACTACCCCAGTGCAGTACAGCTCCATACCGCTACCCCAGTACAGTATAGTACAGTAATCCATACCCCTACCCCACTACAGTACAGATCCATACTGCTACCCCTGTACAGTACAGATTCATACTGCTATTCCAGTATAGTACAGTACAAATCCATACCACTACTGCAGTACTATCACATTGCATGTTATGGGAAGCCAATCACAGCATTGCATGAAAGGAGCGTGCGATGGCGGCGATCGGCCTTTACACCGTGAATGCCTAATGAGCCGCCAGTAATGAAGAGGGGGAAAAGTTGGTGTGGTAACGTGCTTGTAATTTGTTGCCTGGCCCCGGCGGTATTCGCATTACATATGTTGCTGCTTTGTTCAACAGCCAGTTTGTCAGAAATATTGCGGGGGTAATTAGTGCCTAGCATGTCGGCCGCTATTAAAAATAATTAGGAAATTTGTTGCAGATCGGGAGGGTGTTGGAACTCGACCAAGGCCGCCAAATTAATTTGCTCGTACACGAAAAGCTTCCTGCGCGCAATCCATCATGGGCTGTTCTGCTCCATTTGGCGGAGGTTTTCGGTGATTTGGCAGGGATCGGGATTGTTTGCCCGAGAATCCTGGCTACATTTGTAGCCGAATTACATGTTCTCGTGTAAACAGGTGTTCATCTTAATCAGGTGCGCTCTCCTCGCGTTGATTACGACGCATGTATCAATGACAAAATGGCCTCGTTAGGTCCAGGTAATCGCGGGCACAAAAGAGGGGCCCCCGACCAAATGGGAGTAATATAGGTGATGGGAATTATTGGGAGAATCAAGAGTAGATGGGCATCTTATCCCATTCATCCCAGCAGTAGCCTACACCGGCCATGCTATTTTGGTGTAATCTTTCTATAATAAAAGCAATTTTCAGGAAATATTTGAAGGCGAGATGTTCTTCATAACTCTATCTACAACTCTCCATCAAATATCTTGCAAATTTATGCTTAACCCCGAGGTTAATTTCAAAGGTATTGCAGGTCCAGATGATACTTGTCTAGGAGCCTGAATTAAATCTATATTTGTAGTGCTAAGTTAGATATGTATGAGTTAGTGAAAACAATAGATTTTCAATCTATTGTCATGTATGCAGGGTTATATGTATATGTAGTGGTAAGTTAGATATGTACACATTAGTGAAAACAATAGATTTCCAAGCCAGTGTCTTGTATGCAAGGCTATATATGTAGTGGTGAGTTGGATATGTATGAGTTAGTGAAAACAATAGATTTTTTTTAGCCATTGTCATGTAAGCAGGGCTAATATATGTACATGTAGTGGTGCATAATAGATATGTACACATTAGTGAAAACAATAGATGTTCAAGCCTTTGTCAGGCAGACAATACTACATGTACTTACAGATATAGATGAGAGAGATCATGACATTTTCCTTCTGACACTCTTAACGACAGTTTTCTAATTAGTTAAACACATGTGGCATTTGCAGGTTCTTCTCGTTTCTTTGATCTCGGTGCGGAACTTCTGCCCGCACCTGAATTTGCGCGACCGCGAACAGCAGTAAACAGGCCTTCGCTGATCGCACCCCATTTATTTTGTAGACACAAAATGCCAGCGAAGGCTTGAAAGCCTCGCACGTCACTTTCATTAGCCCCACTTAGAGTTAGCGGTAATTAGACATTGATGTTTCAATTAGGTAATATGGGTCGAGGAAAAATTACTTACAAACAGAGCGAGGTTAGTTGCCGCTAAGACCATTGTTTAGTTGTGGAAACCCAGGGGATTTAAATGTGTCTTGTAATTGTATGGAACTCACCTTCAGCTGTCAAGTTTTGCATGGAAAAATAGCCAGTTCTTCTATGAATGGAATAAATCTTCTTGTTTGAAATTCTGTGATTATATTTATCATTTGGAACCTCTTTTAGATAGATGTACAGCTCTAAATTATTAAACTATGATACTCTAGTCAAAAGGTTGATGGGTTTCTTAATGTCTCTATGAATATTGGTGATCTATATTTTAGTATACATATGAATGAGGGTGAATGTTTATAGAAGTAGAAGTAGTAGAAGTAGTAGTAGTAGTAGAAGTAGAAGTAATAACAGTTGTAGTTTTCACATTAGTAGTAGTAGTAGTAGTAGTAGTAGTAGTAGTAGTAGTAGTAGTAGTAGTAGTAGTAGTAGAAGTAGTAGTAGTAGTAGAAGTAGTAGTAGTAGTAGTAGTAGTAGTAGTAGTAGTAGTAGTAGTAGTAGTAGTAGTAGAAGTAGAAGTAATAACAGTTGTAGTTTTCACATTAGTAGTAGTAGTAGTAGTAGTAGTAGTAGTAGTAGTAGAAGTAGTAGTAGAAGTAATAACAGTTGTAGTTTTCACATTAGTAGTAGCAGTAGTAGTAGTAGTAGTAGCAGTAGTAGTAGTAGTAGTAGTAGTAGTAGTAGTAGAAGTAGTGGTTGTAGTAATAGTAGCAGTAGTCTAGTCTTTGATGTTTTCTTATTTGACATGATATACTATTCATATATACTATATGCTATATGTGTTTGTCTTTGCAGACAGCGGTCGTGGAGAGCTGGACTCGTACTTTAAGCGTGGAGGGCTCGGTGGTTCGCTCAGCGCCAAGATCAAGAACACAACAGGGATCAACGCTAAGAGGAGCAGGCGCCCTCTATCCAAGGGCTGGGGCTCGGCCGAGAACATAGAGGAATCCAACAGGAAGACGCCTAGTCCTAGAAATACACCCAGCTCTACGCCGGGAACTTCACCCAGGAACGAGCGCAAGGGATCGGTAAGTATTCAAAAATCTTGCTTTGCGTTCACATGCTTCAAACACACGTTTTGTGAATTTACATTTTTCATACACAAGAAAAGATGTTTCATTTTTCAATTGGTTTAGAAAAAAGTCAATCTAGCATTAACAGTATATTGTATTTTGTACTTTTTTTCAAAATGGGTGATTTACTACAGCTTTTTTTCATTCATTTTAAAAACCTTTACCTTAACTTAGCTGGGTACCTGAATTCTGCACTGAAAACCCTGGGCTAAATAGTGCTCACTTTGAATGCTATTGAAAATTATTGATAATTAGAGTTGATAGGTTGGGAAGAGTGGAAAAAATGAAATAGAATGTTTGGTTCTTGCAAATCCCTTGGCAGCTCTCTGACTGTCCTTATATTTGTGGTTTCTTATCAGTTATCTGTAACTCTTGCTGATATTTTAAATTCCTTGTTGGTTCTCTTTCTCTGGCTGAGATTGCAGATCTCTCGCTGGTTCTCTTTCTCTAGCTGAGATTGCAGATCTCTCGCTGGTTCTCTTTCTCTGACTGAGATTGCAGATCTCTCGCTGGTTCTCTTTCTCTGACTGAGATTGCAGATCTCTCGCTGGTTCTCTTTCTCTGGCTGAGATTGCAGATCTCTCGCTGGTTCTCTTTCTCTGGCTGAGATTGCAGATCTCTCACTGGTTCTCTTCCTCTGGCTGAGATTGCAGATCTCTTGCTGGTTCTCTTTCTCTGGCTGAGATTGCAGATCTCTCGCTGGTTCTCTTTCTCTGGCTGAGATTGCAGATCTCTCGCTGGTTCTCTTTCTCTGGCTGAGATTGCAGATCTCTCGCTGGTTCTCTTTCTCTGGCTGAGATTGCAGATCTCTCGCTGGTTCTCTTTCTCTGGCTGAGATTGCAGATCTCTCGCTGGTTCTCTTTCTCTGGCTGAGATTGCAGATCTCTCGCTGGTTCTCTTTCTCTGACTGAGATTGCAGATCTCTCGCTGGTTCTCTTTCTCTGACTGAGATTGCAGATCTCTCGCTGGTTCTCTTTCTCTAGCTGAGATTGCAGATCTCTCGCTGGTTCTCTTTCTCTGGCTGAGATTGCAGATCTCTCGCTGGTTCTCTTTCCCTTGTTGAGATTGAAGATCTCTCGCTGGTTCTCTTTCTCTGGCTGAGATTGCAGATCTCTCGCTGGTTCTCTTTCCCTTGTTGAGATTGAAGATTTGTCGCTGGTTCTCTTTCTCTGGCTGAGATTGCAGATCTCTCGCTGGTTCTCTTTCCCTTGTTGAGATTGAAGATTTCTCGCTGGTTCTCTTTCTCTAGCTGAGATTGCAGATCTCTCGCTGGTTCTCTTTCTCTGGCTGAGATTGCAGATCTCTCGCTGGTTCTCTTTCTCTGGCTGAGATTGCAGATCTCTCGCTGGTTCTCTTTCTCTAGCTGAGATTGCAGATCTCTCGCTGGTTTTCTTTTTCTGGCTGAGATTGCAGATCTCTCGCTGGTTCTCTTTCTCTGGCTGAGATTGCAGATCTCTCGCTGGTTCTCTTTCTCTGGCTAAGATTGCAGATCTCTCTCTGGTTCTTTTTCTCTGGCTGAGATTGAAGATTTCTCTATCTGTGATTGCAGATCCCTTGCTTAGGTTCTCTTTCTCAAGCCGAGATTGCAGATCCCTTTGCTGGTTCTCTTTCTCAAGCCGGAATTGCAAATCCCTTTGCTGGTTCTCTTTCTCTTGTTGGGATTGTGGATTCCTTTCTGGTTCCCTTTCTCTAGCCGAGATTGCAGATCCCTTTGCTGGTTCTCTTTCTCAAGCCGAGATTGCAGATCCCTTGCCAGTTCTCTTTCTCTATCTAAGATTGCAGATCCCTTTGCTGGTTCTCTTTCTCTAGCTGGGATTGTGGATTTCCTGTTGGTTCCCTTTCTCTAGCCGAGATTGCAGATCTCTTGCTGGTTCTCTTTCTCTAGCTCTGATTGCAGATTCCTTGCTTAGGTTCTCTTTCTCAGGCTGAAATAGCAGAACTCTTGCTGGTTCTCTTTCTCTGGCTGGAAATGTAGCTTTCTTGTTGACTCTTTTCCTCAAGCTGAAAATTCTGAAGCTGAGATTAAAATTCTCTGGCTGGTAATCTCTCTTTACCTTAAAGGTTATTTTTGTTTTCCCTCATCAGTTCCTTTTCTGTAGCTCTGATTATAAACTAATAATTGTCATTGTTCATATTTGAATAATCCTTGCCAGTTCTTTCTCTGCCGAGTTCTGTCTCACAATCTGCAGATTGAGTACTGGTGAGCTTTGCTGCAGTCGTTTGCGGATTGGCTTTATTTATGTCTCACTGTCTGTAAATGGTTGAGATGTTGAACCCTCTAACCAGATCTTCCCTTTATATATGTTGTCAACATATCATGTTGTTAATAATTCAAACTTTCAGGCACTAGTGGATATTATTGAAGAGTCGCAATTCCAGTATCCGGATGTGGTAAGGACCCATTCCTCAATGTCTGGTGTTCATTTTGTTCCTATTCCTATTAAAAACTTTTCCTAATATATGCAGGAGAAAATGCATTTTATGCCTTTTAAAGGTCTGTATATTCTCTGTCTAGATGTTTTAGTTTTTGAAAACATACTTGTTTATATCTGTCCTGTAGATCTTCTGAACTACAATTCCTACAGTAGTTAGATGAATAAAAGAATGGATATGTAGCGAGAGACAAATTACTATATGCGCCATAGTGAAGACCTGGCTATCCAAGGGTTCTTGATTATGGTCTCAGTGTGACGTCACTAGGAGACGAAGACCAATGAGGACTCTCGTATCATTTACAGTACAGAGAAATCAACCAACATGCGCAGAATGTAACTTTTGGGCTATTTGCCGCAGCCTGGTTGTTTAGGTTGACGGGCTGGTTTCGTATCCTCTTGTTTTTATTCATCTAAGCTACAACCTTTTAAAGAAGCTGTTTCCAAAGATTGATAGCGATCTACATGTAACACAACTGGGTTGATAGACTAGGCTCCTCGTACCTTAAAAGGTACCACTCCCTTCTGAGTTGACTAACCTGAGTGTTTTGTAGTACCAGCAATGGCCTGTAGATGGCATCTTATGGTTATCCTATCTCTACTGGCTTCATGTAAAACTTCTGTTGTTTTTCTCTCCCCTGCAGAGGATCTTTTTTCTATTTTTAGGGCAAAAGTGTTTTTTCCTACCTTTCACGGACATTTTGTTTTTCGATTTTCAGGGTTGGACTTTTTTTTCCTAAAAAAGATAATCCCTAAACAATATCAAATGGTCCCACCCTGAACAAACCCTGACTACCCGAGGGACTTGTTGCATCATAAAGAAATATATGCAAATCAAATATAGCTATAGCAGCCTAGAATATAGCCTGTGTGTTAGTTTGCTAGCTTTCTGCTCACCTCTGGACAGGGACTGAGTTTTGGATCTTGCTGGAAGCACATGAGAAAGTTGACTTTGGTTAAGTCTGTGTGTTTTATTTTCAGTGTACTTATTTTTTTTCATTTGGCTGGGCTATTTTGCTGAACGGAATAGTTTACAGGAAATATTTGAAGGAGAATTGTTGATCAGTTCCTGATTCACAACTCTCCTTCAAAGATTATGTTAAAATTACGATCAATTCCAAAATTATTCTCAAAAGTCTCATAGGTCCAGACAACATTAATCAAGGAAATCTCTAGGACTGAATGGTTCACTGTGATGGGATGACAGGATGAGTAGAGAGGTAGGGCACTACAAATACTTCGTTGCGAAATGTACACGAAACGTACATGAAATGTACGAGCTTCCACATCTTGCCATTCACGAGCTGTGGAAAAACTAATCCCACCGAAATGTGTTTCGGGCGAATGCATGGGCCATAAGTCTCCGGCCCTGACTGGCAGCCATGTTCTATTTGGACTCCAATCAATTCTGCTTATGTAGTAGTGGCCGCAACATAGCCATTACATATGCTTTCCCCACGTTGTACATGCAGGCAACAACCAGAACAGCCCCTCCGAGAGATTAAATGGCCCGGCCCTGACGATCCAGGAATCCAAATCTGGCCGCAAAACTCGCAATAATGCCACTTCTTCACGCTAATCAAATTATCGGCCGGGAATATCGTTACCGTGTCCATCAAGGAGTCGTGGGAGGCCGGGAAATCATTCTTCAGAGGATCGCAAAATTTCTGGCCTGTATCAAATTCGAATTTGTTTTGCGCTAAGAGGCTGTTTAGGTCCATAAAAAGGCCTGGCCGTCCATAGGAGGCAGAGTTCTAGTGAGGCATGGCCCCCAGGAGAATCAAATTAAGAGTTTAAGTGGGGATGCCCCCCACCCCCCTCCTATAAGGGTGGGGGGGGGGAATCAATTAGCAAATGTGTGCCAGAGGTCTTGTGTTGTCCGCAGGAAGCCAACTGAAGCATTCTATATCATATCAAGCATTCTGTATATCACCATTCTACATCACTGTGAGCATTCTTTATATCACATCATGCATTCTCTATATCGCATAAAGCACTCTATATCACTTCAAATATTCTATATCACATCAAGCATTCTCTGTTTCACATCAAGCATTCTTTATCACATAAGCGTACTACATGTACATCACTTCATGCGTTCCATATCGCATCAAGCATTCTTTATCACATAAGAAATACTACATGTACATCACTTCATGCGTTCCATATCGCATCAAGCATTCTTTATCACATAAGAAATACTACATGTACATCACTTCATGTGTTCCATATCGCATCAAGCATTCTATATCACATAAGCATACTCTATATCTCATCGAACATTCTACATCACATCAAGCATTTTATATCACGTCAGGCATTCTCTGTATCACACCTAGCATTCTGTATCACTTCAAGCATTTCATATCACTTCAATCTATATCACATGAAGCATTTGATATCACAACAAGCATTCTTTATCACATCAAGCATTCTCAAGAACTTCGCTTTGCTTTCTTTTGAATGTGCAGAGATACTTCCTCATGGTGTTTACATTCATTAGATTTTGCAAACTTTGATTTTATTTTCAAGGTTATTGCAGATGTTTTTCAACCTAAAGAAACAATTTGCTTGTTTATACATTTGTAATTGAGGCATAGACAGGTCTAGATGTGAGAGGGAGAAGGAGAGAGAGAGAGGGAGAAGGAGAGAGAGAGAGAGACAGACAGACAGACAGACAGTCCGAGAGAGCACAGGAGGTAGAGAAAAAGAGAGAGAGAGAGAGAGAGAGAGAGAGAGAGAGAGAGAGAGAGAGAGAGAGAGAGAGAGAGAGAGAGAACGAGAGAGAGAGAGAACGAGAGAGAGAGAGACAGGGAGAAGGAGGGAGAGAAGGAGGGAGAGAGACAGACAGACAGACAGACAGTCCGAGAGAGCACAGGAGGTAGAGAAAAAGAGAGAGAGAGAGAGAGAGAGAGAGAGAGAGAGAGAGAGAGAGAGAGAGAGAGAGAGAGAGAGAGAGAGAGAGAGAGAGCAAGAGAGAGAGAGGGAAAGAAAGAACGAGAGAGAGTGAGAGGGAGAGAGAGAAAGTGCAAGTATAAAGTGCGCCGGCGGCCGCCGTAAGTCTAACAACAGCAGGTGTAGGGTTTCACCTCTGCGTTATTGCTCCCCGGAGATCCGGCGGCGAGATTATTGCCAAGTCCAAAAGCTGTGGTAAAACACACTTTATCACACTCACACCGTGCAGCCTCTCCATGCAATAATGTAATCATAGCCTGCTCCTTGCCAGCCTCCCAAGGCCAAGTGCTGTTTGTTTGCTGGCAATTTCCCCATGACTTTTGATCCAACGCGAGTGGCTACATACATCAACAAGATGGCAGATCTCGGCCTTCTTTTGCGCGGCGCTCGGCCTTCATCGGGTGAGACGGGCTATGTACTTCATCCCGGCCCTCACCGCGCTAATTATTTATCCAACATCCAACATCCAACATCCAACAAAGGTCTGCTTGTGTGCCGATGAAGAATGGCAGGTCCGCGCTGAAGGATGGGAACTTATCGTGCCATCGGAATCAATATCGTAATGAGTTAAGGTCGAAGATGAGTCCATTACTTCCTGGTATGGCATCGTGCACATGGTTGCCGACACGTCTTCGTACGATACACCTTCTTGTTCTGACCAATCAGAATCAATCATCATTAAGGTTCTAAAGACGAAGTAGGAACCATTTAGCAATTAAATTTCTCTTACGAGAAATCTTGTTATGCTTCTGTACCATTGCCGAAGGGTTGATTCTGGCTTCAGGTGTATGAGAATGTTGCCAGTGACTTGGGCTAACAGCTGTCTTCCAAGTTACTAGGACAAACTCCGCTGTTAAATTCTAGCTATTCATGATATAGCCTTAAATCTTAATTGAGAAGTTATGAAACTCAAATTAAATACCACTCCACTATGAAGGTGGAATTTTGGAATTTTGATTTTCATCACTTTTTCTGCCATGTGGCAGAAGTAGTGACTAGCCCGTTGTAACTGGTGGAGGAAACTGAAGTACCTGGCGATGATCACCGCCTAATACCAAGTCACTGGTAACTTTCTCACATGCTCAGGCTGAGATTGAAACCTGGGCAGTATTTATAAGAAGGTGTAAGGTTTATGGCAAAACCATTTAGGCCAGAAAAATGTGCGCATCATATGCACTTAATGAGATTCTCATATCACATTCAAAGACCACTAGTTCAAATCAATCATGTGAGCACACAAAGAAAATGTGCAAAAGAAGGAAAGCTTTGAGAAAAGTCAGGTAGTGATAACATGTTAATGAGGTTCTAGTGCGAAATTAACGAAGTAAGCCAAAAATATAGGGAACAAATGGGAGAAACGACATTGTAAAGATTGTACAGGTAATAATAATATGTTAATGAGGTTAGAGTTGGATTGATATTAAGTCAATAATATGATTCTGGGTTATTTGATCAATTTCTAAGATAAACCTTTAAAATGTAAACTTAAGAGTATATGCAAAACTTGGTGCACCGAAACACTCTTGGGTTGCAGAAACCATACCCAACCGACACCCTGGGGAATTAGGGTGTTAAATATTGAATTCCCAAGTCTTACATAAAGGAGAGTGAGAGGGCATCTAAGCAGTAAACAGATGGCGTAACCACCCCCACCACATAACGCAACTCTAGAATTCTCTTGAAGAGGCGACGGCAGGTACTTAGAAAGTAATTAATCCATCAATTAATTACACTCACACCTTTGTTATTTAGAGGAAGTGGAACTGTCTTTAACCTTGTGACTTCACAGTGTTTACGATGCCCCCTAGAGGGGATATATTTTATTAATTACACGGGTGCAGAAAGTTACCTTAGCCGACACAGAATTAGATGCAAGTATGGGTTTATTTAAAGCACCGAAGTGCTCTCGGTTGAATTGGAAGGTTATTGAGTAAACTTACCTTACTAAGTAAACTATAGGGAACTTGTTTAGGTATTCAGGTATCTGGTAAACTATCATAAGAAATTGTTTTTATCATGAATGAAACTCATTTATAAGGAGGTAGTTGATGATAGTTAAAACTCTTGTATTTTGCAATGATATCTGTGTTCTTCACTTTGTAAGAAAATTTGTAAGAATTAAAATGGATTCAGTTTTACAAATGCAAATTTTAATGTTTTCACTTCAATAATGCCCAAGAAAATACATTAGATTATGAGTAACTTTGCAAAGGAAATTTGAAAAAAATGCTTAACAGTTTGTAGGTCTCTATGAGAAAAGATACACTATGTTTAGCAGTTTTCTTAGCGGAGACCTTGCAGTAATCACACACTATGTACAGTGCTAAGCATGGTAAAAGCTGATTCAGACCAGTTTTGCATGAAAATGATATGTTTAGACTTTTTCTTTTTTAGAAGTTAGGAAATCACACACAAATCGCAGGTGCTGGGTAGGGTTTTTAAAAAAAGCACTCGTTAACAGACATTGATGAATATAGTGAATATGGCAAATTTGAATAATAGATTTGTGATACAAACATCTCCAGGTAGAATCATGTTGATTATATCTGATCAAATTTATATGATAGCATACAAAATCCCCCCCCCCCCCCCCTACTGCCAACTCTATCCTGCAAATATACATATTTAAAAAAATCATCCTTGATATCCAACTTATTTCCAAAGTATCAAAGACCCAGTCGAAGATTCTAATAATAAC
>OZ012688.1:27238319-27275819 GCA_963942565.1 Maea johnstoni
ATTTAGATAAGATAGAAATGTGCATGGGAATATCATTCACCTAAGGTAGTGTTCACATCAGAGATGTTCACAGAGATGTTCACATTTCACAGTTTACTGTGATAAATAAAATTTGCTTGGGAATATCAATCACATTAGGAACTGTTCACATCTCAGAGATGTTCACATTTCAAGGTTCTCTGGTACTCCCAGGAATCACTGGGTAATCCGACCTATACCAGAAGGTGCAGGGGGAAATAATTTATGAGCCGGGCCCCCGCTCGTCAAATATGCATATTTATGAGTCGTTGGGGTTATTATTATTGGTGCTTGCATGATGCGCTCTCTTTAATGCCCTATGATACTGATGAACAGCTTGCGGGGAGGAAATGGAGAAAGTACTACTGGGGAAAGAAACAGTGATGTATGTCTTCGAACTTACAATGCTGACCATGCACAATAGTTGACATCCTGGAAATGGCTATAAGTCACCATGTAGCCGAAATGTGGAAGAAAAAGTGATGATTATCAAAATCCCAGTTCTGACCACCATTGATTTAGCCTAAATATGGTGGAAAAAGTGACGATAATCGAAATTCCAGTTCTGACCACCAGGGGTTGCCTAGTCGCCATTTACCCTAACTATGCCAGAAAAAGTGGCTACTATGGGTCCTTTCACTGTTTGTTCTTCCTGCTTCTCACATACCCAAGTGTGGTCCTGTCACCAGCCCCTATTTTGCTTATAAAACCCTCTTTTAACTACAGGTATGAAATCTTTACACGGCAAGACTCATAGCAGAAACAGGTGTTTTAATTTCCGTGGCCCAAACTACTGGTCACTTTTAGACCCTTGATGGTATAATCACCATTCCACCATGAGTCTGTCATGTGTCCGCCAGGTGTTTTGTGGTTAATAAACGGTATTGTGGTTACATAGTAGTCCCTATGATATAGGCCATTCAAGGTCAGGGGGGGGGGGGGGGAGCTGATGATAAATTCATCACCCTGTTGTAAATATGGAGTACGGCAAGATCATCTGCATTCAGCCAGCAGGTATTGCACAAGGCCGCTCTAAAAATGTGCCACATACCAAGTTAATTTTAACCACATATTATGTCACACAAAATATTTCGACATTTTTTGTAACGGGTATCCAGTACTTCACACTATTGCCTCCGTGACCTTCGGGCCGACGCCCACTCGCCCGCACGCCCCGGCCCGTGACCCCCGGTGGGGGCCCGGTGAAACAGGAGGAGTACAGGTAATAAAAGCCACGCACCTGTAATTAAGAGTTATGACACCTGGGATGATGGAGCAGTGTCAGCTTGATTGATCCCCGTGATCTATAGCTCGTGTCCAGCTATGATGTGAGAGAATTTCGTGGTTGTGATGTTATAAAATTGATGTGCTTGTGCATGTACGTGTGTGTGTGTGTGTGTGTGTGTGTGTGTGTGTGTGGGAGGGAGGGAGGCAGATAGCGGGGGGATACAAAGCCAACCCTGTAGACTGATACCAGAATGCTATCACTCTACTAGGAGATTGAAGATTTCAATGTGATATTAAACTGACCCTCCTAATGTTCGAAAAAAAGATATTTACATAGCTAGTGCGGTCTGGTCTGGTCAGTATACCTCCCCCTTCAGAGAGACTATACCTGCCACAATCCCTTAAAGTGAAACTCTAGGTGAACGTGTTCCTCTTGAAATTATAAATAGATATGTACTTCCCAAATGTAGTCTGACCTGGTTATAGTCCAGGCAAACTTGCGTTTTTCAAAAACTAATTGCAGCAGAAATTGTTTTACCGCAATGCATTTTCATAAAGTCCCCAGATCAACATACTATTAGTATAACTGTACAGGGAGAACACCTGCATTAATCACCCAAGGTCATCGGGGTCACACTGTGATAATGTACTGACCATCCTAGCATTAGAAATATATATCAGATACCCAGTGCTGTCTGACCTGGTCAGTAGACCCCCTGTATAGAGAGACCACCTGCCTTAATCCCCGGGATAAATCTAGGCCATCGGGGGGTCACACTGTGATAATGGGCCGATCCTCGCAATCTTAGAGATAGATATGTACATACCTAATATAATGCTACCTGGTCAGGGGACCACCTGTAGTGAGAGACCACTTGCCTCAGGAGAACCTACCTCTTTCGCCAGTGACTTAGGATTAGGTGGTGGTTTTTGCCCAGGTTTCCTACACTTATTTCAAATGATGAGTCACCATTAAGCTGCAGTATGGTAGAAAATGTGACGATAATCAAAATTACCACCTCTTACTTCAATTATGACAAATAGAGTATATTTCACCTGTTTCTAAAGGCCCTTATGAACTCATAACATCCATTCTATATACAGTGAAACCTTGGAGATGTGAACACCTTGGGATTAGGGCAAAAACGTTCATATTAGGGGATGTTCACATCTCAGAGAACTTTTCATAATGTAAAAGATACGAATGGGACCAGGTAAATGTGTTCACATTAGGAGGTGTTCGCATCTCTGGGGTGTTCACAATGACGGCTTAACAGTACATATGATCTTCCTACACCAAGTAGTTAGCAGAAATATGGCTGTTTCCCCTCTTAACCCTTATAATATTAAGCTGCTGCTGGATGATTTGGTCAATACAAATTGATGCAAAAGAAAAATTAAATGACTGAGACCCTGGCAAATGGGTACTCATCTGAGAGTACTCAGCGAGAGCTATCCGATGAGTACCAACATGACAGGTTTTGGATGGTTTTCAAAATCTTTTGTGCTTTGGATGAAAGTAGTCTCAGCATTGAAAGGGTTAAACACACCACCTTTTATATATGCCAAACTATGTCCTTAAGCTGCCTGGGATGCGCACCTGAAACCTGCAATCAAGCCAGGTAAATGACAGGTGTGTGTTACCTGTAATTGGGGAGGAGCCTCTCATCTGTCTTGTGGCCTGGCTTTATAGCGATACGTACCTGGGAGGCTGGGTGGTTGCCGGGTTACTGTAGCTTTTGTAGCAGTCACAGTACAGGGGTGAGCTGAGTATCCTCTTTGAGCTAGACCTTAAGCAGGGATCCCTTCATGATCGAAAAGTGGTGAAAAACGCTCATTGGTTTGGCCAGACTAGAATTACTCACATTCTACTATCATTGCTCTTATGTGAACATACTAACCCACTATGAAAAAATTTAAATGAATTAATTTAACTCATTCATGTTTTACAATTCACATTCAAATTTTGTTCAACCTTTTGTTCAAGATACCTCTCGTAGAAAAAATTCACCAAATTAGTAAGGCCACTTCTGTTATGAATGGGTTAACATTATCAATCAATCATTTTTTCTACGATTTGTGTTTATGTTTATCTACAATATGTTGAAAGTTATACAATTCCATAATACATTTTCTGACACATATAAGCTCCAAACAGTGATGTAAGGTTACAGGAATAGACATATTTAAAGCTTAGTCAGATAAGTAGGCTGGGTTTATACCCTACTATTTAATGCTGTCAAAAATCATCTGATTGCTCAATGATTGCCAATATATACATACCCTCACACATAGAGTCCCGAATTTATAAAAAACTTTTTCTCAAATACGTTTGTTAATCTTTCAGTCTTTTTAGGACATTTTAATCAATAGTCCTTCTTGTCGAATATGCCATCTTAATACTGTCTGCCTTCCATCTGTTCTACTATTAGAATTGGAAAATCGTGACTATTCTTACAAAAAAACATTTTGGTAACAAAAAATTTGATGTTACAATTTCCATGTTCTGACCACTGCTCTGTTTCAATTTCGATGGTCTGACCATTTAGTTAGTGGTAGACCAGTGGCTAATGGCCCTTAACACTATTCCGCTACCGGTCTGCCATGTGTCAACAACCATGATGTGTGGTTAAATGTAGCAGTTATTTGCCTCTGCCTAGGTTATGTGGTTAATATGTGGTAGTGACATGCTAGTCCCTAGGTTTTATAGACCAATCACAAGACAGACATGTACCACAGAACACCTTTTCCAGTATTTTACTTTGTCATCCTTTTTTTTGCTTATCCATGAGAAGAGCAGATGTGCTACAGGTGTTTTTACACCCACACACTCCGTGAATAAGGAATTTTCTATAGGAAAATTAGGTATTTATTTTTGTTTTGTCTGAAAGCAATATTTTACACAAGGAGGGTGAATCATTCCTAGATCTATAAATGATACAAGATTTCCATCTCCAATATGCCATTCTATATATTTTATATACTATGTTTTAAATTTATATTGTATATTATTGTTTTCAGTTCAGTGAGAAGAGTGTGGACGCTGCGGCTATGCCTCCACCTAAAGGTGCTGCCCCTCGCAAGAAACACAAACAGAAAACAGGCAGTGATTCAGGGTAAGCAATCTTTGATACATTCTTTTCTTACATGCACACATACATACATACATACACGCATCCATGTATATATATATATATATATATATATATATATATATATATATATATATATATATATATATATATATATATATATATATATATATATACATATATATATACATATATATATATATATATATATATATATATATATATATATATATATATATATATACATGTATATATATATATATATATATATATACATATATATATATATATATATAATATATATATATATATATATATATATATGAACAAACAAAGGTATGAGACAAATATGTTGTATTTTGCATCAGATATTAAATTCCTTTTTTAACAAATATCCTAAGTTTAGTAGAATAGAGGATAGTGGACTACCATTTAGAATTGCCTCTGTTTAGCCAAGATTTATATTTTTGGTTGGGTACTCATCATGACACTTATAGAGAGCAATACCCAATTTCAAAATAATTTCAATTAAAGATGTATCTAAATTCTCGATTCCCTTGTGTGTAAGAGAGCATTGATGATTTTGACGAGAAATAATTGGTTGGATACTCAACATGATGATTTTATGTAAGGAAAGGATTGAGATGAGTTTGGCGTAAAAAGCACCATTGCTTTGTGCTGCCCTCTAGTGAGTTAGTACAGAATGTGGCTCATGCGGGAGCCCAGCTGGCCGGTGAAGACTGGCCGATTATCCCCGCAAGTCTTCAGCCACGGCCGATGTTTAATTCATCAACAGCATTTACGGAATTCTACGAGTGATTCGACAAGCCTCCAAATCATCATAACTTGCTGCCGACGCTTAGATTTACGTCCCCCTAACCGACAAACTCCCAATAAAGAGAACACACAAATTTACCCATCTTAATCCTCAATTGCCGGGATTATTAGCGCTATCGTGGGCCATTACCATTCCGCATGGTGCGGGCCCGTCAGGCGGGTCCCGGCGCGGAATCCATCACACCGCTCACGATGAACCTCAAACTGCTAATAAAGCCGCCTGACGATCAGCATCACTTTCTCTATCACTTACCCGCAACAATCTTAGCCACGGACTAGCTCCAAATCTAGCAGTCTTGCTGGTGGTTGCTCCCTCTATACTTAGAATGTTGGATTACATGGTGCAATGATATGTTCATTTGGCATGAAGAAAGAGAGAGGGGGCAGAGAGAGAGAGAGAGAGAGAGAGAGAGAGAGAGAGAGAGAGAGAGAGAGAGAGAGAGAGAGAGAGAGAGAGAGAGAGAGAGAGAGAGAGAGAGAGAGAGAGAGAGAGAGAGAGAGAGAGAGAGAGAGAGAGAGAGAGAGAGAGAGAGAGAGAGAGAGAGAGAGAGAGGAGAGAGAGAAGAGAGAGAGAGAGAGAGAGAGAGAGAGAGAGAGAGAGAGAGGGGGGGGGGGAGGGAGGAGAGGGGGGGCAGACAGAAAGAGAGAGAGAAATGAATCATTCATATAAATGTAGGTTCCCATCTTCAGTGGCAGTGAAAGTGTTAAATCAGGAGCCATCAATGTCCATGATGACTTCATTGTTTTTGATGACTTCATTGTGATCACATAATAGTGGTCCACACAGTTAATGCCACTAACTGACTCCCTTATTTATTGCTAGTACCGTAAATTCTCGGAAATTTAGACAACCCTAGGAATTTGGGCCACTATAATCATTTTGCAAAATAATTGATGGGAAATCTGGGCAACCCTCGATCAATCGCCAGTTACCATTTCACAAAAATATGGCCCTAGCTGTAAATCATGCTGCTACAACATCAAGGTATTTTCAGAAAACATGGGCCACCCTTAACCAATAAAAAACGTGATTATTAAAAAGTGTCCCAAATTACTTGGAATGTATGGTATTTATCAAGTGTTTATACTCCACTGCCATAGATCACCATTTTGCTGATTGGTTATTAAACTTCTCCAGCAGTGACATATGTAATAAAGTCAGACAAGGTCCAGACTGGTATATAGGGAGCACATTCCAATATTCCATTATCATCTCATTGCAGTGTCATAACATGCAGGGTTAGTTCCTTTTTATATACAAAGCTTATAATGATGATTTGTGGCTGCTGTTTCTGCTACTGCTGCTACTGCCATTGTTGTTGAAACATCTTGGTAGTGCCAACAATGTTGCTACTATTACAACTACTAATGCTGCTGTTGCTGCTGCTACAACTACTACTACTACTACTACTACTACTACTACTATTACTACTACTACTACTACTGCTACTACTACTACTACTACTACTACTACTACTACTACTACTACTACCACAACTACTACTACTACTACTACTGCTACTACTACTACTACTTCTTCTTCTTCTACTGCAACTTGAATAGTTAATGTTCTTATCAATTGAAAACAGTGAGATACAACAACAAAAAACAACAGCAACAATAACAACTACAACAACAACAACAACTACAACAACAACTACAACAACAACTACAACAACAACAACAACAAAAACAATGTTGGCAGTAGCACTTTGATCAGTAGCTGTAGGTCATTGACACTGAGTTGTCCATTGTTATGAGTAGCGTTTGGAATGTTAATGGAAGTCTAATTTCAGTTAGTGACCTGTCGATATTGAATGCTAATGAGGTTCTTGTCTGAGATCAGATCCATTAATAATATTGATCATGATCTAATTTGTAATTACATATAGAGTAGATCACATAATAGATTGGGGCTGTGTCGTACCTAATTACTAATTCCTGTTCGGACCAGGAACCACACACAATCATATATGTCGTCAGTTTGTATCAATTGAGAAAAATGGTTGTTTTTGATTAGGAAGTGAGGAAATGGATGTCAATAGTATTACTGATGATGAAATAGTATTTTAGTGCTGCATATCTAAATAATGAAATCATATTAAATGCAAATAAAGGATGATCAATGAAATGGTAATATTCTCTAATAGACAAACACATAGATACATACGTGTATGAATGCATGTATGTATGTATGTATGTATTAATGTATGTATGTATGTATGTATGTATGTATGTATGTATGTATATATATATATATATATACATATATATATATATATATATATATATATATATATATATATATATATATATATATATATATATATATATATATATATGTGTGTGTGCGTGTGTATATATGTATATATATATATATATATATATATATATATATATATATATATATATATATATATATATATATATATATATATATATACATATATACACACGCATTTGTATGTATATATTAGTATGTCATACAAGCGTAGTAATTCAACTGATTTTTTCTGTGTTGTATTTTCAGGAGTGATGCCGAGACACTGCCAAGATCACAGTCAGACCCACAAATGGAGGCCACCAACCCCACCTCCTACATGTCTTTTGTGTAAACTAGGAAATCCATGTGAATTTTTTATAGATTATGGAAGAATGATTTTTAATTAATTAGCCTTGAGGGTATCTTCTATTGGGTTATCATGTATGCATTTATATTTTCTATGGTATTATAATTCATTTTAAGTAGATTTTTTCAATAATGACATTTGGGCAAAAATGACAATTGATTTTTTAGGCATTGAATATTAGTTTTGGTTTTGGTGCAAGTTCATTGTGATATAGACCTCTTCATTACAGCAAAGATGTTCTAGTTACTTCAAAAGTGCAAATCTTTTCCAATGTACCATTTTCTAGTTATTTTTGTTGATATTTCCAGGGTTGCCTGAAAAACGAAAAATAGAAAAATAAAAAAGGGTTGCCTTATTCGATTTAGTTATCTTAAAGTATACAAATATCATTGTCCTCAACATTGAGAACATTTTACTGTATTGTTATATGTCAAATGTATGGCGTCAAAATGGACTTCTTTAATAGTATCCGTAGGTTTTTTGAGAAGATCCAGTGGGTTCACTAATATTCCCTTATGATTGAAGTTCCCTTTCTTGCCACCAGAGGGATGTTACCTTGAAATCTGAATAATTAATTAGGTGGTGTTTTTTATGTTTATTATCTCACCATCCTGAGCACAATATTCCCCATATGAATGAAGTTCCCTTTCTTGCCACCAGAGGGACTATTCCTTGAAATCTGAGTTTGTATTAAGGTGGTGCTTGTTATATTCATTCTCTCACCATCCTGAGCACAATATTCCTCTATGATTGTAGTACCCTTTCTTGTCACCAGAGGGACTATACCTTGGAATCTGAGTGTGTAATTAGATGATGTTTGTAATGTCTATTATCTCACCATCCTGAGCACAATATTCCACTATGTTTGAAGTTCCCTTTCTTGCCACCAGGGGGACTATACCTTAAAAATTGGAATAATGAATTTGATGGTGCGTGTAATGTTTGTGGGCTCTTGAGCACAGATGGTGTGTAAATGTACTTTTAAACTTTATTGCAGCTTGTGTTGAGATTTGTTTTTACTTATATCAATCATCCTATCCATGACTTTCTCATTGGTTATTATTGTGAATGCTTTATTACATGATAAACTAGTCAGTTTATTAGGAATAAGTAGTTTTTGTTTGGTAACGATACAATGAAGACATTTGTTCTTATCAAAATGGAACTTTTTAGGGATATTTTTATTTTTGATTTGCATGGTTAAAAATGATATATTTATGGAGTGTAGTGAGCATTGTGGAACCCAAAACATACCAGTAAAAGAGCAGTGCTATGGGCACAGCTGAACCCCTTTAACTCTTTGGCTACTGGTGGGCTAATTTGGTTGATACAAAATAATGTGAAAAAAAGCCAATAAATAACTGAAGCCCTGGCGCATGGGTACTTGTGTTAGTACTCAGTGAGAGCTTTCCAATGAATACCAACATGGCAGGGTTTAGATGGTTTTCAAAATGTTTTGTGTTCTTGTGCCTTGAAAGAAATTAGCCTTTGCATCAGAAGGGTTTTAGTGACCACCTTTGGAACCGACCAGAACTGGTCAACTTAGAGGGCTGGTCAACTGAGAGAGGATCTCTTTACTATAAAACTAATAGGAAAAGGATAATTTGGGACTTGCAATATGTGGTCACTTTAGATGGGTGGTCATTTCGAGGGGGTACGGGTCCACTGTACTTCCATTTTTATTCGGTGCCCAGTCATGACTCAATCGTGATATGGCAGAAAGATGAAAATATCCGAAATGTTAAATGGCACTTCACTGTAAGTGCTTTGGCATGAGCAATACACAATGGTAGATTTGATATGAATGCATCATTATTATAAATTATTGTTGAATACTGTATCCTGAATAATCAAATTGATTATGCACATTTCTAAGTATTCAAACATATTTACTGCAGTTGTTTGATGATATGTATTGTTTTGTAGTGTTTGGCTTTATTATGCCATCTGTGATGCTCAAATAGGTACTAACATTAGCAAATCTAAACTATGCAATTGAAATTTTATATCAAATAGGTTTTTAACTATAGAATAGAATATGTATATTTTGCAAAGGAAAGCAGGATAAGACTTAGATGAAAGATGAATTGTAGTGATAATGAGTATTGTAACTATTGGTCATATGAAATAAAGATTTATATTGTAAAAAAATATGTGTTTGTTCGCTTGTGTTTGACAGAAGCAGTTCCGTCCTGCTTAGCCTTTTTTATTTTGTATAACTAGTTTTGTTCCCGGATATCATTTGCATCATGGCATGTTATTAATGAAATCGATGACAGTGGCTGCAATGTACACACATTTTTATCACTTTAGCTCATTCATATTAGACTAATAAATCATTTCATAACCGGAGACACCATATTTTTTGAGCACATCTAAAAAGGCTGTTATAGATCTATTTGTAATACAAATAATCGTTAGTGTATTTCACTTGAAATTCTATAACCTTATATTCAAGAGATCAATGTTCTTTTCCTTTGCTCATTAACAAAATTTGAATGCAAATTATGAAACTGCAGACAAGTTTTAATTGCTTGAAGTAAAAAAGTGGTTATAATATACACAGGTAAAATGGAGTACATTTTATTTAACTGAATGCCTCATAAAACGTGTATTAACATATATTTCCAATAGAAGTATAACATAGAAATATCTTTGACAAGAAATTCTAATCACAATGTATAGAGCTTGCTGTTATCTGCTTTTGGAATTCTTGCCATATTGCTTTCATGATTTATATCCAAGAATGAAAATTGAGACGATACTTTATCAGAAACTGCACATTAATTAGCAAAACTTTCATATTCATACTTCTATGTCGAAAAAAAACTTTAAGAATTGTTTCTATTTCAAATATTCTGTTAGATGCTTTCCAGTTGATTGCATACAACGTTTTACAGAACCAGAACAACTGTGACATCTATATCTTTTTGTGAAAGATTTGTGTCAAAAAAACCAACGCAGAAATTACCAAACAATTCAGCTGAAGAAAATCATCATATGCACACTATGTTCAGACATGAAGACGATTATTTACGTAGGCTGTTAGAGCCTAGCTTGGAGCCAGCATTTTGTTCAGGTGTGAAATTTTGAGTACTAATAACCAGTCAGAAGCTTCCACTATTTGTCCCTGACTCTGAAACACGCCATCTCAGCACAATATTCCCTCGCCCAACAACTTAATTACCGTGCTGTCACAACTCACCTTTTCTTACCTGTCTCACCAAATATAACATTAAGCTCTAATTTTGAGTTGTTAAGAAACGTACGTTTAAAACCCTAATTGGTGTATGTTTTTCTGGTGAGCGCCTCAAGTCTGTGAAATTATGTCTTCTTCGAAGGAGTTCCAGGCCCACCAATCTGTTTGGGGTTTGGGGCTAAATAGCTATAAACCAATATACACACCTGCACACACACACACATATATATATATATAAATATATATATATATATATATATATATATATATATATATATATATATATATATATATATATATATATATATATATATATATATATATATATACATATATATATATATATATATATACATATATATATATATATATATAAATATATATATATATATATATATATATATATGTATATATATATAACTGTACTAAAAAGTGTTTGCCTCTGGTCTTCTTTTGGGTGAGGGTAGGACTTCTCCTTGAAGCAATACACATTATAACATCGTGTGCAAATGATAAGAACTAGATGTTTTGTGCTCTATTACAAGTATGGGAGTGGGTATAATTTCACACCATTTGAATACCAAACACAAAACCTATCATTAAGCAACAGTTTGACAATGCACTACATATATTACAAGATTGTTCACAAATTCTTCTGTCTGTACTGAAGTAACATCAGGCAAGCCTGTCTGGCTTTACCACAAAAACTAAATGTTACCAACACATTTTCGCGGTTTGGCAGCAATAAACATTAAACCACAATACCAAAATGTGGTGACCAAAAAAGTGCTAAATTTCCTCTTTATCTTCTGAGCATATATTTCATTCACGCAAACCTTGTCAGGTTAATTTCAACTAATGCATCCAGGGACGAATTTATGACTATTTATCATTTAAATACACGCGTAGTTATACCATTTTGTACATTTAACTGCATACACCATGAGTCATTAACATTTTTCCTGTACAACCACATTCGAGTCGTTCCAGCACACAGTTCAAAACATAGTTTTACATTGGATTTTGTGTATGTCCTTTACAAAACTGCCTAACTGGTTATTGTTGAACACTGTACGGCAACTATTATGCAATGTCCTTTGATTAGTTCTTTGACCATTTGCTGAACTATGAATTAAGGCCATAAACCACAATACACCACAAATGCCCTTTTATATATTAAAGCTTTTAAGATTTTAGCTCATTTCACATAGAAAGGCCTAATAAGTTCGTCACGAAATATAATCTTAGGAATACTTAAGTATTTTCTAAATGCTTTCGGTGGCGACAGGAGGAACTAAATATCTAACTTATCTGCGAACGGCTTGAATTATACAAATACACTTATTACAAATACATATAGTCTTTAACTTAATTTGAGGTTTTGCCTAACAAATGCATTCTTTGTCATTCCAAATTTCGCACCATCAATTGAACAGTACTGCTACAAACCGCCACAAATGTTTAGAACAGGGATCCGAGTGCAAACTATAATTTAATATAATAGCTAAGTTTTCCTGTATAATTGTTCAGCAATTTGAACAACGCATAAATTATGTTGATGACCTTCAGTATGCACAAAATTGGATTTGATAAAAAGGCAATGGAACTTTTCAATTAAACCACCTATTAGTTAAACATTTCACTAGACTGAACATTTTTATCAATTAAACCAAAAGTAGATCATACTATGATCCACTTTTGATTAAACTTATTCCAATAATAGAATAGAAATGAGATTGGATTGGGTGAAATACAATGAAACCTATCGACTAAATAACTTCTGTAAATTGAACAGTTGTAAGGCAATCAAACTAATACCAATATTTGAATAGATATTAGGATGGCATTGACCATTAGGTATCCAGGGGGGGGGGGGGGGGGGGGTGCGTGTTTAGAATTGAAAAAAATAATTGTGCCCTGAAATTCTTTGAAAAAAATTGGTTCTGGAAATAAGTGAAAAAAAATTGAGCTCTGACTCTATGAAAGTTTAAATGTCAGTACTATTGGGGAAAGAACAAGGATGTGGTAACACTATTCAAGAAAAGTAAACTTTAATTCTACAAAAAGGAATGTTATTCTTCATTCACACATTAAAAACCATTGACAGATCATTGGAAAGGAATTGCTCATGTAATGTGAATCTCAAAGAAAAAAATATGCCCTAACTTCGATTAACTATATAAACATACAATGAATACAGGAAAAACGCAACAATCGTTTTCGATAAACACAAGTACTTCTGAGACTTGAGCTCAAAAGATACAAAATATCTAAAACGTGATGGGATAAGCTCGTCAAAGTTTATTCTAGAAAGGATACAAAGTATCCACGTCCCCGCTACCACAAGTTTAGCCAGGTTACTACAAAGTAACCACATGTCACTTGGTACCAGGCCAGTGGAATCGATACAAGGTATCGGCTGAAGAACTTACCGTATTACTTAGAAACTGGCCGGTATGTGTGCTGGGCAAGATAAACGTTACTCAAAACCAAACCAACAACTATCCTTCAAATATTTTGTAAATTCATTCTTTATTTTAACCCATTCACACTCAGAGCGACCAAAACAGGCCTGACAATTTTGATAATATTTTTCTATCAAAAGCATTTTTTGGAAATATTAATCAGAAGCCAAACAACAACTCTCCTTGAAATATTCTGTGAACTTCTCCTTAGTTACCAAGTTATTTTCAAAAGTATGAGAGTAGCAGACGATCCTTTCTAGAGGAACCCTTAGTGTAAATGGGTTAAAGTTATCATCAAAAGTACCATAGATCCAGACGACGATATCTAGAGGAACTCTTGAACATTAATGGGTTAATAACGGACCCGGTGTTTGTGTGTATTTTAGTCATTTCAGTTGTTGGTATGGTCAGTTGCTTGACCAGACAGGGGTTGCTGAGCAGGATTATATCCTACAGGTATTTATCCTAGGAACTCGATGACAGCTGGGAGGATATGGGTGAACCGTGTTAAGCGACCCACGTAGTTACATTCATGAATACTTAACCCTCTAGAAGAATCGTCTGGCTTTGCGATACTTTTGCTAATAACTTTGGAATTGAAAATATATTTTAAAGATATTTCAAGGGTAGTTGTTGGTATTCCTCTGAAGAACATTTTGCCTTCATGTTTTCACAAATATGTTTTTGCTTGAGAGATTTCATCCAAATTGTCAAGCTGCTTTTGGCCACAGTAAGCATTAATGGGTCATTAACCCTTTACAACTCACAGCGACAATGATCATGACGAACTCTTGCTGGCAAGAGTATGAATAGGAAAATATTTGATGGAGAAATGTTAATCAGAACATAACCAACAACTCTCCTTCAATTCTTTTGTAAAATCATTCTCACTTTCAAAATTATGGTCAAAAGTGTCATAGATCCAGACGACAGTTTTAGAGGAAATTTAAAACATTAATGAGTTAAGTATCCATTATGAATGTAACATTGTCAACAACACCCGTTCAAATTTTTCTTACAATTATTCTCACTTTCAAAATTATAGCCAAAAGTGTCATAGATCCAGACGACAATTTCTGGGGTAACTATTAAACCCACCTGCCCTCCGCAGCTGAGCGGACGACACAGGTACACTGTGGCACGTTCTCTCTCTCTGCCCAGGGGGGACAGTTTCTGCTTTAACACCAGATCTTATTACACACGCTGTTTCCACCCTCTTTAAGTGTGCTTTGTGAACTCAACGGGTCCATTTCAGTGTCATAATGGGCTGCTAACTATGAGACGAGGACAGGAGGGTGTTTTGAGGGGTGTAGATAACCCCTTTCTGTATACTAACAACGACTAAGACACCCAGATGGCACATACTCGAATGTTTCTCATACACATGCTCTAAGACAGATCTTTAAGAAATCCGGTCTAACATTTCTGAACATCCCAAATCCAAATCATCGTACATAATTGACCTTTACCCGTTTTAAGAATAAGACACCCCTAACTTATCTTATTGATATCTAATAATCTAATCCGCAACAAGCATTGCTCTCTCGTTTGTAACAACAATGTAGAACGTTTGTAACAACGATGTAGAAATCGTACCGTACTTCTTACTACTTCATTATTAGTTTGGCCTAACAAAAAAGTTTTTACTAAATATTTCTGAGTGGAGAGGGACAAGCCTATAATATGCATACAGCAGTTGATCACTTTCATACCAAATCATCATTTCACTTGCATGTGTTTATGTTGTATGCTAGCCATCGGTTCATTTGTTTAAAGTATGCGTTATTACTATTGGAAAAAACTATAATCATGCAGTTACAATGAAACTTTCGATGATATTGTTTTTAAAAATTAAAAAAATTAAAAAAATGGTTTACCCTTTTCCATACTACATATATTAACACCATTAGACGACCTCAAACATGATAGTAATACTCGCACCTAACTCGAGACTTCTTTTAAAATACCACAGGGAATGTTTTATTATATATTTCCAAAGGGTATCACCAGTACTTGAAGATAACACTGTAAGTATTTCTTATTAGGTTGGTATGTACATGTACTTGCAGGAAAGTTACCCGTCCTTGGATAAACTATCTTTCTTACAGCATCCATTTAGACACACAACACTATATGTTATCGTGGATTTTGATTGGTCGAGACTACCCACGCTGTGGTTAGTTTTAAGGCATAATTTTCTCTCTAATTACCAAACACACGAATATAGCGTCTTTGCAAGAATTGCTCCCCGGGACGAGCTTGTTGACAAGTTTATTCCACTCTTTCAGCAAACAACAACAACATCATTTAACAGCTCTGGCTCCAGTCTAAGAGCTAATCATATGAATTACGTACAGACCTAGACTAGACTGATTTCTAACCAATTTGGCATACCTCGAACAGTTCATGGACGAAAGAGTGAAGACTATTGTTTACTATATAACTCTTCATGTCGTAAGGCGTTGGTTCGCTAATTTTCACGGCACAATATAGCCATTACTGTGCGATTTTATATGTACTAGCTTACATAATGACAGTTATTGTAGTCTAATTGTGCTATTGGTGTCTCCAGGCGGAGTTTTTTTTGTCGCGGGTAGGAGTAAAATTTGGTATTGCAGGGGCCTAGCAGCTAGACTGGATGCATTCACATGCAAACGATGCATAAGTATGTGTTTGGATTTGTCGCAGTTGAAATTCGCCACGAACACGCAATGCTGTTAAAGTGTTATTACCTGTCAAGCGGATTTGCTGAAAAGGAAGGCATATTCCATTGATCTTACCTTTGTGTGGTTTAAGAAGATGTCAGATTGAGCTTTTTTTTTAAAGAGTGACCATTGTTTTCGCAACATTTGGGAAACCTAGCGCATTTTACTAAGCTTTTTTATTTATATAATTCTCAACAAAACAGATGTTTTTTATTGCCTCTCAACATCCTCTTATTTCAAAAGTTTCAGTTATACAATTCAGACAGATAATCAGTGATAATCAAGTATAACTATCGAGCATGTTATAACAACTTAATTAAATTTTACCAAGCTTTAAATAGGGTAGCTGTGACAAGTCAAAAGTACTTTTAAGTTGGCCCTAGGAACTTTCTATGATAGCTCCACTCTTTTCAAATTCACAAGAGCTTACTTGACAATGCGCAAAAAATGCCCCTCGATCAGGTTCAATCTCAATCAAAACCATTATAATATAGCCATTTTGCACCCGAAATGCGCACTTGGACTGTCAACTGGGATACGAGTATTTGTGTAGAGTTAGCATTTTAGAAGTTTTCCACAATTCCCAATGTACACACAGATATTTCGGACAAATTGCGATTCGTATCTCAATGTACTTTACCTTAAACAAACTATAACTTGTCAAACAGAAGGCAGCGTCTTGTTTTGGCACAAAATCTCACGGTTCTCTGCTACAAAAAGACACATATCATTGTTTTGATAAAACTGGCGCTTTTCGTGTTTTCTTTGTGCTCTGAAATACCAAGGACATTAAAACCCACCTGCATTTGAAATAAAGAAGATCACCTTGGCAGCTGTTTGTTTCTTAATCATTGAAAGCACTTAATCAATCTACCCCCAAAGAATATCTATTTGTCACAATCCTAAACAGTTTGCATTTGAAGAGATGAATCATCAATACTTTTCCCTGGTCGATGGTTTTCCCCGGGTTCTTAATTATTTCGTCGATTAAAATAATAATGGTTACTTACGATAGTGTTACTGAAATAAGGGCATTGTTTATAAATATAATTCATTTTAGTCCAAACAGTATTTCTTTAATGCGTTCGAATTCAGCTTTCTTTAAAACTCAAAAGCCAGTCGCACCTCATCCTACTTGTATCAATAGCCAATTCAGAGTTGAGAAGGTTCGCACAGTACCTCAAATACTGCAAAATTTTGAATAACATGTCATTTTTAACTACTAACAAAATGCTCCAGAAAGCTATCTGTCATAGAGAAGGTAGAGTTCTAAGTGTAGAACAATTTTGTAATTATACGAGTATAATTTGGGATAAGTACCCAATGGATGCGCCGTATTATGTATACAACGAATGTATGCAACAAAAGGGATTGCTTCACCTTATGCACGTTTCTTAAAAGAACATTTGCCATACGAGTTTGAATGGAAAACATTCTATCCAATTGAAAATTCTTTAACCCTACGTTATAGACAGTTAAGGATGATGCCGCTAGGCTATGATGCAAAACGTTGTCTACTTGCACATTGGCCACTGATCTACATACATGGTCTATGTATTTCACAAAGCGTTGAGAGAGAGAGAGAGAGAGAGAGAGAGAGAGAGAGAGAGAGAGAGAGAGAGAGAGAGAGAGAGAGAGAGAGAGAGATTTAAATAATTCAAGATAAATCATTTTAGAGTCACTTAAACCATTCTAAATACCCATGTTAGTAGCGATGAAAACATCAATTTTTGGCGTTAAAGAAGTCCTTAAAGCATAGTCGAAGAATACTTTGCTAGCTTCTATAATTCAAAACAGAAAGAGGGTTTCCCAACGTGATGGAGTAAGAACTGTTTGCATCCCCCAGCCAGTAAAGCTAATTCAGTTAGTGCAATAATGGCTGTCCCTACATATGTCTTTTTAAGTATATGCTTTCAGCAATTAACAGTACTGTTTGGTATCGGATTTCGGGGCGACACGTTTTGCCCCCCTTTCTGTGTAGGATCTGTCATCACCCCTGACTCACGAGTGAAATAAGCGCCAATAAAACCCCTCGTCTGTCTCCCCAATCCGCACATGTCCGCCATTGCTCAGAAATATTCTTTAGCGGCGCATGTCACAACTACGATGGTGCAGGTGTGAACGGCAGAAAAAAACGCCGTTTCTCTATAAAACGACGGAAAAAAAATTCCCACTATTTTTCAAAAAACAGCAGAAAAAAGATTTCCACCGTTTTCCAAAATACAGCAGATCTTTTGAAAAAAGATCCTCACTGTTTTTTGAAAAGTGACAATTTAAAAAAAATAATTTTGTCTCCAATTTTGTCCAAGCTGGTTATCTGTCCCCCTTTACCACTTCCAAGGGAGCACTCATTATTTGAATTTGATGGTCTGTGGTGACCAACATGGCAAGTATGAAGTGGACATAAATTAATCAATTAATTTTAAATATTCATATATGAATTACGAATATTCACAACTCCTTTATGAATATTCGTATGAAAAATTATGTCGTTTTCCAGAAAAACAGCGGAAAAAATTTGATATTTTTTTTCTGTCGTTCAGGCCTATAAAACCCCATTTCTTTCTCACCAATCCACACATGTCAACCATTGCTAAGAAATATTCTTTAGTGGCTCATGTCACAACTGCTTGGCAGATTCATAGCCGATTTAATGCGCCTACAAGAATGTTTAGCTTGCTTCAAAGAGCGGAGCAGAAGAGAAGATGGGATGATGAGGTGCTGCTGATGAAAGCCGCATCATCGCCTCCCTCTTAAAGCTCTATGAAGTTACTCTTAAAGCCACAGGGCCGAATAGCTGCTGCACGATTCTCGAGGCCGAGTTACAGAAACATCCTAAAAGCATCCTGAAAGCACGACGGGTATTAGTCAGAATGCATCCAACTGCTTTAAGTGACATTTCCTAAACCAGTAATGCTTAACCCTTCTAATGTTTAGGCTACTTTTGTCCGAAGCACAAGGATGCAAAGGTTTTTTGAAAACCGTCTGAACCCTGTCATGTTGGTATTCATTGGATAGCACTCGCTGAGCACTCTCAGATGAGTAACATGTGCCAGGATTTCAATAAATTTTTCAGCGTTTTTTTGCCTCATTAAGGGTTGGCCAGATTAGCCACCAGCAGCATAAGGGTTAACGTTCATCTTGAAATTGTCGTCTGGATCTATTATACTTTTTTGCAATAACTATGGATTTGAGAATGATGGTACGACATATTTGAGGGGCAGTTTATGTTTGTGCCCTGATTAACATTTCTCCTTCATTCCAAAAGGCATTCACCTTTTATAAGGTTGGTTAACGTTGTTCTGATGTTTTAACCTATTAATGCTTGAGTAACTACAAAACTTATCACCCATACCACAACTACTTTTGACAATACTTAGTAACTTTGGTATAAGGAAAGATTTTCAAAGATATTTGATGGAGAGTTGTTGGTCATTGCCTAGTTAACATTCCTCCCCAACAGTTTTACAACTGGTCTGACACGATTAAGATTTGGTCCGATAGATAAAGTGACAAGAAATGAAATTCTTAATTCTAAATTCTTCTTAATCCATTAATGCTCAGAGCGGCCAAAAGCAGCCTCACAATTTTCATGCTATTTTGCAGGCAAAAGCAAAGCCAGGAAAATATTTGATGGAGAAATGTTAATGAGAACATTACCAACAATTCTCCTTCAAATATTTTGTGAGATTATACTTAATTAAAAAGTTATTGCCATAAGTATCATTGATCCAGACGACAATTTCTAGAAGAGCGCTTAAGCTTTAATGGGTTAAGACTGCCTTGGCCTCAGCGATGGCATATGAGTACAACACAACAAGCCATCCCCTCGTAGGCCGCCTGTATATAATGCTGGTAAAATGACACTGTTTGAGTCAAAAATCAATTCAAAGAGGAAACATCTTGAACATGTCAAAGGGTATCTCCTAAAATTGAGCACCTCTTTTAACTGAGCTTTTTGTGCCTCAATTAAACACATCTTACATCTTATATATGTTTGCACTCGCGTAGGTAGGACAGTTGCATGGATTGCACTAGCCTTATATATAATGGTTCCATTGCATAATACCTGATAAAATCGGTATTTAGTACTTATGAATAAAATGAAATGCATTTTGCATGCTTAAAAAGTGACTACTTGCATAGATTATAGACTTTCGCCTGAGTTCAGGTTAAACTTTGTATAGCCTTATTCACAGGATCCGTTACACATATTCCTTGGATTGTAAAGCGTAATAAATGTTTTATTCAAATCTTTCAACTTTGTGGTCATTTCCGGGGTCATGTCGGGCAGCGTCATTTGCGTGGCCTCAGCTAGAGTACTGGAATATCTGGGATAGTGCAAATTCACTCCGTCTCCACGCTGTCCGAGCCGTGAGCGCGCAGACAGACCTAATCAGCAACCACTACTGTAATGTCAGTTTGCGGACGTGTTCAGTCGGGCCAGAGCCCCCCTATCTCCCCCTTCATCGGCCCCCTAATCGTCCCCAGCTGAGGAAGGGGGCACCCGATCCCTCCCCCTTCGCACAAACACCCCTGCGCGTCACTCATTCATTACAAAAATTATCCAACAAAAAGTCAGCTTGTCAACGTGGATTAGGCGAGAATTGGCGCAGAGTTCTCTCGCTGGTTCCCGCTAGGGGTATTGTTTTCAGCGTGTAGGGGGGCACGGGGAGGGGGGGGGGGGGGGGTTGTAACGTATATAGACAGGGGGAATGGGGGCATGGACATACTGCTGCTACTACTACTGCTACGTCTACTACTGCTGCTACTGCTGCAGGCAGCAGACAGGGGAGGGGGGAGGTAAAGACATGGACCTACTGCTGCTACTACTGCTTCCACTTTTGCTGCTGCTACAGACAATATACACTACTTCTTCCTCTGCTGCTGCTGCTACTACTACTACTACTACTACTACTACTACTACTACTACTACTACTACTACTACTACTACTACTACTATAGAGTTTCCTCGCTGGTTCTCGCTTGGGGTATTGTTTTCAGCACGGAGGGTGGGGGAATGTAACGTATTTTGACAGGGGAGTGGAGGCATGGACCTACTGCTGCTTCTACTGCTGCTTCTGCTGCTGCAAGTGGCACGCCCCAATAACAGAGTGGTCAAAGGAGGTATGCTGTCCGTCTCTTACCACTGAGGGCCAGCCCTGATAGCCCAATTGTATATTGCGTTGCCACTGACTATTCTCTGTCCTTCACCATTGGGGGTCTGCCCTAATGGCCGAGTGGTCTAAAGCTTTGCCACTGACTGCTTGCTGTCTCTCACCAATACGTGTATTCCGTAATAGCCATGTGGTCTAATACATTGCCACTGACTGCTCGCTGCCTCTCACCACTGTGGGCCTGCCCGATGGCCGAGTGGCCTAAGGCTTTGCCACTGACAAGTCGCTGTCTCTCACCACTGAGGGCCTGCCCTGATGGCTGAGTGGTCTTTCTGCCCTATTGAGGCTAATTCGTGACAAGCCAGTTGTAACTGGTGGAGGAAATCGGAGTACCCGACGAAAACCACCGCTTAACCCGGAAGTCACTGGAAACTTCCTCACATGCCCCGGGTGGTATTCGAACCCGGACAGTGGTGAAAGATGAAGGAACAGCAGCCCAACAGTTGAGTTGGGTACATGCATATCAGCCTTAATACTAGACCTGCCTTCTGTTTCTATTTGAATTTAGGTGATTCCAACAAACTGGTGTGTGGTGACACTTAATAGCAGCAGCAGATGTCAGGAGAGACAGGGGTACTGTAGGGATGGTGGATGATTTGTAATCAGATGACAGAGGGGGGTAGTACAGTGCCAAGCAGATAGCCAATTACCAGATAAACACTTGTATGTCTCTGGCAGGCCAGTGATAAAAAAATTCAAATTCAGCACAACGTTGTAGATGCAAATCTAGGACATGGGAAATATGGTCTGGAGTAATTTGGACTGACATAGAGATAGGGTGCCCGCAAAGAGGGTGTTATGGCGAATGCTGTGTATATCTAAGTGGAACAGGGCCGGTACGGCGACCTAGTCTGTGCGATAGCATCTGTGCAGACCACTTGGGAATGAAATAAGTGTATTTGATTGTTTTAGTGTAAATGTGTCGGTCTCGCGACTGTGCTCTGGTTTGTGTAGATACATGTCTATCATAGCATCTCTCCCGCGAGAATGCCAATTTTATTCTAATGGCCTTTCGCTTTAACCACGTCTTTGGCTTCCCCATAAACCACCAGTCTGCTAATAGGTTGTGCCATAGGGAACAGTGTTTTACACACAGATTGGAAAAGGCACACATATTGCCCGGTAAAGCAAAGTAATATATATACATATATATATATATATATATATATATATATATATATATATATATATATATATATATATATATATATATATATATATATATAAATATATATATATATATATATATATATATATATATATATATATATATATATGTATATATATATATATATATATATATATATATATATATATATATATATATATATATATATATATATATATATATATATATATATATATATATATATATATATATACATATATATATATACATATATATATATACAAATATATATATATATATATATATATATATATATATATATATATATATATATATATATATATATATATATATATATATATATATATATATTATAAGAGAGGAGGCCCAATCCTTTGCAACGCATGATCTCCGTTGCCGCGCCTGTTTGCCTAATTCTGAGTTGTCAGTTTGGTGGACGAGTGTATCTAGATGGTTCTTAGCGTAAACTAATTTCAGAAAGATTAGCAAAAATGTGCTTTTGATGCTGATTTCCCATCCTCACTTGAGGGCCTGGTTTGGTATGACCACCCGGCGTTAGATGGTACTACCGATATCAAACCTCTGCTTCCACAGTGGGGTTGCACTGCATGGACTTTGTTGGTTGTACGGTTGCTGAAGTACGCACACAGTAGTAGAGTGGTCTGCCCAGATGTTCAAAAGAAACTCAAGTTTAGGCAGCATAGAGACCCTGGACAATGCCTGTATGGGCGCTTAGAGCGTCTGAACACATCCCTTGCAGAACACATCCCTTGGGGGTAATGCACAAACAAAGGTAGTGCGCTTAGACAGAGAGTATTGACACAACAGACAACTACGGTGGCACATGGATAACAATTTGAGCGTACGAAAAATCCTAATTTTCTGTAGTTCCAAAAAATATTTTCCAGACAGCCAGCCAGTAGATAAGTTACATACTGATGGAATTTATTGTCTAAATACATAGAAGTACCCCATGCCCATACCGCACTTTGGGCATGCATGGAGTGCGTACATGTATATATTATGAAGTCAAAACAGTTTGCATCCTTTGGAATATTTCTTCCTTCAACAATTACTGAAATAGTTTTTCCTTAAAAATCTTAACATAGGGGGGATATCTACATAAAAGACTCATTTGAAAACAATTTATGGGTAGAGTGAATATATGTATATATATCTATATTATAAGAGAGGAGGCCCTATCCTTTGCAACGGGTAAACTCCGTTGCCACACCTATGTCCCTATTTCTGAGTGGTACGTTTGGTGGACGAGTGTATGTACATGGTTCTTAGCGTAAACAAATTTCAAAATATTTTACAAAAAGGTGCTTTTGATGCTGATTTCTCAACCTCGAGCGCGGCCTGGTTTGGTATGACCACCCGGCGATAGATAGTACTACCGATATCAAACATCTGCTTCCACAGTGGGGTTACACTGCACTTTGTTGGTTGTACGGTGGCAGAAGTGCACTGACTGTAGTAGCGTCAAGCCTACCCGGGTGATCGAACGGAAATCAAGAGCATGCATGTACAGAACGGGTTGAGGCGCCATGGAGACCCTGGACATTGCATGCATAGGCGCCTGACAAATCCCATGGGGGAAAACAAAAACAAGGGCAGAATGCTTGGACAGAGATTCGTAGAACAAACCAAGACAGTTCAGCATACTACGGTGGCGCATGAGTAACCTGCACATTTGAGCTTAAGAAGAATCTGGACTTTTCTATAGCTCCAAAAATTATTTTTAGACAGCCAGTATATAAGCTACGCGGGCAGAAAAAGACACCATTTGAAAATGATCATTGTCAAAAGAACTTAAAAATTGTGACGAAATGTAATGTCTAAATGCACTTAGAACTGATATATTACGCCGCACTCTAACTTTGAAAATAGTTTTGAGTAGAAATGATTAAGATTATATGTATCACTGAAATCATAAATGTCCCATTTATTATTACAGCCGGTTTAATAACAGATGATCTTATTTATGAAATGGTATGTCTATTTGCCAAGCTTCTTGAATTAGTGATTCATAGGGTAGGTGGCCCTCAATATGTGGTCTTACTGATATCCGGGTGCTCTGATATGTTTGTCATTGTCAGAAACTCCATGGTCTCCGTCCGCAGGACGGGTACTTTTCTAGTATATTATAAGAGAGGAGGCCCAATCCTTTGCAACGCATGATCTCCGTTGCCGCGCCTGTTTGCCTAATTCTGAGTTGGCAGTTTGGTGGACGAGTGTATCTAGATGGTTCTTAACGTAAACTAATTTCAAAAAATTAAACAAAAAGGTGCTTTTGATGCTGATTTCTTATCCTCAAGCACGGCCGGGTGTGGTATGACCACCCGGCGATATATAGTACAACCGATATCAAACTTCTGCTTCCACAATGGGGTTGCACTGCACGGACTTTGTTGGTTGTCCGGTGGCAGAAGCACGCACTGTAGTAGCGTAGCTTACCCGGGTAATCAAAGGGAACCTGGGCATGCACCGAAAGGGTTTAGGCGGCATGGACACAATGGACAATGCCTGAGCTAAGAGCGTACGGACACATCCCTTGGGAAAACACACAATCAAAGGTTGTGCGCTTAGAGAGGGAGAGCATTTGAACAAAATCAAACAATTCAGCATACTACGGTGGTGCATGGGTAACATGCATATTTGAGCTTACGAAAAATTCGGACTTTTCTATAGTTCCAAAAAATGTTTTCCATACAGCCAGTATATAAGCTACCCGGCTTTAAATAGATACAATTTGAAAGTTATCTTTATCAAAATAAATTGTGATGGAACTTAATGTCTATGTATATTTTATAGAACCACCTCATGCCCATACCTCACTTTGGGTATGCGTGTTTGAACGAAGATTGTGCCTCCTTTGGAATATGTTCTACTTCAACAATTATTAAAATAGTATTGTTTTTACATTTCCTTAACCATCATAGCGTAGCAGCTCAAAGAAAAGCCCATTTTTTTTATATATTTATCATTTGTTGGGGGGAGGGGGAGGATATCCACATAAAAGTATCATTTGGAAATGATTTGTGGGTAGAATCATACCAATATGCTTACTGACCAACTCATATATATATATATATATATATATATATATATATATATATATATATATATATATATATATATATATATATATATATATATATATATATATACATACATACATACATACATACATACATACATACATACATACATATATACATATATATATATATATATATATATATATATATATATATATATATATATATATATATATATATATATATATATATATATATATATATGATTATATTTAGCACCTAACCTGCGGAACTTAGGTCAATTAATATTCATGTGCAGCTTTAAAACAACATAGGAAGTTACCAACAGACGTGTGAAGAGTACTGAATTCCGCAAATTGGTAAAATAAAGAATATTTCTTTCAATAAATGTTTTAAACTATTTACGATTTTGACAAATTTATATATGAACTGACCACATTTATTCAATCAAATAACTTGCAAATGTTTAGTTGGCCAATTATGCTAAGCAGATTACTGTGTTGCACTTTTATTGAAATTGAATTATTGCCAAGAGAGAATTCAGCGCAGTGAACGATTGCGAGCTTTCTCTCACGACATTCTTCAACTCCAATTAGGTTGGGGTGCGTGATGAGAATGGCAATGGGGGCTAAGGGTATGTAGGTGGTGTTCGCCGTTTACTACGGCACCCGTCACTAAGTATCCCTAAGTGGCAGAGGAGAAAGCAAGCAAAGCTACGAATTGTTATATCACAGTTCGTGTAGAATGCATTAGAGTCTACCATTCAAGTGTAAGAGGTTTATACATCTGTGTTTCCTCCTCTAACCTACCCCATTAATAATCTTAGCTTTAAAAAGTTGTAAACAAGTCTGTAAATCATACCGAATGACAAAAATCCATAAATGATATCTTTCAACAGGAAGAACCAAATTAGGACGGGTGTTAATGACATATGGTATGTCATATTTTATATTGATCTTACTAAACGAAAATTGTTTTGAGTAGAAATGATTAGAATTCGTCATGAGTGATATGATAAATGGACACCACCCCACCACCACCTTTCCAATACCGGTTTGACAACTTATCTATCAATGACATATATGTTTACCAAGCCTCTTGAATTAATGATCCATAGGTTAGGTAGCCCTAAGTGTGTGGTTGCAAGGATATCTGGGTGCCCTGATATTTTTGACATAAAAAGAAATTACATGGTTACCGTCCGTAGGACGGGTACTTTTCTAGTATATATATATATATATATATATATATATATATATATATATATATATATATATATATATATATATAAAATAGGTATGTATGTATGTGTTTGTGTATATTGTGCATGTTGATATATGCCTACAAAAAGGGTGTAAAGTGAGATTCGGTGGTACGGTAGTTACAAAAGAATTTTGTGCTTTGGGGAAGAAATCAGGCTGGACCACGCTTTCTAACAGAGTGTAACTAATAGTATCGTGCCGCCCATTAAGATGAAATTACAATTAGATTTTCTTTCTAGCCAAAGGTGGTAGTCGAAGCCGGCGCTAGGTTGCACCATGGCGAACAGTCGAATTGCGCTGCGCAGAACAGCCTGAACATGGGGGCGACCATGTGAGATATGAACACAGTATATTAGCATACACTTACAATTTGCTTCATGCCTTAAGTTAGTATTTAAAGCCTGCGCTGGATTGCACCATGACAAAGAGTAGGATTGCACTGCGCAACACCGCCTGGCCATGGGGGCGACCCCTGTGAGATGTAAGCACCGTTTATTCATATCATGTAGCACATTTACGGTCCAGAAATGCCATTCGATATGTATGTTGATATCACCCTGCCCCTAGTGCTGTCATCATGACATAAACATTCGAGTGATCTTATCTGAAAAAGGAATGTGAAAAAAAAGTTGAATTGGGAGTCTCAGTGGAAGACAGGTAGTGTATAGGGGCGTAAGCAAAACATGTCTTGTCGCTGCAATGCTAGACAGAGCTAATTATGTTGATAACATCAGCAAAGAGCTTAAATGTAGACTTGTATTTACTGTTTACAGCTATTGCGTTTGCAGTTTATAAGTGCGAGTTTTCCTTTAATGTAATTAAAACTTACACCGAGTTAAATCCGTAAGGGGAGCTTTTAGGTGAAATGGAACAATTTCAAAGCTATTTGGCAAGAGTTGTGTGTTCAAACAAGTGAGATGAGAAAAGATAATAAAGAAATTATAAACCATTGGAATATCGCTGAAAATATTTCATTTAGTATGAACGCCCACGATACTATGTTCTAGAACTGGAAGGCACAGATCAAACGCTTGTTTATAACAAATTGCGTAGTCAATGGTTCCACCAAGTCGAAAGGTGTCTTCTTAAGCAGGTGTCTCTACGTATAGGTGTATTAGATATTTTTCTTCGATTTATGCAAAGTGGTCTTTATGGGTAGGTGGTCTCTCATAACAGGTGGTCATTCAAGCTGGTTCGCATGAATAAACTATATATATATATATATATATATATATATATATATATATATATATATATATATATATATATATATATATATATATATATATATTCGATTAGGTTTGTATGAATGTACTTAGGTGCGACGTATTACTGACAAGGGCATGAAAGAAGCATGCCCACACCCGAACACCCTTGTAAGGCATGTCCCCGCCCTATTGAGAACAGCGCCCAGAACAATGGTGATATCATAGCAGACATCGCCCACCTTGGCAGTTTTAACAATATCTGCTTGTTATGTCTGCAGAGGTGACTTGTAAACTAGACTCGTAGCCAGCATTTAGGCGACAGCGGCGACGATCATAAAGTAACTTACAACTTGGCAAGATCCCTCACTCCGATAACACGAGTCAATGTTTTGTAGTGAGAAAATATGGCCGCCACGACTGTTGACCCCGTTCTGACTTTACCGTCGTCTCGACCAATCAGTGCGAAGCATACGGTCACGTGACTCGCGCAGATGACCCGAGATTGTAAAAGTCTCCAAAGCAGACAGTCTGCCGGGAGAATTTCGAACAAGTTTTTACCTATGACCTTGATGTAGGCAACAAAACTTTGAACAAGGCATTTCTTAGACGGCAGACAAGATGGTCATTGAGATAATTGCTTGCCATTAATTTGAGATGACAGATCCCTTTACGTGATAGAGAGGAACCACCTAGGTTCATATGTGTATGTCATAATGAGGAAAAGCTGCACTTTTCCGTCGTCAAAGATATGGATCTTTCTGATATATCATGAGTTTTTCCCTCCACATAAAGTCGTTGATTTATAATTCGCATTAGGCGCCGCAGTGGGAAACTTTCTATCGAGCAGGGAGCAGGGAGCGTTCTGAACAGTTTAACAGGGAGTAGCGATGAAAGAGCTAATACTTTCTTACACGTATTTTCCCATCAAATAAGATTCTCACATTTATTTCATAAGTGAAAATTGCATTTTTGTTTAAAGCAAACGAAAGATTCAGGTAATAATAATAATGATAATAATAATAATAATCTTTCTTTGTGTATATATATATATATATATATATATATATATATATATATATATATATATATATATATATATATATATATATATATATATATATATATATGTATATATGTATATATTACATTTCTGTTTAGTCTCAGCTCTGTAGTATTATAATTATACACAGGTAAAGTATTAAACCTTTAGTCTCCTTTTTGACTGAGACAATAAGTATATATTGTCGGCTTTTAGTGTGTGTCGTTTATGCCCCGTATAGACATAACATGATATTGTTATACCATAATGCTTATCTTTAATGTTTAAGTTCAATTTCTTTTTATATTTCACTTACTTGCCAGTGCATATCCATTGTGATCTTCTCATGAGAAAGCTTGAGCGTTTTGTATATCAAACAAGATACGAATTTTGCCTTAGTGAAGTCACTACTGTACATTCTAATGAAAACTACACTTTATTACTACTTCTCAGGCTTTTAGTATTATTTCTATCCAATAATTCTATTCGAGTATCATTGTCAGTAAGCTTTCTTTAAAGTTGACAGAATATGAATATTTCATGAAACCTTTTGAAGCGACCACTCAAAGTAATGTCCGAAACAATCAAGTCATATATATAATTAGAAGTACACTTATCCATTGCATAATATTTCTTCGTTATGCGATTACTTATAAAGGTGCTAAGTTTGCTAAATATATCCATATAGCATTTCGCATAACACAAGGATAATAGGAATAACAATCTCAAATTATGGCAAGCATTTTGCAGGAAAAAACTGTAATGGGATATTTGGAAATTAGGCCTAGCGATTCCAAGCTAAGAGTGTCACTACTCGAGCTAACCTTGTAGGAGTTTCAAGTAGTTAAGCGCAAGTCTATAGGTCTATAGGTATGGAAAATGGCTGTAAAAGGCCTCTTGAAGAGGCGCTGTTGGCAGTATGATCACATAGAGCCATTTACCAGGAGCACGAGGTGCGAGAGATGGCACTAATCTGATGCATATCTCATCAGCAAGTCCCTCCTGGCAGATTCGCCCTTAATGCCACCTTCTAACTCTGTTATTCTCTCTCCGCGACTTTTTAATGCCGCCAAATCGAATTGCGCCATGAAAATTATGGGCAGACGGCTGCAAAACAAGATGGTCGAGCAGCAATTTGCTCGCTGCTATGAGTGGTTCTACAATACTGACAGCGTGCTTGGGTCGGTGAGTGTCAAGTTGAATCAGCTCCTGCACCTTCATATCAGGCAAATGGGGGAGGCCTGCTGTTGGCGCCAAACTACTAGGAACTTCCCGCCAGTCTCCCGCTCTGCTATTGTCAGTTGCAACCTTGAATTGCATGAGGAAAATGCTAAAATATGCTTCCTCTTTATATACATAATATTCTTCGTATTAAAATAACTACATAATAGATAAAACTATATCATTTTAGACCAAATGCATAGCATGACCCTTTTAGTAAAATGTCCACTTTAGATTTGTCAAAACATCTATGCAGTGGACTTCATTCATACAAATAAGCTAAAGGTATTGGAAGTTTCATGGGAAGTATTTTTTTTAAACTGGATATCCATTATTCGAATTGTATGTATATGCTAATAAGTAAATGTTTTTTTCTTAAAAATCCCCTTGATTCTATACATCCTTAAACTCTAGTAGTGTTTCATTTTTCCATCTCGTTTTACATCAAACGGGTTTCAACGATTGCGAATGGTGGAAAATATTCGTATATCGAACGTGTGTACGAAATTATGAACTAACGTAACATTTAAATTTATGTTTTGTTATTGTTGGCGTCCTATGCATAGAGGGCAAATCTCTTTCTTTAGTGACAAAATGCATGAACGATTTTCTCTGCAAAGCTGGAAACTATTTTAATACTTTGGATCGTTAACATTCCTCTTTCTATTTTATTGGTAAATAATTGAATTATTTGATACGTTTTAGCACATTTCCACTGTATAGCGATACATAAACCTTGCAAAATAGAAAAGTAGATATCATATTTCTAAACGATGCAATATTTATACTTATTGGATTCTTAGTGGTAAAAAGTAATAATATGATACTAGTTTATGTCAAGTCATTCTCGCTGAATGGAATAATGACCGTCCTTTTATTAATCGAGAGATGACCATCAAAATGATCGCATTTTATATAAACAGCCATCGTCGCCGAATATGCCAATGGGCAATTAGATTATTAGATGGGATTTCGGGTCTGGAAATGATGCATTTCTATACCTCGAAGAGATTACTCGGGTGCGAAGCTGAGGCCACGGTTTGCAAAGAAAGGCCATAAAAGTGTTCCAATGGCCATTACGGTCCATCGTTCATTGCATATGGCCCTCAGCGAACTCCAATCAACGGGGTAAGATAATGCGAACTGGTAATTGCAAATCAGTGAACAACTAGATTACTCAGTGCCCTTGAGCCGCGGCTTTTATAACGGTAAGTTTGAGGAGAGCCCGCTTGACGCAATGCGTTGCGTGCCCGTTGGCGTTACCAAAGTGGAACGCCTTGCCATTGTGGGCGATAATAAAGAAGATCGGGTCATAGGGTCGTATATACGGCATCCGTACCTAGAAGGGGTGGGAGGGAGGGGTCTAGTAGCAATATGAGGTGATACTACAATGACCGCCTAATGGGGCCGAGGTTGGTGAGTGGATGGTGATGTTAGGCCCCGAGCAAATGCCGGGCCTGATGGCACAAAGATAGGGTAAATACGCTCCTAATGGACCATAAAAAGCCAAGTCGGGCTTTGATGTGGGGCCTAGGGGCTGGGGAGGCAGCGGACTGGCGATAAGCTAGCCAAGACACGCCACAGCTCCGTATCGTAGCCCTCTCTTGTTTATAACCCTCTTCAAATTAATCACACACTTACACTCGCTCAAAAGAATGAGAAATCCTAATCGAATGCAATTTTTACATAAAAGGGAAATATCGACAGATCAACCTAAAATCAGACTTACAATTTAAATATTCAAAGAAATAGTGCATGCATCAACAATGCAGGCGTGAATTGTATATTTATGGTAAATATGATCACACACACACATAACACACACATACACATACATACGTTATACTAGTACATACATACGTACATTAACATACATACACACATACAACCATACATACATATACATTATATACATACATATATATATATATATATATATATATATATATATATATATATATATATATATATATATATATATATATATATATATATATATACATATATATATATATATATATATATATATATATATATATATATATATATATATATGTATACTTTCTCATCCTGTTTTACCAACAGTTCAGTTATTTAACAAGCTTTGCTGTTTAACAAAGTATCATTCAAAATTTACCTCGTCTACTGTATATTGTAGTTCCTTTCATGAGTATGAATTGTAATCAACACCAACCAAACTGAAAAATGCATGTTTTCTCAAAATTTGCAATGAGGTATCTGGTGAAAGGTACAGTATACATTTATGTGAAACCTCCAACCCTTCTTATATATGATCAGAAATTGCATCCTTGCTTTCTTTTTGAAACAGGTATTTGGCTAATTTTACATCATGGGTAAATTCGATTCTTGGGAATTGCAAGGCCATTTAGAGTCGAGAGTGGTTCCCGGGGTTTTAAGGGTGAATTCCTATTACATCTGAGCGAACTACCGTGGGGAGCGAGATCTTCTCGCTTGGACTATTCGGGGGTCTCTGGTGAATGCTAGCACTTTTAGGGATGTCACCCACATGACGGATGGATATGCAATGGATGCGATATGTGGCCTGTTGACTTCAAAGTCAGCCAGTTAACTCAAAAGAGACTAAAACGTGAGGATTTTCTTAAGTTCAGGGGAATTGCTCTTTCAGCTATCCCCTTGGTGCGTTTTCAAGTTGCGTGAGTTGACTTTTCTGCGGGTACAGCTTGGTGGTGTACCTATTCAACTCTGGAAAGTGATAAAGTTTACATGTACATGTATCATTTAACGTTAAGAAATAAAGAAAATCTCTCATGTAAGTTTTCAACTTCCTTATGTATCATAACATATATTTCTCGTGTCATTGTGTCCTTTTCTTTGGATACAGTATGGTGGTGTACGTATTCAACACTAAAAAGTTTACTTGTATCATTCAACGTTAAGAAATGGAGAAAAAAGAAAGAAAACCTCTTGTAGATTTTCAATTTCCTTATTCAATGAAAGACATGTTTTGTGACAAATGTTTCTCGATTAATGTGTCCTTTTCTGTGGGCACAGTTTGGTGGTGTACGTATTCAACACTAAAAAGTGATAAAGTTTACTTGTATCATTAAACGTTAAGAAATAAAAAAAGAAAAAAAACTCGTTTAGGTTTTCAATTTCCTTATTCAATGAAAGACATGTTTCATAACAAAAAGTTTTCATTTTATTGGGTCCTTTTTTGTGTGTAGTTTATTGGTTTACTTATTCAACTCTAAAAAGTGATAAAGTTTACGTGCATCATTCAACGTTAAGAAATAAAGCAAGAAAAAGAAAAATATGTAGGCTTTCAGTGTCATCATACATATAAAATACGTGTTTCATAACATCTATTCTTCATAACAAATTGTACATTTACAATAAAGATGCTTTTCAAATTGATAGGTTCAATGCTAATTATATTGAAAACTGCTATTTTAGATTTTAGACAGTGTCTGTTAACCTTTATGCTGATGGCTGCTAATCTTGCCATTACAAAATCATGCAAAATATCTGAAACATGAATGAAACCCAGGTACATGGGTACTCATTTGAGAGTACTCGGTGAGAGCTATCCAATGAATACCAACATGACAGGGTTTAGATGGTTTTCAAAATTCTTTGCGTCCTTGTGCTTTGGGCAAAAGTAGCCTCAGCATTGGAAGGGTTAATGGATAGCAATGCTGCGATGCCATTCTATACACCTGTAAGGTACACTACAGTAGATCACTGTCGCCAACATTTTATGAGCGATAATAAAGAATGGTAAATGTTTTCCCGCTAAGTATACCTTAATTGGGGGATGCGTTCGGCCCGAGGCCACTATGCAGGAGATACCGCTTCACTTAACAGATGTAGGAGCTGATAACTTAAGCGCTTGACTATGATTTTACAACGCCCCTGGATCAATTTGGTCCTTAAGAGCTCCCCAATGATGATAGGTACCATTAAAGTCCTATTAAATTAATCAGCAGACAATGTAGAGACTGAACGTTTGGCAAGCGCTTTTCTGTTAGCCGCAATGGGTTTATATCCTAAGATAATGAAAAACATGATGAGCATTTTGTAGGCAAGGTAAAAGCGCAGATAGAGTATGAAGGTCTCTCTACTGGAAAATCATCTATGTTATGAAGAACATCAGGAGATTTTTCAACCACAATCATAAAATGTTACCTCATACACATGCAAGAGAAATACTTATTGTGTGTATGTATGTACGCTTTATTGACTGTAAGTATAACATTACAAAATCATACTTATACAAGTATTAAGTATAACATGGTAACACACACAAAACAGGACCTTATTCAAGTACGTGCAAAATATAACTATAGCATTCCATGGATATGCGGCACGAAGAACAAAAGAAGGTATTTGTTTGAAAATTGATATATCATATATCAAAGAATTAGGTGAACATCTACAGGTATCCAATATATAGAGGTTCGAAATACATTGTACATGTAATATCTGCCTTGACCTGCACAGTTTGTCAAATCGGTGGTGTTCAAACTCATACAGATGTGTTAACATATATTGTGCATACTGAGAGGAAATAGTACCTTGCGGAATACTTATAGAAAATTAACACATCAAGAAAATTATCATTAACTTTTTTAACTTGATCAAAACATTCTCTGATGTAAGATAGGATTGCCTATTCTCACCACTATATATAAGTGATGCAGTTGTAACGTACACTTCAAACTTAGTTTTCATAACCTGTTATTTGATTATGTTTAAACGCAGCTATTAAAACCACACATAATATAAAATTGAATTGATTTCAGACTTTGCATTGCCATCTTCGCTTTGCTTCAAGATAATTCTGAATTCGGTAAAACCTGATGTTGCAAAGCAGCAGACATGTGTTTCTGATTTAAACATTGCTAACTTACCTTTTGCCCTGGTTAGAGATATTGCTGGTACCCAAGTAAAATTTGTAGGCTGGAAAACCTGGTTTTTGTTTCGGATTTAAATTATACCCTCAAAGGCAATGCTTTAAGCTACATTTTCATAATGCCAGGTCAGATTTGCTGGCCTACTCTCGCGAACTACTGCACTGTAGTACACATAAAGAATCTCGAAATTTAGGAATCCCTGTTGTATGATTCGTATTTGAATTATCTCCTTAAAGGCAATGCTTCAAGTTCTATTTTCCCCATGCAATCGATATTATTGTTGAATTGGCCACGCGAAGTGCGTGTTTATGTTTTGTTTTATAATTCAACAAATCATTCAATAAAGCGGTACTAAAACCCCTATCTATGTCTGCTATGTGCTCCCCTGGCCAATTTGCCCTACCCACTTCCTGATGCACTACTCCTATCCCCATCTCTGCAACGAGTTGTGTCCCATCCAGCTGTCGCGCCAGACACTACAAATACCGTAATATCTTCCGTGTGTAATACATATCTCCAATGCCAATCAGTAGTTTATCAAGTCCACTACAATAGTCTTGACATATGCAGGTATTACATGGTCCCAAATGTTGCCAATCTTAGCTAGGTACGGTAGATAGCAGCTCGACAAATTACTTCCAAGCAGAATACTAATGTACTGCTCATGATAAAGCCCTCTATGGCTGACTGGCGGGGTTGGGTTTAACACCTGACACAATGCCTTAACCCATCATTTCTTAGGGATACAAATCCACCTCTTAAATGGGTACACACACTTGTATGTACGTACGTACAAACATACATGCATACATACACACATACATACATACACACATGCATACATACATACATACATACATACATATATGCATACATACATAAATGCATACATACATACATGTGTACATACATATATAAACACATACATACATACATACATACATGCATACATACATACATACATACATACATACATACATACATACGTGTTGAAGATGGAATACACATATTCACTTGTCTTTGACTTATAGATACAGACTTTACCGAATAGAGTTGTCTGATTAATATACCAGTATTAATAACTTCGTTGTTTTCCAAGTCGTCTAGAACAGGTTCTTTCTTATTCAAATCGTACTTAGACCCTCCAAATTTAGCGATTAATCTTTCCACGTGTCGCCAACACGATACAGTCTCAGTAAAGTTAAGTAGTAAATGTTCATTACTATTATTTTCGGTTTTACATATGTTACATAGTGGCGAGTCGTTTATGCCCATTTATGATTGTTTTGGTATCGATTAGCTATCATTTGTTTGCCTACCGTTTGATTTATTCTATAACAGCATGCTGCCGCAGTGTCAGCTTTTATTTTCATCACATTTGATTTCCATATCTTTCGCTAGATCGCTTTTGCAAAACGCAATGACAGATTTTTACACATATGCTATAGATTCAAACACGCACTCACCACTTGGTTGTACCAATTGGCCACATTCATCTCTGTGTTGTGAATGCAGTTATATCGATTTCTGAAAGAAATTGTCAAAAAATGTTGATTTCTAAATAGCTTGCATATTTTTACTATTGCAGTTAAGGTCTTATGCTAAAAAGCAAAGTTGAAATATAATTAAGTGATAATATAGCTTTTATTCACATACCTTGTTCATTATCATCGTGTGGCTTCTTTGAAACCCATGTTGTATCTCTTGCAGATGTTTACATACATACATACATACACACATACCCGGTACATACATACATACACACACATATACATACATACATACATACATACATACAAACATACATACATACATACATACACACATACATACATACATACATACATGCAGGCAATTACGCACAGAAGCTAAAGACATTTGTTGAGAAATAGATTAAAATTATAACTATACATGTATTTCATTCTCACACCACCTTCGTAATATTCACAAAACGCAATTACTTTTTATTAGGTTATTGGATCATGAAAAACATACTTAACATTTGCACACCCTTAGCCTTTGTAATAATATAAACTAAGCCCTAGACTTACTTGCATGGAACATTCACCTGTTATTAGATCACGATCCTCGTATAATTTAAGAAACATAAAACAAAGCGTGTGTAAGTATTTTAAACAATTATACCTGGATGATAACTTCAAATTGTGTATCTTTTTTCACTTGCTCACTACCGTATCATTAACCAATTGATGCAAACAGGAGCCAAGTATGCTAGATTATCTGGTGAAAACTCTTTTACAAAAGCATATTTTGGAACATATGTAGGAGAATAGTTACTCATATTTCAAT
>OZ012688.1:27280819-27307961 GCA_963942565.1 Maea johnstoni
GGCTGACTTTGCATAGGAAGTGTGCAGTCCTTAAAGTCAAACCAAATGAAAGTTCTTTGAACTATGGGGTAATTAGTCCATTAATGGTAGTTGACCATTAAGTTTCATTTCGAGTGATCAATTGAATTCTCATATTTCTTTTGCATAGATATCGATATAAAAGTCACGTCTTTATTTGTTAGAGTTGTTAGAGGTAAAATGCTTTCAACCCTTTGCACCAGTAAGTTGACCCGTAAGTATAGTGCGTTTCATTTCCAGTGATCAATTGAATTTCCATATTTATTTCTGCATATCTATCGATATACAAGTATTAAAGGTTTTTTATGTGTTATAGTTGTTAGAGGTAAAATGCTTTCAAGATTTTAAACATTACATATGTTTGCCACCGAGTCAATTTCTATGCAATTTACTACATGGTCGAGATGTTATATTTTCTGGTATCTTAGATTGGCTTTTTCTCACGCAGTCTGTTCTTACTATTCATGATACTCTTCAATTTCTTAACTCATGGCCTTGATATCCAAAGACATATGTAAACCAACTTTGTCTTTATTGTTGTCAATTTTCTTATAAATCATTCCCTTATTTGACATACACGATTCGTCTGGCTTTGCCTAAATGTATTCTAAGACGAATATATATATATATATATATATATATATATATATATATATATATATATATATATATATATATATATATATATATATATTTATATATATATATATATATATATATATATATATATATATATATATATATATATATATATATATATATATATATTTATATATATATATATATATATATATATATATATATATATATATATATATATTATATATATATATATATATATATATATATATATATATATATATATATATATATATATATATATATATATATATATATATATATGTCAGAGATTTCCAGAGAAGCCTCTACTGTCCATTGCTATTTATGTTCCTACCAAGAAGTTTGGGAAGTTAATGGCATGTAAGGACATGGCGTTAACTTGTATCAATTCAAGATGTGCCAGGGTATGCCACCGTTCCCGGAGCCCTCCCTGTCAAGCTGAGAAATATGAGTAAAGTTTGTCTGCTTGCCTGTCTGGTTAGAATTCACAGAACTCGACCACTGACTGACAGTTTTGATGAGTGGTTCATTCCATCAACAAGCACAACTCAACGTTCCAGGTGTCCCTGTCAAAACCCATTCAAATCTTTCCCGAAACACATAGCAACCCCTACATGCTGTCAGGAATAGTAAAATCCATCATACATGTATGAATGTGTTTGTTTGTTTTATATATATATATATATATATATATATATATATATATATATATATATATATATATATATATATATATATATATATATATATATATATATATATATCTGATAATTTTAGAAGATTATTTGCCATAGGCCTGTTGTATTTTCATTTTCTTTTATAAAGACGACTCACATATCTGTTTGCTGTTGCAATACTTAGTCAATGATGTATTCATATCCACATTGTAGTTATTTTCACGCATTTCACTCATCAGTTGTGTATTAAGAATGTTTTAATTAAAGAAAGCTTAGAAAGGATACGATTGTTTTCAATAGTATCATGAAGGCGCGATGATCCTACTTTCCTTTATTTATGTGATAGACATAACAAAATCGGCGCCAGTGATTATTCTTATTTCTATATGAATTGATATACGTCGTCTGTACTTTGTGACGTCACGTGGCGAGGCGTCTGCGCCGCGGTGAAGATTGGCGCGCGCTTGATTGGCTCAGCGTCACAGAAGCGGAACCCCACAATGACATGGCTATGACATCACCACCCAGGCAGACGACAAGGTCGGCACCCCGCCCATACACGGAGCCTTCCATACCACAAAGATAAGACACCCGGGTGGCGGCGGTGCAGGTGATTGGGGTATTTGGTTCCACCACCCTCGGTTTGGGTGTAAACAGGGTGTTTGCGCAGCACGACTTTGGGGACTTGGCTGAGAACCCCACAGCCGAGATACCCGAAAACTGGGACCTGTTCCATATATCTTCCCGGGCGACAAAAATAAACACCCGAGTGAAATTTAGAAAATGATATATACTTAATATTACCCCCACCACTTGAAGGATCAGACAAGGTAGCTTTTTCCAGAATAATTTGACATAGAATGTATGAAAAAATGTCATGTTGGTATTTTATTCCTTCTCATCCCAAACATTCGACGAGATGAATTCTAAATCCACTGATATTTTCTACTTCGCATTTTACATATGTTACATTGAAACTGGATTATACAATTTTGTTATTAATATGTTGAATATTACAATTTAAAAAGCTATGGCCCACTAGGATTCTATATAATGTAGATGTAGGAATTTTGAACGTATTATGTCGAATATTGTCACAAGTTTTTTCCTCTTTTAAAGCAGTTGTAAATAGTCGAGGAATCCGGAGAACTAAGCGGGAACCAACGCCTAACCCCAAGTCACTTGCAACATCCCCATATGCTCCGACCGGGAAACGAGCCCTGACAGTGTCATGCATTAAAATCTAGTCGCATAGTTTATGCTTTTAAGTTATCCTCCTCTCTTTGCATGTTTTCATGTTGCATTATAAAGTATGCTTAATTTCTGCATTTGTGATTTCCCATCCCTATATACGATATGGCCAGTAAAGAATACAAAACTTCCACTTTTCTCACATGTCCCGGCCTGGATTCGAACCCGGACAATGGCGATACAGCGAGCAGTCAGTGGCAATGCTTTTGACCACTTAGTGAGGACATATCCTTCTTATGTAGGCGATATAGTTGAATTTGTAATTTCGGTTATCGCCATTTTTCTGCCATATTTAGACTTACTCACGACTAACCAATGATAGGTAGTAGAGGAAACCGCAGTACCCGGCGAAAATCGCCGCCTAGCCCTGTCACTGGCAGTCACTGGCAAAATCCTCACATGCCCCAGTCAGGATTAAAACCCGGCAATGGTGAGAGACAGTTAACAGTTAGTGACAACACCATAGACCACTCGGCTATCAGGGCAGTTGATCGTAGTTGGTGACTTATGGTAAGGTACTACGGTTTGCTCCCTACCATTTAACCCCAAATACTAGAATAAGTGAAGATAACTAAAATTCCATTCGAGTTATCCTAACCTATTTCTACAATTCGCCCTCATACTTAATTTCATCATACCTATTTTGAACATGATTCGTCACTTATGGTAAGGCACTACGGTTTACTCCCTAGTTAACCTATAGTCGCCAGTTAACCTCACATAGCAGAATAACTGACGATAACTAAGATGTCATTCGAGTCATTCTAACCCATATCCACAATCCTTTTGTTTTAATTCTCTGTAAAGCAGATGTTTTTTTTAAATTGTAAGTTCACTCAGTGTCGTCATTTATTCATACAATGAGAATGAAGAAGGCCACCAAATGTTATTTCCTTCTAAAGCAGCATTGAGTGCTGCAGCGTGTATCAAAAGATGCCATCAAGTCCGTACAAGTAGCTCACGCCACAGCCGAAGGAAGCAGCTTTCCTGCATGTATCGTATTATGTACCAATCATTGATGTCCCAAGAAATAGAGGGCGCCTTCTGATGGCCTGTGTATAATAAAGACGCGAGAAAACAGGCAATTATTTTGATACGGTGATTTTATTGACTAAAAAGAAAATATACGAAAACAGACAGAAAGGTAAGGTGAATAACATCGCATAAATCAAATATGAACTATCAGTGCACTTCCAATACGAACAGTATTATACCGAAATTGAAGGGAAATCTCCAATATTTGAACATAAAATGGTCAGATCTAATTCATATTTTAGGGAAATATGAAAATCTTATCTGATGTTGACTAAGTGTAGGTATAATACTGTGTTATGTGTACCAGTGTTTGTTTGTTTGTTTTTCTTCTGTGTGTGCCTGTTGTTAAGAAATAAAAAAATTAAGATAAAGTATATTTCCTTCTTTATCATGCACAGTTACATTTGCATTTGCATTTGGATGTATCCTTCGTTTTAATTGCGATAACGATGTCTGCAAATGTGCCAAGATGTATTCAGCCACCAATAGCTTAGCAATTGACCAATGTTATATTAGCTTTAATAAGTATACTTTATAATTACACTATACTTTCACGCAGCACCAATGGGTTAGCAATTGACCAATTATATATTAGCTTAAGTATAATGTGTAATTCCACTATACATTCACAAAGTCAAACAGTGTTAATTTAGAAAACCGCTGTTCATCCAGGACAATACAAGTCACTTGCTCGGAAACAGTTCAGTTTGATTTTCTCTAAAATCTTCAAATTATATATATGCTTAAATATACTTTATAATTCCACTATTCTTTAATACATAAAGTGGAAAGCACAGATCCTCGCACAATACAAGTCACTTGCTCAGAAACAGTTCAGTTTATTTTTCTCTAAACCCTACGGTGAGGGTTCTAAAATTAAGACATGTCCGCGAGCATACCAAGGTCTCCACCTACATTGAGGCCACAGATGACAATGTTACAGATGACATCTGCAAGGACATATAATTTTGCCGCCTGCGACAACTTGTCAAGTCTAATAAATGAAACTTCACGAGGTGGGTGGTACTACAGTCACGTGACAGCCGTGTGACGTCATTTCTATCAGCCTCCATTTCATATCATATCACTCACATATTCAATTTTCCATCATATTCTTACCAGATTCAACATTTTCCTATATATACATGTAGTATATATAGTAATAAAATATACATACTTGTTTTGCCGATCTCATATTCAGCATGAAAGTTATGGACGTAGTGACTGCGCATTGAAATTTCTAATGAAAATGTTGGTGATAATGAAGTAAAGGGAAAAAAACCCGCTGCTGAATTAATGAAGACTTGTGTCATCGCTCATCCAATACAACTTCACGTAACCATGCCACCCTAATTTCACAGTCCACTCAAAAAGTAAAAAATAAAAAAGTGGAGTTTTCAAGTTTTTATGCAAATTGACAAATGATCTCGTTTCTCCGTAATACATTAAGAATAGACAGATCACTCTTATTTCACAGTCCACTCCAAAAAAATAATCGAAAAATGGATTTTTGAAATTTTAACACGAATTGCTGAATGATCACTTTTCTCCGTATTACATTAAGAGGAGACAGGCAACTCAAAAAAATAATCAAAAAGTGGAATTTTCAAATTTTAACACAAATTACCGAATGACCTCTTTTCGTCGTCGTAATACATTAAGAGGAGACAAGAAGTGGCATGCTTGCAGTTGATTAATTAGCAGGTCCCCCTAAGCGACATAAATGGGGGGCTACTGGCGTGTACGCATCACGAATCAGCAGAGGACGGCCACCGTGTTTTATAGTGAGCTCCCCTGTCATGTAAGCACCTTAGGGCTCAACTCCCAAAACTCCATGACTAGTGGCGCCCCCAGGCGACAACCATCTGACTCATGTCTTCCCCTTTTTGTGAGTGATATCACGAAATATCTGTTCAATGTTACTATCATCCTCAGATTATGAGATTATAAGGAAGAACATTGGTCGTTTATCACTTTCGTATGGAATACGTCGAGATGGATGTTTCTTTCCATATATTTTAAGGAGTGACATTAAGGAGGACAGGTGGCGAAATGCTCTCATATCTTGTTTCAGAATGCTTGTAGTGGAAGATAGATGGCTTTTTCTATTCAATTTTGTCGCTGCTGCCATGAGAATGCCTCTGGCACTGTAATAAACCGGGCAAAATGTTGTTATATCAATGGCATGATTTCATTCGCTAAGAATTTCCTCTCAAGGGCGCTGCACAAACTATATATACAAAAATAGGATCGCAGCTTTTAAGACGACTCTTTGGTTTTTCAAAATGTCCTCCTGTTGAGGCCTAAACTTAATGTTGAGAGAATTAATGTGATCGCCTAAAATTATAGGCATAATTTTGTACCAGTAAAGTGATTCAATCTAATTTTATTGAAACCTGTTGTGTATGTCAACGAAACAAACAAACGAAAAAGTACAAACATATAAAACGTTTTCCATTTAAGTGACATTGGCCAATTTCGAAAACTGTTAATCTTGAATTAAAGTCTACAATGGCAAATTAACAATTGAGTAGAAAACTATTCAGGATTAGTTTGAAGGTTGAACACAATGCATATCTAACTATAAGAAATAATGTATTCTATAGGGTAAACTTTATTTAGGATAAAGGATTTTCTTTTAAAGTGTTACATGGAATAGGTTATGTTACTTGTGTTTTCTACTCATTCGATTTCTCATGACGGTACATGCGATAGGTAACTCGTGTTTTCTACTCATTTGGTGTTTTACTAGTATGTGCCTCCCCTAGAGGGTTTTGAAGAACATCTTAAGCAAGGCCTTTGATAGAGGACCAACCCAAGACCCCTGCTGGCTAGCCTTTAAATCATACTGGATAGTCTGAATATTCAGCGGAAAAACATACCTCAACCGTACGAGAAACTAGGGCGAGGATGCCATGTCATATTTATTGCATTTCGTGCATATTAGAAGTATAAATCAGGGGTATGTTCACTTCTCTCTCTAATGCTTTGGCGACATCTGTTGGAAGCTGGTAAACACATGTTTTTCTATTCAATCACATGCTATTACAGAAATCTTGTGTTCCATTGGCACATACCCACGGGATTGATACAGTGTCAAAATTGGGTCCTACAAAGGCCAACGTAGGTGTAACTTTAAGGTCACATACAACGGTGAGTCATATCTTTACTTTTCAATCAGGAACTATATACATTCTATATAGGACTACAAAAGAGATGCCGATTTTTATCTATCATTATTTTTTATCTATATTATAATTGAATGTTTAAGGCTACATCATAGAAAGGGCTCTAACAAATATCATTACAACAAATAACAAAAATAAGCTCTGTTACAAACGAAAACATATGTTCATGTGGCAATAAGAGAGACTGATATGTCTCTTGAAGATGACGTATTTCATTTTACACTATTCACAGCTTAATTGGCAACTTACTTCATGATCATACAATAGAGTCTGCACATATGAAAATGTTGGATAAAACTGTCTTTTGTAAAAGAGATGTGGTGAAAGGACATTATGGAAATTTCTACGCCTTGGTCTGTTTTGTTGTATAAAGGAAATTACTTGCTGTTAAGTCAGGCTTCCCTATGGTTGCCTTTTTATCACAAGCAACACAGCAATGAGCGACAATCTCTCACCCGTTGTGTATGTTTAAGCTTCATTTCACCCTGTTTTCCAAAAAACGAGACTTTTATTTGGCCACCTCGCCGGGACATTGTGTGCGTGAGCGCATGTGCAGTGACCTAATAATCAAAACCATACGCGAGACCAATTTTGTCTCGTGCATGCTGTTGCACCAAAAAGGTTCGTTGGGTTTTACCCTTCATTGGAATTAGTTTGTACCAAATAAAGAGATCTCACTCTTTCCCTTTATAAAACATACACAAAGGTTTCACATATTAATGAAATTGAGTACCAGTCATATATGCAAATGTTGCATGAAGGGTATCTTATCGAACTGGGGCAAAAGGATCATCATTTCAAAAAAGAGTTGTACATGTATATAGACGTTGCTATATTGTTTTCTCATTGTCTCCAACTGAATATATATACATATATATATATATATATATATATATATATATATATATATATATATATATATATATATATATATATATATATATATATATATATATATATATATATATATATATGTGTGTGTGTGTGTGTGTGTGTGTGTGTGTGTGTGTGTGTGTGGTATACAATATTTCGAAAATCACAAGATGAGCCCAAACCAAAGTTTACATGCAACAACTTCCAGACAGCCTGACACAACGGAGACAGTTACAAAACCAAGCTCCAATCACAACATTTTCAAAATCACTCACGCAATCAAAATATCTCTATGTGGTCCTCCCAACAAAACATTTAACTTAAGGTAGATTAAACAAATTTATTTTTTGAGTCAATAACTTAGCCAGGAGACTGTTTTTGGAGCGCGTTCAACGTATGGGGTCTGAGAAGATTTTATTTTTTGAACTTGAGATTTGTCGAATGAGTCACTTTCTAATTAAAGCCACCTTTGTCTCTTTCTTGGCGACATATTGTGGCACGTTATGCACCGACCTTGGCGCGTGTGGAGAAAGCCTCGTGCGTGAAACTTAGGCACGGGTTTGTTATGTTTTCATTACGGGCGTGTATATGTGTGGTGCATGCTGCCGTTATTCTCACGCTGGGATACTTGCTAAATAACGACAAACACTTTCGGCATGAGTTGCGCAAAAATGGTCAGCATGCGGAAAAAATTATCCATTTACTAACATGTTTTCATAATAGCGTGATGCCGTCTGCTTTTTTTTTCAAAAACACACGTATATTTTATCCCTCACACATAGTTTTATTCATCGCACCTAAAATGTTGATGCCCTTTTCATTACAAATCCTATACTTGCACTTTTAGGAGGTCCTACATAACAACTAGATAATCACGGCTTAACTCTTAATAGCTTAATCCCTATGCTGGTGGTGATTAATTTGGCAAATACAAAATGATGCAAAAATCCTAAAAGATGACTGAAACCCTGGCATACTAGTATTAGGTACTCATCTGGACGTACTCAGCGAGAGCTTTCCAATGAATACCAATATTTGCGTCTTTGTGCTTTGGAGGAAAGTAGCCTCGGCATTGGGAGGGTTAACAAAAGAAATAACAAAATTGTCATTTCAATTTGATTTATCTACCAAATCTGTAATACTAACAGTAACTGAATGGTGCCACAAACTCGAACAGACACACATCTTGTATGATATCAATGTTTGAAAAAATTGTGAATGGGGTTTGCCTTAGATACCCATTGCCTATAGTAATTGCATTGTTTTCTAAAAGTATCGTCCGAACCCACGTCCACAGAGATGAGCTTTAAATGGACGTAACGTGTATGTACATGGAATAACAACCACTTTGTTCCTCCCTGCATAAAGTCTAATAATTATTTGCATATTGGTGCATTTTTAAGCATACTTAATTTTATTGAATAAGTACGTCCACAATTGTAGGTATTTTCAATACATGTATGGATACAAACGAATAAAGCACATGTCTACTCATAGTTTTTCCTGCTCATTAAGATTAAGTATTATCGAAGTTTTATTACAAAGATGTTGTCGGTTTGAATTGTATTATTATAACTTTTGGAATGAGATGATTTTGAGAGGCAATAAAAACACCTGCTTTGCAGAGAATTATAAAAAGATAGGTGTTAGCGTAAGGCTACGTATTTGCCTGCAATACCTAAGATATATAACATAACACGTCATTCAAATATCACCCAGAGTAATCAGTCTTATCAGCACCCCTAGTTAAGATACTAGTACATGGAGTCCACTTATAGTTTGTACGGGTGTTCTTTGCGCATAAGAGTTGGCATTTTGCTTGTTTTTGTAACATTTCACATCAAATATTTTGAAACAGTATGCCACCAAAAGCGCTCGATCGAGAAGAAAGGTTAATATAACAGTAACACACTGTGTATGTGTCTATCGAAAGAAAACCCCAACCCCACCCCATACCATGCAACAGATCAACATAGTAGGGTTTTTAACTGTTAAATCCTTCTCTGACACGTTATAACTAAAGCTCTGTACCTATTACCTCAAAAATGTTTATCAGTGGAATTTCTCATAATGAGAACAATTCACAAAGATATAAAGAGAACAACAACAACAACAACAACAACAACAACTGAAAAGCAACAATGAACTGTTCCTATGAGATGAATACGAAGCAATAAATAAAAATATGGCATTCCATATATTCAAAATAGATCGGTTAAGAGCAAAGTTTAAGTTATATTTAAGATATTGGGCAAATCAGAATCTGAGTCCTGTCTATACTGTAAAGAAAAGGATACACAAGTACATGCATTACTTTATTCTCCCTCAACCATTCAACTATATAGTGTAATTTTGAAAAATGGGCAAGAAAAAATATTCACATTAATTAATTTCTTTGTACTTGTACTCCGAAGCCCGAGATCGGGGTAGGCTAGAATTCTCTTCGATTAGGATTTGACGTAAGCATATCCTGCGATCCCCAGCAGACTCTTGCGTTCTGGGATTGGCTGTTTATTTATGCTAACGATTCTTAAGATCATCTGACAGCTTCTTTGAGAAATTAAACTACTGTAGGACAGCTGTGAAAGTCTTCATAGTTCACGAAGTCATCAAGTAGAACCACAGCGAAGCATGTTGAATAACGTAGGTGAATTTACGACAAGTGTAAAATGATGTCCTAAAATTGATTGTTTCTGGTAAAACTGAATTAGACTAACAAGGTGTTTTAATCGACAGAATTTCGAAACACAACAACAACGACGACGGCAACCATGACAACAACCACAACAACAAAACAACGATTATATTCTTGATAATAATGATAATTAAAATAACAATAATAACAATGATAATGACAATTATAACACCACAAAGGTATAAACATATACTAGTACTAGTATATATATATATATATATATATATATATATATATATATATATATATATATATATATATATATATATATATATATATATATATATATATATATATATACTTATATATATATATATATATATATATATATATATATATATATATATATATATATATATATATATATATATATATATATATACACAATATTTTAACCTGTTTAAAAGTTCTCTTTAAGTTCCATTGATATTTATTACTTTCATTTGAAATATTACTTATTTTTTCTGATCCTAATTTTCTTATTTGTGTTGCTTTCTTAATTCTTTTTCATGATGTTTCCTTAATACTTTTACTTTACAAGCTGTATACCTTTTACATATGTGAACATAGTCAGTAAAAGTACAATAAAAAACAATGCTATTGTTTTGTATACAATAATCAGATGAAGTGTTAGCCTGCCTGGTTGGACTTTACCAACCCTGTGTAGTGCATGTACGCCCTACCGCTAAATAAATTCTCATCAGCTTTGCTTCTTCCATATGAGGCTATGAACTCTACCTATACCCATAGGAACCTTTTGCACCCATGTAGCGTTGCACAACCGACCATTTTGCCGTCCCACCCCGTGATTAATAGATTCGTATGGGCTTTAAAGAGCCGGTCCAATCATCATATCCAGCCTTTTATTGGACAGGTAGGCAATGACAAGGGTCACGATATTAAGCCTTCTGCCAGGTGCAAACAGATCTGCCTTGAACCAAGTGCCCTTTGTTTATATGAACTTACGTAATTCCCTACCCTGTGGGACTGGGAGGTTCAGACGAGGAGTACATGTAGGGGGTATCTGTAGGCTAGTTCTAAGCCAAGCCATGTTTGTATCTATTTTATATCAAATCTCAAAGTAAGCAGTACAACTAACTACTAGTATTTAGGAAATAATAGTACCTCTTATTTCTTCCCAATATTTATGGTAGTGATTGCTATTGACATGTGATTGTGGATGGATATGGAGAATTAAAGAAAATGCTTATGTAGAATTGAAAATAACTTGTTTGTCATGATTTAGTTCTGCACTCGCTCACCAGGGGGCCACTTAAAGTGGGTGACATATCTCTGCGAAATGACATCCATTATGACAAAAATGTGACAATTATTTTGAATGAACGATATCATACTTGATTCACCTCAGCAAATGTGTATGGAGAAACATTCCTCTGATTTAGAAATAAAGTTTGACAAATGTATAATGAAATGGAGGAAAATATTCAATGAATTGAAACTAAGAGGTAAAAGAAAAAATAATATATGCCATGATAAATTATTGTACTAAATGGAATTGTTCCTGAGTACCTTGTGTGTGTGTGTGTGTGTGTGTGTGTGTGTGTATGTGTGTGTGTGTGTGTGTGTGTGTGTGTGTGTGTGTGTATTCAGTAAATAAAAAAAATGTTACTGCACATTTTGAAATATACAAAGTTAAAAAATGAAAAAAAACATTATAGCATACTTTGCCATATACAAAGTTTAAAAAATGACCAAAGAGCCTCGCTCCTAAACAGGATATTCGTACACCGAGACCTCCCTGATTCTAACGTATTGGTGCGGGAACCCTCTTATGAGGGATTAAAAATCCAATCAAGTGATTCCATGATTATTTGAACAGACTTCATGAGAGAGTCATATGAGGAGTAGAATTGGGTTCGAACTTCTTAATTTGTTTACGAATGATATGACGTTAGATGAAAGAAAACGAAGGAACTGCCCCCATGACCGACCGGTCTAACATATTGCAACCAGAATGCTCGCTGTGATTCGCCAATGGATACGGTGATGAAAAAAGAAAAGCTAATGAATAGTAGCGATTCAGTCCAGAATGGTAAAGATAATTTTCAACCCAAAAACCGAAGGAAAACAACTGATTTGGTAGTATATGTTTTGTCAGGATGCAAGCATGCATGTGTTTGTATATATATATATATATATATATATATATATATATATATATATATATATATATATATATATATATATATATATATATATATATATATATATATATATATATATATATATATATATATGTGTGTGTGTATATACTGGTATATATAGGAATGATTCTTCCATAATAAGAAAATGCCCTTACAGTGGCGTTGATACTGGGTTAGAATTTACAACACTTCTGGACATATCATAAAAGAATCATAAAGGAATAGAGAATTCACCTATCAATCAGCACCGTAAGCATATGGGGATTAACAGTTTATCAATCAGAAGCTCAGTGAGGGGTAGCTTAATCCCCCGACACCTTAGCCGAGAAAAAGAAAGTTAAGCAAACAACTTGGACGTCTGATCCTCCTTCAGGCGCTGCTAATTTGCGCATTGTCAACATGCGCTCTGACGTTCCGTAAACAGTGGCCCGCAATTGATGACGTTGCCACCTTACCATGCTCCCTGGTCGCCCTAACATGGCATTTCGTGGTGTTATTACTCAAAATACACGCACGCAGACCAGGCAGATGGTATTCGGGAATCCTGATGGAAGTTCAAGTAATAGTTTAAGCGGATTCCTCGAGAAATAATCTCAGTAGGGATGCATTATGGTAACCTTTGCAAAGAAACTTTGGTGTGGTGTTGTCCGTAAATTGGAATAGCAGCTCTTCTATTCGTTTCGAATTTGAAGAGAAGCGATGAAATGAGCTCAAATATCGACGCACGTGTTTTCAATGAAGACTACATAGGTTGAAATGAACAGATGTTGGAGATATCTTTAGTTCTGGGCGGGTAGACAAGAGTAGATAGAATATACGTGTTGGTAAAATTTTTTGAATTTCAAAAATCCAGCTGTATAAATAAAACGCAAAGGCCGTATAATACTAGTAGTCTAGTACACAATATAACCCAGGCATGCGATTTCAAAATTTGAAGGGTGGGACGAAGAGAAACTAATGGAAGAGCAGCTGATTTTGTGATGTGTACAATAGAATGAAGATAATAATATCTTTAGTATGAGATCACACATGCTCCTTTCTTTTATATATTTGCAAAACAAGATGGACCCTCTGATTTTACCTCCATTTCGTTTTGATGTTGATTTCCGAAAGGGTTCTTCAAGCTGATAGAAAGTGTGTATAGTATACTCAACCTACGAGCATGTTAATGTACTGAATAAAAATCTGAAAAGTGTGTATGGCGAGAGAGGCCAACTTGTTATGTTTATAACGTATCGACAGGTTATGTATTGTATTGTATTCTTTATGGCCATGCCCGAGGGCACGAAAGTACAAATACAAAAATAACATAGAAAACTAACTAAATATAACTGCAAACATAAATAGGGATGATGCACAAATATATACATTTTCTAGTTTCTAGTTACAAAAGTACATCTGGTAATTGGCAGGGTATGCTTGTTTTGACATTTTATTTTCGAGAATTTTTTCCAGTATCTTAAAAAGAAGTTCTATTTTTCCTAGAGGTCATCTCCGATGTTTATGGTTGAGAATCGAGTTGGAGATGAGTTACGTAACATGTCTAGACAATGATGTACCCGCAAACTTAGACATTAATGCAGGGAGAAAAAAGAGAATATCTAACTAGCAAGACTTCGAATACGCCCTTGAACATCAGCCAACCGTAGAACAAGCAGGGTTCTACTTCGGATTTAGTACTGCATACATTCTGATGGTCTTGTAAAACAAATCTAGCATGAAGAGAAATAGTTTTAACACTTCCTAAACACGTGTAAAGCATGAACACCAATACAGAGAAATAGTTTGAACATTTCCTAAACACGTGTATATCCTAAACATCAATGCAAAGAAATAGTCTGAACACTTCCTAAACACGTGTACATCCTGAACATTTATGCAGAAATAGTTTGAACATTTCTTTAACACGTGTACACCATGAGCACCAATGCACAGACATAGTTTGAACACTTCCTAAACACGTGTACATCCTGAACACTAATGCAGAGAAATAGTTTGAACACTTCTTGAACACGTGTACATCCTGAACACAGATGCAGAGTGTTCCGTTAAACTAAAGTCATAGTTGTGTAGAACAGTTCATATTAGCGAAGTTTTGTGTTGGTGCATCTAACAAGTAAGCAAAGATAAATGATTCCAGAAGGGCCCGCCCTGATGGCCGAGTGGTCTAAGGCGCTGCCACTGACTGCAATGTGTTTCTCACGGGTTTGAATCCCGGCCAGGGCATGTGAGAATGTTTCCAATAACTTGGGATTAGGCGGTGGTTTTCGTCGGGTACATCGGTTGATTACCTCTGCCGCTGATAAATGGCTAGTCACGACTTGCCTGTAACATAACAGAAAAAGTGACGAGAAAAATAGAAATTCCAAATTCTACTTCCATGTGTATATATTTCATAGTTCCACTGTACCATGTGTCCGGCTTTTGTCGTGGCTATTACAGTGTAACCACACATTCCATGAAAGGTGACCTTCATCCGAACATTTTTGATCACATGACTTTGATGTTATGTGCAATATGATATTGGACAGAATGTAAAAACATCGATCGGGCAATGAAATTGAAAACCGAAATTCCCCAACGAGTAATTTGAAATTGACACAATGTATCGATTTTTAATAAAAAGAACATCAAGTCATCCTTTCATCATAGCTTTCTGACATATTCAGGTATAGGTAATTGCTGGAACATGTGTGTACGTTATCATTGAACAAAAGGAATTACTGCCGTCCCTGGGATGCAGGGGTGTGACCCAGATCTTATTGTTATTGACACTTAGTGCATCTATGGTGATTATCTACTATTCATTTAATTGGCTGTAAAACTCTTTAGACTCGAATCATCATCTACCATTCATTTAATTGACTGTAAAACTCTTTAGAGTCAAATCATCGTCTACTGTTCATTTAATTAACTGTAAAAACCGTTAGAGTCAAATCATCATCTACTGTTCATTTAATTGACTGTTAATCTCTTTAGAGTCGAATCATCATCTACTCTTCTTTTAATGGACTGTGAAGCTCTTTAGAGTAGAATCATTATCCACTGTTCATTTTATTGGCTGCAAAACTATTTAACTATTTAGAGTCGAATCATCATCTACTATTCATTTAATTGACTGTAGAATTCTTTAGAGTCGAATCATCATATACTATCTATCTAATTGGCCGTAAAACTCTTATGAGTCGAATAAAGTCTTCTACTCTTTAGAGTCATTACATATAGCATTTACTTATTTTTTTGTTTCTTATTGTTTATTTTACCTATTTGTTTGTTTGTTTGTATGTATGTTTGTGTGCGTGTGTGTTTGTTTATCTGTGCATTTATCTGCTCGTTTATATTTTACTGTCGTGTTTATTGTGTGTGTAGTGTTTAGAAATTGGGGTGTCTTGATTTCACTAAGCAACCGTACCTCTCTCCGCAAAATAACCAGAGGTACAAATACCTTATAGTTATATAACATTCCCATTGTATTGTATGGATTTGGTTCAATGTAAGCAAAATGGCTGGCTAGAATTTTAGTTGTATATAGCTGTATGTATGAAATGTGTATAGTTCGGATTGGACAATAAACTTTATCTAAACTAAACTGCAGCGGATTGGCTAGCCCCAGAAGAAAAGCTCTTTTCTGGCTCATCTCTGCACATGGCTTCAGGTTCGAATACCCGCTTGAGGCACGTGACATAATGCAGTGGATTTGTGGTAGATCGGTGGTTTTCCAGGGCACCCCACTATTTACAACTGGCCTTTCATGACTTCACTTTAAAAAGGCAATTTGGGATTTCAATTATCGTCACTTTGCTGCCATATTGATGTTAAGTCTTGACTAGCTAGTCATAAGTGGTGAAGGAAACTGAAGTACCCGTCGAAAGCAGCTGAATAACCCCAAGTCATTGGCAACTTTTTCACTTGCCCCGACTGGTATTCGAACCTTGGCAGTGGTAAAGGGACAGCTAGCAGTCAGTGGCAACCAATGAATGGAAAGTTCAAAACAAGGCTACACTATGCTTAGATAGTATATTAGGACCCCCACTGACTACCCTTTCTTAAAGCCAGCCGTATCTGAAATGGAGTATTTTGGGGGTATGGAGTTTAACTCGAAGATGACAGTTACGTCTACTATTAAATGTTAAATGCGTGCAGAGCTGTGACAAATTACTTGTTCCCATATACAACATATTGAAATAACAGAGATGGATGTACAAGCGAATAAAATGTTCGGAGAAGAATAAAAATCCATTTCCAAATATCTATGCCACAATAAATCACTTATTGGCCTGTTTCGTAACAAAACATGAAACGTTACCTTTGTTATCCGAAACGTTAGTCTTCGTCACAGCTGGTTTAGCTATTAGCAGTCCTCCATGTATAGTATCTTATTTTTCTCTGCAATTACACCAAAATCAACATTTGCTGCGGATGTTTTGTGAAACTGGGCAGTATCAATAAATCTTCATGTATAACTATTGATTTTTCGGAAGAGGCAGTCAGTTGATATGGTTTAACCCGCGGGTTCTTCTCAATTTATGAGTGTTTTTTTCGGATAGACGCTGTGCAGTTGACATCTAAATGGTTGGTTTAGATATCGAATGACTTACAACGATATACGTTTTGTACGGTGGATCATTGAACTTGTTCCAAGCTGTCGTGGACATGGTCGACCACGTGTACACACAAATAACTCTCTTGCTTTTTAATAGTTTTTCTTTTAAGTTTTGCGTCACTTATACATAGAGACATATATCTCCATGAAACATAATAGTATTCAGTATGTTTATGTGCAGGTAATAAAAAAGTCATACATCTTACATATTTTTACCTTGAACATAGAACATAATGTAAATACACTCAAAATGCACAGTTGTTATTCTGTTAGCTTAAGTTTAACAGTTATAGTACAAATCACAAATAACTTAAACAATCTACTGGCTGCCTAGAGAGAACTCCTTTATCAAATTCTCGCTAACGTTCAGAAGAAGACATCCAGAGTTATATTTCAAGTCAGTTTTTCAATAAAAAGAAAAAGAAACGAATAGTATCCCAATCCAAAACCTGGACTAGAATATATTAAGGGTTAAATGTAACCAAGGCTAGGGTATATCCCCTGGATGTACTCTCGCTAGGTTAAACTATACCCTAAGGCTGGTTTTACCCATTCATAATATGAATTACTCAAGGGGGTATTAATTTGCTAACCTTTTATGTATTTAGTCCGGCCTAGGCCAGTTTCTTTGAAATGTATGAATTATTCTGGCCTGTTACACCAGGAGATTAGATGAATGAAAACAAGTGGATATGAAACCAGCCGGTCAACCTGAACAGCACAAAAGTCGTTTTATGCGCATGTTGATGCGCAAGTTTCTCTGTAATGTAAACGACACGAGAGCCCTCATTTGCGTTTGTCTTGGGTCAGGTCCGAGACCCCTGGGATAGCCAGGTCTTCACTATAGTGCATATTGTAATTGGTCTCTCGCTACATATCCATTATTTTATTCATCTAAGACCAGGAGCTAGACTCAATACTTGCTATTGAAGTGAACTTCTTGTGGTTATAATAAACGTTGTGTTGTTGAAATCGGAACAGCCAGAATTATCAGGAATATTTGAACTCAAAGTTGAACAGCAAACTGCCTCTGTACCGTTTACCATAGCCACCTATAGTGGATAAAAACCAACTTTCCTATCTTCAACACCGTCCTCGAAATGCTGTTTTGTTTGTTATGACATCAATAATAATATAAATAAATAAAGATTCTCGCGCAAATTTGATGAAAAACTAAATGTACAATCATTCAAAGTCCGATCTGATATAAAATTTTGAAAACAAAAATGTACGCCCAATAAGGGACTCGAACCCTTGACCCTCAGATCGCTTATGCTGTATCGCTTAAAAGTCTGATGCTCTACCGACTGAGCTAACCGGGCACTCTGCATGGCTACGCTATTCGTGCCGAGAGAACCCGCGCTAGGCAGGCGAACACGTGTGGATTACATTGATCCCTTGAATGGGACTAAATACACACCACCTGTGGTATAAATTGGATCAATGCATTCCTTCAGTGTAGCTGATCTAAATAAAGCACACGCGTTGTTTGTATACCGCTATACTGTGGTGCTTATTTACGATTGCAAACACACATATTGCGCTAAAGCAGACAAGTGACAACATCCCTTCTTTCATACAAACCATTTAGCTTTTCTCCCTCAGCACAAAACAGATTCATGGTCATAGTCGTATCCCAATGAATAAGATAATAAATACGCTATCTTCCCCGAGCTATGAGTAACCAGTTACACAGTTGAGACTAACCTAGCTACTAGGCGTTAGGCCTACTGTGTTTTTACTTTATTATATACAACTGTATGCCTGCACCTATACTACATAGGGATTTGTGGCTTACTGTTGACTATTTAGTTCACACAATTGCCACACGATGGGGTTGTACTGGCAGTAATATTTCCAACTACCCTCCTAGTATATGCCTGATCTTAGGGACTTGTGGCGAGGTGACCTATTGTACCACATATATCAGAGAGCTAAATACTTTTACCAAATCATTCATCCATGCCCACATCAGGGTAAAACGAGCTCACACCCTTATAGAATCACAAATAAAGGGTTTGATGAACCGAGCCTACCCCCTTTGCCCATGCCTACATGATGCACTGCTTTAACCCATTAATACTTAAGCATTTCTCCAGAAAATTGTCGTCTGGATCTAAGATACTTTTGACCGAAACTTTTGAATTGAGAATGATTTTACTAAATATTTGAAGGAGAGTTGTTGGTAATGTTCTGAACAACATTTCTCCTTCAAATATTTTGCCAATTATGCTTTAGGTGGAAAGATTTCATCAAAAGTGTCCGTTTGGTTTTGGCCGCTCTGAGTGTAAATGGGTTAAAAAAAAAGTATCTGTCTGATCTGTGATTAGCCTCTGACATAAATAAGGGGCGGAGAGGGGGGGGGGGGGGGGGGGTGCTATCCTTTATGACCTGGTCTGAATGTTCTTCTCCTCTGGCAAAGCCAAATATTCTCAAATTTCAGACCCAGATTTTTGCTTTTCTTAAAAAGGGATACCCCCTCCCCCAGAATATTAAATGTTACGCCTTTAAGTTGCGCGCTCTCTCTCGCAGTCAGGTGGTCGTGACGGTGGCGCCCTCCCACGCCGGAAACCTACGTACACTTCCCCTTGGCAATGCATAGAACACATTTTGTACATCCACTTCCACACGTGATATGTGTCATCCTGTTGGGCAATATCTCGAACGAATGTTAGGACTTGTAGATGACATCATCTTCCACATGAATCAGAATCATGCGATACTGATAGGGAATATCTAACTTCTGTCTGTGAAATTCGAGGCACTTGGACTGTTTTATTTCGAAAAAAAGTATCGCTAACGTAAGATCCAACGTCAGTCTACAGTTGGGAGTATCTATTTTGTATAGTTATATGTATAAGTAAACAAATAGTTCTAGGAGTTAAACAAGAGACTTCAAACTCACTCGAGTAAATAGACTCTCTCCTTGATTAAACGTAGGAATTGAACACCGCAATTACACACTATGCCATGTCATGCAAGAATTCATCACATTACTGAAAATGGTAGAAAGGAACATGGACAAGTCAGAAGCCCGGCTGCTAGGGTACCTGGCTATACTCTGTTTGATATCACCAGAGACATCTACATGTATTTAACGGTCCAAGACGAAACCAAGGTCTATCAATCTGTTGCTTTATCTCACGAGAGTATCAATATTTCAGAAAAAAATCATCTGGGAGGCCTTACTCACATAACCTTGTCAGGATTCCAACCTGAGCAGCGGTGAAAGAAAATGGCCTTGGCATAAGAACATTTTATGGGTACCCCTCTTGGGAAAGGCCAGGGTAGATCTTGAGATAGGCCACTGTGATTCTTACATTAGATCATGACGTGTAGCACTTAGACAGACCATTTCGCTTCGTATTTTTTTCAGGAAAAAAAACTTATGCTCATATAAATCTACAAGGTAGCATTTGTATTACAGAGTTAAGTTTTTAAGAATAATTGTTTCATGGTACCGCTATCTCTTATAAACATGTTTGTCGCAAAATGATTCTCAGACTGTGACAGTGTATTTCTTAACTTTTCATTTTACAAATGACCTGTCTACTATAAATACTGCCAGTTATTTAAGCTTAGTACCTTCTCGTTAGTTATATATAGTCCTGTATTTAGCGTACACGCTATTGATGCTACGAACATCTGTAAAGATTGGCACACATGTTCCTAGAGGTTTGGGGGTAATTTGGGGGGTTACGGAAGGGGGCTGACGACGGGTCCATCTGCTTCCAGTCTTGTCAGAAATAGAGCTGTCAAACTCTGACCGGGCAGCCTTTGTTCTTAATGGCGTCACAGGAGAAAGTCGGTTCAGCGTAAGGGTCGCAACCCGTGGTACGGTCTGTTTTATTCGTACCGAATGGAACCCGAACCAGAATCTTATCACTTGTTGAAAGCTTCATCGACGGAAGATGGGGAAGACCCCCCTTTCCTTCACCCAGCTCATCCATCACTGTCACTGATGGCGGGGAAGGGTAGTGACGTCACACACCAGCAGAAGATCGGTGTCTTTTTAACTGAGATGTGAAACCATCGTTTCGTGATCATTTTGTGGGAGTCAAGCCTATCTTCTATGCCTTACTGAACAGGGTAGTGACGTCACACGATCGGTAGCTTTTTTACTGAGCTTTGAAACCACCTTCTTCATGATAATGTGATGGGAGTATGTTCTAGTCTAGCCTACCTACTAGGCCTTACTGGAGAGGGAAGTGACGTCACACACCAGCAGAAGATCGGTCACGGTGACTGGACATTTTCATTGAGCTGTGAAACCACGTTTTTCGTGATACTTTGGTGGGAGTATCTATGGTCTAGTCTAGTCTAGCTTCTGTGCCTTATTGGAAAGGTTAGTGACTTCACACATCAGCAGAAAATCGATGACTTTTTCATGGAGCTGTGAAACCACGTTTTTCTTGATAATTTGGTGGGAGTGTGTTCTAGTCTAGCCTAGCTTTTCATGCCTTATTGGAAAGGGTAGTGACGTCACACACCAGCAGAAGATCGATGACGTTTTCATTGAGCTGTGACACAACCAATTCTTGATTATTTGGTGGGATTGTGGTTAAGTCTAGCCTAGCTTCTATGCCTTACCTTAGATCAACAATCACTAATCCAAGGCCTTACTGGAAAGGTAGTGACGTCACACACCAGCAGAAGATCGGTGACGTTTTCATTGAGCTGTGACACCACCAATTCTTGATAATTTGGTGGGAGTGTGGTTAAGTCGAGCCTAGCTTCTATGCCTTACCTTAGATCAACAACCACTGATCCAAGGCCTTACTGGAAAGGTAGTGACGCCACATACCAGCAGAAGATCGGTAGCCTTTTAACTGAGCTATGAAACTACTTTCTCGTCATTATTTGGTGAGAGTATGATCAAGTCTTGCCTGGTAGTGACGTCACACACAGAAGATCGGTGTAGAACCACGTTTTTCCTGATAATTGGGTGAGAGTATGGTCAAATCTAGCCCAGCTTCTATGCTTTACTGGAAGGGGGAGTGACGTCACACGCCAGCAGAAGACCCAGTTCTCTAGTAGTACTTATCCTCGCCGCTAGAGGGAGGCAGTGAGACATCTATGTCAGTAATTTTATAATTGAAGGCTTTATTTGAGAAAAAATCCCAACCACTCATTACAAAAATAGTGCAGAAATAGTTTTATCATATAGTGCCATGGTACATGCATGTGATAAAGTTGCCAATGACTCGAATTAAGGCGGCGGTATCACCCCAGACACTTTGATCTCCCCCACCTTTGGCCAGTCGCGAGGCATTCTTAATGTGGCAGAACAAAAACGACCATACGTATTCCAAGTCAATGCTAGGTATATACTGATTCATAGAAGGTATAATGGAATTTAGTTGCCAGCAACTAGGTTGCGGGTGGCCGAAATAGTTCACAATTATCTCACCAGGACTCAGTTTGAGTAAAACCGTCAGAGAAAGGAGGACCTGGTGGCGCCGTCTATCTACCTTTGCTGGTACTACAACACACTGTTGAGTCAACTCAGAAGGGAATGTCAACTTTTAGGGAAAAGAATATTGGTGTACGTTGAACCTGGAGTGGAGGATAGGAGAGTGTGATTCTGAAATCTCAATAGATGGCGCTGCGGATTGGCGTGAGCTATCCCCACACATATCGGTGCTGACTGCCTTGACCCAATATTGCTCGCAGCGGCCAAATGCAGCCTGACAATTTTGGTGAAAACTTTAAAGCAAAAGGAAATATGGGAAAAGATTTGAAGGAGAAATGTTGACCAGAACAATACTAACAACTCTCCTTCAAATATTTCATAAAACCGTTATTGTCAAAAGTATTATAGAGGCAGACGACATTTTTTTCTCTATGTATCTTTTGTTTACTTTATTTTTTTGTACCCGTAAGATTTTGGGGTTCAGTCGATAAACATACTATACAATACAATACAATTCTGAATTCCAAAGTTATTGTCAAAAGTATAAAAGAAGCAGACGACAATTCTTTTGAGGAACCCTTCGTGAGGTGTATTCTCGCGTTGCGGCTGGATCGAGCCGAGGTTGAAGTTAATCAGGAGAGATAGGTAGATAGATAACTGCTCACCGAACACGAGAAACCCTTCCTCGTCCGTCGTCCCCCTCCCCCCACCCGGCCATTTCACACCTGCAAATTGCCGCCACCGTCTTGTAGGCTGTCAGCGCCTCGCTTCCGGCGATGACGGATTACGGTAATAGGAGTCGTAAAGCGGTCGAATTCGCCATGGAAATAGAGACGTGGTCAGAGCAACCTATACGTGCAGTGCTGCCTGAGGAATTCGGGTTTCGATCCGAGAAATATGCCCTCGAAGTCGAGAAATTGCGTATGTTTTGATGATGAAAAGTTTGGAAGCCTAACAGAAATGTGTTTCTTTTCCTTATCTGAGGGAGATTTTCCTACTACTCGAAAATCGACCTATCCACTTTGCTTATTTTCATTAAAAAAATAATTGTTTATGTCCCTTTTACGTTCATTTTTAATAGAGTGAATCCTACCTTTATATCAAACATCTCTAACATTTAACCTGGATATATATTTACCACGTTCAATCACGAAAGCAATTCCATTCTTCTCTGTAGAACATCCATAATTTGACCACATGTATCCACTGAAAAAATCTCGATTCCACATAACTGTTAGATTTATTCTGGCTTCACGCATATCAACTTGTTCTTTTGTCCGTTTGTATTTTTGGTTTCAATCAAGTCAGGCTAGTATTTTCAAATAAGAGCATTCGTTCATGACCCTTATGCTGGTGGTGGCTAATTTGTGCATTATAAAATGATGCAAAACACCTGCAAAAATTACGGAAACCCTGGCACATGGATACTCCCACTTACAAACATGAACTAAATGGTTACCTAGATGAAACCGTAGTTGGGGCTAATACATTTGTTTGTAATGATCTGCTTCCGAATATCATTTTGAGAAAGAAGTAGATACCATATCAATATGTTAAAGGATTATTCACATAGCAGTGTTATTCATACTTTGTCTCAGATTGAAAGGGGTTAAGCTGGCCACCTAGTGAGCAGTTGTAGAACTAAATCAGGCTAGGCTTATCTGCAAGTATGCAATGTAGACTAAATATAGAAAAAGTGGAAAATTGCATAGCCTATCGCTAGGCTGATGGTTGTGTTTGATGCATAGCCATTTTGAGTGGCAATAATCTTATAACTCCATATTCGTCCCCGGGGGCTAGTAAGATCACCCCCTTTCCCCACCCACCCCTCCCCGTGGGTCATACACCATGCGGAGAGGCAGCGACTCTTCAAGACACTTTACTTATCACATGAGAAGTATACAAAACACTACAACACGCACTTGAAAGTCCTAATTAAAGTCGCGTCGGCCATGTTGTTTGGGCTGTCAGAGTGGTATTATCGTGTTGGTCCTGATTACGGAACAGTTTGCCCAATGTAACGCGACTCGAGATGAACCGATGCTATTAGGTTCCCGCATGAGGAAATGTTGCAAGTCTCAGGAACACGGAAAGGCTTTTAGCGCGACAAGCAGGGGGCGCTGGCAAAGCCGATTTTGACAGGGTTTGGAGTATACCACGAGCTCTCTCTCCCTCTCTCTCTCTCTCTCATCGAGAGATGTGTGGTTGTGTGTTTGCGCCAAGGAGTCTCGTTGCGGCTATCCTGTCCTGCACCTAGCCGCTGACTAATGGCTATTTCATAGCACTGTATGGACGTAAAGCGTAGAGTAGAGTTCAAATTGCAGAATAGAATAGCAAACACAATTAGGACTAGATTAATAAGAAGTATGAAGTGAATAGCATGTGTGTGTATATACATACATACATACATACATACATACATACATACATGTACTCACTAACGCCCTCTAGCTGACAAAGTATTACTCCAAATAGAAATACGAAAGGTTAAATCTCATAATCTGACTATTCAGCAACAATTCTACCCATGTCTGTAGCAAGGAGTTCCATCTATTGGTTTGCTTACAGCAAATTGATAATGATGAATAAAACTCAAAATATATAAACGTGTTTTCAGAATAAGTATGCTAATCATGGATAGTTGTCACAATGGTTGATCGGTTCGACTGGCCTGGAGAAAGTATGAAATTATAACTTCCTTATGTTTCTATAAAAGTATAATGTTCCGTCTTATTTTCCAAGGATACTAGGAACTATTACTAGTATAACTGCTTCATCGCCTACTAATAATGTTGCTGTTGCTACCACTACTACTTCTTCTTCTTCTTCTTCTTCTTCTACTACTACTACCACTACTACTACTACTACTACTACTACTGCTACTACTACTGCTACTACTACTACTACTACTACTACTGATTCTTCTACTACAGCTACTACTACTACTACTACTGCTGCTGCTGCTGCTGCTGCTGCTGCTGCTGCTGCTGCTACTACTACTACTACTACTACTACTACTACTACTACTACTACTATATCAATAATTGATTTTTTTATTATGGGTCTCAATCAATATGGATATACATATTACAAAACATCAAACTATACACATTCAACATACAGACCACCCCTCATTTTTCTTCTTCTTCTTCCTCTTCTGCCACGACCACTACTACTACTACTACTACTACTACTACTACTACTACTACTACTACTACTACCAATACTACCATTTTTCTTCTTCTTTTTCTTCCTCTTCTACTACTACTACTACTACTACTACTACTACTACTACTACTACTACTACTACTTGGTAAACATACTACTACTACTGGCTTCAACTTTCCCACGGTATTTATCAACCCCAGCCAATATTTCAATCAAGCTGGCACTAATAGTATTATGTTGCAAGTATGACATTTAATAGATTAATAGAGACGTCATGTTATAACTAGATGTCTTGTGTGTGTTAATTTAGCAGACAGCATCAATTATTTCCGCATCGCATGATGACATGACTTACCTGGCCACCACGTTGTGGAGTAGCAGCTTTGTAAAATGTCAACTGTTACTATCATCCATACTAAATTGTTGCCCGACCAGCTAGTACATACTGCACTGGGATGCCTCCATTCTCGACATCACGGTATTTCATAGTAGCACTGGTATATGTAAAGCTGCTGTGGCATGTTTGGCTGAACATGGCCATACGGTGATGAGTTTCTCACATGGACATGCACTGTTACCTGCTATTATGTACAGGAAAATTGCCTAGCTCTGCTTCCGGTATGGTACAAGAAGGGCTAGACTGGGTCTATATATTAACAATGGAATTTATAAAAGCAAATGGATGAAATTTAACGTATACCTTACTAATAAATGTCATTGATTAATACACGCAGGAAATGCCTTTATGATAGAATGATATCTGACAAAGAAGTTATTTACACGTACTCGCACGCATATGCTCGTATATTTACATATATATATATATATATATATATATATACTATATATATATATATATATATATATATATATATATATATATATATATATATATATATATATATATATATATATATATATATATATATATATATATATGTTACAGTAAGAGTGTCAAACCAGGGATTTAGTCAAATCCCTAAAACTTTCAGGGAATCTGTCAAATTCCTGTTTCACTCAAGGATCTGGTCCCTAAATGTCTAGGGATATGACTAAATCCCTAAAAATAGGTGGGTCATTTTTGACTTGTTTACTGGAGACCTTTCAGAGGGATTGTTGAATGACAATTACCTTTGTGTTACGCTTAGTTGAGCGCTACTTATGATTCCTGATTATCAAAGTAATGAGGTACAAAGTAATGCTGAATAATCATTGCTCAGCCAAAAATTATTGCTTGATGATGATGATAATTAGTATCTTAGTCAACGTTTATCAATTTCATCATCCTGACCCTCCTATTTTCAAGGATTTAGTCAAATCTCTAGACATTCAGGGACCAAATCCCTGAGTGAAATAGGAATTTGACAGATTCCCTGAAGGTTTTAGGGATTTGACTAAATCCCTGGTTTGACACTCTTACTGTAACATATATATA
>OZ012688.1:27308161-27330661 GCA_963942565.1 Maea johnstoni
TATATATATATATATATATATATATATATATATATATATATATATATATATATATATATATATATATATTTATATATATATATATTTATATATATATATATATATATATTTATATATATACATATATATATATATATATATATATATATATATATATATATATATATATATATATATATATATATATATATATATATATATATATATATATATATATATATATATATATATATATATATATATATATATATTTATATACGAATGATTCATCCATAATAAGAAAGTGCCCTTACAGTGGCGTTGATACGCGACTGGGTTATAATTTACAAAACCTCTGGACAATATCATAAAAGAATCATAAAGGAATAGAGAATTCGCCAATCAATCAGCATCGTAAGCATATGGGGATTAACAGTTTATCAATCAGAAGCTCAGTGAGGGGTAGCTTAATCCCCCGACACCTTAGCCGAGAAAAAGAAAGTTAAGTAAACAACTTGGACGTCTGATCCACCTTCAGGCGCGGCTAATTTGCGCATTGTCAACATGCGCTCTGACGTTCCGTAAACAGTGGCCCGCTATTGATGACGTTGCCACCTTACCATGCTCCCTGGTCGCCCTAACATGGCATTTCGTGGTGTTATTACTCAAAATACACGCACGCAGACCAGGCAGATGGTATTCGGCAATCCTGATGGAAGTTCAAGTAATAGTTTAAGCGGATTCCTCGAGAAATAATCTCAGTAGGGATGCATTATGGTAACCTTTGCAAAGAAACTTTGTGTTGTCCGTAAATTGGAATAGCAGCTCTTCTATTCGTTTCGAATTTACAGAGAGGCCATAAAATGAGCTCAGATATCAACGCACGTTTTTTCAATGAATACTACATAGGTTGAAATGAACAGATGTTGGAGGCATCTTTAGTTGTGGGCAGGTAGACAAGAGTAGATAGAACATACGTGTCAGCAAAATTTCTTGAATTTCAGAAGTCCAGCTGTATGAATAAAACGCAAAGGCTGTATAATACACAATACAACCCAAGCATGTAATTTCAAAATTTGAAAGGTGGGAGGAAGAGAAACTAATGCAAGAGCAGGTAATTTTGTGATGTGTACAATAGAATGAATATAATAATATCTTTTGTATGAGATCACATTTTATGTATTTGCAAAACAAGATGGACCCTATGATTTTACCTCCATTTCGTTTTGATGTTGATTTCCAAAGGGGTTCTTCAAGCTGATAGACAGTGTGTATGATATACTCAACCTACGAGCATTTTAATGTACTGAATAAAAATCTGAAAAGTGCGTATGGCGAGAGAGGCCAATTTGTTATGTTTATAACGTATCTACAGATTATGTATTGTATTGTATTCTTTATTGACCATGCCCGAGGGCACGAAAGTACACATACAAAAATGATATAGAAAACTAAGAATAATTGCAAACATAAATAGGGATGATGCACAAATATATACATTTTCTAGTTTCTAGTTACAAAAATACATCTGGTATGGCAGGGTATGCATGTTTTGACATTTTATTTTCGAGAATTTTTTCCAGTTTTTTAAAAAGAAGTTCTCGTTCCCGAAAGGTCATCTCCGATGTTTTGGACTGTGAATCGAGTTGGAGATGAGTTGCGTAAGACGTCTAGACAATGATGCACCGGCAAACTTAGAAATTAATGCAGGGAGAAAAAAGAGAATATCTAACTAGCAAGACTTCGACTACGCCCTTGAACATCATCGAAGCGTAGAGCCAGTAAGGTTCTACTCCGGATTTAGTACTGCATACATTCTGTTGGTCTTGTAAAACAAATCTAGCATCAAGAGGAATAGTTTGAACACTTCCTAAGCACGTGTAAATCCTGAACACTAATGCAGAGTGTTCCGTTAAACTAAAGTCATAGTTGTGTAGAACAGTTCATATTAGCGAAGTGTGGTGTTGGTGCATCTACCAAGTAAGCAAAGATAAATGATTCCAGAAGGGCCCGCCCTGATGGCCGAGTGGTCTAAGGCGCTGCCACTGACTGCTATGTGTTTCTCACGGGTTTGAATCCCGGCCAGGGCATGTGAGAATGTTTCCAATAACTTGGGATTAGGCGATGGTTTTCGTCGGGTACATCGGTTGATTACCTCTGCCACTGATAAATGGCTAGTCACGACTTGGCTGTAACATGACAGAAAATGTGACAAAAAAAATAGAAATTCCAAATCCTACTTCCATGTGTATATATTTCATGCAACCACACATTCCATGAAAGGTGACCTTCTTCCGAACATTTTTGATCACATGACGTTGATGTTATGTGCAATATGATATTGGACAGAATGCAAGAACATCGATCCGGCAATGAAATTGAAAACCGAAATTCCCCAACGAGTAATTTGAAATTGACACAATGTATCGATTTTTAATAAAAAGAACATCAAGTCATCCTTTCATCATAGCTTTCTGACATATTCAGGTATAGGTAATTGCTGAAACATGTGTGTACGTTATCAATTAACAAAAGGAATTACTGCCGTCCCTGGGATGCAGGGGTGTGACCCAGATCTTATTGTTATTGACACTTAGTGCATCTATGGTGATTATCTACTATTCATTTAATTGACTGTAAAACTCTATAGAGTCGAATCATCATCTACTCTTCTTTTAATGGACTGTGAAGCTCTTTAGAGTAGAATCATTATCTATTGTTCATTCCATTGGCTGTAAAACTATTTAGAGTCGAATCATCATCTACTATTCATTTAATTGACTGTATAATTCTTTAGAGTCGAATCATCATATACTATCTATTTAATTGGCAGTAAAACTCCTATTAAGAGTCCAATAAAGTATTTTAATCTTTAGAGTCATTACATTTATTATTTACTTATTTTTTTGATTCTTATTGTGTTTATTTTACCTATTTGTTTGTCTGTTTGTTTGTTTGTATGTATGTTTGTGTGCATGTGTGTTTGTTTATTTGTGCATTTATCTGCTCGTTTATGTTTTACTGTCGTGTTTATTGTGTGTGTAGTGGTTAGAAATTGGGGTGTCTTGGTTTCACTAAGCAACCGTACCTCTCCCCGCAAAATAACCAGAGGTACAAATACCTTATAGTTATATAACATTTCCATTGTATTGTATGGATTTGGTTCAATGTAAGCAAAATGGCTGGCTAGAATTTTAGTTGTATATAGCTGTATGTATGAAATGTGTATAGTTCGGATTGGACAATAAACTTTATCTAAACTAAACTGCAGCGGATTGGCTAGCCCCAGAAGAAAAGCTCTTTTCTGGCTCATCTCTGCACATGGCTTCAGGTTCGAATACCCGCTTGAGGCACGTGACATAATGCAGTGGATTTGTGGTAGATCGGTGGTTTTCCAGGGCACCCCACCATTTACAACTGGCCTTTCATTACTTCACTTTAAAAAGGCAATTTGGGATTTCGATTATCGTCACTTTGCTGCCATATTGATGTTAAGTCTGGACTAGCTAGTCATAAGTGGTGAAGGAAACTGAAGTACCCGTCGAAAGCAGCCGAATAACCCCAAGTCATTGGCAACTTTTTCACTTGCCCCGACTGGTATTCGAACCTTGGCAGTGGTAAAGGGACAGCTAGCAGTCAGTGGCAACCAATGAATAGAAAGTTCAAAACAAGGCTACACTATGCTTAGATAGTATATTAGGACCCCCACTGACTACCCTTTCTTAAAGCCAGCCGTATCTGAAATGGGGTATTTTGGGGGTATGGAGTTTAACTCGAAGATGACAGTTACGTCTACTATTAAATGTTAAATGCGTGCAGAGCTGTGACAAATTACTTGTTCCCATATACAACATATTGAAATAACAGAGATGGATGTACAAGCGAATAAAATGTTCGGAGAAGAATAAAAATCCATTTCCAAATATCTATGCCACAATAAATCACTTATTGGCCTGTTTCGTAACAAAACATGAAACGTTACCTTTGTTATCTGAAACGTTAGTCTTCGTCACAGCTGGTTTAGCTATTAGCAGTCCTCCATGTATAGTATCTTATTTTTCTCTGCAATTACACCAAAATCAACATTTGCTGCGGATGTTTTGTAAAACTGGGCAGTATCGATAAATCTTCATGTATAACTATTGATTTTTCGGAAGAGGCAGTCAGTTGATATGGTTTAACCCGCGGGTTCTTCTCAATTTATGAGGTTTTTTTTCTGATAGACGCTGTGCAGTTGACATCTAAATGGTTGGTTTAGATATCGAATGACTTACACCGATATACGTTTTGTACGGTGGATCATTGAACTTGTTCCAAGCTGTCGTGGACATGGTCGACCACGTGTACACACAAATAACTCTCTTGCTTTTTAATAGTTTTTCTTTAAGTTTTGCGTCACTTATACATAGAGACATATATCTCCATGAAACATAATAGTATTCAGTATGTTTATGTGCAGGTAATAAAAAAGTCATACATCTTACATATTTTTACCTTGAACATAGAACATAATGTAAATACACTCAAAATGCACAGTTGTTATTCTGTTAGCTTAAGTTTAACAGTTATAGTACAAATCACAAATAACTTAAACAATCTACTGGCTGCCTAGAGAGAACTCCTTTATCAAATTCTCGCTAACGTTCAGAAGAAGACATTCAGAGTTATATTTCAAGTCAGTTTTTCAATAAAAAGAAAAAGAAACGAATAGTATCCCCATCCAAAACCTGGACTAGAATATATTGAGGGTTAAATGTAACCAAGGCTAGGGTATATCCCCTGAATGTATTCTCGCTAGGTTAAACTATACCCTAAGCCTGGTTTTACCCATTCATAATATGAATTACTCAAGGGGGGTATTAATTTGCTAACCTTTTATGTATTTAGTCCGGCCTAGGCCAGTTTCTTTGAAATGTAGGAATCATTCTGGCCTGTTACACCAGGAGATTAGATAAATAAAAACAAGTGGATATGAAACCAGCCGGTCAACCTAAAAAGGCTGGCTGCGCCGAATAGCACAAAAGTCGTGTTATGCGCATGTTGATGCGCAAGTTTCTCTGTAATGTAAACGACACGAGAGCCCTCATTTGCGTTTGCCTTGGGTCAGGTCCGAGACCCCTGGGATAGCCAGGTCTTCACTATAGTGCATATAGTAATTGGTCTCTCGCTACATATCCATTATTTTATTCATCTAAGACCAGGAGCTAGACTCCATACTTGCTATTGAAGTGAACTTCTTGTGGTTATAATAAACGTTGTGTTGTTGAAATCGGAACAGCCAGAATTATCAGAAATATTTGAACTCAAAGTTCGATACCTGAAGGGGGCTCACTAAAGCCAGCAAACTGCCTCTGTACCGTTTACCATAGCCTAGTCCTAGGCCAAGAAAATTTATCACTTCTTTAATAACTCACCTAATGTTTATATACATTTCTAAAATGTCTACCCATATTTAGTTCTATATTGGCTCACCAGGCGGCCAGCAAGGGTCTATTTGGATTTCGACTGACCAGGGTGACCACCACTGGTGCCATCTATCAACAGCAACTAAAACCAACACCTAAATATTGAACAGAAGATAGACCAGAACAGAGAAAAGCACAATATAAGTAAATCATAGACTAGGAGCTAGTCTACGTTTACCAAAGCCACCTATAGTGGATAAAAACCAACGTTCCTATCTTCAACACCGTCCTCGAAATGCTGTTTTGTTTGTTATGACATCAATAATAATATAAATAAATAAAGATTCTCGCGCAAATTTGCTGAAAAACTAAAAGTACAATCATTCAAAGTCCGATCTGATATAAAATTTTGAAAACAAAAATGTACGCCCAATAAGGGACTCGAACCCTTGACCCTCAGATCGCTCATGCTGTATCGCTTAAAAGTCTGATGCTCTACCGACTGAGCTAACCGGGCGCTCTGCATGGCTACGCTATTCGTGCCGACAGAACCCGCGCTAGGCAAGCGAACACGTGTGGATTACATCGATCCCTTGAATTGGACTAAATACATACCACCTGTGGTATAAATTGGATCAATGCATTCCTTCAATGTAGCTGATCTAAATAAAGCACACTGTGGTGAAACTACACACGTTCTCGCCTTGTTTGTAAACCGCTATACTGTGGTGCTTATTTACGATTGCAAACACACATATTGCGCTAGAAAGCAGACAAGTGACAACATCCCTTCTTTCATATAGACCATTTAGCTTTTCTCCCACAGCACAAAACAGATTCATGGTCATAGTCGTATCCCAATGAATAAGATACTAAATACGCTATCTTCCCCGAGCTATGAGTAACCAGTTACACAGTTGAGACTAGCCTAGCTACTAGGCGTTACTGTTTTTTACTTTATTACATACAACTGTATGCCTGCACCTATACTACATAGGGATTTGTGGCCTACTGTTGACTATTTAGTTCACACAATTGCCACACGAAGGGGTTGTACTGGCAGTAATATTTCCAACTACCCTCCTAGTATATGCCTGATCTTAGGATCGGACTTGTGGCGAGGTGACCTATTGTACCACAGATATCAGAGAGCTAAATACTTTTACCAAATCATTCATCCATGCCCACATCAGGGTAAAACGAGCTCACACCTTTATAGAATCACAAATAAAGGGTTTGATGAACCGAGCCTACCCCCTTTGTCCACGCCTCCATGATGCGCTGCTTTTTTAAAAAAAAGTATCTAGCTGATCTGTACGATGGTGCAAGTGTGAACTGCAGAAAAAAAATTAAATTTTTTTTCTCCACCGTTTTTCTACGATGGTGCAAGTGTGAACGGCAGAAAAAAAATCTGCTGTTTTTGGAAAAACGGTAGAGAAAAAAAATACTTTTTTTCTGCTTTTTTTGGAAAAACGCTGGAGAAAAAAAAAGATTTTTTTTCTTCCGTTTCACACTTGCACCATCGTAGATCTGTGATTAGCCTCTGACATAAATAAGGTGCGGAGAGGGGGGGGGGGTGCTATCCTTTTATGACCTGATCTGAATGTTCTTCTCCTCTGGGAAAGCCAAAGATTCTCAAATTTCAGACCCAGATTTTTTTTCTTAAAAAGGGATAGCCCCTCCCCCAGAATATCAAATGTTACGCCTTTAAGTTGCGCGCTCTCTCTCGCAGTCAGGTGGTCGTGACGGTGGCGCCCTCCCATGCCGGAAACCTACGTACACTTCCCCTTGGCAATGCATAGAACACATTTTGTACATCCACTTCCACACATGATATGTGTCATCCTGTTGGGCAATATCTAACGAATGTTATATAGGACTTGTAGATGACATCATCTTCCACTTGAATCAGAATCATGCGATACTGATAGCAAATATCTAACTTCTGTCTGTGAAATTCGAGGCACTTGGACTGTTTTATTTCGACAAAAAAAGTATCGCTAATGTAATATCCAACGTCAGTCTACAGTTGGGCGTATCTATTTTGTATAGTTATATGTATAAGTAAACAAATAGACCTAGGAGTTAAACAAGAGACTTCCAACTCACTCATGTAAATATACTCTCCTTGATTAAACGTAGGAATTGAACACCGCAATAACACACTATACCATGTCATGCAAGAATTCATCACATTACTGAAAACGGTAGAAAGTAACATGAAAAAGCCTGGCTGCTAGGGTACCTGGCTATACTCTGTTTGATATCATCAGGAACATCTACATGTATTTACAGGTCCAAGACGAAACCAACGTCTATCAATCTGTTGCTTTATCTCGCGATAGTGTCAATATTTCAGAAAAAAATCATCTGGAAGGCCTTACTCACATAGCCTTGCCAGTATTCCAACCTGTGCAGCGGTGAAAGAAAATGGCCTTGGCATAAGAACATTTTATGGGTACCCCTCTTGGGAAAGGCCGGGGTAGATCTTGAGATAGGCCACTTACATTAGATCATGACGTGTAGCACTTAATAGACAGACCATTTCGCTTCGTATTTTTTTCAGCAAAAAAAACGTATGCTCATATAAATCTACAAGGTAGCATTTGTATTACAGAGTTGAGTTTTTAAGAATAATCGTTTCATGATACCACTATCTCTTATAAACATGTTTGTCGCAAAATGATTCTCAGACTGTGACAGTGTATTTCTTCACTTTTCATTTTACAAATGACCTGTCTACTATAAATACTGCCAGTTATTCAAGCTTAGTACCTTCTCGTTAGTTATATATAGTCCTGTATTTAGCGTACACGCTATTGATGCTACGAACATCTGTAAAGATTGGCACACATGTTCCTAGAGGTTTGGGGGTAATTTGGGGGGTTACGGAAGGGGGCTGACGACGGGTCCATCTGCTTCCAGTCTTGTCAGAAATAGAGCTGTCAAACTCTGACCGGGCAGCCTTTGTTCTTAATGGCGTCACAGGAGAAAGTCGGTTCAGCGTAAGGGTCGCAACCCGTGGTACGGTCTGTTTTATTCGTACCGAATGGAACCCGAACCAGAATCTTATCACTTGTTGAAAGCTTCATCGACGGAAGATGGGGAAGACCCCCCTTTCCTTCACCCAGCTCATCCATCAATGTCACTGATGGCGGGGAGTGGTAGTGACGTCACACGCCAGCAGAAGATCGGTGGCTTTTTAACTGAGATGTGAAACCACGTTTTTCGTGATAATTTGGTGGGAGTATGGTCTAGTCTAGCTTCTATGCTTTACTTTAAAGGGTAGAGCCTTCACAACCCAGCAGAAGATCGGTGACTTTTTCATTGAGCTGTGAAAGCATGTTTTTCCTGATCATTTTGTGGGAATATGATCAAATCTAACCTAGCTTCTATCCCTTACTGGAAAGGGTAGTGACGTCACACCCCATCAGCAGATCGGTGTCTTTTTCATGGAGCTGTCACGGTGAAACCACGTTTTTCTTGATAATTTGGTGAGAGTGTGTTCTAGTCTAGCCTAGTAGCTTTTCATGCCTTATTGGAAAGTCTAGTGACGTCACACACCAGCAGAAGATCGGTGACGTTTTCATTGAGCTGTGACACCACCAATTCTTGATAATTTGGTGGGAGTGTGGTTAAGTCTAGCCTAGCTTCTATGCCTTACCTTAGATCAACAGCCACTAATCCAAGGCCTTACTGGAATGGTAGTGACGCCACATACCAGCAGAAGATCGGTAGCCTTTTAACTGAGCTATGAGACCACTTTTTCGTTATTATTTGGTGAGACTGAGAGTATGATCAAGTCTTGCCTGGTAGTGACGTCACACACAGAAGATCGGTGTAGAACCACGCGTTTCTTGATAATTGGGTGAGAGTATGGTCAAATCTAACCCAGCTTCTATGCTTTACTGGAAGGGAGAGTGACATCACACGCCAGCAGAAGACCCAGTTCTCTAGTAGTACTTATCCTCCCCGCTAGAGGGAGGCAGTGACACATAAACATACTGCAACTAGGTCAACCACGCCCCTCGCATATGCCATCTATAAAAAGAATGGTGATCTTTTTCAATATGGGTACTCGTTTATACCTAATATCAGAAAGGAAAGATTCCTTTACAGGAAATATAACAGAAACGGTATGGCGAATGCAGCATCTATGTCAGTAATTTTGTAATTGAAGGCTTTATTTTGAGAAAAAATCCCAATCACTCATTACAAAAATAGTGCAGAAATAGTTTTATCATATAGTGCCATGGTACATGCACGTGATAAAGTTGCCAATGACTCGGTATCACCCCAGACACTTTGATCTCCCCCACCTTTGGCCAGTCGCGAGGCATTCTTAATAAGGCAGAACAAAAACGACCGTACGTATTCCAAGTCAATGCTAGGTATGGACTGATTCATAGAAGGTATAATGGAATTCAGTTGCCAGCAACTAGGTGGTGAGTGGCCAAAATAGTTCACAATTGTCTCATCAGGACTCAGTTTGAGTAAAACCTTCAGAGAAAGGGAAGACCAGCTGGTGCCGTCTATCTACCATTACTGGTACTACAACACACTGTTGGGACAACTCAGAAGGGAATGTCAACGTTTAGGGAAAAGAATATTGGTGTACGTTGAACCTGGAGTGGAGGGTAGGAGGGTGTGATTCTGAAATCTCAATAGATGGCGCTGCGGACTGGCGTGAGCCATCCCCACACATAGCGGTGCTGACTGCCTTAACCCATTAATGCTCGCAGCGGCCAAAAGCAGCCTGACAATTTCGATGAAATCTTTTAAGCAAAAGGAAATATGGGAAAAGATTTGAAAGAGAAATGTTGGCCAGGACACTACCAACAACTCTCCTTCAAAGATTTCATAAAACCATTCTGAATTCCAAAGTTATTGTCAAAAGTATTATATATGCAGACGACAGTTTTTTTCTTGTATCTTTTGTTTACTTTATATTTTGTAACCCGTATGATTTTGTAAAGTTGAGGTTCAGTCAATAAACATACCTAACAATACAGTACAATTCTGAATTCCAAAGTTATTGTCAAAAGTATAAAAGATGCGGCAGACGACAATTTTTTGAGGAACCCTTCGTGAGGTGTATTCTCGCGTTGCGGCTGGATCGAGCAGAGGTTGAAGTTAATCAGGAGAGATAGGTAGATAGATAACTGCTCACCGAACACGAGAAACCCTTCCTCGTCCGTCGTCCCCCTCCCCCCACCCGGCCATTTCACACCTGCAAATTGCCGCCACCGTCTTGTAGGCTGTCAGCGCCTCGCTTCCGGCGATGACGGATTACGGTAATAGGAGTCGTAAAGCGGTCGAATTCGCCGTGGAAATAGAGACGTGGTCACTGCAACCTATACGCGCAGTGCTGCCTGAGGAATTCGGGTTTCGATCCGACAAATATGCCTTCGAAGTCAAGAATTGCGTATGTGATTTGATGATGAGATATATGGGAGCCTACTATCACAGAAATGAGTTTCTTTTCCTCATCTGAGGGAGATTTTCCTACTTCTCGAAAATCGACCTATCCACTTTGCTTACTTTCATTAAAATAATTGTTGATGTCCCTTTTATGTTCAGTTTTAATATAATGAATCCTACCTTTATATCAAACATTACTAACATTTAACCTGGGTATATATTTACCACGTTCAATCACGAAAGCAATTCTATTCTTCTCTATTCTTCTCTGTAGAACTTCCATAATTTGACCACATGTATCCACTGAAAAAATCTCGATTCCACATAACTGTTAGATTTATGCTGGCTTCACTTCGCATATCAACTTATTCTTTTGTCCGGTTTCAATCAAGTCAGGCTAGTATTTTCAAATAAGAGCTGATTCACTCATAGACCCTTATGCTGCTGGTGGCTAATTTGTACAATAGAAAACAATGCAAAAAATCTAAAAAAGGAAATGACTAAAACCCTGGCAAATGGGTACTCATCTGAGAGTAAGTTTGCGAGAGCCATCCAATGAATACCCACATGACAAGTATGTCTTTAATACATACACTTACAAACATGAAATTAATGGTTACCTAGATAAAAACCATTTGCGGCTAATAAGTATCTATATATCATAAATATCCTTTCAAGAAAGAAATACATACCATATCAATATGTTAAAAGATAAATCCTGTAACAGTGTTATTCATAGTTTGTCTTAGATTGTGAAGGGGTTTTCTGACCGCCTGGAAAGCAGTTGTAGAACTGAATCAAGTTAGGCTTATCTGCAAGTATGCAATGTAGACTAAATATAGAAGAAGTGGAAAAGCGCATAGCCTATCGCTAGGCTGATGGTTGAGTTTGATGCATAGCCAGTTTGAGTGGCAATAATCTTATAACTCCATATTCGTCCCCGGGGGCTAGTAAGATCACCTCCTTTCCCCGCCCACCCTTCCCCGTGGGTCACACACCATGCGGAGAGGCAGCGACTCTTCGAGACACTTTACTTATCACATGAGAAGTATACAAAACACTACAACACGCACTTGAAAGTCCTAATTAAAGTCGCGTCGGCCATGTTGTTTGGGCTGTCAGAGTGGTATTATCGTGTTGGTCCTGATTACGGAACAGTTTGCCCAATGTAACGCGACTCGAGATGAACCGATGCTATTAGGTTCCCTCATGAGGAAATGTTGCAAGTCTCAGGAACACGGAAAGGCTTTTAGCGCGACAAGCAGGGGGCGCTGGCAAAGCCGATTTTGACAGGGTTTGGAGTATACCACGAGCTCTCTCTCCCTCTCTCTCTCATCGAGAGATGTGTGGTTGTGTGGTTGTGTGTTTGCGGCAAGGAAGCTCGTTGCGGCTATCCTGTCCTAACGCCTATCCGCTGACTAATGGCTATTTCATAGCACTGTATGGACGTAAAGCGTAGAGTAGAGTTCAAATTGCAGAATAGAATAGCAAACACAATTAGGACTAGATTAATAAGAAGTATGAAGAGAGTAGCAAGACAGCATACCATTTCCCTACATAGGCGTGCACGCACACACACGTACATACATACATACACACATACATACATACATACATATATATATATATATATATATATATATATATATATATATATATATATATATATATATATATATATATATATATATATATATATATATATATATATACATGTATATATATATATATATATATATATATATATATATATATATATATATATATATATATATATATATATATATATATATATATAAATATATATATATATATATACATATATATACCCACTAACGCCCACTAGCTCACAAAGTATTACTCCAAATAGAAATACGAAAGGTTAAATCCCATAATCTGACTATCCAGCGACAATTCTATACTCAAGTCTGTAGCAAGGAGCTCTATCTATGTGTTTCTTTACAGCAAAGTAATAAAGATGAGTGTTTTCAGAATATGTATGCTAATCATCTGTAGTTGTCACAATGGATGATCGTTTTGACTGGCTTGGAGAAAGAAGGAAAGGATAGCTTCCTTATGTTTCTATAAACGTGTATTGTTTCGTCTCATCTTACAAGGAGTCTCGCTACTACTATATCTGCTTCAACTCCTACTAATAATGCTGCTACTATAACTACTACTACTACTACTACTACTACTACTACTACTACTACTACTACTACTACTACTACTACTACTACTATACTACTACTGCTGCTATTTCAATAGTTAATTTTTTTATTATAGGTCTAAATCAATATGGATATACATATTACAAAAACATCAAAATATACACATTCAACATACAGACCATCCCCCATAGAGTTATCCGTCATTTACACAAATATCTATTGATCATCCCTAGGTGATGTAACATTCATCTCCGCATGATGAACATCAGTTTAAAAATCAGCTTCAAGGCATTGCATGATACGCTTAGTTCATCTCTGGTTTAGTTAATTCAGAGCTTCATATTCAATGAAGACCACTACTACTACTACTACTACTACTACTACTACTACTACTACTACTACTACTACTACTACTACTACTACTACTACTACTACTGATTCTTCTACTTCTTCTTCCTCATCTTCTTCTTCTTCTACTACTACAACTACTACTACTCCTTCTATTGCTACTTCTACTACTACTACTACTACTACTACTACTAATACTACTGATTCTTCTTCTTCTTTTTCTTCTTCTTCTTCTTCTTCTTCTACTACTACTACTACTACTACTACTACTACTACTACTACTACTACTACTACTACTACTACTACTACTGATTCTTCTTCTTCTTCTTCTTCTACTACTGCTGCTGCTGCTGCTGCTGCTGCTACTGCTGCTACTACTACTACTACTACTACTACTACTACTACTACTACTACTACTACTACTACTACTACTACTACTCGGTAAACATACTAGTAGTGGCTTCAACTTTCCCACGGTATTTATCAACCCCAGCCAATATTTCAATCAAGCTGGCACTAATAGTATTATGTTGCAAGTATGACATTTAATAGATTAATAGAGACGTCATGTTATAACTAGATGTCTTGTGTGTGTTAATTTAGCAGACAGCATCAATTATTTCCGCATCGCATGATGACATGACTTACCTGGCCACCACGTTGTGGAGTAGCAGCTTTGTAAAATGTCAACTGTTACTATCATCCATACTAAATTGTTGCCCGACCAGCTAGTACATACTGCACTGGGATGCCTCCATTCTCGACATCACGGTATTTCATAGTGCTACTGGTATATGTAAAGCTGCTGTGGCATGTTTGGCTGAACATGGCCATACGGTGATGAGTTTCTCACATGGACATGCACTGTTACCTGCTATTATATATAGGGAAATTGCCTAGCTCTGTTTCCGGTATTGTACGGTACGGGCTAGACTGGGTCTATTAACAATGGAATTTATAAAAACAAATGGATGAAATTTAACGTTTACCTTATTAATAAATGTCATTGATCAATAAACGCAGGAAATGCCTGTATGAGAGAATGATATCGGACAAAGAAGTTATTTACACGTACTCGCACGCATATACACGTACACACATATATATATATATATATATATATATATATATATATATATATATATATATATATATATATATATATATATATGTGTGTGTGTGTGTGTGTGTGTGTGTGTGTGTGTGTGTGTATACGTATGTGTGTGTGTGTGTTTTATGTATATGTGTGTGTGTGTATTTTAAAATGAGGCACTGATGAAATAATTATATAACTTGCTCTTTCACTTTCGAATCGACATCGCCTAAGAAACCATTTAAATTAAGCAACAACATTGGAAAAAGTTTTTAGTTCTAGTGGGCGAACTTTTTGGATTTAATAATTCATACCATTTCACTGTAGTATATTTCTTGATTCTGACATTATAGCCCATTCAATCCAAGCGGTCATGTTATCGTTCGTTGTCTCTGTGCTTCATAGTGAGGAAAATAGAGAATTTAATCATCTAGGCCCTATGAAGCCTCGTTCACGAACTTCGGTTTGACTTATATAAGTGCTGTTGTTTAGAGAAAGCCAATAAGGAGGAATTTCACAGTTTATTGAGTAGTTCCTAATGGTTGATTTGTCACTGTACTCTATTTAAGATATGTTGTTCTGCAAATAAATATACGATGAAATACTTACAAAACTGGAAATATATCTCTGAAGAAAGCATTACTTATATATATATATATATATATATATATATATATATATATATATATATATATATATATATATATATATATATATATATATACTAGTATATATATATATATATATATATATATATATATATATATATATATATATATATATATATATATATGTGTGTGTGTCAATGGAATAGTCTGTTTAATATATTTTATTTTATTTTCGAAGTAACTGTATTCTTAATTGTCCAGCTGTACACAAACGTGAGGACAGTTGCCACAAAACTTATATTTTAGGATTTCATGCTATAAAGGAACTCGTAGAAGCATTACTTAAGACACTGATATGGGTATGTACTGTATTTTGAAACATATATATATATATATATATATATATATATATATATATATATATATATATATATATATATGTATATATATATATATATATATATATATATATATATATATATATATATATATATATATATATATATATATATATATATACATATCAGTTTGTGACAAATGGAAACAATGTTGTCGTCAAAAGTGGCTGAAAATATATGTACGATTTCCTCACAGTGGGCCTGAAAAATCCAGAAATCCTCACGACATCTTTCTTGTTTCTGTCCACAGGGTCAGGATTTAACATGTTCGCCATATGGTTGTAGCGATTTCGGAATAACCTTAGAATAACCTTAGCACCTTCCAGGAGTGAACTCCACGTTCTATCTCCTGTATATTCCATTGGCAAACACCATCTCCCCCTTCATAAAATTCATGGAAAAATACCTCATCAAATATTTTGAAAAAAAATACCAGTCGTCAAGAGGGCTCTACAACGCCAAAAATCTTTTATCTGGAATTCTTCATGTCAATCTTGTCGTACAACTCTGGAGAGGCAACTGTGTGATCGGGCTTTGTTTTCTCACCTTTATAAATTACACCTGCGTTGGCCAAATCGACATCAAAGACTTGGTGCAATTTATCAGCAGGTAGGCTGGACCTAGTGGGGGAGAGTACAGGTAATACGACTAGGGGTGGGCGGGATTAGCGTCAATAAAAGCACAATTTGTTGAGCACCAGATTGTCTTTCTGTGCAACAATGCTATTTGTTCCCGATAGCATCGACTGAAATGAACCTCCTGAGACATACACATAGTTTACATACCTTCAACAATACATTTCATGATAGTATCATCGCAGCGTAAAGCTGGAAATTAAATAGCTAACATCCATCCTTCACAAAGCCAAAAGATAGGAATCACTCGGGCCTAAGCTTACAGTGTAGGGGAGCAAATAGTTTACATGGTTTTTGCCCTTGTTTTGATACTATCTGCGGGTCGGTCTCTGTCTGCCCATTAACTCTACCTGTTAATTAACATGGCGCGCTCTCTAATCAAGGCCAGATCTCTGATGTCGCCACAAGATGGCGAGATCTCGTTTTGGTATCCATTAAAGCGAACCCCTCTCAGGGCATTAGAAAGTGCGGAAGAAAGGGGTAATTGTTAGTGTACTTCACCAAATAGGTATTATCGCCTGAATGGGCTTATCTTGATTAGAAAAGGCCATCTTAATGTGGGCGTCTTACCTGAAAGGTAAAATGCTAATGAATGCTTATTGCGCGTGAGGGTTCTTATTGATGGCGTCCCCTGACTGCTTCTATACGGGTTATTATTAGATATTGAGACCTCTACCACTATTTGCAAGCTATACCTTAAGTAATAATTAGTTACCGTAACACCTAAAAGTCCCTGATTTATATATATATATATATATATATATATATATATATATATATATATATATAATATATATATATATATATAATATATATATATATATATATATAATATATATATATATATATATATATATATATACTAGTATTGCATGTGGGTGTTTGCTCTTAACTCATCCGTGCCTAGTTGTTTCCTTGACAAGTGACGTTTGGATCTATGATACTTTTGATAATAACTTTAGAGCTATGCATAGATTAGGAAAGTATTTAAAGGAAAGTTGTTAGTAAGTTACTGATCAGCATTTCTTCTACACATATTGTTCTAAATATTGCTTTGTAAGAGAGATATCATCAAAATCGCCAGTTGGTTTTGACCATTGCAGACATTGATTCAAAGACAAGTGCCATTTTGACATTGAGAATAAAGAAAGTGAAGTCTCAACGAAGAGCCGTTCTTCTGTCTAAAATATTAACTACCAATAAAACTGTTCATGTACAGAATGGAACCCGTCTAAAACAACTTGTATTAAAACACATAGTTTGACGTCAAGTTTAAATGCCTGCTTAACCTACTACAAGCAAAATTAGAAGACTCGAAATCATAGACTGCTTTTTTTGCTTTTTTGTTTAACAGTTCCAGAGCTAAAGGCTGTCTGTAAAATAAAGGTCAGTTTTATGAATTAATTTGTATTGAATTGTGCGAGTACCGGTATCACTGTACGGCACGATTTATACCATTGTGGAGTAACGGGATAAACTAACCTTTTATAAATGAATGATATGAAAATCGGGAATCCTTTCTCGTAAACAACTTTATTAAAAAAGAAGATTGCTTTGTGCTTTAAAAACACGAAGTAATAAACGTTTCCAAGTACGTTTTCATTCAAAATGATATTTCAAACACGATCTTCATTCGTTGGTGTGGAGTTACATGGTGTAACATTGACTTGTTAGTCAAATGTCTCTTTCAGCTAAACAAATATACACCACCCACAAACACACCTAGGTACACGATTCACATTCAAGTCACCAGCCTGACATAGCATTTGTACACATTATAAGAGAGCCTTTTTGATACACATTTGATGTAGAATCAGGCCTGCTATCACGATCTACCTATGAATATTACTTCCAGTGCTGAGGCTACTTTCGTAACACAGGGATCCATTTTTTTGAAATGTTGGTATCCATAGGATAGCTCACTGATTACTCTCCGAGGAGTACCCATGTGTCAGAGTTTCAGTATTTTTTCAGCTTTTTCGTATAGGCAAAATAAGCCACCGCCAGCACCAAACATCTTTTAATACATCACAGTGAGGGATGTGATGGAAGAGTGCTTTTATGTTCCTAAAATAAAATGCTTATTCCATACTATTTGCCTTTAATCAAAACATACTTACTAGTCATGTTTGTTATACACTTTATCTTCGGTGATCCTATGTTTGTAGCCAAATAAGTGTTTCTCATTTCATGGATCTATTATTTAAGTTCTTTTGAGTTCTCTGTCTCCTGTAGTCATTTTGGTTCCGAACTTGGGTTTCTCTATGAAATCTGTACGTTTTTTATTTCTTCGTTCTAAGTTCAGTTTTTGTAAACACATAAATCCAGGTAAACGTACCATTACTACATGCCTAACATGATGATGATGGTGATGATGATGATGAAGCTGATGATGATAATGATGATGAAGATGCTGAAGGTGATGATGATGATGATACTACTACTACTTCTACTACTATATACTACTACTATTACTACTACTACTTCCAATAGCAACAACAACAACAATAATCATCATCATAATAATAATAATAATAATAATAATAATAATAATAATAATAATAATAAAAATAATGATAATAATAAAAATAATAATAATGGTAATAATAATAATAGTAATAATAATGATATAATAATGATAATAATAGTAACAATGATATACTACTACTACTAATACTACTACTACTACTACTACTACTACTAATAATAATAATAATAATAATAATGATAATAATAAAAGTGATAATAATAATAATAATAATAATAATAATAATAATAATAATAATAATAATAATAATAATAATAAATAATAATAATAATAATAATAATGATAATAATAATAATAATGACCCGTTATTGTACTCAACAACTGACATTTTTTCAAAATTCTTTCCCCATTTCCACTGCTTCCCCAGACAAAAATCCACCGTTCTCTTGTAGGCAAGATCAAAGACAAACCCCTAGATCTGGAGTTGAGTGGTCCTGTCAATGTTGGATATCTAAACTAACATGTGTCCTGGACAGAGCTAGTACCTGGTATTTGTTTGGACATTAGTTATAGGGCAAGGTGTTTGGTGGGCGGAGTTCCCTTGAGAAATTCTGGTCACGTGGGCATGTGATCAAGAAATAAACTATTCCAAGAATGTAGACCAGTGTGACATTTCAAATTGATTGATTGATGTTTTTTTGTTTTCTGCAACGTGTGGAATTGGATTTTCTTTAGAATTCTGATCATGAAGAATTGATATTTGAATTGGATTTTAGTTTTAATTGGGATTTAAGTAACATACAGAAATAATCTTAGATGCTTGTCTCTATTGTTGGATTCTTAAAAAATGATTGTTTTGTTTCAATGCTTTTATTCTGAAAATTCATGTTTTAGCAGTAATTTCCCATGTTTCCTTATGTACATCTTCAACGTATCTGTTTATAACAGATGAATAGAAAAATATCCAATGGCGCTATATTGAGTAGGATGACCCCCAAGGACCTAAACTATTTGAAAAAAGCTCTTATGGACACACATTGTATTCTAATGAGTTATGGGATATATGGGAATATGCATTGTACGTTTTTCACTCATTCGCGCGCTCTCTCTCTCTCTCTCTCTCTCTCTCTCTCTCTCTCTCTCTCTCTCTCTCTCTCTCTCTCTCTCTCTCTCTCTCTCTGTGAATTTCACTCCTACCTATTCCTCTTTCTGGTAACAGTCCCCTTCATGTTTCTCTTGCTATGGATATGTTTTATTATCAAAGTCTGTCCATCTTTGATGTTCTGACACCTCTGTATATGTTTCCCCTGTTCTCACTAATAGTGTGAACATACATTGACATGTCCAGTTTCCCCCGAAACATGGTCAAACCCCTGCTTGCAAGATAAAACGGCATCGACATAACTTCTACAATACAATACAATCATAGCGGTCGCAAAATGGACTGTCCACTATCCCATAATCCCCTTATCCATAATTGTATTGACAGCTTGAACCTAGATGAAACATAGTCCAGTGGGACTCTGCTCAAACCAATTAAGATAAATTGAAAAATATGTCCCGTACAAATATGTTCAATTGATTATTCGCTGTGTGTTCAGCGAAGGAGGTGTACTTTGATATCCGATTGACATATGTTCCCGTGTTTGTTCTGACCGGTGTCCAGTGGTTAAGGTTTAGTGGTCAGTTTCCCAGCTTACACGACACCCTGCTGCTTATCGCCTGTTTAGTTTAGATCTGCTGGCTGTTATGATAACTTATCGCGCTGTTTGTATGTGCACCTGTGCGCTGTAACGTAAGGGTAGGACAGAGGTGTGGGAGGGGTGGAGGGGGGGGGGGGGGGGGGCAGGTAGGGGGGCAGCTTACCCCATCTTCATCCATCCATTTTTTTTTATTTTTTTTTGGGGGGGGGGGGGGGGGTAGGTAGGGGGCAGCCTACCCCAATTTCATCCATATGGTTGTGTGGTAGGCAGATATCATTTGAATTTGAAGAGTTTTTATTTAACGTAAGGGGTAGGGGAGGGGGGGGGGGGGGCAGCATACCCCATGTTCATCCATATGGATGTGCGGTAGGAAGAAATCATTTGATTTTGGAAGGGGTGCTATTTAAACATATTTTCAATGTATTGTCTATTTATGCATGTATTTTCATGAACAAATTCAAATATACTAAAACTAAGGTACTTCCCAAGATTATGAGTAGCGTGCATTTTGTTCCTAAATATATTTCCGGTACAATTCCTGTATATGTGTGCATGAATTTCTATGAAAAAATACCACAATTTAGTCCTGAATCCAAGGTACTCCCAAAAGCCAACTTCGCAATATTGTCATATGGAACACGTTCATATTTATAGCTTTCATAGAATATAGACTCTGTATGAATTCGATGAAACGTGGACATGAATTATTAGACACACGTATCAAGTTCTGGTTGTTTTTCAGAAAAAATGTCCCTCCCTCTAAACTGTACATGTCCAGAATATGTTGCAAGAAATGGAATACACGATCCCCTAACATTGTTATTACTCCCAAACAGTGCTCGAAAAAGGACGTCGATAATGATACCGATCCCATTATTTTTATCAAAAACGATAACATTACATTGGTGATGAAAGGATACCATATCCCTGTTCAACACATCAATTATTGTTCCGACTATCACAAGATAATTATGCTGACAGTTCGATGTTTGTTGTCATGAAAGTATGATACGGTCAGGCACATACCATAGAGCCATAGGAACAAAACCTATCTACAAACCATCGTTGAAAAACGGTTGCGAGTGAAACAAATTGAATTCTCTGTTTGCTCCCTATGTCCACAAGCTCACCGTATACATATATATATATATATATATATATATATATATATATATATATATATATATATATATATATATATATATATATATATATATATATATATATATATATATATATATATATATACATATATATATGTGTGTGTGCGTGCGTGCGTTCGTGCCTATGTATATGTATGTATGTATGTATGTATGTATGTATGTATGTATGTATGTATGTATGTATGTATGTATGTATGTATGTATGTATGTATGTATGTATGTATGTATGTATGTATGTATGTATGTATGCATATAACATACATTGGAATAAAACTTAATTTACAAGTTGTTCATCAAGCCGATGAGCAGCACAATGCTACCGAACCTTCCCCCGCGAGGTAGTTTTATGATTTAAGATAAACGCTTGTCACAATCCACACCCGGGTATGCGTTGCCCTTTGTGGGTATTAGTATGGCCAGTGTCACCCTGCCACAATCACTTATCAGTGTAGATATCCACCAGTACATTCTATTTTACACCCGTCAGAGGCGTGCTCCAAGCCAAAAACACCCACTTGATTTGATTAGAAAAGTTGGCAGGTTTTAGTGTCTGATATGACATAAATTTGTGTTTGTATCAGTTTGCTTTTTGTCTGGTCCGTTTCAATATCTATTATGCAAGTCATTCCCAAGGTGCCCAGTGGCTCTGGCTGGTATGCTGTTATTAAATATATAATTTCTCTTTGTAATTCTCCAAGAAATGATTGTTTTCATTGCTACAAAATAAGTTCTTATTTCAATCAGAAAGCGAATGATATGCATGAAATGGTCTGATAAATAAATTACGTTTTTACAACAAAACTGGCATCTCATTCACATATACATGGTAATTGTTATAGGAATTTATTTTACATGCAACAATTAGTTACAAGAAAGCAATGCTCATCGGCGTATTGTATAAAAGTGAAAAAAAAAAAGGCAATATGGAGACATTTTAGAATTTTTTTGTATGTCATATGCACGTATATCATATGTATATATATATATATATATATATATATATATATATATATATATATATATATATATATATATATATATATATATATATGTATATATATGTGTGTGTGTATGTATATATATGCACT
>OZ012688.1:27333161-27351579 GCA_963942565.1 Maea johnstoni
CCATGTTTGTAGAGCTTAAGATAGAGTGGTATTAGGTAACGGTTTCATGTGATGAATGCACCCCAACCCCACTGAAGGTTGTGGTAGTGCATTGGTTCCTTTTAGTTGGCATCTACTGTCATAGTCCTATCAGAATTATATAAATTATCCCGTTGCAAATTACACATATTAGAATTCGCATTCCCTTGTGGTTTAGCATCAGGTCAAAGTTTTTTGCGAAATATATATATATATATATATATATATATATATATATATATATATATATATATATATATATATATATATATATATATATATATATATGTATATATATATATATATAGCTCACACAATCACAGGACCTGCTTACCTGTATGAATCAACTATACTGGCCAGTTCGTTCCTTAAAATCAATTAACAACACACAACAAGTCGACAGAAATTCCATGAAACTCCAAAGCATCATCACAGACTTATCTTTGCCTCAGTAAAAGGGCCGATGTGTCCCAAACTAATGACCTACGCATCACTGTCATGATACTACTGATTGGGACTTTTAAATGATAATGATAATATATAAAGAATATGGCACTAAGTGAAACGAATGCAAATATTGCTGAATAAGACTGAATTCATGGACATCCTCAATCTTTAACTGATATCGATAACAGCAATTTCCATAACTGCAAATGTGCATCAACATCAATTTACTGAAAATCCAACGACTTTTCTATATCTCTAAGTTTATTATTTGGTATATTCCTCCACGACTTTTTAAATTCATTTAACACTATCGAATTCCCTGTAGAGAATAACACTCTCCTAATGGTGATTCATTCTCTGACAGATCTGTTCTGATTAGTAACTCTTTAAGAGATTAAGTGATGACCTTGTTTGAAAACCAATTAATGTGATCTTTTATGGTGTTAGAGGTCTGTAACGCATCGGTAGTTTTTGACTGATTTGCAGGCCCACTAGCTTACGAGCTTTCTAGGTAATTACAAAATTCGTTGAGATTCACTGCATATCGTTTTCAGTTATCAGACAAATGGGGATGATTCCGTTTCAAAGCTTGAGTTTTGATTGTTTGTGAATTAATGGCCCGTTAACTCATTTTCGAAATGACACTCCAGTGGATGATGGGTAAACGCTGTTTTAAGCTCACTGTCTAGGAAGGGGGGGGGGGGTATGTGGACTATTGTCTGAAATGTGGGAAGGAGGGGTTCAGTACATGCATTTCGGTATTTCTCTATTAATAAATGCCACATCATAGGAGCCTGTAAGAAGGACATAAACCCAAACTTCGAAAACCATATATATATATATATATATATATATATATATATATATATATATATATATATATATATATATATATATATATATATGCTTATATATATATATATATATATATATATATATATATGTATTTATATATATATATATATATATCATGGTTGAATGGTTGATCGTACTACAAATAGATTTCTATTCATGGTAAACACATGTTTTGATACACGCTCCAATTGAAATTCAGTTGAAACTCCAAGGTGAAATTCTGTCACAACTGACTGAAAACGGTAGTATGTTCGAAATGTGCAACTATACATGAGAGAATTTTATTTTATTTCAAAATTTAATATTTTGAATATTACATTTGTTAAACTATTTCCTGTGAAAATAGTTACAAATATGTATGTCAATTGTGCGTGTAAGACAGGGTATGTGTTACAAACATTTCTTTTTCACAAAAAGATATTAATAACCAGTTGGTCCGGTATAAGTAACATCCATATAGTCACAGGAAGTGGCACGAGTATGTGTAACATATTTGTTTATCCGATGAAATATACTCCTTCCTTAAGGCAATGAACGATCTGTAACTTCAAAGCCACATGCAGTATATATATATATATATATATATATATATATATATATATATATATATATATATATATATATATATATATATATATATATATATATATATATATATATATATATATATATATATATATATATATATATATATATATATATATATATATATATATATATATATATATATATGTATATACGTTGATATATACCAAGTACACACTGGTTACTGAGCTAGTGGGTGATATATCCGAGTCCCTGCATTCTTTCTGTGCATGCAAGAAGATGCTGATTGTCATATTCTGTCATTTACGATTTTTCCCGTTGTCATGCCTATTCTTTCAGGATGAAGCATATCTTTTTGCTTGTGCCACGCTTTGGTCATCAATCATGTGTCGCGATTTTTCCACACCTACAATAATTGAAAAAATAAGTAATTGAGTATGTTATACACTTGAGGAAGGAATGTACAAAGGGAATGGTATACAACCGATTTCAAGAATAAAGAAATATAAATATCGCAAATATAGAAAACAAACCTTGTGATCGGATTGCCATACATTATATATGGAATGAATATGTTCAAGTAAGATAGAATTAAATACGGGATACAATCAACATTTAAAGCACGATTAACAACACAGGGTATTTGAAATGTTTTATAAGTGGTGTGCAACTCGGATGAATATACACATGAGAGAGAGAGAGAGAGAGAGAGAGAGAGAGAGAGAGAGAGAGAGAAGAGAGAGAGAGAGAGAGAGAGAGAGAGAGAGAGAGAGAGTGTGTTTTGGTTATGATCTTTACCTTTTCAAATCATTCGAGAAAGGAAGGAAGAATCGGAACATGGTCTTAGTGGGCGCATTGCTGTTCATCGCGGCTCTGACTTTGGAATGACCCTGCACTTCAGTGTTTGGTGGAAAATGAGTTTCACGTGAGTTATGTTGTGTCCATGGTTACAGTTACTAGGGGAGAAGAAAAACAACTGGAAGAAAATAAAAAATAACCGTTAAAATCAATGGCATTAAGTTGATATACATGAATTCTACATTTCGTAAAAGCATGAAAAAGTATTTATTGTCTCGCATGTTTAACTTAAGGATTAGTTCACAAGAAATTTAGCAAACTTTTAAAGCACAACTACTAACTAGAGATGAATATTTAAGGATAACCGATAGAGAATAGTGCATATAACTTACAATTGCATGTATTTATAAATATCAAAAATATAAAATGAAACAAAATGGGGTTTAGGAGTTTGTAGGCTATTTGGTTTATTCTCAGTCCCTTTGATATTTGAATAAATACACTTATCACCGAAAATGTTTTTCTGTTTTTTCACATCAACTTAAATATCCCTTTTAGTGCAGATTGATAGAATCTGGGCCCAATGATAAACCATAAGACAACATAAAATCTCTCAAAGGAATCCAACAAGATAATACTTACATGTACAGCTAGAAGTCCCATGTCAATAATACATCGCAGGATTTAGTTTACCCCTGTTAATCTGAAATAAATAAATCAATAGATAAGAAACTCGTTTAAAACCACGCTTTTCTGGTTTAAGGTAATATGTGATATGGAGTCTGAACTTGTGCATTAAACCGTCACAATAAGATAGCTCGATAAAACCAAATCAATTGAAGCACAGATTACTTAGTCCTACCTTTAAGAAGTTTAATTCAATGCATAACCATCCCCCACTCTCCATTTAATGTCGAAAAGCTTGGCTAACGGAATGTGTTGATATGCGATTTTTATTTAACAACATCATCAGCTGCTGCTGTTTCAACCACCACCACACCAATAGACACAGCAACTATTTCTTCCTCTTCTACTACTACTCCTCCTACCACCAGTACTACTACTACTACTACTACTACTACTACTACTACTACTACTACTACTATTTCTTCTTCTTCTACTACTACTACTACAACAACTATCAATACTACTACTACTGCTGCTACTACTTCTACTACTACTACTACTACTACTACTACTACTACTACTACTACTACTACTACTACTACTACTACCAATGGGGACACAGTATTGAAAAGTTACCAACCTTACCTTTTCGTAACTGGCTTGAAAGCTGTTTTCTCGTCGTCATTGTTTTCTTGGTGCGAGAAACCATTCGCGAGTCCATTAGATAGTTTCTGCAGCGCCCCCGCGTGAGAGTAGCCATAAGAGTTCGTCAAACTATACTGAGGCCTGCTGTGTGCGATAGGTGGCGCTGCAGAGCTAGTATGAATATTCCTAATATAGTTATTGGTCGACGTGGTCGCCGTATTGTTGTGATCCATTTGGTTAGTTATCGAGCTGATCGCACTGAGTCCATAGGCCGGATGGGAGGGTAGCGACAACCCCGACCGGGACACCCCCTAGTGAGGGTTGTACCCGCTTCCGTCCACCATTGGCGTAAACTGTTCATTGCGGAAGGGTAAGAAGTTGGTATTTGCCCAGGTTTTACCGTGAATTGCATGGGTAGTCCTATAGGGGATCTCCGGTTCGGAGGGGGGCTACAAGAGGTCGCTGTGTGCGCTAGGGACCATATCTTGGGTTTTGCACACGACTCCAGGGTGCTAGGTAAGATGGTTGGAGAAGAGGGTGAGGGTGCGTCGTTGCTGTTACAGCTTGTATCGTTCCCGGGTGTCGTGGGTTCCGAGAGGGCGGTGACCCTGTGCGTGGAGGAACCCGTCAAACAGGGTACCGAGTGCAGTGGGCTCGGTGAGAGTCGAGGGGTTGACATAATGTTCACATCTTCGCTGCTCTCATCTATCATGTCCACGCTGCCCTTCTTCCCTGCTCCTCCTATCTCTGGCTTTAACAGGTCATCATCGAGACCCAGGTCGATCTCTGCAAAGAAAAGGCCACGAAAACATAAATACAGGTGTCACGAGCCATATCCAAGTCAATCAAGCAATATGATACATAAAGTAATGGCTTGAAATACAGACAGACCGTGTGAGATGTTTAGGTGTATGTATTATAAAGGTAAAGGTATTCGGTGTATAGTCTTGTATCCACCGAAGTGCTCACACGACCTTCCTCCCCTAGCAGGCACTGTACATACAGAAACCATTTCAATCCCCCGGGGGATATTCCAGAGCAACTGGCAGCATATAGCGCACACACTCTAAGCACTGCCTTATTTATGCTAGGTACCCATTTTGCAGCTGGGTAGACTGAAGCAATATGGAATAAACTGTTTTGCCCAAGAACGACCAAAGTGGCCGGGAATCGAACCAGCGATCTCTGATTACTAGTCCGACACCTAACCAACTGAGCTACTATGTCTGTGTGGTTATATATATATATTTATATATATATATATATATATATATATATATATATATATATATATATATATATATATATATATATATATATATATATATATATATATATATATATATATATATATATATATATAACCACATAAACATAGTAGTATATATATATATATATATATATATATATATATATATATATATATATATATATATATATATATATATATATATATATATATATATATATATAGTCTGAAATACAGAAATACAAAATAATTCGAGATTGAGAAAAAGAATTGAAAACATCGGTAGAGGTGAATTAAAGGCTTGCATACTTTAGTAGCAGTATAAAGCATAGCATAGTATATAGGCATGATAAAACAAACAGATTGAATATATTATAAAACTAACTTCATGGCTTATTTGTAAATACGTGTTATACCCAGTATCCACAAATAGGTCGAGCTTTTCCCACCTTGATCTGATTATTTTTCATTCATACACTTTGCATGTTTGCATTTCTTAAACATCAGCATCTACAACATCCCAATAACGTGACATTTGCGATCCCCTGTTATGATACCTATGTAGTTTAGCCCATAAAGGCATACCTACTATTCAACATATATATAAAGAGTGAGTGTCGTATTTGTGGTCTAATGTCTATTCAGGTCAGACGCCCTAGCCGCACACATTATCATGAGCTATACTTGTTACGCAGCAGTTACGTACAGTACTTCCCTATCACGTCTAATCACCGATCTGATTCTTAGCATAGTTAATCATTGAACACCAATTTACTACCATGGGTCCACGCAGGTGTTGCGACCTGTACACCTTCTCCCTCTAAGGAATGTCATTGTACCCTGACAAGCAGTAAAAGCATGGCAAAAATACGTGAGAGTGCACAGGGAATTCGTGTAAAAAGAGCTAGATGTTTTAATGATGCTGGCTGTTATTATAATGGTAATGACAAAGCAAATGCTAAAGGTCAGAGCATGTTATTTACAGTATTGCTGTTGTTGTTTTTATTCCAGTAGTAGTAGTAGTAGTAGTAGTAGTAGTAGTAGTAGTAGTAGTAGTAGTAGTAGTAGTAGTAGTAGTAGAGGTAGTAGTAGTAGAGGTACAAGAAGAAGAATCAGTAGTAGTAGTAGTAGTAGTAGTAGTAGTAGTAGTAGTAGTAGTAGTAGTAGTAGTAGCAAAGATGTTTATCCACCTTTGGTAGTAGTAGTAGTAGTAGTAGTAGTAGTAGTAGTCGTAGTAGTAGTAGTACTAGTAGTAGTAGTAGTAGCAGCAGTAGAGGTACAAGAAGAAGAATCAGTAGTAGTAGTAGTAGAAGTAGTAGTAGTAGTAGTAGTAGTAGTAGTAGTAGTAGTAGTAGTAGTAGTAGTAGTAGTAGAAGAAGTACAGTAGTAGCAATAGTAGTAGTGGTTGATATTACTAATGTGTTGCCGTTTGTATCATAGGTGTTACTGAATTGAATATGAATCCTTTCATAAGGCGATCCCATGTTATTTCTTGTATAGTTTATAGTTTGCGATGGAAGTGCAGGTTAAGATGTGATTAAATGTGCACCCTATGGTATAACATAACAATTAAAATTTAGGGTCGTGTTTAATGCTACATTATTATCATGAAAACATTGTTTCGCCGACGACTTCAATGACACTAGGTGCAATTCTTATGAACATCAGCTGTAAATCTAACAGATGATGTAATATAAACGCCTTTTTTCTCTGTAACACAGGGGCTATAGCAGCTGTAAGCTTGCCTGTACTTATCTCCATATAAACATGGTTTCGCCTTATGTAACACGACGACACTGGAAAATCGATAAAAAATCTCAACTTATCAAATACAACTATTGAAAATTGAGGCTGGTCGTGTTAGTGGCTCAGGGCGCTTTCCCGACTCGATAGAAGTCTAGCCAAGAAATCATATTCACATTATTTTCCCAATCAAAACGTTTGTGGAGTTTCACTACAAAGTATGCACAACTGTGCAGTGTGGACAGTGATGTAAGTGCAACCTGAATTCTAGCATCTTTAAAAAAAGTCTAAAAATTTATAATTTAATACACAACACATTCCCTTCTTTTTAAATATAAGCAAATCATCAACGACGACAATTCATTTGCGTGTAGGTATATAACCCGAACAAGTTTCAATGATACCAACGTCCTAAAATTAAGGTGTAAACATAGTTATCTACACTGAAAAAACAACAACAAAGGACGTTGTTGTTGTGTTTGCGTCAGAGCAATGTAGATATAAACACTGCTATTAATATAAGTCGTTCGGGAATGCGACAAAACAGGTATGGACATACTTATCACCTCGAATGTGTGTAGTAAAAGTGGCATGTTTTTGTTGTCCGCTAATGTTTCGGGCTAGGTTTTATGATACCTTGGAAAAGTCAAAAGTAAATAAATAGATAAATAGATAGATAAAAGAAAAGAAAATAGATAAATAAAAAAATAATAAATGATTGAATGAATGAATGAATACATGAATTAATGCATAAATAGATAAATAAATAAAAACAAATATATATTGGGACAAGGGCATTTTTCGGTAAATAGTATCTTTTATGCCCGGAATAGCCAATAAACATACATACATACATACATACATAGGGAGAAATGCCAATAATAATCTAAGTCTTAAACCCCCACCAAAGTTTTTTGAAAGCTCTGAAGTTTTTTTTCAGAAGTGTCAAGAGGTTCAAACGAGACTTATCGAGACGCCTTCAAGCTTGTAAAGCATGTGTAGTTTAACATAGGCGACCATCACATCTGCTGGTCTCTAGTTGTAGGTGGTCTATGTAGCACGACAGCTATGTACGATCAGTGAGCACCTCAGTCCGCACCTCCTAACATGGTACGTAACATCTTCTCTACTATACAACAGCCCGCGGTGACAACAACAACAATAATAACAACAAAAGCGCCGTGTCGCAGCCGCCCGCCTGCCCGCCTAGACCAGCGTGGCTCCAGTCGGCTCCCTATGTTTGAAATGTTACAAGGGGAGCCCCCAGGCGCATGTAATTAGCCCGAGAATGGCCCGTAATGGCGGCCCACCTCTCCGGGCTATATTTCAATCAAAAGTCGTAAACATGGCCATTCAGGAAAAATTGAACACGACTCTCGAGGAGGACTCGGTAATTGTGCAGGACATGCGATCCTTTAAGAGTCTACCTCTCTTTCCCATCCTCCATTGTACTGTATGGCTATTGACTAGGGAAAGCATGAAAGGTACAAGTACCTCGAGATATGATAAACAAGAAAACTTAATAATTAATAAGGGTAGATTACGAACAAAAAAGACATTTTATGCAAAGAGAAAACTTATAAACAATATCTTCAGTGCGACTGTGCCAAAGAGTATTGTATTGTGTACTGTATCTTTATTGACTCCGTCAGGTGTTCATGCATTAGTGTTCTGGGTATGTACTGAAGTTTAGGGTTGTGTACTACGGTTTCAATCGAGATGAAGGTCCGGAGGTTTGTTCGAATAATTAAGTATGCATATAGTTTTAATTAATTTTACCAGGGCTGTATAGTAACAGCTTTAGGAGCAGGATGGAGATGTTAAAATCAAAAGTTTTTTTCACAAAGCTTTAGAAAAAATAGAACCAGAGTATGTATACAACTTCATAAATGTGTCTGAAATTGTTCACACTTTGGGATGATGACTATTAGAAAATCATCGACGGGTTATTATGGAAAATCTCGATGGCGTTACTGTTATAAAAGTCAAGGTAAGTTATCGATAGCGTCATCACTGAGGTGACAGTCGAGTAAAGTACTAAAATATAGAAATATAAAATGAGTTATGAAATAAGGTATAAGTGTATCCATGCATAACTGCAAAAATCCTACGAGATGTGAACATCTTGAGATAGGAGTTCACATAAGCAATTCTTCATATCTTGGAGGTGTCCATACTGCATTGCGAGCGACAAGACTACTACTAAGTTGTAGTAGTAGTAGTAGTAGTAGTAGTAGTAGTAGTAGTAGTAGTAGAATATCATGAGATATTCACATTTGCAAGTTTCACTGTACTTCCAATAAAAGAGTGTATCACTGAAAGTATCGGTATCTTGGAATCCATGAGGTTTGTCATATGTAACGTGTAGTATGCCTCTTCATTCCTAACACGAATGTCGATCCATTATTTTATTCATCTAAGATTCCTATGTACGTGGAAAACAAACACTGTTCCGTATGAGTGAATCCAGTCCTGTCACTGGAGCTTGGTATTATACTACAGGATCACTACCATTACGTTTTGACAGTTCGGGCGTGGAACCAGTTGCGTAAATTATAAGTACAGACGTGATCAATGTCAACCGTGGCGATGCAATTACGACTAGATAACTGCTAAGCGGCCACATGGGTATAAATGCCACCGATTAATCCCAGTATCGAGTTCACAAGCTTAACCCATAGAACCCCAACAACTATCGAAATTGTACTGATCCTTTAATTAAAGCAATAACAGTCGAAAACAATGTTTTCAGCGAGTAATTGGTGCTGTGTTAAACTCTTATGCCGAGGAACTGCCCCCTTCTGTTGCCCGAGGCCCCCCGCTAATGATAATGATGATGATGATAGAGTCTATAAACTGACTGTGTGGGTCTGAGCCCCGAGGCGCCATCTTGCGGCCGGTGACGCGATGTCTGCAGACTGACGCTTATCTTCACACTGGTGTCAGTGGGTTTCAACGTGGGCCAGGTAAAACGGCTACCGACAAACTCCTATTCAAGGTGGCAGGCCGCTATCCATTTAAGTTGATCGTTTAGATAATTATTCTATAAATGCATGTATATTTCCTCTATAAATAACAAGAAATCGATGTGATATAACCAAACATTTAAGACTATCAACGACTTTTCTGTCAAATGATTGAGAACATGGAGCTATAGGCTGTTAACTTAGAGGTGCTGCATTCAGTTTCCCTTAAAGGTTATAACAATGTAATGTATTCCCAACATCAGGAGAAGTAGCAATTACCACTGCTGTATCACTTTCTCAAGAGTATTTTCAAAGAACCCTTTTCTAGTAGTAGTAGTAGTAGTAGTAGTAGTAGTAGTAGTAGTAGTAGTAGTAGTAGTAGTAATAGTAGTAGTAGTGTAGTAGTAGTAGTAGTAGTATTAGGACGATAAGTAGTAGTTGTACCAGAAGTAGTAGTAGTAGTAGTAGCAGCAGTAGTAGTAGTATCATTATCATCATCGTCCTAATCATCACCATGTTAATAAAATGTTAGGCTTGTATTATTGGTACGTTTACCTGTACGCATTCGTTTACAAAAACTGAACTTAGAACGAAGGAATAAAAAAGGCAGTAGTAGTAGAAGTAGCAGTAGTAGTAGCTGTAGTAGTAGTAGTAGTAGTAGAAGTAGTAGTAGTAGTACCAGTCTGAAATACCTCATCTACTGGTTATCGACGAAACATAATTCAAGCTACAACTTATCAATCCGAATTATTCCCATTAACTCATGATCAAATAATCATACTTAAAGCCAAACACGATGCCAATAAATGAATTGGATACTTAACGACTCGTGGTATCGATTTTTGTAGCAGGCCATCACTATGGAACAGACGTCTAGAGTCGGTATAATTACTTCCCTTAATAATTTAATGTGTTGAGAATGTACTGCATTCTTGGGCATTGGGGGGGGGGCGACGGACAGCCCACCCGAGTCGCGTGTGTGGGAGTGTGGGGCTAGGTGAGCGGCCAATCAGGCGAGCCGGATTGAGGAGATTGACGGGGAAAGTGCGGACTCAGCTTCTTTATTGACAGGCGCTCGCGCGGGGCACGCTCCATCAGCCAATCAGAGAGGGCGGCGGTGGCACGAGGCCTAGGGCACACGCACTAACCGCAATTCGAGTGCGGGCAGGTCACACTTGTTATTCTTAGCAGTTAACTGCGAAGAATGCATGAAATTTTCGATAGCTGCTCTTTGCAGCGAATTTTGAGTTATCTGTGGCCTTTCGAATGATCGAAAAGCACACAAGCCAGTGACAATGCCTAGGGAATACATGTGTCGCAAATGTGGGGTTCCACACATGCCTCCTACGGGGAAGAAGTGCCAACATCGAGTTGAACTATTGGAACAATTGGAGCCGGAAGAAATGGAGGATATGCAGGAACAGGCAGAACAGCCTGAGCCGGTACAGGCGGACGCTATATTGCCGTTACTAATGGAGATTAGTAGACGACTGACAAATGTGGAAGCTAACCAGGCGGCGGTGGCTGAATCGGTGGTGGAGGTAGCAGCGACAAACGAGCCATTACAGGCAGTGGGAGGTATTGACGACAGGGCAGTCATAGCCCCCAGTGTACTACGGAGCGATGCGGATATCATGCGAAGAGCGGCGGCCAGGATTGCGAGGATGCAGTTGGATGATTCGGAGGAGGAGGGCGAGCTTACCATTTCCACAGCACGCAGAAAGGGTAAGAAGTCGGGATCGGCTATGTTGGCAGCGGATGTGGTGAAACAACAGATAGATTGGCCTCATCTATATGTGACGAGGATGACCGGAGGGACAAGGGTACCGGTACCGTACAAACAATTGCGGATACAGGAATTCGTGTTCGGATTTCTTAAAATGCTCAAGAAACCACAGGCCGCGTGGGATAAGGAACTGATGCTTGACATTTTGTGCATGCTCATGCAGGATGCTATGGACTTCGATTGGGCTAATGTACGGGCGTTTTATGAGATGCTGGGTTTGGATGTAGAGCATGGTGTGAGGCAGTGGGAAGACAGGGAGGATGTACGGGATCTACGACTCCTCTATTCGAGAGCAGTATACCCGGAAAAGCAGGAAGCACCGAAAGAGACTAAGAAACCTAGTACTCCTAAGAATGCCAACGCGAAATGCTGCGCCCTGTATCAGCAAAAGACATGTGAGCAGCAGAGAGATCATCCACCGTTCGTACATGCTTGCGCATATTGTGTGAGGGCAACGGGGGTGCATTACAAGCACCCCGAAGCAGACTGTTTCCGTAAGAGCCTGGAAGAGGCAAAAAACGGGAAGAAGAGGGAGTGATCGTGCTCCCTCTTAAAAGAACAGTGGAAGGGGAATTGACATTGCATGTGGGTGATGATGTGGAGTTACGACGACGGGGTGAAGGGCCCAGGGAGTTGGAGATGGGGGTGGGTGCAGATGTACTCGGGCCGGAGTGCACTCATTCCTCACAGGCTGATAGAAACTTTGTATCCCCCGGGGGAGACATGGACGATAGCGGGGTCACTGGGTCGCACACCGAAACGACCCCGTGGGAGGAAATTTACTCGGCAGTGGTGCAAGCAGGTCGATACAATTATCTGGGGGCACGGGCCCCTGTGCCGAGCGGCCTGTGTGTTGATGCGTGGAGGAAGAGGCTGGAGGGCTATGGCGACCGGACATTAGTGGAGTTTTTGGAATTCGGATGGCCGGCGAATTGTGATAGGGGGATGCCGATTGTTCCTACGTGGAGGAACCACCCGTCAGCCATGCAACATCCACAGGATGTGGAATATTACATCACGACCGAAAAGGGGCACGGGGCCATTCTCGGGCCGTTCCCCAGTATGCCGTTTAACAGCATGCAGATAAGCCCTCTTATGACTAGAGAGAAGAGGGACAGCGAACACAGACGGATCATTATGGATCTATCCTGGCCGCATGGGGCGTCTGTCAACGATGCCATACAGACTAAGTGGTATGTGGATGGCCCCGCGACCATACACCTTCCTACCGTGGATTATATGGTGGGCCGTTTGCGGAATCTCGGACAGGGTTCGTATTTATATAAGACTGACCTTGCAAGGGGTTACCGACAGTTGAGGATCGACCCTCTAGACTGGCCCCTGCTAGGTTTCGTGTTCGAGGGGGAGTACTATTTTGACCTTTGCCCCCCATTCGGCATGCGTACGTCAGCGCTTTGCATGCAGCGCACCTCGGAGGCGATCTGTTGGATGCACGGCCAGGATGGATACGTGTCCAGGCCTTACCTTGATGACTTCGGGGGGGCGGAGGCGACGGTGGAGAGGGCAGAGAGGGCCCTGACGCAGCTACAGAGCATAATGGCGGAACTTGGGGTCAAGGAGGCGGCACACAAGGTGTGTAGACCGGCGAAGCAGATGATCTGGTTGGGACTATGGTACGATTCCGTAGACATGACAGTATCTATCCCAGAGATCAAGCTGCGAGAGATTATGGAGACACTCGAGGGGTGGAGAGGGAGAACCAGGGCCACGCAGCGCGAGATGCAGCAGCTTTTCGGGCTGTTGCAGTTTGTGGCAGGTGTTTCCCCCCCTGCGAGGGTTTTCACCAACCGGATGCTCGCGAACTTGAGGGAGATGCCCCAGAGGGGCAGCGACACGCTGTCGCTCGGGTTTAAGCAGGACCTGTCCTTTTTCCTGGATTTATTGCCCCATTACAACGGGGTACGGATCATCATAAAGGATAACATCGAACAGCAGGAACTGCTCGAGTTGGATGCCTGCCTCACAGGGTGTGGGGCGCTCGCAGGTGATAGCTACTACGCGGAGGAGTTTCCCCTGAATGTGTCGGGGGAGGGGCATGCGATAGCGCGACTCGAACTGCTCAACATAGTTGTGGCAGTTAAGGTGTGGTGTGAACGATGGCGAGGACAGATCGTGGTGGTGCATTGTGACAATACCAACGCATGTGCGGCGATACGCTCCGGTAGATCGCGTGATCCGTTCACGCAACATTGTGTCAGGGAGCTATTCGTCTACCGTGCACGGTATGACATCGAACTTAGAGCTGAGCATCGGCCGGGTAAGACAATTCGGAGAGCAGATGCCTTGTCGAGGATGCACAAGGACCGGGCCAGTAGGGCTTGGGTGCGAGGGGACCCTTTGTTGGCACGGGCAAGCAGAATCCTGGTGCCTAAGGAATATTTCGAACTATTGAGCGAGGTGTAGGGGGTTAATGCATGTGTAAAACCGGTAGCTTGAGTGGGTAGTGCACGCGTGGACCGGCACGCGTAGAGAGTGTGGCTCAGGTGTGACAATAAGATGTCGTTTTCTTTATTTTGCAGGTAGGAGGGAGCTGCTACGGAGGGCGACGTGGAGGAGAGGTAATGCATACCGGCCAGGCACGCAGGCCAATGTGCGTTCTAACGTGATGTTGTACGCAGCTTTTGCTTTATTTTTTGATTTGCAGGATTTCCCTGCAACAACACGGACACTGCTGGCCTTTGGGGAATACTTGCTACAATTTTTTAAAGCGCATAAGTCTGTGCTCAACGCGCTGGCGTCAGTTAAACATTTTCATTTAGATTGTGGCCTGCCAACGGATGTTTTTGAGGGCAGGGAGTTGGGTCTCTGGAGGCGGGCACTCCCGCTAACAGTCAGGGACAGGGTCAGGGCGGCCCCACCGCTGCCCCCTGGGGTGCTGCAGCAGCTGTGCGAGCTGTGCAGGGGGCTGGGGGAGCGGGGGCTACTCTTCACAGCCCTTATTACAGTAACCTTTGCCTCGATGGCGAGGCTTTCTTCGCTTCTGCCGGCAGCGGTTGCATCGTTTGACCATACCAGGTTGCCGGTGGTGAGTGATTTCGCTCTTAGGAGTGATGGTTGGGCGTTACAGGTCAAGTGGGCTAAGGCACATCAGGCTACGAATCAGGGCTTTTGGGTGCCGCTCATTCCCAGGCCGGGTGCAATTACTTGCCCGGTGGCTGCTCTCTCCCGCTTATTGGCGGTGGGGGGGAGAGGTCGGGATGGCATGGCCCCCCTGTTTGCGCTCAGGGAGGGGGATGGGAGAGGGGGGCACAGGCTCACACCTCTCACCATGCCCGTGGCTAGGGCCTGGTTGGCCACATTATTGGCTAGCTTGGGCAGGGAGCCCCGTGAGTTCTCTTTCCACTCTTTTCGGAGGGGAGCATGCACACTGGCTTTCCGGAGGGAGGCCACAGAGGCGGATGTCATGCAGCTTGGAGGCTGGCGCAGTAATGCGGTGCGCGAGTATTTGCCGGCGTTTGAGGCTCGTAGGAGGGCAGCAGAGCTGCTAGCGCTGTCTTAATTTGTTTCAGGCCCCTCAGCCGGCGGACAGCAGAACTTAAAACACAACTTTTTGGCCATAAGAACTCTTTGCCGCGGAAGGGTTAGAACTAAACTGGTCCCCCTCCCATTTCTCATTAAGACTATCTACACTGTGTTTCAGTGCTCGGGGTTAAGTAGGCTTACAAACAGTTAATCTGTAAGCAGTTTTGGTTTGTTATGATAGATAATGATACATTGTTTATTGATACATTGTTGCTATTGGAGCAAGAGACAAGAAGGTGTTGGATACATTGTTTATCGATACATTGTTGCCAATTGGGCACGGACAGTAGTATGTTTAGCGATACAATACAGTAGTTAAGAGTTCTCGATACATTGTCGGTTTACGTTTGTTGTTGTTTGTAATAAATGTTCTAGTTCCCGCATTCCTGAGTTGTTGTCCGTCTCCCCTTACTAATGTGTTGAGAATGTACTGCATTCTTGGGCATTGGGGGGGGGCGACGGACAGCCCACCCGAGTCGCGTGTGTGGGAGTGTGGGGCTAGGTGAGCGGCCAATCAGGCGAGCCGGATTGAGGAGATTGACGGGGAAAGTGCGGACTCAGCTTCTTTATTGACAGGCGCTCGCGCGGGGCACGCTCCATCAGCCAATCAGAGAGGGCGGCGGTGGCACGAGGCCTAGGGCACACGCACTAACCGCAATTCGAGTGCGGGCAGGTCACACTTGTTATTCTTAGCAGTTAACTGCGAAGAATGCATGAAATTTTCGATAGCTGCTCTTTGCAGCGAATTTTGAGTCCCACCCACCCACCCTCTTTTTCGTTCGAGAAGGTTGGGGGAGGGGTGACGCGGAAGGGTTAGAACTAAACTGGTCCCCCTCCCATTTCTCATTAAGACTATCTACACTGTGTTTCAGTGCTCGGGGTTAAGTAGGCTTACAAACAGTTAATCTGTAAGCAGTTTTGGTTTGTTATGATAGATAATGATACATTGTTTATTGATACATTGTTGCTATTGGAGCAAGAGACAAGAAGGTGTTGGATACATTGTTTATCGATACATTGTTGCCAATTGGGCACGGACAGTAGTATGTTTAGCGATACAATACAGTAGTTAAGAGTTCTCGATACATTGTCGGTTTACGTTTGTTGTTGTTTGTAATAAATGTTCTAGTTCCCGCATTCCTGAGTTGTTGTCCGTCTCCCCTTACTAATGATGGACTAATGAGCAACGGTGAATCTCTACCACCACACTTGTGGTGCGATCAGATCCAAACTCGTGACGCTGGTAATAAGAATACATTAGGTACCAGTCGTCTCTGCTACTACCAGGAATCGCAGGCCACGCCGGCAGAATGTTAAAGACCCTTAAGTGGAGGGTGTATGGGGTTTAAATATTTTATCATCGACTTCATTATCTGATCTGCCACAATTCCTTGAAGGCCTATCAAACCAGCAACTGCTCTGGCTTGGTGGGCTTTATTGCGCTGACAGGGAAATGATGGGTGCTGGCTGGGGTATAATTAGGCATAATCAGGGTTTAATAACCCTACCCAGCCACCCTCCCACCCATGCCATCCAAGACAGGGAAAACATTACATCAACCATGTCAAAAACGGCGGCAAAATACACATTGGTCTTTCCTCCGTTTTGCGCTTAATTAAAGTTGTTGGCCTGTCCGCACTCGTGGAGATGAAAGTAAGGAGTACTTAGGGAAGTTATGATAGATTTCTGCATAAACAGTGCTGGAATTGACATCATGTTTCTGTTGATAATTCACACGCTTACAACAGGAAAAGCGCTCTACTTTATCACAAATTACACACCAACGATACTCGAACGTATGAACAAAGTCATCAAAGGAAATCATTTGAATATATTACTCATACAAATTGTGTACATCAATATATATACGTATAGTATATATATATAAATATATATATATATAAATATATATAAATATATATATATATATATATATATATATATATATATATATATGTATATATATATATGTATGTATATATATATATATATATATATATATATATATATATATACTAGTATATATATACATACATACATATGTATATATATATATATATATATATATATATATATATATATATATATATATATATATATATATATATATATATTGTGATATCTATGTATGTGTTAACTTTTGGGAGTCAGCTCATTTTTCGATGAAAATAGAATTCTACCAGTGAGATGTAGTTCTTTTAAACTCTAAAAGTTTGAAGGGCTTATGTTGAGTCATTTAACAGAATCAGTATTCCATCCGTCATTCATGCCCTTCGAAAATCAGTTGTATGTGTATCGTATATACAATTGTATCTTTATTGAATTCAAAGTAGTGCATGATGAGTCGTGAAATCTGTCATAAACAATACACACACACTATATATATATATATATATATATATATATATATATATATATATATATATATATATATATATATATATATATATATATATATATATATATATATCATAAAATAGAGGATACCGGGCGTGTCATGTGTGTGTGTGTGTTACCGTTACAAATCTAGTTCCCAGGAAAAGACCTAAAAACCACCTGATTTTACCCTGAAGTATGAAAGCTTATCGCATCATCAAGTACTTAATTAGGTTGATTGAGTCCCTCTCGTGGGACAACAATAGTTTTACTCGATACAGCAATCCTTTGTTTCAAGCTCTCGCTACTCATCCCACGAGTTTCCCTTAAAGGCATGTTCTATGTGATAGCTGTGTGTTACATTCAATCTCATCCTCGCACCTGCACTGTGGATTTCCAGGGCTCCTACCTGCGCCAGGTGAGTGTCAGTTGGAGAATGCAAAAACGTGCTTTATTCAGCTACAACTGTCATGTCTGTCATCATTCCTACAGCTATTTAAGACTTATGAAATGTTACGCTCCAAATTCCTAATGATGTTAATGATTTGTAGCGTATTTTTTTGTTATGCCCTACATACAGTTTAAACTTCCCATAATAGTTTTGTTCATATTGAAACAATAAACGGCAGGTCATATCAAGCTTATATATTTCAGGTAAAATATAGTCATCACATTTGGTAATACTAGTATTCAAAAACCACAGTCCAGATTTTTCTCCTGGAGATTTGTGAACATATATAAACTTAGAAATATCACATTTTATTATTGATATTCTAAAATGATTTAAACTTAGTTTAATTTGTTTGCAATACATATGGC
>OZ012688.1:27351779-27354279 GCA_963942565.1 Maea johnstoni
ACTCACTAAAGATGTTGCCGCGAAATTTCAATTTTATGTATTTTATTTGTACATTTCAAATTAATCATACGTGTGTATGTGTCAACTTCAGTACCAATGAGAAAACTTCATGGCGGACCAACTGTGGGATGTACTGCATATAGAGAAATTTTCGCCACCTTAGAGATAGTGCTTGAGGCGTATCGTCTTCAATACATCATTCCTTAATATGGCACCTGAGGCGCCACCCTGCGGCAGACCCTGTCAACTTGCAGCGTGCCTGTCTCCTATCTCCATACCTGTGTGGTCCCAGCGCTCTATTGTGTATTGTGATGATTGTGATAACCAGCCCCTAGTTCTGCACCCATCTGTTTTTCCTCCCATTTTAACTGTTTGGACCATCGCGAAGATCCCTCTTCCCTGTTATTGCCCCACCCCTTAAAATCCACCCTGGTAAGTCAAAACTGCTCTATATGGTATATTTTGGGAGTTTTTGTTGAACAGATTGCTAGGAAGTTGGGTGAGGATGATCTGGGTTATCTGTGTGTGTGTCTGTGGTAGCAGTGGGGGTAGCAGATGGGTAGTGTTGCACCTGACACTAGCAGCAGGAGGGTCCCACACAGACTCACTGTGGCTTTAGGCTACTGCAGCAGCAGCAGCATCCTCATCCTCTCACTGACTACCTCTCTAGCACTCCTTTCTTACATTCTATGCATTTTCCTACCTAACTTGCCTTTCCTATCATCTACCCATCAATCTACCCCTTAATAACTACCTAGTCGTCCTTTCGTCCAATCTACCTATTTTCCTACTTGCCTTCTTACCTAACTTCCATATCACGTCATATGCCTATGTACATACTCTTCCTTTCTTACCAACTATCCATTCTCCTACCTAACTTCCCTATGCTACCATCTACCCACCTCTTTACTACCAACTCTTCCTTTCTTACCATCTACCCATCTACCTTTCTTGTTTTAATAACAATAATAATAATAATAATAATAATAATAATAATAATAATAATAATAATAATGATAATAATAATAATAGTTATGGTAATAATAATAATAATAATAATAATAATAATAATAATAATAATAATAATAATAATAATAATAATAATAACAACAACAATGATAATGATACGATAAGAACGAACAGAGATACTGCACTAAATTGAACAAAAAGGCCACATTCAGTAGCCATCTATCAACTGGTCCCTGTGCGATGGCTATGGCATTTCACCGGGAACCAACTTCAGGTGAGATAAACACAATACTTTGATATATAGTATAACAATATAAGTTCCTGCTATAATGAACTGCAACCACCGAGAAGAAGAATAGGGTGTGTGTGTGTGTGTGTGTGTGTGTGTATTTGTATTTCTGAGTTGTGAGATCACCTCCAAACGTGAAATGATAGTGGTCACTGAAACATGGGTGCGTTGTGGGATCGATTGTTTTTTTTAAATATCTTTCCTGTTTTTGGTCTGATTAGGGTTAGGTTTAGGGTTAGGTTAGGGTAATATCAGCTCAAAACACGCCCAAATAAAACAAGTTGGTTTTTATAATGGGAAAGATAGGGAACGATCTCAGAAATCAGAATTAAATAGTTGTGTGCGTGTGTGTGTGTCACGTTCAACTCAAATAGCAAGGGACCACCACAGGTCTCTCTCTCTCTCTCTCTCTCTCTCTCTCTCTCTCTCTCTCTCTCTCTCTCTCTCTCTCTTCGTCATTCCTCGCGCCCGTATTGTGAGAGTCAGTTAATGGAGCTGCCACTAGGGAGCGCTGTGCTGGGCGGCGCAGACTGCTGTCAGGAGCGAGGGGATCAGTTTTAATTAGTTAATGGGCGGTATCGGGCTCGTTTAGACAGACCTGTAATTGTTCCTAATCGCATAATATGCCCGTGACACGGCGCTCTCGGCTTGACAGCTCCGCTTTTGCACACGGCGACCTTTTGTCGTGACGTCACACATACTTCAATTGAAATTGACACGCCGGTGGAAATAAACAGACTGATTTAAAATTGAAATTCTCAAAATACGTTACGGTGTTTTATTTCCAAATTTGATTACGAAAATATCACATTGTTAGAATATGCATTTATATCGATATAAGTTGACTTAAATAGCCAGCCCATTGCAACCCATCGATTTTAATCATGCTGATCTTTCTTTTAAGTATCTCAGTAGAAATATCCATATGCTTTATAGAAAAGCTCAGTAAACTAATGAGAAGATCAAAGTTCTGTTGTACATAACCAAGATGGCTTGAATTATACAATGTTAGCCCATTGCACACACGCCATTAGAGACTCCTACATTCCCCCTGTGCTCCTACCCTACCGAATATACGAAGGCGCCTATAGCAGGATCCATTTCTCTCAAAACGATACACAATCTTGTTTTCATTGATGAAATCTTGACAGGGCCCCAGTGTGTCTGAAAGGGCTAATTCACGACCTCTTACGCCAGGGAGTGGGCTTGGCCAATAGAGGGCGCGAAGGGTTCTTTAGAGGG
>OZ012688.1:27359279-27369279 GCA_963942565.1 Maea johnstoni
AAATAGCGAGAAGTTAGATACCCAATGGTAATTATGAGTATCCACTCATATTTTGTTAAATAAAAGAAAATCTTCTATACAATCTTTGCCAAAAAAGCAAATAAAATACATGTAAGTAGGAAAACATATGTCTGTTACGTACATGTGATAATCTAGTCTTTATACATTTACAATTTACACGCTTCGTTCCTTCGATTCCTAGATGGAAATAAACCGATCAAAACCAATAAGCTACAAAGCTCCTACACAAGTCTCCTTAAATAAACCAATATTTAATCATTGCGATTCTCAACGTGATAATATCAATAAAACAGCATTATTATATATTTATTCACACTTAAACCAACTAATCGGATCGTTTCGTGATGAAGCGAGTGTACATGATCCCAAGTTTTCAAAATTCCCCCAACGTCTCTTTTGAGGTATTTCGTTAAATATTGATTCATTTGAAAGTTTATTGAAAATCCTTAAGGGATACTTAGATGGAATGAATTTTTCCATGATGAACACTACTTGTGTTGTAGATAATTTACCTCAGAGCAATTTGCAGTGTACAATAAATACAGTATTCAACGTACTGAGAATCGGGATAGGAAAGGAACGTGTATTTAATTCGCAGTAATCAGATTGGTATTTGATCAGGTTATCTTCCACCCTTAAGTCAGTCAAATGTTCATTTCAAAATAACAAATACATTTCTCACGTGACAACACAGGAATGCAACAACTTGTCAATTCCCTCATTTTGGCGACTGAGTCAGTCTGATGATTATCTTGCGCAACATTTCTCTCTCGTAGAATAAAATTATACATGCGATTTTCACATTAAATTAACTTACAATATTTAAACTTGACTCCACTCCAAGTTGAGTGATGATCCCGATGTAGCTGAATTTATTTGCCACGGTCCTTATGTTTCCACACGTATAGTATGTATAACAGTTTTTCGTGCTTCGCTTTGGATTCTATATACATCTTCTGGGGCGTGTGGTGGTTCAAAGTGTAGTATCACGCACGTTATGGTGTGGTATTAAAGTGTAGTATCACGCGCGTTATGGTGGTAATAGTTTTATCACACGGGTATTGGGTTGCATCCTCCCTCCTTTTTGACTCCTTAATGTCCGTTTTGTCCTCCTAAGTGCAAGGAGTACTCCTATTTTCATCATTTGGCGTCGCTCCTTCACCTCAAAATCCACGATCATAAGTTACCCTATATTTGCAAGATCGAGTTATAAGTCTGAGTCCGTAGTTTCTTGTTCTATATGTACAATTAAGTTATCACATACGGGTTCTGTTGAAATGGCTCCGGTCAAACCTTCACAACTTCGCCGAATTTACTGAAAAACACAAAAAGAGTAAAGGTAAGTTGGTTATTCAGGAAAACAGGTATCATCTCATTACATATCACAATCAAAAAGAGTTATATTACGACATGCCTGTTGTAAGAATGACAATTACTAAAAATAGCAAAGGCTGGATCCAATTGTTGAATATTAGTAATAATGCACCAGTATATTGATGAATGGGTAATATGTAAAGAATATTGGGGTTATAAAAAGGTAGTGATAACCAGTTATTCCCTCCAGTGTTCCACGAAAGCTAACCTATTAGGATAGTTTGGTGGTGTTTTTCAGATGACAATCATCTTTTGCAAAATATTCAAACGAAAAATGCCAATCGCGGATCGACCAACATCTCTTTTCAAAATATTTTGCTAATTTGTATATCGCTTCTTTAAGTAAATTATCATTCTAGGCACAGCACGAATAAACGAATCAAGCAATGTATTGTTCGATATTTACACATTGAGAGAGGAGCAAACTCAGACTACTGTGCATCTCACATCATATACAATACTGTTTCCCATTCATCCTAGCACTTCCTTCTAACCTTTTATTACTGATTAATTCTGGGCCAAATAACTGTCGAAGCAATTGCTGCCAAGGTCCCATTAAATACTATCTGCTACAGTATGTATACAGGCAGTAGGTATTTTATTCAGTTTGTGTGGAGTTTTTTGTCGTGAAGCGGTCAAGTGGCATCCTAGTGGGACCACAAACGAGACAGCTGTTTAGTTTGATACATGTTTCATGGGTATCAGGTTTCCTGGAGAAAAAACTGCGAGCACAGTGATTTATAGGCGTCTATCGCATAGATATCGATAAATTATTCAGCGTCAACGAAGACTGTGGGATAGTAAAGGTGTGTATGTGTGGGAGAGAGAGAGAGAGAGAGAGAGAGAGAGAGAGAGAGAGAGAGAGAGAGAGAGAGAGAGAGAGAGAGAGAGAGAGAGAGAATAAACGAAGTACCAGCCTAAGCAAATTAACGGTAGAAACAGTCTAGTGTAGGTGTATGTACTAAACTAGCTAAAAAGCGAATGATATTGTTTGGGTGACCTCAGACACCATATAGTTTTGTGAACATACCTAAAATATTTACCCTGCGTTCATAGAGGTAGTTTTATGACAATGAGGTATGCATATCACAATTAAACGTGAGCTTTAGTATACAGGTGCTGAACGACTAGCAGTTAAATTACTGTTAGTATCAGAGAAAGGCGTCTAAATCGTAAAACAACCAGTAGTATTCACCTTATATATTATCTTATTTTAGCCAAAGCAAAGAAACTCAAAAACTATCTGTAGTGGTATGCTGGTGGAGATGTTTTGAAAATGAACAAATACTCGAGTACAACAGAGCAAATTACAATTAGTTGATGGTTTATTTCTGATCGAAGCTATACATTGTTTGTTAATTAATGATAGCGATGAAGTATTGGTGTAGTAGCGCTGAGTTCAAAAAGAAACCAAAATCGCAAATGTGCCTCTTTTTGTTTCGTTTTAGGAGAGAGAGAGAGAGAGAGAGAGAGAGAGAGAGAGAGAGAGAGAGAGAGAGAGAGGATATTTTGTGGGAGCTCCGAGAGAGAGAGAGAGAGAGAGAGAGAGAGAGAGAGAGAGAGAGAGAGAGAGAGAGAGAGAGAGATTTGCTCTAAATTCTCATGATCAACTTTCCCAACAGTGCGGAATGGATCAGATGCCGGTAATTGCAATTGCCCGAAAAACAAAGGTGGTTGGTGGTACAAGTGCCTAACTGTGCGATCCGTACCAGGCCCTGTCCTCCCCTCCTTCCTCCCTTCTCATTAACTATTGAACAACGAACAAACACTTGGCAGACTGCTGAGTGACTCCAGGGTAAACAGAGTGTAATCATAGACCCTCTAATAGCCGGGAAATCAAATCATCCTCACTAAATAAACCGCCAATCGCACGATTTCGATTATTGAATTATACAAGAGAGAAACTCACCTTTTTGTTACGGGCTTGAACGCAGTTTTCGTTCGCTCGTCCCGATCTAAAGCCTTGGCCGCGTCAGATTTCATATCGGATAAATCCCGGGCGTCGACGCCTGTGAATGAGAGAGAAGAAGAAAACGTCAGTTTATTAGTCAGTCAAATAAGTTGTCGGAAATATCCTGTTCAGTCAGAGTCGGTGCTCGAATATTGGACGATGATGACTTGAGCAGGGAGCTCGTCTACGAGGTATTAAAACAATAGCCATATTCATAGCCGCCTCTCGAGTGATGAGGAAATTAGAAAAGGCTCCCTACGCATGCACTATTTAATCAATTTCTCGCACAATGAGGAGCGAAATTTACGCTTTATGAAATGTAAATATTGGGGAGGGGGAAATCTCGCCTTGCTCTGCAAAGCCGTGTCCATTGAGTGGTTGTTTTAATGAGGGAAGAACGCCTCAAATGCTTGTATATGTAGAGGAAAACGAGTCATTCGGGCCGTGAATTTGAAAGTGAAATGTTGCTGACAGCTTTGGGTGTGTAATTAAAGAAGCCGGCATCACTGAGATGACATAAATTCTCCGCCATCATCGAGTGTTCATTTCAGCCGCATCTGCCGGCCAGCCTGCGAGCGCAACCGCCGCGAGCGAGCCCCAGTCGCGGAGTTCGGCAAATCCAGCCAGCAGTCGCCGTGCGCGGAGCTTCAACTCGCCGCAGACAAGAAAGCACTAAGCAGCTAGCGTGTTGCCGCTGAATCACAATCAACTGATATTCCTCGCAGCTTTTTTGCTTTTGCTCAGCTAGCGTGCTGCTATTTCTCTGACTCGTGTTTGATACATGAAGGGTAGTACTGTAGCAGGGGAAGCTCGCGAACAAAGTCGTGCATTCGCGTGAGCGGACCAGACGAAAAACCGCACTCGACGCGAGGCCCAAACAGAGTATAGAATTTGCCCGATTGTTGTCAAGAATTCTGAGCTTTAGTGCCTTTCATAAAAGCGATACTGGATTCCCGCGGTGAAGTCAATTTCTATTCTCACTCAATAAGCTGTCACGCGAGGTGAGCTAGCTTTTAGAATCTCTCGTTTTTCGCCACAAAATCAACCATTAATTTGGAAATTTCGATGCGTTTCGTTTGCCCTGACCGGGCACTCGCTACCCACATCCAACGAGTAGACATGGACAATACTTCGAGTTCAATTTAGAAAGTACGGACCGACGTAGCTATCGATGTTTACAGAAATTTGCAGCGTTAGAACACATGTTTTTGGTGCAAAATTTCAACCTAGTCTTTCAGAGTTGTTTACCTAAGCCTGGGCGGTGAACTTCAGCGGAAAATCCAACTACTGGAACGGCCAGTCATACAGAAATATGCTCAATAGTTCAAGTTCATTTCGGACAAGTACATTGTGCTAACATTCAGTTCGCAGAGGTAGGTAGGAGGTGCAAATGTACTGCATCCAACCCTTGATATTGATTTATGGATTTTATTGTCTGGAAAATTTCCTGGGTTGACTCCAAAGGAGTTCATTCCATCCTTGGTGAGGACTTATATTAAAATGACACTCGATCAAAAATAACAGGGAAATTATACTGAATACTAAAGGACTCCCTTTTTAGTTTAATGCGTAATACATTTCCATTAGTTCAAATAAATCGGTTTTGAATTAGTCAGCGCCGACTTGAAGTAGCCACTTTTCTTTCTATTCCTCCGGGCGAGTACATTCTTATCGATTTCCTATCCTCAACGAGATTGAGCCGTAAGTCCCTAAACAAAGAACTTCTGAACAAACAGCTGTTTGGGTCTAAAATAATAACCGATACGGAGAAATTACTTCTTGGTTAATATAGTGTGAGTATCAACCGTATCGGAATACTGAATACATTTAACGCTCAGAAACGTTTGCAACCACACGGTGCCTTTTTCTTTTTCTTTAAATTGTTTAGCACAATATTGCAATATGGGAGATGATTACTCACTCTAAACGAGCGAAATGTCCTTTATGGAATTAATTATAAGAACAACAAATTTAAATTAGCATTATGATATTTATCTAGTAATTATGATCATCGATCTTCGTGAAGTGCCGCGCGCTTGAAGTGCAACGCCAGACCCGAGTCTGATAGTTCGGCAAATGAACACTCGAGACCCCAGCAGAATGGTGGTCTCCTGTCGAGTTCGGCAAAGTGGGACACAATGGCCGGCTCGCTTGCAGTTCAAGTGCATTGCCTCCATTTTCAGATGAAGTCATTACAATCATGACAAGTTGTCTGCAAAATTTTATAAATTATAGGAAAGGGATTTTTTCCTACGACCGCATGCCAAAATTAATCAAATATGAAATTTATGTGGTATCAGAAGCTCGAATATTGTGGTCTGTAACTTATCACTTAGCAGTGAATGGCGCATTATCAATCTCAATTGACGAAAACTACTGTTCAATTTATTTTCTGGCGAGCTGTGGTGAAGAGTTGGTTCGTATGCTATAGATACCCCACGATTTCTCCGCGGAAGTAATGAGAACCACACAATACATTCACTGCGAGCCGGTTGTCATTATGGATGTGATACAGTTTTTCACGTAATATTCCTTCTTTCTCATAATATTCCATCTTCCAAGATTGAACCAACGATTTTAGTTCTCACCAGGGAAGTTTTGCTTCACATGGTATATTTCAGAAATCGAAGTCAGTAAAATAGTTTGAATGCTCTTGGAGTAATTTGGTTTGCTATTTAAGTTTGAATAGATGTTCTAAATTATTTTTACTAAATACTTATTTGGCTGACAGGGATGACTATGAATATAAAACAATCTTTAAATGAAAATCTTAAACCAGAATACTCAGGTGAGCAACAACTTTGACTGGCTAGCATTGTCAGACGCACATTGGCGACAATACAATATATCGATAAATACATTCGTATGCATTAGCATGTAAAAGCCGTACATGCAGACAAAGTATTTGTGGTCTACGCTACAGCTGCGAACTGTGACACTACACCTTTAACCCCTCGACGTCCACATGTTTAGAATTGTTTGAAATTGACACCTTTAACCCCTTGAAGTCCAACTTGTTTGAAAATGATAGCGGTGCTGCTTTTTTCTCGACGGGGGTGTTGTTTACAGTCAGTATCTATGTAGGCTAAGATTATATTATACGATAGGAGGAAAGGTGTTCTTACCTGGCAAACGCGTTGGGAGTCCATTGCTAAGTTTGCTAAAAGTCCCTGCGGAAGGGTAGCCGAGGGTGTGTCCCATGGACATGTGGACCGGGTAGCCCCCGGGGGGTCGACTGTGTGCCGTGGGTGGGGTGGCGGGCGGCGTATCCACTTGGTTGCTCGGTGACGTGATGGTTGCACTCGATTGAGAGGATGTGGACATCGTATGCGCCGTAAGCCCGTAGGCCGGGTGCGAGGGTAGCGATAGTCCGGGGTGGCTGCTGACGGATGACGAAAACCCGTTTCCGTCCACCCATTGTCTTAAGCTATTGAGGGTGCTCATGGCGGAGTGGTACCCTCCACTACCCTGCCCGCTGTGGTGTTTGGGGGTCACGTGGATGGGCATCGAGGGGGGCGATCGTCGTCCCAGAGGGGGGCTACTAGAGGTCGCTGTGTGCGCGAGGGACCAGATCCGTGGTTTCTGGCTATTGTTCATAGAGTTCGAGGTGAGCTGGACCGGAGATGTTGACGAGGGGTGGGAGGATATTTGGTTGTTGTTTCCGAGGTGTTGGTGGTGGATGATGCCGGACCCTCCTAGGGTATGGCCCGGTGAGGTCTGTGACGATAACGATGAGGAAGAGGAGGAGGAGGGGGAGGAGAGAGCGGCGGGCGGCGCTAGAATATGGTTCGACGTTTGGTTCAGTCCTGTCGTACCGCCTAACACCCCACCCCCGGGACTTAAACACCGCGTCGTCGTCGTTGTCGTCCTTTCCCCATCTTTCTCGTCCTCATCAGACTTCGCCTCCTCGTTGGACTTGATCAGAATGTCGTCCTGACTCGAATCTAAATCCGTCCCTACAAAACAGAGAATAAGAATTATAGCAACTGCTCTTAGGCCACGCGTAAGTAATCTTTAACTAAAAGGTCAAAAGCCGCATATCTATTTGGTGTTTCCAATGCGAAGTCAAGATGAAATTGACAGGTCAATATCACATGCCGCAAAGCCGCACGTGAAATATTTTCTGTCTGTACATTTCAACGTGACGTAGCGACATTTCTGCCTCTCGGGCTTCTTCAATAGTTTTACCAGAAAAACATTAGTTTGATTCATGGATTTCTTAATCTGATCGGGAATTGCCACTAAATGTTCGCAGCAAGCTGCGGCCTTGATAGACCGGATGGAAAAGTTCCACAAAATTAACGATTCAAATGAAATATGGAAAAAATCATGATGAAATATGACAATTGATAAAAATCCGGACGTCGATTTTTTCACGCTCTTTAAAATCCCGGCGAAGTCATCTCGATTGCGATATTTGTTAAGATAAGAGTGTTTGAGTTTCCGAAAAGTATGTCAGAATTTGCGAGATAAAACACCAGATGTAATACAGTCGCTCATAATTGTAAATATAACCACAGATAAGATTTGCAGATGAAATTCCAATTTGCGCAGCAAAATAAACGAAACCCCACTTCAATATCAAAACAAAACTAACTATAATATGATATAACATATTTGCAAATATAATTCCAATTTGCGCTACAAAAAACGAAAATCCACTTCAATATCAAAACAAAACTTATTACAACATGATATATACACGAGATCAATTCACGAGTGACAGAAGAACATGATTATAGTAAAAGTAAGTAGTTGCTATTTCCAATACAACAATTTCTTGACGGATCCATGATCCAGGCAACACAGCTTATACCAGACAGACAGCAGAAGCTTTGAATTATTGAAAGTCATTTTGTTCCTGCCGAGCAAAGGCAAAATGCTCGCACTATTGACCCCCTAGAAAACTCCTAGATAGATTTCTCCTAGAGGCCGCCCTGGCTTCCATGAAATATGCATGCCAACTTATTTTTATACACACTGCATCAGCAGAAAGGCCCACAAGATGCATGGTCTTCACAATGATGCACAAGAGATTCTGTTGTTTTGTTGTTGTTGTTGTTTTTCAATTGTCATTTTATCTAAATTTGAATGTATGTAAATTGTATGTATATTTATTGACTGCAGTTTTCATTGCAAAATTATGAATACTGTCATGTTTTCATGTTGTTAGTGCATTTATGGAAATACAGTTTGAAGAAGTGACTGTAATGGATTGAGGACGTCATATATTATAATCTAGCTCCAGTATTTCACCCCACGTGTAACTGTTATTACGAATCAGTTGAAAAACATTGTAATAGTGTAGTATAGTTTATTGACTGCATTTATGTATGCAAAATATAGGGCTGAGAAATGATACGAAATCTCGCAATAAGATATCCACCAAAATGTCATTATATATTTTCGATACAGTCAATAAACATACAATTAAATTTAATACTTTCAAGAAATAGCACACAACACATGAAAACCCGGAAAAGGAAAGCATACTCTGAAGTATAGTATTCAGAAGGCCATTTGATCCTGTCTTTAGTAATTACTAGTAGTTGAGTGTAACTAGGTATAAGTATATGACCTATGTAGTTCACCTATAGTGTTCAGACTGTTATTTCAACGTCACCAACGGCGGTCCGTATTTTTCGCTGTCGGCTGTTTTCGTAACGTTGCACAAATTTTTATTTCATTAAGCGCCTGAGTGAGATATTAAATTGGAAGCAGGATGATACGTGTGTGTGCCTGGTGGTAGGGCGATATGTGGGTCTGGTGGTAGGGCTACCAGTAACAGATGGGTCTGATTCGAGTTGGGGCGATGATATAAAAAGCATTTCCTTGCCCCTTCCCCCTTCTCAACCCACTTCTTACTTCCGAGTAAACGACTGAATATTGACCACTCACTCTCATTAGAAAATGCTCTTGTAAGACAAAGGTAAAGATACTTAGTTATGTTAGTATGCTTGCATAGTGTGTATGTATGTATGTTTATATATATATATATATATATATATATATATATATATATATATATATATATATATATATATATATATATATATATATATATATATATATATATATATATATATATATATATTGTGTATATTGTGTGTGGTTTAATGATGAAAGATCAACTATGCTACCCAAATGTGAGTGGGTCAAAATGTTAACATAATACTGCACTTTAGCTTGAACCGTATAATTGTTTGTTTCATGTACACAAATTATATGACATTTATTCACTCATATGAACCGTGTTTATGAGCGAGACACATGTCGATGTTAATAAGAGACCTTAGTGTATAAATCTCCAAGCACATTATTACTTCAAAGATATTGGAGAACATAATATCATCAATATATTTTCTTAATAAATCTTGGATAACACAATATCATCAATATATTTTCTTAATAAATCTTCCTATACTGCTTTTCGAGAGTTAAGGTAACACATTTTCTGTTGGTGGTGAATTTGTAACCCACTTATGTGTTAATGGTATCCTAAATTCTCCCATTTATCTTACAGGACAGTTCATACGGACGGACAGGACCGGAAAATCTTGGTATCGACTCGGCACCGAGTCGGAAGAATGCGAAGATGAAATGAATTATCCATCTCGCGCGCGTGTCAATTTCACGTAGTAGCGAAGGGCCATG
>OZ012688.1:27374279-27381779 GCA_963942565.1 Maea johnstoni
CTCATTGGACTGCCCCCTCGGGGCGCCCCTTAACCCCAGGTTCCGCCCCTTGCCCCCGGCCCCTTTTTCTGGCTGACACCACAAATGCCCCAATTGACACGAGCGCATTCAGTTACAGAAACTACGCATCGTCTAAATGAAGAGAACTGAGTTCTTCAATGGCTGAATAGAGCTTAGTGTATGCGAAATAAAAACAGGCCTGTTATGATAATTGAGTGCTGAGGCGACCGAGGAACCTCTAAATTAACTTATGGGGGCTAAGGGGAAAAAGAGGGGGCGGAGGGGGTGATGATAGTGGGGAAATATATTTAACCTGCATGTCTCTGTATACGCATGGACGCGCAGTGTGAGGGTTTATACTGTTTTAATGCAATTTTCCTCTCGCGGGTCTGTCCGCCCGAGACGTCAGGAAGGCAACGTCTTTAAGGAGATCAACGTCTTCGAGATTCACTCGCCTGGTAAAGTGTGTTAAGCGCGGCTTGGTGGTTAAGCCTGCATACAAAAGGCCTGACAAGCTGGCTTCCATGGGTGAAATGGGGGCAGCGAGTGGAGAAGGGGTTGGGGAGGGGGTGAAGGGGGCCATTGAGTCATGGTGCTGGATATGAGAGATCCAGAGAACCTCCCCCCCCCCCCCCCCCCCCATCAGCCCCTGGTGGATATATATATATATATATATATATATATATATATATATATATATATATATATATATATATATATATATATATATATATATATATATATATATATCTTTAGGAATGTTGGAATGGATAGTTGACAGAGTAAAAAACAAAGAAAATGATTGTTTTCCTAGTCCATGCAGGGAGGTGGGTTGGTATTGTTTGTGTTGTAATAGGGTTGATGTTAAGAGAGGGGTTGAGTTGAGCAATATAATGGGGTTGTCCTGTTTTTGCACGCGTAACTTGAGATCTCTCCCCCACACACCCTCCCTCCCTCCAAACATCACCGAATCATTTCCCATCTCATAATTTCGCCGCAATACTCCGCTCGTGCGATGTGACAGCAGACGATTTGGAGGGCAATCGTCTGTCTTTCTCCTGTTACGTGCCCCGTCAGTCACTCAAACCCGCCGTACCCCCGTGGCCGGCGAGCCCCGTACCCTATGTCTTAATAGCAAATAAAAATCCTACAAGTATCAAGCCGCCTCGTCTCGCTTTACTAAGAAAACAAGCCGCTGTGATCTCGCGAGAAAATTAGGATATTTACGTTAGAAAAGCGAGAAAATGCCCTCTGTTGACGGGCGCATCAACTCGGGCGAATTCTATCGATTTTTTTGCGGGCGCTTACCCGGGCCCGGCGAGCTTCGCTGGGGGATCAGCGCCAGTTAATTGTTTCTTCTATTTCATTAGAGTATCAAGGCATACTTAACCACTTAACTCTAGCCACTTGTGCTGATTGTGGCGGCTTTGGAGGGATCCCCCTTCAATAACCGGGATTTTCTCTATTATCAGCAGGCAGCGGAGAGCAGACACACAGACAGACAGAAATCGCCTGTCTCCAACTCACTTGCTCTTCTGCTACTGGTACTATTACTGGCATAAATTGACCCATCCATCCTTGTGGTGGGTCGAAAGGAATGGCTTTGAAAATATTTGAAGGAAGTATGTTCCTCAGAATAAGCCAAGAATTCTATCTTTATGAGAGTAATCAATATATGTTTATATATATATATATATATATATATATTTATATATATATATATATATTATATATATATATATATATATATATATATTATATATATATATATATATATATATATATATATATATATATATAAATATATATTTATATATATATATATATATTTATATATATGTATATATATATCCCTGATATATACATCAAATCGTAATATTCTGAGCTAAAAGTATACATGGGTTCGTATTAAGAACAATATCTCAGATATTTGAAAATGGGCTTTTCACCCTTTTCAGATAATTATCAAATATTGGATATCAAACAATGAATTCGACTCGAATTGAATCTAATATTTTCATGAAAAGAACATTTTGCACAATTCTAGCCAGTGCTATAGAGGTGTGTCCCTGCGATTCTTTCCCCTCCTAAGCCTATATCATACCATAAGCATAGCGGGTATTTTAAAGGGTGCACCTTTACCCCCCTCTTTGTTCAGACGTCACAACCCCTATCGCACCCCTCCGCCTGACTACCTCGCATTCACGGGGGCTGTGAGGAAAATTCATACGCAGGCCCGTCGCATAAAATGCCTAGGCAGAGCACACAGAGAGAGCAGGAACTCCCAGCCGTCCCATATGACTATTTAAAGAGCGGGCAGCCCGTGAAGAAACGTGAATGTGCCACTTCTGACAGCGCGCTGATGACTGGGACGGACCCAGTAAATTTAAAACTGACTCTGATCAGAATAATTACAAGGAGTGCGAGTAGGCGAGTAGATGTCACAGGGAAGTGGGTCAAAGAGTGGAAGGAGGGGATGATATCCCAATCCCCCCCTACCATACCCCCCCCCCCCCCCCTCGGTACTACTTATGTTATTTTTGTTTTTCTCTATGCATACCTTCTGTAATTGACATTACAGTTTATATATATATATATATATATATATATATATATATATATATATATATATATATATATATATATATATATATATATATATATATATATATATATATATATATATATATGTATATATGTATATATATATATATATATATATATATATATATATATATATATATAAGATACACACATATATATATATAAGATACACACATATATATATATATATATATATATATATATATATATATATATATATATATATATATATATATATATATATATATATATATATATATATATATATATATACATATATAAATTGCCCACCCCGCTTTCGCACTGCACAGATCTAGTACCTACCTATACCCTAAAATTTAGCACTAACTTACAGGCAGTGTTGGAATAAGTAAAATAAACACTGGCCGCGTGCTAGCAGTGGCCAATGGTCAGTGTACCCCATGCTGACCACAAGTGGTCCTCAAGCTAACTGACCATACACACACTCATTATTGGCAAAGAAAAATAATTATTTAGACCATGCCCCATGGTGTCTAACTGGGCAGTTATTAGTAGCAAGTGAAGCATCTATCCCACAGAAACTTACACCTTTAAATTTAAATCAACAGAGAATAAAATATATAATAGGATTTTTTCCTGTAAACTAACTATTCATCACCTACGCAGCTTGTACGGAATTAAATTCACATTTCGGATTAAATCATATTTGAAAGTCTATAAAATGAGACCACATATGGCGATACATTTTTCTAAAAAGTGAAAGAAATATATTTCGTAAGGAAATAAATGGCGCTTGGCTTTTTTCCTGTCATGGGGAACCCCATTTTATAGTCCCCAACTTGGCACGAGAAGGAGAAATGAATTACACCACAGCAATGCTTTTAGTAACTGCGCAGAATTAATTTGTTTAATGTGTTAATATGGGAGTAAATATGTCCCCCTTCTTTAGCCTTTCTCAGCCGTGTCGACCCCTAAGACTCCCCCATATCTCACCCCCAGTATACCCATGAATACCAGCCCACCGCAGCTTTATTGAAATGGGGATAAAATTGTGGTGATCATTACCGGCGTCGGGGGGCTAATTGTTGGGAGCAAGGCGCTAATTTTCAGCTTTAATCCATGGCCATCTGTTTGAAAGCATGCTTGACGCGCGTTATGGCGAGGCGGCGAAAGTTGACGTTTGAGGGGTAACAGGACTAGAGTGATATAAGCCAAACGCACGCGTTTCCACACCGTTCAACTACGCAGAGTCAAAATAATACACACCCCGCAGGGCGAAAACACTCAAAAATATTGCCCTATATATCCTACACAACGAGCGGAATTTTCTCCAGATATTTTAACTCAGATGAATAAAACAATGGATCAACATTCGTGATTTTACAGACTGTACTCGATCTAACTTAAGTGAGTAGATGGGTCGGTTTAAATTATTGATCTCAATAAAATCTATTTCCAGATTTGACAAAGTCTTATTTTAATAAAAAAAATTCTAATGTCTCATTGCCACTTTCTGATATTTTCTTGTGTCGTTCTACGGTTCTTATAAACCTATCAATGTCTAAATTCTTCCCCAAGAAAATTATCAAAGCTATGATTAAATATCACAAACAATTGAAGTCCCAGTTTAATTAATGTATGTATGTATAGCAGTTTTAAAGAAATGTAATATGTTTACCTATTTCCGTAATTATCTATGCTTGCCTACGTGTCATATATATAGATATAATTATAAACGATTACAGTATATATATATATATATATATATATATATATATATATATATATATATATATATATATATATATATATATTATATATATATATATATATATATATATATATATATATATATATATTTATATATATATATATATATATATATATATATATATATATATATATATATATATATATATATATATATATATATATATATATATATACATATATATATATATACTAGTATATATATATATATATATATATATATATATATATATATATATATATATATACATATATATATATATATATATATATATACATATATATATACATATACATATATATATATATATATATATATATATATATATATATATATATATATATATATATATTTATATATATATATATATATATATATATACATGGCCACGACTTTTAATGAAGATTATATATTATTATTATCAAAAGAATTCAATGTCAAAGCTAAAGCCTAGAGTATATAGCTACATTTACTTTCCAACTCATTGATATATAATTTTTAAAATAATTTTACAATTAATATTTATGTGAATGAATTTCAAACAATTTTAAAGAATTCGGAAAATTCACTGTAGCAAATAAGACGACCATGAGGAAAATATAAGAGAAATCTTATAGGAAAATTATATTAGACTATTGCGTGTGTGTGTCTGGAAAGTGGGGGAGGTGGGGGTCAATGATCAGGCGTGTATCAGATCTCTCTTCGACGGGAAATGTGCAAATCCCCCCACGTGTGTTGATTACATTGTCTAATAAGGAAAGCTAGGAAATAGTCTATACCAGGTGGTAGTAGTAGTGATGGCGGTGGTGGTGGTGGTGAAATAGATGACTTCCTACCTGTATTGGAATTCTCATCCCCGTGAGTGTTATTGCTGGTTGTTTTGTTAGTTTCGTTATTCTCCCTATTTGTGATATCCGCACCCTCCTCATCATCATCATCCATGTCACTGTCTAACTTATCTCGTCCGTCTTCGCAACGATTTCGTGGCGACCACACCATTTTATTCTCCTTCTTTAAGCGTCGTCGCGCATTCGCGAACCACGTTGAAACTTGTGTTAGAGTCATTTTTGTAATAATAGCTAGCATAATTTTCTCGCCCTTGGTAGGGTAGGGGTTCTTTATATGTTCATGTAGCCATGCCTTTAGGGTACTCGTGGCCTCCCTCGTTGCGTTCTTGCGCTGGGCGTTGAGGTCCACCCCTCCATAGCTAAAGAAATAACAAAACAACTGTTAAAAACCCTTGAATAAAGAATATGTACATACCTGGATCTATCTCTTCCTCACTAACACTGCCACCAATGTCATCATCATCAATTTTTTCGTCATCTTTTATATCAATATCGTCATCATCATCATCATCTTCCCCTTGGCTGCCGGGGTAGTGTTTTCCCTCTTTCTTTAATCTTCTCCGAGCATTAGCAAACCATGTGGACACTTGGGTCAGAGTCAATCTAGTTATAATGGCCAACATAATTTTCTCTCCTTTGGTGGGGTAGGGGTTCTTTTTGTGCTCAAAAAGCCAAGCCTTAAGTGTACTAGTTGTTTCTCGTGTGGCGTTCTTTCTATACGTTCCCATATTCATGTCGAAACTTCTGAAGGGAAATTAAATACAAAATATATACAGTTTTCTTCTTCGCTCTCTCCATCCAAAATTTTTCAAAAAACATTGGTTAGTCGATCTGCCGGCTGGCAAGAATGGACGGAGGTGTTAGAAAAAGTTGGGGTGAACTAGTATTTTATCGATCTTCCCAAAACAAACAAATGACTGAAATACATGGTTATGCTGTTTTTGATTCGCATGAGGGAGTCATAAATCGATCTATTTGATATACAGGTGTTTTTAGCGCCGATGAATGGTAAGGGCAATTGAGTGAAAAGTCTAAAAAATAACACAAAAAAAAACTACTGTTACGCGGAAAAAGGGGTGTTTTCGTACCTGGATCCGTAGGGGTATCCGGCCATGGTGGGGTCGTAGGGGTAGCATGGGGTTGGCTGTGATAAGTTCCTCCACGCATCCGTATTGTCTTTAAGATCGTATGCACTATTCTGGAAAAAAGGGGTAAAAAGAGGGGTAAATTCACGTGACAGGTGTAAGATGAATTTTTCACGTCGAAGAAGGCGGTGAAGTCTGAAGCAGAAACGTACAATTAGCCTCCAACTAATTCACTCTACGTGTATTAATGAACAGCTCTAATGAACATAGGCTCATAATTATCTCCTAATACTATAGCAGTTTCTAACATGCGAAATGAAAATCTTCGTTTCACGGGTGCTGATATTTTGCGGTCTGTAGTCGGTAGTTAATTAAAACCATGATGTGTGTGTGTGTGTGTGTGTGTGTGTGTGTGTGTGTGTGTGTGTGTGTGTACTATACCATGTTTCGAACAGCCTGGCGGACCTAGCCAGGCGAATCCTTCTCCACTTATTACGAGTCCGTTACTTGGGGTCATTTGGGTTTGGACTCTACACATATGTTAAACTCGGCCGAGTGCAGATGTTCAAGTAAAGCTAAATTCTCCACGATAATATACCGCCAAACCTGCATGCATTCTGTTTTAACATTATGGAGAATCCAATTAATATTATGGAGTGTTAGATCGAGTTGAATCGTGGTTGATATTTACTGTGGAGGTAGTTACTAGTCCCATATGGTTGTTAGTTAAACCGCGCAGTATGAACTAAGCGCTATGTATACTATACAGATAGATCGATGTGTGGATATATAGTGTATCAGTTATAAAATAGGTTACGATCGGCTGACGTGAAAACATACTATACGGGGAATAATAGTTAGACCTACCAGTGGCGAATAGAAGGCGGACGGATCCGTACCAAAGGGTACATAACCCTGGGTGGCGTAGGCGGTGGGGTATACCCCATCGGGCAAGCCCGCCGCAACCCTGGAGTAACTAAGAAGGCTGGAGTTGTATTGGCACGAACAGACAGTCTGACCCGTATGGGGATCCGTCATGATGGGCCGGCCCGTCTCACAACAAGACGTAGCTATCGTCGTGGCCGCCGCCGCCGTACCAGACGCTGTGGCTGCCGTCAAATTACTCAGCAACTGAAAACAAGTGAAGAAAATGAATATATTGTACAGAAATATGAAAATTACAAAAAAAAATCATCTCCATTTACACAAT
>OZ012688.1:27384279-27404279 GCA_963942565.1 Maea johnstoni
GTGAGATTAGATTAGGATCAGCTGATTGCCGAGAGAGACACTAATACCTGAGATCTGGATACCTGTCAGACAGATTTCAGGTAATAATTACAACGGATTCAACAAGACAAAAACCTGTCAAAAAGTTAAGATAGAAAATGGGCCTATTTTCAGCACTATATAGTATAAACAATAATAGAAGTTTGAACGAGTGTGTATTACCATCTGTAGTGCCAGTGACCTGTCAAACGTTTGAGTTGTACATCTCAGTGTGGTTGAACTATCATTTTTCTAACGTAAATCAAAAGGGTACCTCAATAAGTTGGACACCTGCATATTTTGAACACTAGATGTTTGCTAATATGAGTTACACTTATGCCCTTTCCGCAGTAAAAGTGATCACATGCGAGCAAGAAACAAACATCTTAAATTTACCATAAGTATAACTTCTCACTTGGGAGGGAGGGAGGGAGGGGGGTATCAGTGGGTCTATATGAGGGAATACATGATGTGAAATCATGTGAAAATGCTTTGACCGAAAACGGTTGGGTACGTTTTTGTTATACATTGCGGAAAAATTCTATAATATAAAAACCTTATTATGTGAACATTTTTGTCCTGTTCTCAGGTTGTTCACATCTGAAAGGTTTCACTAAATTGCAATTGAATTATTTGTACTCGCTATGATTTTGCACGTTATCAGTACAGTCAATAAACATACCATACAATTCAATCTGAAGATACCAGAGGTGCGTAGTACAGTAGCTGGTTTAAACGAGTGTCTTATAACCGGCACGCCGCCCCCATCACCCTACCCCATTATAGGTGGGTCCGTTTTAATTAGGCCCCACATGGGGTTGTACCGTGAAAGTGAATCTGTGTCGGGAATTCCCTTCTCGCCCTGGACACCAGAAGGTGGCATGGTAAGCAACAAATATCATTATCCTGGGCCCGCTCACGCAACGGGCGAAATGGAGAAAAGCGGCTCAACACGCGATAGAGAGATTAACGGGAGCGCGGCAGATCGTCTCTCGTTCTCTCCCTATATTGCTAGAGCTAGTAGTACAGTGGGCCGTCTATTGACTGTGTTGGTGGGTATGCTATACTGCTGCTGCTGCTGGTGCTAATAAGCTCATAATCTTATTAACACTACCTGGTGCTAATTGATGCTCTCTCTCTCTCTCTCTCTCTCTCTCTCTCTCTCTCTCTCTCTCTCTCTCTCTATTTCAATAGCTGGTATAGAGGGTCGTCTTTAACCAGGGACCGCTAGTGTATGTGTATTGGATGTGCTGGTAGTGGTGGAGGTGCTAATAAACTCATGATCCTATTAACACTACCTGGGGCTAATTGAAGCATTTTTGGTCTCGATCCCAAATTCTCTCTCTCTCTCTCTCTCTCTCTCTCTCTCTCTCTCTCTCTCTCTCTCTCCGCCTTTAACCAGGGACCGCGACTGCCTGTGTAGTGGGTGAGCTACTGTTGTCTCTACTGGTGCTGATGAAGGCATAATCCTATTAACACTACCTGGTGCTAATTGGAGGTAGAATATAAATACGTGCACGTTATATCTCTGATTGTAATGTTCATTTTTCTTCTGTGTTATTTATTAATTTAATGATGTTTGTGTATTTTATTTTCACGTAGCAAGATGGTCTATAAAAATACTTCTACCACTACTTCTGCTGCTGCTGCTACTACTACTACTACTACTACTACTACTGCTACTACTACTACTACTACTACTACTACTACTACTACTACTAGGGCTACTACTACTACTACAGTACATCTCTGTCCATAGGAATGTCTCATAGAGACCAGTATCAAGTACGTGTCAACATCCCGTGGGTGTCCCCCACTGTGGGAGCTTAATCTAATCATAACTTGTGATTAGCATTGACATAGCTGTATTTATATATTCTCTCTCCCTCTCTCTCATTCAGCTCGACGTAGATCGTAGCACTATAATAGTTAATGAACAGATGCATTAGTAGCGCCAGGATCGATCCCTCCACTTAGAGCTCGAGCCGAGCCCAATAACACGCCATTGTTAGGACCTCGCTAAATGTTAAATAAACATATCAACAAAGCAAGTAAACAATTCCATAAATCATATTAGATGGAGGTGCGCTGATATATTTTGCTTTATGGAGCGTTAGCGTTGTTTTGATTAGCTTTTATTTCGCCAATCGTCATTGCTCGGTGTCGCTGACACGGATCTTTGCGCCACTAACAACCCAAAGAACAATACCTGGAAATTGATATTCGTGTCGCAAGATGCCTTTGTCCGAGCGCACGGGCATAATGGAAGGGCCTCCGCAATGATTCAACTCCTCATAGTGCTAATGTCGTAATTTCGAAGCGCTTGAGCGCAGCGAGCGGTGGAGATGAAAGTGGTATTGTAGCCCAGAATGATTTTGATAAGGAATTAATGATAAAAATGTGACTGCATTCTTTGTGTATTAAATGGATTGATTGAAGCGGACTGGGTGTAATGCGTTTCTTGTTGGGGGCAGTACAGTTAGAGTTAGTTGCATTGCGTACAGAGGCATTCATTGGCATCTCTCTAGATAGCTTGGGGGGGGGGGGGGGGGGTGCTGGGGAAATTTAAAATCAATCGCCTATGGCTAACCGCGAGCTGAGAGGTACCTGTGTTATTGTTAGGGCTTATAGAGTGTGGGCTTTAGAACGACTTCATTTAGTGCCTTTGACTAGCCAACTATAATACCTTTACAAGCCTGTGCGGCTGTCAGCCAGTCTGGCATTTAAGTTCACCAATCACATACATACACACATACTTACGTACATACATACACTGGATGGATTTCTCGCTTTAAGTGATAAAGGTGTTAGCAAGTGGTGCTATGGTGTCGAGAGATCGAACTACCTCTTTCAAAAACATCTTCACTGTAACAAAAAGGATATTAACTCATTTTGACCGCAAATTGAAAGTACCTCCCCTACTTCAATTACCTATCTTATACTAAGTACGAGTATTGTAATTCACACACATACACACACACAAGAGGTTCAAGTAATGTTTTGATCTCTTTTTTGGATAAAATCCTTTGAGTCAGTAGATTACAAAAATAACCATGTTAACATCTCTTGATAAAGTAAGATAACGATCACCAGTGCGAAGATTACAAAAAGTTGATGCAAAACTGAATACTTAATTCTATCCTCCAGTGCAACCCAACCATGTGGTAAGCAGAGAGAGTGATATGTACACAGACTGCATTCCCTCAGTTGCTGGCTCATACGTGCTCGCGGATTATAGAGGGCGCCAGTCTCGCTAAGTGCACGCGGCGCGCGGAGAGCGAGTGGCAGGCTGCACACAGCTGAACAGCTGGCGGCATGACGTTGTCGATAATATTTCCTTACTTCTCGTAATACTAAGGTGACGAATGTGTGTTTTTTTACATTTAGATAACAGGGTAATGGTATAGTATTATCATTATTATTATTTGTATCATTATTATTATCATTATTATTGGTATTATCATCATTATTAGTATCATTATTATCATTGTTATTATTATTATGTTATTACTTTTATTATCATTATTATTATTATTATTATTATTATTATTATTATTATTATTATTATTATTATAAATATTATTATTATTAACATCATTTTTATCATTATTATTATTGTTATATTCAAATTATAATGATAGTAATTTTAATAACCTTTGCACCCCATTGATGGGTAGCAATTCCTACCACCAGTTGATTCGGCTTAGTTGCACCAATTAACAGTTTGGGTAAATTTTGCACCAAAACAGTAGGTAAACAGTTACATCAGTGTAAGATAAGTTTTGCATCGTAAATATGGGCACATGAAAATAGGCAACCTAAAAGATAAGACTTCTATCATTGCCAAAATAGTTTATAGATAATTGCATTAAACAGTTAGTTAACTACTAGTATGTTCGCCAACACTCGAGTTTTTTTCAATAAGTTTGACAGTCGATTAAAGAAAAGAAGAAATGTCACATTTCAATAATGATCAACTAGAAAGCAACCTTATACGGAATATTTGATTCGTGTTCTAGTATATCATGTCATATGATATAAAGGTAAAGGTATTCGGTTTATTAGTCTTGTATCCACCGAAGCGCTCACACGACCTTCCTCCCCTAGCAGGCCTGTACACACCGTACACACGGAAACCATTTCAATCCATTTTACAGCTGGGTAGACTGAAGCAATATGGAATTAACTGTCTTGCCCAAGGACAGACCAAAGTGCCCCGGCCGGGAATTGAACCAGCGACCCTCTGATTACTAGTCCGACACCTAACCAACTGAGCTACTTTGTCCCCAATGTTATATTTTGATACTTTTGGCATTTTGTATTTACATTTTTGCCGAAGTATTCGTCTCAGTTCTTTGTTCAGTTTAGTTCTATGTTTTCTGTTATCAAGTAAAAGTATTCGTATGAGTTTGTACCATTGTGTATAGTCAATAAACATACAATACAATACAATACAGTCTGAATACCTGTTTGGAATTATTCTTGCTGATCGTCATTGTTTCTGCCATTTGGCTTTTCCATAGTTTTTTAGCAGAGGCAATCAGAATAGCTTAGCTATCCAATAACTGATCTACATTCGCACTCATTGAAATAATAATAATATAATAAATAATAATTGGAATTTATATAGCGCCATTTCCATTCATAAAATGTTCAAAAGCGCTGCACATTGTCATAGTTTGAGTCATAGTTCAACAACGCCTCAATGGGCGAGCGTGAAATGATTGAACATCTCGATTAGATATAACTTTCGTCTGAATCCTTTTCATGGAAGTTTTGGTATCTAATATTTGAAAAGGAATGACATTCCCCAAAAATGTTATCATCTGTGTATCTCGAACTCGGAATCGCCATAGTTGTGAGAGCAGTTTTTAGGTCGGAACATAGGACTGAAATTGATAACCCACTTAGAAAATCTATAGTTAAAGTCCTTCAGTCTCTCTAGATTGTTTGCAAACGTAAATCGCCAGCATGCTGGTTTATGTAGGAGAAAGAATTATTAGATATGTGCCCTAAAGGTTGAATCGCAAATACAACTGGACAAGGGCTCGTGGTTCGAGTTTGGAACAGTCGGAGAACGATCACAATAGAAGGTCCTCTGGTTACGTTCATCACCTGCGCACAAAAACAGCCCCGCCAAAGTCATGCACCTTCCTTTCTCTCCAATTAAATCAGAAGAATTACGAAGATAAGCAAGAGATGCTATCCGAGTGGTTAGTCTTAAACATTTCAAAGGACATGTGTAGATGGAAATGGGACTGTGTGGTAAGGAGGTAACTATTCTTGATTAAATGATCCATGGTTATCTAGGTTTTCTTCAAGGAACATATTCTTCATTCTAGTAAGGATACTTGGTTGGAAATATTTATATATTATGAAGTTTTGTAATTGAATAACCATCTCACTCAAATCGCCTTTCATTTTTGCCCTGGCTGCCACCAGTCTTACACATCTCCGTGATCCACGATAGAAGCAGACGAACTTTGGTTGGCGGTGTTCGTGAAATCGTCTGGCCAGACTGGGTTGTAGTAGATGGCTCGTGTTCACAGCAAACCAGTAGCCAATCCTGTGTCTAATCTTCCCGCCTGCTCCCACTCCGCCTTCCAACGCCAGCCGCCTTCGACTCGTGCCGCCGGATCGTCTGCTCGGAAAGCCTGCGAGGGAGCAGTAATTTATGACGGCAATTAACAGCTTCACACTTCGTCCCCAAATGACTTAAATAGTTTTGTAAACAAATCAAAAGATCATTACGTTAAGAGGAAAGCGTGCTAACGTGCGTGGATCATAAACCAATATATGGTCGCTGCTGTTTCTCTCGGCCTCGCGCCCTCCTGCAGTTGGCACCCTTCCTGATTTACAGGGTACAACAGGGTGCAGGCCTCTGTAAACCCAATCGTACCCTCCCTCCTGCGTTTCCAGCTACCATACCACGAAGCACAGCACGTGTACACAGTTGTCTACCTTATCTACAAACACTCAAAAAGTAGTATGTAATTAATAGTAGATTCGAGTGTTCTTGTTCTAGGATTGGACCACCAAACGTTTTCCTTTCTTAATTGTATTGTAGGTTCATTGACTGCACTTATTATATACGGACCCATAACAAGTAGCAACATCAAAAAGAACTAGTTGAGTATTTTATCTTCATTTTAAGCAGTAATTCATTGGTGGCAACTCTATGATGAAATCTTTTTTAATTATGCATACTGTTAGAACTATTGCATATACATTTACGTATTTTTTGTGTGAATCTGAAGGCATTCTTGACTTCTGAAAATCCTATGTATGTGTATGTATGTATATTTATTGACCATAAATTGCATTTATGAAAAATACGATACAAAAGACTGTAAACTTCTTAACCTTAGAAAGAACTAGCCGTGCAAAAGATAAATAAATATGCCATTACTAGTATTTAACTTCTTTAATAGCCTCAATAGAGCAGAATTTGGTATATTTCCCTGCAAAGTTTACCTCCTATGTCTATTGTTTCCGAGATAAATGATAGGAAAGAACCTGTGGTGTATGTTATCACATGGTCGTTAAATTTTTTACAGATTTTCCTCTTCAAATATGCAAAAAAGTTATATTTCACCCTTTTAGATGACAAATGTTGATTGCTACACGAATAACATGTTTATTTTTTACATTTTCCTTTTCTCAAAATCATGCTTTATTATAAAATAACTTATTTAAGTTGCGCACCAAGACATTCCAAAGTGATTAGCTGACATGAATAGTTTAATAATATGATCTTCAACTCTAAGACTGAGTACAATGTACTAGTATTTCCCAGTTCGGAATCACAGGCGCCTGTATATAATGCAAAACATCCAAGATGTAAATAACGTCATGTTCAACTAACCCAACTCTCCTGACGTAAACTCGCACGATTATGTGGCCCTTTATCTGTCAGAAACAAAGACGTTTTGGTCGTGAAAGGGTCAATCGCAAATGCGCCAAACATTTTCTTAATTATCTGTGTTTGTAAGTCTGAATGGAGCAGTGTCTAGGTCTGCTAATGTCTTGCTTTTGAAACAAACCAGACGACCGCTAACCTCCAACATGTTATTGGGTCCTATTCCATATAGACAAATTACAGTCGGGACAATTCGCGACCCAATATCATAATTTTTCTATTCCGGGCTCGACTCTGACATAGATTTAGTTTATTGGGCAGAATTAGTGATATATGTTACAGTGATATGACAATTAATGATTGAGATCTGTGGCCAAACACAGTTAATACGTGTTTAACAAGTGGAGAACAAGGCTATATGCCAGGAAGTCGGTGCGCCCTCACCCCTGGGAAATTTATCAAAGTTCGTCTGCTTATCTGGAAGACGGCAGGGCCATGTAAAATCGTTTGTGGTAGGGTCGGCCTGCATTCCATAATATACGTCCGTAAACATTGACACATGTTTCGCATCGGATAAGACTCATTTTTGCGATACGTTTGTTGAAATCAATATTCGGTGACCGACTCAGTGTTCGGGGGAGAGTAGTGGACACCCGAAATGACATAACCCATGTCTCACATCACCAAACTTTGTTTGCACAAGATTCGGCCAGCAGACTTTGAGCCTGCATTCGTATCTGATAGGGTAACCACATTTTACTCTTGAGACGCTCATACAGAATGTATCAAAGAAACACCGCTGTGGGTATATTTGTTTCTTATTTTGGTTTTCGCCTGCCAAAGTTATGACGTCATCGCTGGTGGCGCGAGCGCCGAGCATTCGACGACGCGCGTATGTTTCTGCAATGGAATGTCAAAACAGTCAAAACAAGACCTCTGTGAAAGACATCCACGTTCGCGGGTTTGTCCTGAAACACCCCTTAACTGCCCAGAAAGCGATACAAAATGCTAGAATTGGAAAAATACCAGAGGCGCTGACACTGAAAGAGTCGGTTTTTGATTTCAGGACCACTTGACTCGGTGATTCGCTCCTGAAATTGGAGAATGCTCGTGAAAACGGAAGCATTGTTCAGCAGACGATCCGGCTGACCCTCTATCAGCGAACGATCGGCTCTGGCGCAGTCGAAAATAATCGCAGATGATTTTAATATCGTATCCATTACCAATTAGGCTCTTAAGCCAAACAGCAAGTTCTGTATGTAATTGGCTTCTAAGTGTTCCAGCAATACCCGGTGACATTTGTTTCCTACATTTGGCGGCAACAGCGGTCGGCTGTTTTCGCTATACTGGCGGCGACTCATACAGTCATAGAATCGCAGCGCCCGTGGTTTTAGGCGGGCCTGCTTCTCGGACGGACCGTCTGCTGTTTGTTTGCGGGCCTATAGTTACAATTTCAGCTAAAACAAACAGGCAGGCTGCACAAATTGCCATAGTAATGCAAACACGGTGTCATGAGGGTGTTTATACGGGGCAGTTGGGGCCGCCTGGAATGTACATCGAGCTAGTCAGTTTCACGTCTGACCCCTCCATGTGATCAGGCTATGATTGATGAGCGAGAGTCGTTTGGTAAACATATGTCTGGACTCCAACACAGTCCGGGAGGTCTTCAATGCTACCGACAAGTGTTTGACACCCCCTTCCTGCAACCCCCACTTCATACCCTTTCGTCTACCCTCTCTCTCAATATCGTAGACAGAGAGATTTACCACGTGGCTCGATCTACCATCTAATATTTGCTCACGTATGGATACTTTAATTAAACATAGGATTTTCTTCTTCTGTTCTCCTAAATATATAATGTAAGGGATCCAGTTGAACAGCATATATAAGCTTTACTGGAAAAATGCGAAAAAGGTAAAGCAAAAAACTTACGTCGGAAAGTGGACTTGAAAGTTTATTTAAGAAACGTAACATTGTAACATCACTGTACAGTAACATTGTATCGAAGCAACTCCAAACTCAATCTAATAGTAACGTGCCCAGTGACACCATCGCAGTCTTCTATACACATTTCCATATTGTATAGTACCAACAATGTAACAAGTAATCAATAACAATATATATCAATAACAATCCCAGCATGAATGTAGGTTTTCCTGCCTCAATCTTAAAAAGTAACAAGTATCAACCTCGAATAGTGAAATAGATTTCTGGTTCTACGTTCATCAATGGCCAAGACGGTAATCCTCGGGGCCTTAATGTATTCAATGTTTATATGTTTTCAGTAAAAATGGTATTTTAGGAAAAATTGAATATAATTCATTTAGCTTTAAAGGCAATAACATAATTTGCCTTTAAAGACAGATGATTTGCTTATAAAGACATATACTAGTAACCGGTATTTGTCTTTTAGACAAGTACTTCGTCTTAAATGCAATCCATTTGCCTTTGGAGACATTAGTGAATTGTCTTCAAATGATGCTTTACTGCAAAAACGGCTTTCTATAATTGAGCCGATCCTTGCCTCTATGCCTGGCAAGTGGTGATGCGTGCAGAAGTTTGGTGAAACCCTAGCTGAGAAATTTCCAAGATGTCGCGCCCCTTTCACATTTCTAATAAGCCCTGGCTGCGAAGAAGAAGATCTCGAGAAAGCCTCCGTCAACGCCCGGGTATCGAGGCATCGCCGTGGAGCCGGAGAAACCCGGGTGCCGTCCGTGCCACAGCGTGCCCGTCAGGGCCACCTATCAACACCCGTGTACCTGCCACCCCAGCCAGAAAGATAATCGCGGATTACGGGGCATTTTGGGTGCCTAAAATACAGATATGTTGCGAATCCTAGTCATCATCATAGATTTCTTTCAGGTCAACATTCATTTTGCAATAGAGAGCCACATTATATTCAAATTTAATTGTATGGCATTTTGCCAAAGATATTCTGGATGAGCCGCATGGCCGAGCCGTCTACATCACAGATAGCTTGCAATGTCTAACCACGACATGCAGTCGAGTTGCGATGCGTAAGAATCATGCGAGGGACTTTGCCATTTTGGATGCCTAAAATACGAACTAGTGGCGACTCCAAGCCATCTTCCTACTAGTTTTCTTTCCGATCAAATTAGATATAGATTATCCATTTTGCAATAGAGAGCCACACTATATTGTATGGCATTTTGCCAAAGAAATTCGGGATTACCCCCATGGCCGAGTCGTCTATATCACAGATAGCTTGCTATGTCTCACCAAGGCGTGCAGTCCGAGTTGCGAAGCTCGAGAATCTCGCCAGTGACAAAAATTAAGTGAGTTCGACTTTGTTGGTTTTCAGGAGCCATTATTAATCCCACTAGGATTTAGGCTAAAGTGACTGAAAAGTGACAAAAAAACATGCTCCAATTCAATTCAATACAGATAGATGATAGGAATATATGTGAAGCTGCGCGCTAGTCGTATGAATATTGGGTTCTTTATTATACGTACAAGCATAGTTTTTTACAAACTATTTTTTTTTTCAAGTGACGTATGGACTAAAGACATCGTAATTTGACGTACTTTTGCACGATTTGTTCGAAAATATTTTAACATGTCGTACTGTACTAGAGAGGAAGGATAGGAATGGTGATACTGGAGTTGTAGGGATTACTGATTGTTTTTCAAACTATTTTCTTTTCAGATGACGTTTGGACTAAAAAATCGCAATTTGACGTATGAATTCTTTTGTACGATTTGCTCGAAAATATCCATATTGGGACATTTCTAGCATGTCGTACTGCATTGTATCATTTTGTATTGTATCGTTTTGCATTGTATTTTATTATATTCTTTTTTGGCCACTTCCGAGAGCATGAAATTAAGAAAATGAGTTTAGACATACAACACAATACTAGTATTAAATAGTATAGCATATTTTATTGATCACTAGATAGTAGATATACATAGTGAAAGTAATAAAATGAACCGAAACAAATGAGGAAAGCAACAACAACTATAGAAAACTACTATAAGAGCTATAGAGAGAGGAAGGATAGCAATGATAAGACGGGAGTTGGAGGCTGCAGCTGCCGCGCTCGTTCTCGTAACCAGGCAATCTCCACTCCGCTCTTATTAACCTTGCAATTGATCCCTGCTTTAGAGGCCAACTGCCATTTTACACTTCATAATTTTACATCTTCAAGTGTTTTTTCAGTACTCAAATGAAATATGAGCTCTGCGAATCTGCGAACACGTTTGGTGTGATATATGTTCGACACTTTTTATTTCTGTCGGTTTGAGATTGGTTAACCCATTAACGCTCAGAGCGCCGAAAAGCATGCAGCTCGACATGCAATATTGATGAAATCTTGCAGGCGAAAGCGAAGTTGGGGAATTTCTGATGGAGGATTGATATTCAGAACATTATAAAAAATACATATTCAAATGATTTGTTGAGTCGTTCTTAATTCCAAAGTTATTAGCAAAAGTATCATAGATCCAGACAAATGTTTTAAAGGAACTCTTAATGTTGTTTTTTTATTTATGTATTGTTCCATGTGTAATACATAATATAATAGTTCAATGAACGTGTACACATATGACATGGTTGATTTCTTCAGTTAACATAACAACAGGTAATAATTCAGAGTAGTAGTTAACAATGATGGGTTAACTAAAATTGAATTGGCTGGGAAATGGATGATGCGGGTGCGTTGACTTCGAGAAGGCATATGACTCGCGCAAGGCGGCAAACAGGTGAAAGGGAAACGGGTGCTCGATTTCCACCCCGGGCAATTCCTGTTGTAATCCCACTATGTCACAAGCGTTAATAGAAGTGTCAGACAGTAAGCCCTGGTGGCACTGCGCGACCGAATCTTTCACAGAAATGTCGTCAGATCTTCCTCTTCGCCTCTGGCCCAACAGCCACCCGAGCCATTGCGACTTCTTCATTTCCGGATACTAAATTCATCTGTCGCTAAGATTCATGGAATGACACGGGAAATTTATCTAAAGGAATTAAAACAGTTTGTAAACACGCATTTACAACGCGCCTGTCAAGTTCCATTGAAAAAATATCGCGAAATTCATTTGAAGACATGACTCGTCTGCCTAATTTTGACGTCATCAAGTCTCCAGTGCTGACAGCTAGCGGTGGGTTAATGCATTGCAGGTGTTTCTGTCGTCATGCTCATGTCGAAGGTGTGGAGCTGTTTATGAAATGTGACACCACCTTTCAGGCAGTGAAATGTACACCAGGAATGCGCCATCGGCCCCTTAAGTTCATGATGAGGGGTGAAGTCCAAGTCCCTTAACTTTCACTATCCTCCCAACAGAGAAAACTTACAGTAAACATCCCTAAGTCAACTGGTCATCGATGTACAATCACAATGATCGCATATTTTTGTTTACGGAGGAAAAAAAAATATTTCAAAAAATGGTTTTATCACCATTCGCAGTAGACAAAGGTCAATGGATTTAAATTGACATTGTACTATTGTCTACGGTCTTAAAATATCATGATGCATACCTGTTACCTTTTATACTTGTGAAAACTACGTAATTTAGTAAGTGCCTTAAAGGGGAACTAAAGGCTCACATACATATTGGCTTATATGAAAGTAATACACTTATAGAATAGGATGCTGTCCTCCTTTTTCTCTTAGTGAGCCCATGAGGGGAGAATTTTGAGTTTTGCTACCAGCTTCAGCCAGCCCCTGGTAGCAGCCATGTTGCTCTACTGCTATCAGCTGCGACCTAAATGGGTGGCAGCCCACTTGCTGTGCCCTAGCTCTGGGCAGCGCATCACAGACTGTAGTGCTCTATACACCAAGTCTCTTCGAAAGTTGTATAAAAACTTGTATGAGTATCAAACAGGTAAATGGTAAAATCATGAGCAGCAATTGGTTGTACAAAAAGACAGGGTGGTAGAGTTATTTTTCATATATTTCTTGTTGGTAAATTCAGACAAAAACAGTGGCTAGCATCACTGAATTTCTGTCCTGAAGCATGTATGTAATTTTATGTTCAGACCACTTGGCTGATTTGTTTTTATACCAGAAATCAAAAATGCAGTCAGGAATACTCAACCGGATGGTGCTGTGCCATTCAACAAAAGGAAGTAACAACTCCTTAAAGGAAAAGGATAAACAAAGGGTTAATTATAACCTTGTGGCATTACACATCTAGATCCCAGGAGACAGAAGTTAATCAACTGAACGCAGGAAATAGCTATCAGTACTTGGGACAGCAATCATTTCCTTTAGTATCTGTGTAGGTTACATGAAAGAAAACAGTTTTTGTAGAACAGCTAGCTTCAAGTAAAATCAAATACTGAAAATCTGGATGATTGATGTATATACAAGTATTGTTTTTATTCAACCCTTCCTTCATAGTCTCACAGGTATACAATTTATTTGCATATATGACAGATGTTGAGCTATGTTCATGAATTTTCAAATAACCTTATGATTTGCTGTCCCCCAAGTTCCCCTTTTATAAGTAATCCTGACTGTGGTTTGTGATTTCTTACATAATATGCATCAGGGAAGTGGTCTGAACATAGAACTGCATACTTCAAGACAGGTGGATTTACTAGTTTCAGTGATGCTAGCCACTGTTTTGGTCTGAATTTACCAACAGGAAATATATGAAAAATAACCAATTGCTGCTCATGATTTTACCATTTACCTGTTTGATACTCATACAAGTTTTTATGCAACTTTCAAAGAGACTTGGTGTATAGAGCACTACAGTCTATGATGCGCTGCCCAGAGCTAAGGCACAGCAAGTGGGCTGCCACCCATTTAGGTCGCAGCTGATAGCAGTAGAGCAACATGGCTGCTACCAGGGGCTGCTAGGGGCTGGCTGAAGCTGGTAGCAAAACTCAAAATTCTCCCCTCATGAGCTCACTAAGAGAAAAAGGAGGACAGCATCCTATTCTTGAAGTGTATTACTTTCATATAAGCTAATATGTATGTGAGCCTTTAGTTCCCCTTTAACGCTGTGTTTGAAATCATTGAATATTCAAACACACACGGGGCTATTTCTAAATTGGTTGTGGGGGTATTCAGGAAGGCTTTAACATTTGGGGAGGGGTACGGTAATAAAAAATTGTGCCATTGACAACGAAGTTGATATTTCAGTCATCAGTGTACGTCTTTACCCAAAGCTTTTAACATAACAATCAAGATGAAAGAATTATAAACTTAAAGGTGTTTTCTTAGTGCCAGGTAGCACTCACCAGACGTTCCTCTACGTGGTAGACTCAAAGCGACACCATGTGACAGAAATTGAAAGATGTTTTTACAAAAAGGTACACACCATCTAATTGAAAAATCACTATCTTAATACCAACACCCGAACCCTGCACCCCGAATGTAGCGAGAAATTCAACCCACACATTTTCTGCTCGTAAATAAACTAATTATAAAACGGGCAATCCGGCACCTAAAGAAGTACAAATACCAGGGGATGAACGTAAAGACAGGTATCCCTTTGATGCCGCTGACTTCATTTTGTAGCTAATCTCCCAACCTACGCAGTTACCATGAACAGAAACCAAAAGCGAAGAAAGTTGAAAGCGACTGAGGCAGGAGTTTGTATCCCCTATAGTGGGATGTTTGGCCAAGACTGTCATTTTGATTTTGATTCGCGTCCTCTGTTCGGCGGGGACAATAGGGGATGATAGAAAGCGATGAGGATCCCCAGTGATAAAAAGATGGGAATTAAAGGTGTTTTGCATGAGAGATGTTAGCGTGAGCTGGGAGCAGGCTCTCAGGCATTGAGCAAACACCCAGAACTGATCTTCACTATTGTCAATGAGAAAGGGTGTCTCTTGTATCGAGATGCTAGTAGGAAAGGAGTGTGCTCCTATGGCGATGGAAGATTCAACTGAATGTTGACGTAGCTACCATTTATCATAGCAATTACTCGAACAGAATCAAACTTAGTTGTACATGAACATTAAGAATATAACATCGCTATGAGGGGTCCTGTGCAACCTGATATGGATTTTATGTTTTTTCATGTAATTTTATTCCTTTTGTAGCGAAAACTGCAGTTAGTAAAGTCAATCAGCCACTGGTAAAGTATATATATATATATATATATATATATATATATATATATATATATATATATATATATATATATATATATATATATATATGTATGTATGTATGTATGTATGTATGTATGTATGTATGTATGTATGTATGTATGTATGTATGTATGTATGTATGTATGTATGTATGTATGTATGTATGTATGTATGTATGTATGTATATATATATGTATATATATATATATATATATATATATATATATATATATATATATATATATATATATATACATATATATGTATATATATATATATATATATATACATATATATATATATGTATGTATATATATATATATATATATATATATATATATATATATATATATATATATATATATATATATATATATATATATATGTGTGTGTGTGTGTAAGGTGTTTCATTTTAATTTCATCAACACAAAACACCAACAAATAGTATATTCATCACTCCACCGTGCCACTGTTTGCTAACAGTACAGCGGAAGATGTATTCTGCAATCGATCTTCCAACTCGAGACCACGCCTTGTTCCGCCGGTATATTGTATCATTGGTAACAGAACTTCCCCGGGGTGGTATCCATACATTATGTACACACACTGATCCAACCCAGCGGGAATAAAGTGTATTTGGAATCGAAATTGAATTGTGTTAATCAGATGTAATCCATCGCGTTTAGTGAGTGTTTCGTTGGGGCTATTATTCAACATTCCATAACGTAAGAACCTGATGCGGGTTTCTAATGGAAGATCGGGATCTGGAGAGGGGTATCTTAGCAATGATCTCACTAGGCAGGGGTGGTGTTTCATGGGGTTCGGGTTGCACCCTGAATGAAAACGTGCGTTACCCATACCCACTAGTAGTAATTGCTAAGTAGGCATACCAAGATAAGAGTACCCTATCCACCCAGACCCCCACTCCCAGAAGTCATACCCCACCCTTCTTACCATAAAACAGATCCACACGGCCGATAACACATAATACACTATATACACCCACTTGGCAGGGACCAGAAATGACTCCTTGAAATATCTGTCAAACTTCTCCAACTACAAGCAAGGGGTGGACCACCGTGATGAGTTGATCTTCATTCTGTCCAAATATCACTTGTTTTATTTCAGCTCATATCTGATGGCTTGGTAATGGAGTGGCTAGGATCTAGGATAGAGATTACGGGGATTGTTGACCAAGCTTCGTCTATGCAGAGTTCTTCCCACCCAAATTGTTTTTCGTAACGGATCTTGAAATATTTTATCTATACTGTAAATTCTACCCGCTAATGTGTACTAGATAAAGAGAGTATTTCTGATAATGTTATTTCCTAACCTAATCAGTTTGTATTTCTATTTCTTTCTGATGATTTCTGTAACTTAACCTCTATCGTATGTATTCTTGTGTTTATTACTCTATATATTTCTTTAAGTTATGAACTCGATACTTCAAAAATTATATAAGTATCTTTACTTTTCAACAATCTGCTGTTTTGTACGTATTGTTGTAGTTATTTTTGTTTGTATTTAATTCTCAATATATTTTGTACTGTATGATTCTGTAGCTACAGTCAATAAAGATACATACAAAATTAACGTTGCTATTGTCCTCCCATATCTGCCTCTCCCTCTTCATCTTTCTCACTCACCACTCAGATTCGGACTAGTATTCTACTCTTTTCACCACTGTGAAACTTACACCGGTTCGAGTCTAAATATTTAATAGTAAAACCCGTGTCACTTGCCATGATATGAAAATATTGCAATGACGAATCTGAACTATGAAAACCATACCCATATTTTTCCTAGCATTTTTTCTGTCGACACATGATTACCGAGGATTGTGATGATATTTGAAGGAATGTGATCCATTTCTATAACTAACCTGATCCACGTGATGACGCGGATGGAACTAATGGGGATGCCACCTCCGTTGACAGTGATGACGACGAGGAAACAGATGAGATCTAGAAAAATATGCTGTTGGCTGAGCACCACCTATCAGTTATCTTTCTTCTTCTTCTTCTTCTTTTTCTTCTTTACTTCTTCTCTTCCTCCTCCTTCTCCTTCTTCTTCTCCTCCTCCGCCTCTTCTTCTTCTTCTTCTTCTTCTGTTTCTTCCTCCTCTTCTTTTTCATCTTCTTCTGTTTCTTCCTCCTCTTCTTCTTCATCTTCTTCTTCTTCTTCTACCTCTTCTTCTTCGTCTTCTTCCTCTTCGTCTTCCACTTCTTCTTTTTCATCTTCCTCCTCCTCTTCTTCTTCTTCCTCGTTTACTTCTTCGTGTTCGTCGTCTTCTTCCTCTACTCATTATCATCATATGTTTTCATCATAATAACCATCTCCATCATCATCATCATCATTACCCATATCTAATTGTCTACTTCTTTGCACGCCCTTTCCAAACTGAATTCCCATCTCTTATTTCCATATTGTAACTGCAATACAATATTTTGCAATAAACTTTCTTCGCCCTCATTCTCTTCTTCTTTTGCTTTATTTTCCTGCCCATTTCGATTCCTGTTGAAACTGGCCCCGCATCTCAATACGTTTGAGGCTGCCCCCATAGCCGAGTGGTCTAATGTAGTGCACAACTGTCTCTCACCACAGCACAAGGTGCAGGGTTCGAGTCTTGTTTCAGACATGAAAGAAAGTTGCCATTCACTCTCCTTTTCATTACCAACGAATCAATTTTAGAGCAGAATCGCAGAGAAAAAATGCCTACAATAGAAGTTCCAATTCCAATATCCTATACTTATTCCCTCTCGCTCAACCCTGTCGAGAAGTTGGCGTGTCCGCAAGAGGTACACGCAAACGAGGATGGGCGCAGGAAAACCATGGCTTAAATGACGCAGGATTTTAATGGCCAAATTCCACCACTGAATTTTAATCTTTAAAGTGCATGCCGAATTTCTTTGTCCGCTGATGAGTCAGAGAGGAGGCAGATAGAGGAAAGTGATCAGGGGATTGCTTGCTTCCAGGCCTCGGATTCACACACTGGCTGTTCAGGAAATTCGGAACATAGTTGCATTATTATGTAAATGATGATGATGAGGAGGATGATGATCATGTTGATGATGATGGTGATCGTGATGATGATGATGATGGTGAATACCAGATGGCGAAGATAGAGAACAAAACACACACACATACATACATACATACGTACGTACGTACATACATACATATACATACATACATACACACACACATGCATGTACATACATACATGCATGCATACATACATACTTACATGCATGCATGCATACAATTGCATACATGCATACACACATGCATACATACATACATACATGCATACATACACGCATGTATGTATATAGGTAGGAAGGTAGGTAGGTAAGTAGGTATGGATAAATAAAAAGATATCATTGGACTTCGTGATGTAAACTATGGTGGGTCATCAATTCTCCTTGACTCTGCGGTAGGGCTGTTGGGGGGAGGGGGGCTCCAGTGATGTGTAAGTTGAATATTAATACCATTAGGCAAAAGAGGTGTAAGTTGTCGTGCCATCAGTTCGACGCTGCCGGCCAGAACATGCCCCCCTTCAACCAACCGGAAAATGCATTGAAACAGTTTTCTACCGACGTCTCTCGCCCGATACATTTGGCCAACAAATCGGGGTCGGAATGATGAGATTATCTAGATGGCCCCTTGCCACGATCCGTGGATTACAAACGCTGTTTTAATAACCCCGAGCAATTTCAGCTAGAAAACCTCCTTGTTCCTTCCACGTCACTGGCTCCGAATTAACAAAAATGCAATTTCATCCAATTATTTTAAAAGCCCTCACAATGTGACCCCGGATCCCAAACTTTTCAAATTTAAATCCAGCGGTCCTCCGGCACATCTGTGACCCCGCCAATGTCATTTGCCCATGTTGGGCTTGACATTTCTATATTTTATTGTGCCCCCGGTCATGTTGTATCGCGCGCAACATCTTTATCTGTAATTAGAAAGTAGTTAGCTCGACCCCACCTGCCACGGGTGCTATCATAATCCTATTTTCATCCACAGACAGCTACCAATATTTTTCATAACGTATTGCGGGTCAAGCGGGTGATTATACTTAGACTCGCATGAATGGTGGAATATGTCTGAACCCTCCGTCATCGAGCCACCTTTGTCTGCGAGTAATGTGCCCCAAACCTTAGCAATGGCTTTTCAATAAGGCCGCTGCATGTTTTCGGATCAAAACATGCACGGAGCATTTGGGACGGAAAGCCGTGAATGGAAATGAGCTTGGCTTCTTGACCCCATAGCGAAGAGACGTATATCAGGGAGTTGTATATAGGGAGAGTGGAGGCGGTGGGCACCAACAGATCAACACGGATCAGATGTTAGGGACTGCTAGAAGATCAGGCTGGTTAGAGTCAGATATCTCGGTCTAGTTAACGTTGGGGCGTAATATATTAGTGGTAGGGTAGGGGTGGGTGTTTCAGGGAACAAAGATACCCATTGGAATTCCAAGCTTATGAAAATACAAGTTATGATGATGAGGATGATGATGACGATAAAGATGATGATGGTCACCATGCAAATGATAGTGGGGATGATGATGATGATGATGATGATGATGGTAAAGATGATGAAGCTGATGGGCACGATGCAAATAGTAATGGTGTGATGAAGCAAACGATAATGATGATGATGATGATAGATGATGAGGATGATGATGAAGATGATGATCATGATGCAAACGTGTTGGTGATGATGATGATGATTATGATGAAATAGATGATGATGATGAAGATGGAGAAGATGATGCTGAGGATGGTTACGTTGCAAACGATAATGATGATGATGATTATGATGAAATAGATGATGATGATGAAGAGGATGGTTACGTTGCAAACGATAATGGGAATGAAGAAGATGATGATGATGATGATGAGGCAGAAGATGTGCTGATGCTATTAGTGACGACGAAGACGATGACTACAACGAATATAATAATGGTAATGATAGTGATAATGATGGTCTTGGTATTGCTGGTAGAATCGGCGAGAGTTACAGAGAGAAATGTTTGTCCCCATCTTCCTTCCAC
>OZ012688.1:27409279-27460614 GCA_963942565.1 Maea johnstoni
TTGCATAGTTCGGCGTGTGTTGCACGATAGTCGGCGACCAAGACGCTATTTTGACACAATTTAAAGGAAACAATCCCAATTTATTATTTGATTAAGAAATATTTAAAACATGAAACGATCTGGCGGCAAAATGTGCTCTTAAAGCAAAAAGTTATGCTCATTTTTCCGAGGTAATCGAGCGAGCAGGGTCGAGCGAGCGAGCCCAACGAGAGACGAACAGACAGACGTCAACACCAAAAATCCTGCCTCTGTGTGTATCCTGCCATTACACTATATATATACCGTAAATGCTCGCTACGCTGAGCCGGCAAATCGGCCGACTCACTACGCGAGCTATGAAGAAATGTATGATGCTGAGTTGAGTACATATATAGTCTTACTACTGCCATCCAGTTGGATAATCTGAGTAAAAAGCAAAGCTAAACATGGACTTGGGTCACTTAGCCAGGATTTGGAAACAGGGTGTCCAAACAGAGGTTTCATAGACTTTTGGGTGGACATCCAAAGTGAGGTGCAAAGTTCACACTACTAATGAAATAAACCCTATATATAGATCTACAGATTTTGCTTTTTTATGCCAGTTACTGCTTTGTAATTGGTTTGTTTGTATTGTAGGAGTGACACCATAGTCTTAGCCAGCAGGGCGTCTGGGTGTCTTTTCGGACACCCAAACCCTTAAAAAGCACCCCTCAGGACACCCAAAATTTTCTGTGAGGAATATCTCAAAATGTCAATTTTAAGCATATAATTGATTTTTTTTTTCAACTCCATATAATTCCCATGATATCATATAAGGATATCACACCTTATTTTGATAAATTTATACATGTTTATGGTTGAAATATGAGTAAATTGTGATCCCCCTTAAAAATTTGGACACCCAAAAATTTTACAACTGCTAATTTTAGGCACCCAGTTTCGAAATCCTGGCTAAGACACTGAGTGACACTGTATGCAAGTTATCTTCTAGAATTGTCATCATCAGCAAATCCTGACCTAAACTTTTGGGTGTACAAACCGTCAAAAAACAGTGTTCTGGGTGTCCAAATGACACTCTGGACGCTTAGGTGGCTAAGCCCCTGAAGCTAAGATAAATCCCTGCTTCGCTCCATGATAGTTCTGCATTCCCCTTCAACAAATACAGTCACAAAGACACAAAGTTATGACTTGGTAATCTGTGACGGCATTCTGTTTCATCCATGAAGCCATTCTTTGTCATTCTCCATCGATATAGCCTTTGCTTGTATTAGACAAATGCAAGTTGCACACACAGCTTTCAAGAGCTCATTGCAATTTTCCTCCAAACTTACTTCTGGTAACTGACGAAAACTAGCTGGATCATTTTTCAAGTTATCAGTGTGTCTCTGGTGCATTGCCATAAAAGCAGCGGCGCCAATCTTAAATATACAAAACTAGTCACATGTGAGTCATCTGGTTGGAGCTCAATATCTGTAATCTTAGAGTGGGGGTAAGAGCTCTTAAGGTTCTATGTCCAGACTCCATACAATATATTTAAATGGTAAACTGGACATAGGATTTGAGTGTCATGTATGGACGGTTTGTCTGACACAGGGTCGGCATTTACCAAAATTTTGAAGTACTATTTTAATAGAAAGAGTATCTTTTCTAAATAAACTTTGAGGACAAATTGGAAACATTGTCTTTTTTACACTTTTTGATAATACTTTGTTTCTAAACTTGTCAGATTGATGATTTACTCACTATCTTATGTAGTAACCTTGGCCGTCACAGATCGGGGATATACTGTGGATAAATGACATCAAAGTTCATGTGTCCTAGTTCCTGACTGGGGATGAAATTTATGGAATTAAATGTCAGCTCATCCCTTATGCTGCTGGTGTCTAAGATGGCCAATACAACATGATACAAAAATGACTGAAAGTCTGTAACCCTCACACATTGGTACTCTGATGAGAGTACTCAACGAAGGCTGTTCAATCATTTCCAACAAAAATTACAGGTTTTAGATGGTGTTCAAATTTCAAAAATCTTAACATCCTTGTGCTTTGGACAAAAGTAGCTTCAGCATTGGAAGAGTTAAATGTCCCTCGCTGAAGCAACATTGATCTTTGAACATCCAGTCTTTTGGATAGTTGGTTAAGGGATTTGAAAAAGCTTAGAACATTGCTAAATATACAACAAGAATTATCATGATGTTTTTTGTAACTCGCCAATACAGAGTATTGCTGTACCCACACTGAGAGTCGGGATCCTCAGAGTGCTAAAATCCAAATATTACTTTTGTATAAGTCCCTGTCAGTAACCCAAATGCATGGTCTGACATTTAGATTTCAGGCTAGGGACCTGAAAAGATCTTTCGATAAAGAATTAATGGTCAAAAACATGATTCCTGGTTATTATACAGGGGTCTACTATTCTGGGCCCCTAAGCTGAAAAATTCAGGGAAGAATGAACAGCAAAATCTGGGGGCATAACCATATGCCCCTGGGCCCCTAGGAAATAAGGCCTGGAATGTACACACCTGATTTTGACCCTGTTTTATTCTAAAGCCCTTATGCTACTGACCAGTGCAAACTGATGCAAACCATTTGAAATGTGACTGGAACCCTGGCACATAGGTACTCATCTGAAAGTAAACAGCAAGAGCTACCCAATGAATACCAACATTCAGGCTTTAGATGGTTTTCAAAAACCTTTGCGTCCTTTTTCTTTGGAATTAGGTTAGCATTGGAAGGGTTAGCTGTTTAATATCAACTCTAGCTGAGTAGCTTGACTACTGAGTGGACTTGATTGTTCATTAAATTGATTTGATGTCGAAGGATTAACAATATCTAGGCTAGACAAGTTACTAGACTTTGATGGATTTAAAATTCTAAAGACTACACCCTGAACAGTAATTAACTAATAAAATGGGATGGTGTGGCATAGGGCAAATTGCCTCTTGACACCCAGTTTAGTACTCTCAAAAAGTCTCAATGTTTCTAAAGGTAAGTGCATTCCTTTCATACACATTTATGGAAGGTAAATGAACATCTAATTTTCTCTTTGTTTAAAAAGGACATCCAGAAATTGTACAATTGTAACCAAATTTAAAATGGTCACTGCCTTTCGTGGCAACAATGGGTAAAAAACTTCTCAGAATAGTGCAAATTGTGAAGATGGATTGATCATCATAAGAATTTGACGGTGCAATCTCACCATTTGTAAGAACTAAGGAGCATAGTCTTCGTCAGCGTGTCATGATGACACCCAAACCCTCAAAAATCACCCCTCAGGACACCCACTTTTTGTGAGTAATTTTTCAAAATGTCAATTTCATGCATATAATTGAATCTTTCCACCTCAATATATTTTTCATAGGATTGTATAAGGATATCATGCCTTATTTCAATAAGCAAACACATGTTTATGGTTGTAATCTTCAAGTATATATATTGTGTTCTCCCTTGAATGATAAAAAGAACTCTCTAAAATTTTACAATTGCCAATTTTGGGCACCCAGTTTCTAAATCATGGCTAAGACTCTGCTTAGAAGTGTCAAACAATCTTAGATAATGACACCTGTACCTGCTTTCTTCATCTAGATGTGAAATAGACACATGTAAGTATTGGAACATTGATGGTTTTCTATTTTACAAAGCCAGACCACAATTTATATCAAAACAACCTTAAACATGTATTTTCTTATCAAAGAAATGCTACATCATGGTCTTAGCCGGCAGGGCGTCTGGGTGTCTTTTTGGACACCCAAACCCTTAAAAAGAACCATCAGGACACCCAATTTTTTGTGAAGAATTTCTTGAAATGTCAATTTCAAGCATTTAATTGAATATTTTCATCTCCATATCATCCCATGACACTGTATAAGGATATCATGCCCTATTTTGATAGATTTATACATGTTTATGGTTGAAATGTGAGTATATTGTGGTCCCCCTTAAAATGTTTGGACGCCCAAATATTTTACAATTGCCAATTATAGACACCCAGTTTCCAAATCTGGCTAAGATCCGGTGCTACAGGTAATGCAGCATTAACAATCAATTAAATTATTTCAGTCACTTGCTTGAAAATATATATTTTTTAGAAATTCTTGACCAATATCTCCTGGTGTTTGTTTTTCAAGATTGTGAGCCTCCATATCTGAGGCCAAGAAAGGGAGTAAGCCGTAAGGTCCTTTCTATTGAATCGGTTAGGATAGGAAACACTGGAAGATAACCTATATATAGCATTGTAGCATCACTAGCATGTATCGGTAAAGCACAACAACATCCAATACACCCAGAGTGCAATACTCTGTTTTAAGACCGTATATTTGTTAAACAAGCTATTAGTTTCACTTTATTTTGCCTGAGGATTTTGAAAGAATTTACAAAAATTATGAAAGCAATATCATTCTTACTTGCATTTCTATTCTAATTGGCCCAAGAATAAACGTTGCCAAAAAAGAAGGAAAAAGAAATCTACAATCTATAAATGACACCCTGATGTCCTGGCGGTCCTGCTGACTAAGACACCGACAGAAATTCAGACCCAAAGATTTGAATCTCAGGTTGTGTTTGTATACCAAAGATATTCATAATGTTCCAATAACTCTAGGACATAATGCTTGTTTAGACATTGCTTTTAAGCCAAGGCTTTACAGGGCGCGATATAACAGATAGTCCCATAGTCTTGACTATATAATCAATCATGGAAAACTTCATTTTGGGCAAGCTAAATAAGACTTTAACTTGCCCCGCTTGACTATCGATCATTAGAATGGAAATTGAGAGGTATATTCATTGAATTCATAACAGGATCTTTTGAATATAGCTGACACTTGACAGCAACCTTGATAAGTCATAAAGGGTAAAGGCAAATATAAAAATGGGCAAGAAAAACATACAGAAATAACATCATTCTCTCTATGTCAAGATTAAACAAGGTATTTATTTGAATTCATAACAGGATCTTTTAAATATAGCTGATACTTGACAGCAACCTTGATAACTCATAAAGGGTAAAGGCGAATATAAAATGGGCAAGAAAAACATATAGAAAAAGTATCATTCTCTCTATGTCAAGGGTAAAGTAATTGCTTTCAAATTGGCTGAGCAACCTGAACGCCTGGCAAGAACTTATCTGATCTTGGGTCCAGACCGTCCAGCTTGCCCCGCCTGGGTTGGCTGGGTACTGTTGGGACCAGCTTTAGATTCATTTAACAATTAACACTTCATACTATTGTAACAAAATAGAGTCCTATTAAAGAATACCTGATTGAATATGTACCTATTTTAATAACTCATAGTGGGATACATGTCTGTCATAAGTCAAAAGTCAAACTGGGAGTATTTTGTAGTTGGGGGCAGTGTCTCAGCCAGAATTTCAAAATGCCTGTCCAAAACAGCAATTCCTAAATTTCTGACCATTCAGAATACTCCAGAATACTCCAGATTTAGAAACTAAACCACTTCAATTCCTTAGGCCTAAAAAAAAAAGATGTTCGTTTCCTATTACCCTACCTACCCTAATTTTTGACCCCTACCCTAATCTTTTTATTGCCCAAAATATATATATTTTTTAAAGCAAGGTAAAAATTTGTAATTGCTTCATATTCCATGCGGGGCATCCAAAAGAAATTGAAAAAAGAAAGAAGAAAACATCAAATATCAGCATATAATACTAGTTCAGTGGATTTAAATATATCTAGATACCCCACTACTTTAAATGTTGCTATTTTGCTTTACATTTACATCTAATACAGCATGGAGAAGAGAAAAAAATATATGATAAAATAAAATAAATTCCCTACCTACCTACCCTATTTTTTTCTAGCATGTAATAGGAAACGAACATATTTTTTGTTTAGGCCTTATATTAACTTCATTTAACAGTCTATTTTGTCCAAAAGGGCAATTTACACTTCAGCTATGTCCTAGAAGATGGTTTGTTAGTAGAATATTTGAAAAATTGAAAATTCTTTATAGAAATGTTTTCCTGTCCAAAAAGGAGCTTTTCAGGAAACTACTTGTCCAAAAGACAGGCATGAAAGGGCCTGGCTTAGTCCCTGCTTGAGGGCCTGGAATATTGGACCTTTCTGCCCATTTTAAGTACTGTAGAATAAGAAATAAATCCAAAGTACGAATTAACCAAATTCGTGATTTTTTCCCCGAGATTTTTTATTGCGAAAAGCCAATATTGAAGGTTAATATTCTAATGACAGGAATAATACTGTAAATCTATGGTACAATATTTTTGACTTTCATTATGCCGAACTGACCCCACTCTGAAAAGTTTGGCAGAATAAACCACTTGGGAGTAATTTCCTATTCTACAGTATGATACATTTATATACAGGTGCGCACACCTGGCAGGTTGGGCCCTATCCCATATATCTATTAACCCTTATGCTGCTGGCGGCTAATTTGGACAAATTATAAATGATGCAAAAACATGAAAAATGACTGAAACCATGGCACATGGGTACTCATCTGAGAGTACTCAGCGAGAGCTATCCAATGAATACCATAATGACAGGGTTTAGATGGTTTTCAAAAATCTTCGCATCCTGGTGCTTTGGACAAAAGTGGCCTCAGCATTGGAAGGGTTAATATAACCCTGTTCCACATAAAAACAGTTAAATGCTGGCATGGTAATCACCTGACAACCTTGTATTAACCTTCTCAGCCCGATCATAATACACTTAATTATTTCTGACACTTTTTAAACCACCACCGGAGATTTATTGCCATTTTAAATCTTGAACATGCAGTTTTGCTTGGGCAAGAAACTATTTGATATCATGGGTATCTCGCTATACCCCACAGGGGGTCCCATGACAAAACAGCACACACCTTAAAAATACCCTATGAAACAGCACATTTTATGGGCGAAGATTTAACTGGGTGCACCATGTGAGGAATGTGTTTTTTTATCCATAGTAATAAAAGTAATGGCTTACCAGCAGGAGAACAAGTGAGAACAAGGCCGTATTTTGTTTGTTGAAGTTTGTACATTTGTAAGGTGACTACCGGGTAGCAGGGCCGGCAGCCGGGGTGTCGCAGGGTTGCGTGGGTATCAAGGGTATCCTTAGCACCTTTTCTACAGGTGTGCTTCAGGTGTAGCCTTTGATTGCTAAGTGGAGTGACATTGATACCTGTGGCGCTACAGGTAGCAGAAAACCCCATGGTCCCTATTCACAGGTGGTGGCCAGGTAGCATGCTTAACTGTAGCACCCTGGAACAGTCTGACTATTATATAGTGTCATAGTCTTGGCCAGCAGGGTGTCTGGGTGTCTTTTGGACAACCAAACCCTCAGCAATCTCACATTAGGACACCCAGTTTTTTTAGGTGAATTTCTAGAAAAGCCAATTTCAAGCAAATACTTTTGAGATGTTCACTTTAATGTGAATGCTAGTACATTACAGCACTTGAAGGTATTATTCAGCTTCTTAATAAGAAATTGTATCATTATGGTTGCAAATTGAAGATATTATGGTCTACCTCAGAATATTGGATGCCCAAAAATTTTATGATACCCTATTTTTGGGCTCCCACTTCCAAAATCCGGGATAAAGACTATGTTAGATAGTGTTATGTATCTCTGACAGAAGTTCATTTCCGAAAAGATTTGTAAAACAAATGTTCATTAGAGCTTTCCTCAAATGTTGTGAGAATTTGTATTTATCTCTTTTGTTATTTTCCAAAGTACTTATCAAAGATCCATATTAATTTTTAAGGGGAACTCTAGGTATAAATGGGTTAATCTATTCCTTGACAAGTCTGGATCTGCAATATTTATAAAAAATAACTTGGGAATACTGTATTACCCCGCATACAACACGCACCCCATAGATAATACGCACCCTCTCCCCAAGTCCCTTTCCCATATGTAAAATACATTGCCCTGTTTATAACACGCAGGCGGAGTTGGGGAGTGGGAATCTTGACCCCAGTACCGTAACCCGCCTTGATTCAGAGAATAAGAGGCTTAAATCGTACAGTGTTTATAGTGCTCAGAGTCACTGTGCAAGTGATACCAATTAACAGTACGGGAAAAGTATATTTTTAAACATCATCTGGGACATCCAGGGTATCAGAATGGCAATCATCATAACTTCGTCATGGTGACAGGCCAATAGACAACAGGAACCCACCAAAGTATTTTCCACCATGCCCCCACACGTCCATAGCATCGATGTAAAAATATTCTGCTTTATGTACCCGTTGATAACACGCACCCCCTCCTTGACATAGGTGCTGCAGTGTATATAAGTGCGTGTTGTATGCGGGGTAATACGGTAATGCATGGATTAAGGAAAATATTTTCGAGAGGAGTGAGTGGGTTTGTTAGGAAAAGATTTGGTTATTGCTCTAAAAGGGTCAAAATTGAAAATTCTTCATAGAAATATTTGCTTGTCCAAAAAGGAGGTTTTCAGGAAACTGTCTGTCTAAAAGACAGGCCACGCGGGTTTCTGGCTGCCGTAAATTCCCAGTAATTTGGGACACTTTTTGATAAATACTACAATTTATTATGAGTTCAGGTTGGTCCATATTTTCTGAAAATACCTTGATGTTGTATCAGGAAGGTTTTTACCTAGGTCCATATTTTGTTTAATGGCAACTGGCAATAAATAGAGGGTTGCCCAGATTTCCAATAAATTATTTTGCAAAATAATTATAGTGGTCCAAATTCCTGGGTGGTCTAACTTTCCGAGAAATTATGGTAATACCCTGAGTAGATGTCCTTGACATTTAATTTATGGAACTCGTACCTATGTGATTCATCATACCTGCTCACCTGGCAGAAAGATGAAAGAGATTAAGACAATGTACCATTTGTTCTGAACACCTGTTATTTCAGGTGACTTACTGTTACATCATTTTTAGCTGGTAGGACATATATCACATGATCATATGCTTTATGCATGCTGATTGTTAAGGGTCATTCTGTGGTAGCGTTCATTGTGTCGGATACGACAATTACACACTTTATTTATATTTTTTAGAGGAAAACTGGTTTATTAATGACTTAACATTATGATCATGTTTACAAAGGACTTATCTATCATGTGCTATTGTTTCATAATTTTTTTCTCACAAAAAATGTTATTTTTGAGGAAAATATAATTGTGTCGGATACGACGAGCTTGCGACACAGGTTTTCTAAACTTTGAGCAAATACCAAAATCTCTGTTCTGTTAATGGGAGTTCCACAATAAAACATGTCTAGGTATGATCTCAAAACGGTTTTGAACAAAAGTCATGAACAATTTTCTTAAAAAAATATTGTTTGGCAGTTTTGTGAGAGGATTCTAAAAAAAAGTTGTGTCATATAGGACAGGCTAAGCTGTGTCGGATACAACACTTTTGTCCACTACCTTAAATCAACATAAAATCAATTGTATTTGCCATCAGATCAATACCAGAACTTAAATACTTAAGATTAAATTGAAAACTCTTCATAGAAGTTTTTGCCAGTCCAAAAAGGAGTTTTTCAGGAAACTGTCTGTCAAAAAGACAGGCTGGACGGGTCCCTGCATGGGCATTATATCAGAGGTAGAAAAAAAACTTCAATTATATGCATGAGGTTGACATTTTTGGGTGTCCTTAGGGGTGTTTTTTGAGGGTTTGTGTCCAAATGACGCCCAGATACCCTGCTGGTTAAGACTATGCCCGACTTTCAGACTTAAGTTCTATGATAAATGCACATCTACCCAGCAGTGTTAATAGATAGCCTATAATTTATCAGGTACTATGCTGCTCAATATACAATCTATTTTTGAGACCTGACTTTCAGACAGTTCTCTAAATGCACATCTCCTCTGCAGCCTGCAGGTGATAATAGATAGCCTTAAATTCATCAGGTAGTAGGTGAGGCAGAGCACACAGATGTTGGCTTACTCTTATCAGCCCAATCAGGAAGCATCATGTATAGAAAATAGTATTATACATTAATACATAGAAGATGTCCTAGAAGATGGTTTTTCAGAAGAATATTTGGTAATTACCCCAAAAAAGACAAAATTGAAAACTCTTCATAGAAGTTTTTCAGGAAACTGCCTTTCCAAAAAACAGGTTGGACAGGTCCTGGCTAAGTCCACACATGGGCATTATATTGATGTAGAAAAACTTCAATTGTATACATGAGCAGGGGCTTAGCCGTAATGCGTCCAGCGAGTCATTTGGACACGCAGAACACTGTTTTTTGACAGTTTGGACACCCAAACTTTTATGTCAGAATTTGCTGAAGATGACTTTTCTTAGAAGATAGAAGATGTAGAAACTGTAGTGTCACTTTTATAAGACACACAAAGCAGTATCTGACCTAAAAAAGCAAAATCTGTAAAGGTATAGGGTCTATTTTATTAGTAACTATGTATTTTGTACCACACTTTGGACGCGCAAAAGGCTATGAAACCTCTATTTGGACACCCTGTTTCCAAATATCGGCTAAGACCCTGCACATGAGATGGACATTTTCAAAAATTATTCACACACAAAAAATTGGATGTCCTTTGGGTGATATAAATGGGTGATTTTTGAGGGTTTGTGACTAAGACGATGCCTGACTTTCAGACTAGTTCTATACAGTGTATATCTACATCTCCCCTGCAGGTGATAATAGATAGCCTTTAATTCATCAGGTAGTAGGTGAGGCAGCTAGAGCACACAGGTGTTGGCTTACTCTTATCAGGGCAATCAGGAAGCATCATGTATAGAAAATAGAGCCATTCATCATCCACATGCAGATTACTATCAGTTTCATCACTCTACATCTGATGATAATGTTGCAATATGTGTCTATATTTATTATACATTATTTATATAACGACACATTTTTATGTCAAAGTTATGCAACATGGTTCTTGGAAACATAAATCATGGGAAATAAATGTATTATTTCAAAACATAACTCCTACTGAATTTATTCATGGGGAACATGTTTGACATATTTTAAAGCTTATGAATTTTCTATTTGAGGGAAGGTTCAAAAATATTTAAAACATAACTCCTAGTGAATTAATTCATGGTGGACATGTTTGGCATGTTTTAAAGCTTATGAATTTTCTATTATATAATAGGGGAAAGTTTCAAAAATATTTGGAGGGAGCATTTTTTTATAATGAGGAAATGAAACTATTGGTCAGCTATTACTGGAGATTATTAATGTTGATAACGTCAACATTTTTTTCCATATCCACACTACAATGATCAATTTTATTTGATTATATATGAATTGTGAAGTCCCTTTATGACATGTAGTTTTGGTACATCATGGTTTTGTAACCAAATTCTTTCAAAAGCCCTACTTGATGTTGAAGTTATGCTACATAATAAATTGATAATGGAGTCAAAATTTTGTCAAAAGTGATATGGGAATAAGAAATCCTGCCAAAAACTATGCATAACAAATGCTTCATCAGAATCAAAATCCTCTCATATTAAAGTCTGGTCCAATGCTAAAGAATTGATGTAACTAAATCACAAACTTCTATGATCTTGATCAAGTGTGTATATATATATGCTAAATAAATACCTTCATTGTTATTTACCATTTGTGAAAAATACAAATAATTTATTTACGGCTCCACATTTCTCTTTTCTTACTTTCCCCTTTTGTTAGAATTTCATTTGATGAAAGTGGGCTACTATAGCGTAACTAACTTTATTTAGCCTAATTGACCTATGATGTCATACTTGAAAATAGAACCCATTCCCATTTTTTCTTCTCAGTGCTCGAGATTTCTTTCATATTAATCTGCATTGCTAATTGTGGTTGATTGTTTAATCCTAATCGAGCTATAATGTCATACTTGAAAATAGAACCCATTCCTATTTTCTCTTCTCAGTTCTCAAGATTTCTTTGATATTAATTAACCTGCATTGCTAATCGTGGACGCTTGTTTTACAGGAAGCAACCGTGAAAAGTTCAAGGATTTCGTGAACCTGCTGGCCTCGGTCAAGACAGATGAGGTAAGAATCGTAGGATCGGGGAGGATTTCTCGGGAAATTGCTGGAAGGACTCCAAATCAGCGTGTAGAGTCTGCGAGCCTCGGACAAGACACACATTCTCACAATGTTAACGGCAAACTACTTATGCTCTCTCTGCCCCAATGACAAATGAACAAATTATCTACACCGCTCCTCTGCTCCGATGCTAGCCCGTTGGCCAACCAATTCAGTGTCTTAGCCAGGTTTTTAACCGTTATGCCTAATTTGAATTTGGAATTTCGTTTTTCATCACATTTATGCCAATTGTGGCTTATTCGTGACTAGCCAGTTGTAAGTAGTGGAGGAAATCGGAGAACCCGACGAAAACCACCGCCTAACCCCCGCCCAATTTGACCAGTATGGGAACCTATCATGAAACGGTTGTAACATATGAAGGATAGAGGTTGAAAACCCTGTTCAGAGCTCTTTAACCCTTCCATGCCTGTAGCGCCCAAAACCGCCTGACTATTTTGGTCATATATCTCTAATAAATAGAATTTTCATAAAACATTTGAAGGAGAAGTGTTGATCAAGATCCAACCCACAACTCTCCTTCAAATATCTTGGGAGTTTATGATTGTTTCTGGAGTTATTTTCATAAGTATCTTGAGTCCAGACGACTCTTGTCAAGGAGATCTCTAGATAGCAGTGGGTTTATAGTTTGTTATTTGTTAATAGTTTACCAATAGTTTGCTATGGACACATAATGTTTAGGAGCTTATAAGTATAGGGCTTTGCAAGAATACAATATAATTGATGAATAATTTACTAACTTATCTAGATCATAAAAACATTGACTGAACTTGTAACATTCACACAGATTGCTTTTATAGGATATCACAACAAATGGATCCAGAGAGTAAAAAAATCCAAATTTATAAGGCAGAGGAAGTGTTTTTTTGAACATTTTCTTTTTTGGTGGTTTAAAAAAATGAATGTTTAACTACAGTGAGGGTCGAACAAGAAAAGTACATGGCAAGTAAATGAACCATCCGACTCCATCATCAAACACGGAAAGACATCACAAAACCAATTTATGTTCCCTTTTTTTAAAAGCAGGACTCTTGTGCATTGTGTGTTTCATGAAAGAACGCCTTATCTGGGACACAATCTCAACTCGCCACCTGCACTGAGACAAAAAAAGGTGACATCTATGCGACCGCAATGAAATGCAATCAGTTTTATTTCTCATGCCGGGCTCGGTGGCTGGCACTTGGCAGTAGGGACTTAGCTGGGACCTCTCCTGCCTGTATTTTGGACAGGCAGTTTCCTGAAAACCTCCTTTATGGAAAGGAGGAAATTTCTATGTACTACAGTACTTAGAATTTTCAATTTTGACTATTTTCGGGGTAAAAACCAAAATATTTCCTCACAAACCATCTTCTAAGACATGGCTGAAGTGTACATTGCCCTTTTTGACACAAAAAGGCTACTAGCATTAAATGTAGGTGGTATCTGAGGTAACATTAAATGTAGGTGGTATCTGAGGTAACATTAAATGTAGGTGGTATCTGAGGTAACATTAAATGTAGGTGGTATCTGAGGTAACATTAAATGTAGGTGGTATCTGAGGTAACATTAAATGTAGGTGGTATCTGAGGTAACATTAAATGTAGGTGGTATCTGAGGTAACATTAAATGTAGGTGGTATCTGAGGTAACATTAAATGTAGGTGGTATCTGAGGTAACATTAAATGTAGGTGGTATCTGAGGTAACATTAAATGTAGGTGGTATCTGAGGTAACATTAAATGTAGGTGGTAGCTGAGGTAACATTAAATGAAGTAGCTGAGTAAGCTAAATCTGGACAGGCTAAAAATCTTGGGAATGCACTAAATTGTTTATCAGTTATATTGTATTCTTGCAAGGTCTTATACTTAAGCTCCAAAACGTTATGTGCCCATAGCAAACTATTGGTAAACTATTAACAAAATGAAATAGCAAACTATAAACTCACTCCTGTCTGGAGATCTCCTTGACAAGAGTCTTCTGGACTTATGTTACTTTTGAAAATAACTCCGGAATCAATCATAAACTCCCAAAATATTTGAAGGAGAGTTGTGGGTTGGATCCTGATCAACACTTCTCCTTCAAATGTTTATGAAAATTCCTTCTTTTAGAGACATATGACCAAAACTTGAGGCATTTTCGGGCACTACTGACATGAAAGGGTTAAAGAGCTCTGAAACAGGGGTTTCAACCTCTATCCTTCATATGTTACAACCGTTTCCCAAATAGATTCCCATGGTTTCCATATGGGGCAAAAACACCCCTCCACCCTTATTTTTCATCAGTGACCTACTTTTCAAGATAATCCTCGTTGCAAGCCAAACCACATGGCCGATGATATTCCGGCAATGGAGGAAGCCAAATACTAGCTTTTCTCTCCTCCTCGGCCATGAGAGCTCTCCGGTTGGCTTTCGGTTGGTGGGTTGGAGCAGGAAGATGGATGTGTGCGCTGACAGGATTTTGAAGTTCAGTTGTAGCTAGAGGTAGGGTTCACTAGAAACATGTTCCCATTGGCACCAACACTGACGGACAAATCTGGCACAAGCTATTTGTCAAAGGGTCTTATATAGTGCTACCAGCTTAGCCTGTGCACCTACTTCAAACAGATCTACATTAACCCTCATGCTGCCTGTAACTAATTTTGCCAATACAAAATGATGCAAAAAAACTGCAAAATTACTGAAACCCTTGCATATGGGTACTCATCTGAGAGAACTCAGCGAGAGCTTTCCAATGAATACCAACATGACAGGGTTTAGATTGATCTCAAAAGTTGCTGCGTCTTTGTGCTTTGGACGAAAGTAGCCTCAGCATTGGAAGGGTTAAATCTCTCATAGGGTCATATAGAGTGCTACTAGCTCAACTTAAAATATTGCTCTTCACTTCATAGGGATCCCCTTTCACTCAAGTTGTAAATCTTCCTAAGTGGAAGCTGTTTGTCAGTTTCTAGCGCCTCTTCCCCCATGATGGCATTGAACTCTATGCTCATTTCTCAAAAAGATAGTATTCAGAATATCCAACAAGCTGGATGAGTTTTCCAAACTACTTTTCATGAATATAAAAACTTTTCTTGCAAAACTTTTCTTTTGACCAGGACATATTCAGGTATGGAAAATAGCGGTACTTGTGTATCCTCAAAACAATATATATATAAGTTGTCTGCAATGTAGAAACTGTCAAAGACTATTTTTCATGAGTCTGCGAAGTAGAAACTCAAAGACTATTTTTTGATGAGTTGCCTGCAAGGAAGAAACTGCCACAAACTAGTTTTCATGGGTGGTCTTTGAGGTAGTAACTGCTACAGACTATTTTTCTTGAGTTGCCTGCGAAGTAGAAACTCAAAGACTAGTTTTCAGATAGTAGGCACATGGCACATTTTGTGGGTTGCCTATAAGAGGCCCTGCATGGTAGACTAGTGTTCATGAGTCGTTTGCGAGGTAGAAACTGTCAAATACTAGTTTTTTTGAGTCGTTTGCGAGGTAGAAACTGTCAAAGACTAGTTTTTTTGAGTCGTTTGCGAGGTAGAAACTGTCAAAGACTAGTTTTTTTGAGTCGTTTGCGAGGTAGAAACTGTCAAAGACTAGTTTTCTTGAGTCGTTTGCGAGGTAGAAACTGTCAAAGACTAGTTTTCTTGAGTCGTTTGCAAGGTAGAAACTGTCAAAGACTAGTTTTCTTGAGTCGTTTGCAAGGTAGAAACTGTCTGTGAGGTTAAAAACTACTACAGACTACTACGAGATAGAAACTGTTGCACACTAGTGTTCATGCCTTTCGTGCAGGTAGAAACTGTCCAAGACCAGTTTTCATGAGGGCAGTTTTCATGAGTTGTCTGCGAGATAAGAACTGTTGCAAACAAGTGTTCAAGCTTGCAGGAATAAACTGCCACAGACTGGTTTTCATGAGTCTGGTGCACCAAATGATTCTTTAGCATATAGGTGGCACAAGGCAGTTTTCTTGGGTTTTCTGCAAGGTAGAAACTGCCACATACTGGGTCATCAGCAAGATAGAAACTGTCAAAGACCAGCTTTCATGAGATGGGTTGCCTATGAGTTGCTTCAAATGGTGCATGAGTGTCTTGAGAGTTCCGCCTGAGATTTCCCAGCGTGTGGCAGCAGCAGTGAGCTGGGAAGATGAGGTGATGGATGGCAGCGTTGATGAACGTCCTGATCCAAAGCACCAAGAGACTGACCGACCCAGCCTCCCCAATCCCCCATGCCACAGAGGGGGCCACAGAGGGGGCCGACACTATATATACATGTTATGATGCCACCAGGACAAGCGGGTTGATTGGGATGCCTCGGTGTCCCGTGTCCAACAAGCACTTAGCCGTTCCGCTGCCTAAGCAAGACAAATGGAATCGGTGACAGCTCTGAAGATAGTCCCTATGAACTGAGTCTTTATGTCTGTGATTTCGCCGTACTTACACTAAACCTACGGCACATTACATGGCGCGGGCGATGAGAAAGTGACGCAGATGGCGACACAGTGCGGCCCTCTAAGGAAGACAAATGGATCTGATGACAACTAACAAGGTCTAGATACTAGATAGTGGTCTTTGGCCATCCCTTCTTTGCTGGCTGACTTTGGTGGCTCTTTTCAAAGATTTCATACTATCAGTTGCATTACATTACAAGGGTAGAAAAAAGCCACTAGCCCACAAGTACATGCTACTGCAGGGGGAGATATGGGGGTGGGGGGTTACTTGATATTCCAAGCCTCAGTGAATGAAATGTTGTGTACTTATCAATGATAGTGTTCCTGCTTTTCCAGAAATAGCATACTTAATATTCCAAGCTTCAGGAATCCTTATACCAGCTACATTTTATAGCCTATTGTGTCAAAAAGGAAAGATTACACTTCACACATGTCCGAGATAATGGTTTGTTTATAGGAATATGTTTGGTTTTTACCCTCAAAAAGTCGTCAAAACTGAAAATTCTTCATAAATTTTTTTGCCTGTTCAAAGAGAAGGTTTCCAGGAAGCTGCCTGTCTTTTGGACAGGAAAGGTCCTTGCTAAGTCCCTGCTACTAGCTAAATTTAGTTGATCATCTAGTGGGCAGTTTCTTAATTGACTGATTGAAAATGAAAATGCTATTAGGTTGTATTGCATAAGTTTAGGAGCATTTTCAAACTATTGCTAACATGTTCACAACATTTGTCATGACCTGAAGCATTGGGCCCTGGGCCATAGGAAGAACATCCTGGAGGCTGTCAATTATTGAAATAATTAGTGGCCAGAAAAACATAGGCGCCAGTTACATTAAGCCGTTAGGATAAGGACACTGTACACAGTGAATCTAAGTTCTAAAAAGGTTTATTTTCAGGTAGCCCAATTGACCTTAAGTATCATTTGTTGCCCACCTCATAGTCACAGGGACTTTGCCAGGACTCATCCAGCCTGTCTTTTGGACAGCCGGTTTCCTAAAAACCTTCTTTTTGGACAGGCAAAATTTTCTGTAAAGATTTTTCAATTTTGACCTTTTTGGGGTATTAAAGTGTAAATTGCCCATTTTAACACAAGATGCTATTAAATCTAGTTGCAATGAGGAGTTGAAGTAGTTGAGTAGCTAAATGAGGATGGGCAGAAATTTTGGAATTGCTGTTTTGGACAGGCAGTTTTGAAATCATGGCTAAGACTCTGCCCATAGAGTGTTCCTTTGTGCTCTGTGACAGATTCTCCACACCGATGTTATGTTCTGGAAATACTAATACAGATAATTCAAATGCTTAGGGTTTTTAATTCTCTATATTTTTTTTGAAAATTTTAATCAACACTTCACACATGTTGTTCTTCAAAAAGATGCCAAAAACCGCCTTATCATATTTTTTTCAGTCAGTTAATAATGTTAATTTCAGGCTATTTGGTGGGGAATGTGTGTAAACATTTCCACCTTCTCCTAGTCCCCCAGATTACAGCCTCATCAATGGATTAGGAATTGTTGAGCATTGAATTTTACTACAATTTCAGAAGTTGAGCAGCTAGTAGAGACTGTGTTAAGGAGATAAATACCTCTGCTGAGAGGTGTCTGATCCAAATGGCTTCATTAGCACTCATTAGCCTACTGGCTACTTAGCCTCGGAGGAGGAGGAGGAGCCTGTTAGCCCAAGGCTCTGTGCTCAAGGGCTGCCTGAACCAGGCTGCAGCGATTAGCCCAAAAGTTACATTCTGCACAGGTAAGTGTGCAGCTTTCTCTGTAATGTAAACGATACGAGAGCCCTCGTTGGTCTTTTGTCTCCTTGTGACATCACACAGAGGCCAGATTCGAGACCCCTAGGATAGCCAGGCCTCACTATAGTGCATATAGTAATTGGTCTCTCGCTACATATCCATTCTTTCATTCATCTAAGCTCTCTCCAGCATCTTCAAGAACATTCAGAGTCATCGTCCATATTCACATGTGACAGTGATGACCTTGGCTTGATCTCCCTCCCCCAGGGCAAGTGATAAGTCACCCTTGGAGGGCAAGTAAGCCTCCAGTGTGGTCCCAAGTTGCCTCAGGGGTAGGTCAATCCTTAAGTTTGAATCTCGGCCCTTAGGCTAGTTCTCTAATATCGAGAAGAGTTGTGATAGATCATGGCTAACAACTTTCTCTTTCAGCACTGTACAGTTCCTTCCTGCTTTTTCTGCAGATAGAAACTTACATGACTGTCTTACTTGATATATCCACCCACCCTGGGTCTTAGTCAGGATTAAGAAAGTGGGTGCCCAAATTTGGCTATTGTAAAATCTTTGGAAGTCTTATTTTCTAATAGAGACGACTATATACTCAGATATGAACATGCATTTACTTCCTACCTCCCTACAAATATTTTAAATATGTTAAAATGTTAGGACTCAGAATGTCTCAGTAACATGTGCTGGCTACTTGCATTTCTCGAGGGAGATGTTCATAGGGAGATTTAAGAGGAACAAACGTTTTCTTTGAGATAATTCTATCCCTATTGAAATTAAGGACATTCCTCCAAATTCATCAGCCTCTGTATCTTCATGGGCCATAGACATACACAAATTAAAAAGACATCCATACTCCTGGTTAACCCAAAATAACCATTGAGAGCAATTAATACTGAGGATAAGAGGGTTTCCGGTAACTAGGGTATATCTAGGGTTTCAGGGCGTGGGGGGTATAGTACCTAAGCTGATACCCACCACTGTGCCACTTTCACAGATAGCATCACCCATCATGATGGCTAATGATTACTCTGCTTTGTCTAGCTCATCATTAGAGCTGGACACACAAGCTGGCCTCAAAGAGACAGCAATTAAAAGGGTTTAGAGGGAGGGATGGGGAGAGAGAGAGAGAGAGAGAGAGAGAGAGAGAGAGAGAGAGAGAGAGAGAGAGAGAGAGAGAGAGAGAGAGAGAGAGAGAGAGAGAGAGAGAGAGAGAGACAGAGAGAGAGAGAGACAGACAGACAGACAGACAGGGAGAGACAGACGGAGAGAGAGAGAGAGAGTGAGAGAGAGAGAGAGAGAGAGAGAGAGAGAGAGAGAGAGAGAGAGAGAGAGAGAGAGAGAGAGAGAGAGAGAGACAGACAGACAGACAGACAGGGAGAGACAGACGGAGAGAGAGAGAGAGAGAGTGAGAGAGAGAGAGAGAGAGAGAGAGAGAGAGAGAGAGAGAGAGAGAGAGCGAGAGAGAGAGAGACAGACAGAGAGACAGACAGACAGGCAGACAGGCAACGGGAGAGAGAGACAGAGACAGAGACAGAGACAGACAGCGACAGAGAGACAGACAGAGAGTGGGGAGGGCAGTGGTCGGTTGGCACTGTAAGTGCTGTATATTCTGGCACTGTAAGGGTTAACCTGGGATGCTCCTGCAGTGTCTGTGGTGGTGTATTTCAGTGTTAGGGGAGAGCAGGATGTATGTGCTGTGTAGGATATGTAGTAATTAGTGTTGACACAGGCTTTGATGAGACTACTGACACAACCTGTGTCCGTTTAACCTGGCTGCCACAGCAAGTGGCAGTAGTAGTAGGGAGGGCTTTTGATGTTGACTGCTCAGGACTGGTATTAGTTAGATGTGTAGCCACTGCCAAGTTTCAGCTTCAAAGTAGGGGCAGGAGGGGGGGGGGGGGGGGGGTGGGGGGGGGACTAGGAAAAACTATGTAGTGACCCCATCTCAACAGGTCCTTATCATCGTTAAATGTACATGTAGAAAATAAGCAACCATGGTAGTTTCTACACATCTTCATTAAGTTGGTTTGATATCGGCAACTTTCAGATAAAAAAGGTTCAATTACAAGAAGTAGTGGAATTATGAATAAGAAGCTCATTTAATATTGATTTTCATTCAAATATTATCTATCAATAAATACTTAAAGTAGAAAACAGTGCCAATTAAGGAGTTTACCTATGTTGTTGCTTATGTAGATATATAAAATTGATTTGTGTATTTATTCCTTTAATCATAGAGAAATGCAATTCCATCAGTGAGGTCAGACATAGGGTCACAAGCACCAATTCCTCCACCCAAAATTTGGTTGTCATGAAGGGTGATTTTTGAGGGTTTGGATGTCCAAATGACCCCCTGCTGGCTAAGACTATGCCTGGCACCATACTGACCAAGACCCTGGTCCTAGAAGTATTAGGTAAATTACTTATCACATGTATCGGTCAGTGATATCCTGGCCAGCACCACCACAGCCAGCCACCAGCAACAGCAGGTCTGAGGATCAGGGTGTGTTGGCTGTGAGGGGTATCACTCACAGACTTGCATTTAGTTATTCAAATAAGGTATGATATCCATATACAATGCCATGGGAATTATATTGAGGTGAAAAAAAATCAGTTATATGCATAAACTGACATTTCACGAAATTCCTCCTCCAAAATTTGGTTGTCATGAAGGGTGATTTTTGAGGGTTTGGATGTCCAAATGACCCCCTGCTGGCTAAGACTATGCCTGGCACCATACTGGCCAAGACCCTGGTCCTAGAAGTATTAGGTAAATTACTTATCACATGTATCGGTCAGTGATATCCTGGCCAGCGCCACCACAGCCACCAGCAGCCGCAGCAGGTCTGAGGATCTAGGAGGGTGTGTTGGCTGTGAGGGGTATCACTCACAGACTGCTGGGGATATGCATGGCTAGATAGCCCTGGCATGATTACTCTGGCGTCTGCTGGCTGGCTAGGGGTCCACTTCCTGTCAACACCCCTCCCTCCCCAACAACCCTATACTGCCCAACATACCCACATCAACCCTCTAGTACCACACAGTAGGATCGCAGCCAGGAGTTTTAAGCCTTTAACCCTTATGCTGCTGGTGGATAAATTGGTCAAAACAAAATGATGCAAACAACCTGAAAAAATGACAAAGCCTGTCACATGGGTACTCATCTGAAAGTGCTCAGCGAGAGCTATCCAATGAATACCAACATGACTGGGTTAGACAGTTTCCAAAAAACTTTAATCCTTGTGCTTTGGACGAAATTAGCCTCAGCATTGGAAGGGTCATTCCATGAATGCTCACAGCAGTCAAAGCCAGCCTGAGTGACGATTTGGATGAAATCTTGAAGGTGAAAAATAAATTGGGAAAATATTTGAAGGAGATATGTTAATCAGAATACTACCAACAACTCTCCTTCAAATACTTTGTAAAGTAGTCCAAATTCCCAAGTTATTGTCATTTATAAGTATTATAGATCCAGAAGATCCTCAAGAATTTTCCGAGCATCAATGGGTTAAAAGGTCTGTCCCAATAAGAACTGACAAATTCTTGTGAAATTCTTGGTTACCAGGCCTTTGTTTGAGTTGAAAAGTAGAAATATGATAGCTGTTGTTTCTATTGTAGGGGTAATGCCATTTAAGGGATGAGGGGCATTTAAAAATGAAACTGTTTGGTTCTGGTGATGGCACCAAAACTGTATCTTATACTTTTCTTTCATTATCATGTATAAATACATTATGTAATTTATCATCAATTGCAGATAATGAATATCATGAACACATTGCATAAGGAATAGATGTGTATCATGACATCTAATTAGTTAAACTGTTTATCATCGTTTGTTGTACATCTTACCAAAACACACCCAGCTTCAGATGTCGTGGACTCTTTGATTTAAAGATTGTTGGAAATTGTCTTAATTAATTGAGTTCCTTAGTGTGCAGCTGGTCGTGATAATCCCTTAGCTGCTTCTCATTCTTATCCAGCTAAAACAATGCTGCCTCCCGAGCCCTGATCTGGCTTATCTGTGGAGATAATCAGGGGATTAATGGAGACCTGCTGAACACTCTATCTCCTCCCACTGGAGAATGATATCCCACTCACTAACACAGTCTGTGGGCAGTAAATTCATTCATATGTGCAGCCACAGAAAAAGGCCCGGAATATGTTGGTGCTAGTTTTGTAAAATATTTAGAGGAGCGAATTCATGAAAGCACAACCTATGAACCCCCCCCCCCCCCCCAAAAAAAAAAAGTTTTCAACTGATCCTTTATCCTAAATTGTTTCAGAATTGCGGCATCACTTGAGTCTCCTTGTCATAGAATATTTTATGTAAAATCATAATGAAACAGTACCATCGGGCATGAATGGCAGATTAGTACATTAATTAGAATACCACTAGTCAGATGGCACTTTTGGTGACGGACTACAGGTGAAAATTACTATCCGCTATTATTGAAAAAACGGTTTGATTCGCAAAATGTGCATTCATTAATATTTAGACCTTTACTATATATATATATATATATATATTAATGGAGACCACATATATATATATATATATATATATATATATATATATATATATATATATATATATATATATATATATATATATATATAAATATATATATATATATATATATATATATATATACATACATACTTATATACACACAAATAATGTATACATGACAGGCTAACTTCTAGGCTGCTGGTGGTGCCCCTGTGGAATCAATTAATGTGTCAGCTCAGTGCTGCCTATCTCCTACCTTATCAGCACATAAACAAACACACCGACTCCTTCTCTAACCGATCCCCCATCAAAGAAGCCCCTCTCAAGGGGATCGTCCGCCCAGAATATAGGGCCACTTTTTCTGCCAAAACAATTACTGTGTCAGATGCGATCTGACAAGAGAGGCCCTCTTGCTTCACAAACAAACACATATCATATGATAGGTGGGGGGTGACTAACCGTTGGGCCAGACACTTAAACTATGTAACAATTTGTGATCGGTTCTTGTGATGCCATTGGTGGAATTGAATTGTTGAATAACTGAAAAAATTATAAATTATATTTCCAAATTTTGTAATTCTTTACTAATAGCAAAACAAATAATGAAATGATTTATAATCAATTCATGTTTTTGAATTATTAATCTTTTTCTACCCTCCCAATTTGAATGAATGCATCATTGGAAGTCTGTATATATTTTAAAGGCCAAAAAATGTAAGGAATTCAGTCAATTTATCCCCCCCCCCCTTGATTTGCATAAAATTTACATTTCTTTGTAATCCAAATATCAAATATAATTTGCATCTCAAGTAAGCTGGAATTGAAATAAATTTACCAATACTCTTTCCTAGTATCAAATAACACCTTTACTCTCTCACACACTCAGGATGGGTGCCCCTAGTTATAACTTTTACTAACTGGGAAAGGGTTAAAGTGTCCTCAGTTATACACAGTATTTGCACTGTGCATGCTATCTAACAACAGGCTCTAGGACACCATAAAAGAGGAGAATTTTCAAAGAGAAGCCATGTATGATCAATTTTCTGATGATTGCATTTTGAAAAATTTCACTTTGAATATTGTGGTTAAAATGATAAATCACTCATATCATTGTCATTTGGGCACCCAAACCCCCAAAAATTACCTTTCAGGACACCCTAAAATGTTGGTGATGAATTTGTCAAATTAACAATATTAAGCATTTGATTGAACTGTTTTAACCTCAATACTAGTATAATCAATCCCATGGCATTGAATATGGACATGCAGTATGCCTTATTTCATATATGGTAAATACATGTTTATGGTCGTATTCTGGGTACATTTTATGCTTCTTTCAGAATTAGGACACCCAAGAATTCTAGAATTGCCAATTTGTGGCACCCTGCTTTTAAATCCTGGCTAAGACCCTGTTTATAATGATGGCTGTATTAGGGAAACACTTTTCTCACAGCACTTGCTTTTGGGAGGCCTATTTAATTGTAGTTGATGTCCTGCTGGTTGTGTTTTGTCTCCTGAGAATTGGTCATCGGCAATTAGGCTACTTTTTGGTCTGACAGCCCCCATCATAGTGTCAAATACTTATCAGAAATCAAGAAATCCTGCCGGGTCTGTAAACATACACACTTGACCGCGAAGCCCACCACCCTGTGCTAACCCAAGCCATTAAGAGCGATTTTATAAAATCTTACGTCCATGTTAAACATTGCCTTAATTGATAAGACAAATATTTATACATACTCACTCAGCATGTTCAGCGAGGCTTTTTCGTGTCGAACATCGGCCTGGCACCGGTCAAGCAAAATAGCAGCGCTGCCAAGTGGACGTTAGGGCATGCAGAGATAGTGGTTATAATTATGCCTCTAGTTATGTTGTGTTATGCATACCCTGTACACTTCGGGGTGTCTGTTACCCAAATATTTGAGCGAACACCCCGGAACACTAAGCAGGCGGTTGGAAGTGTCAGGAGAGGCGTCTTGGGGGAGCGGGGTTCGGGTCTGGAATTATTGGCCTAATTAACGCCCTGCTTCACCCCGCGGTCAAATAACCAAACAGCTGACGGACTGCTGTCACTCATACGCTGGCCTGTCGTAGAAATAATACTGCCTGCACCCCACCCTGTCATACCGATAACATTGCTGCACCCACACCCTGTCACACCAATGATTCTATAACGCTGTCTGCACCCACACCCACACCCTGGCATACCAAAGGCTTATAAGACATAAGCCTTTGGTCATACCAATAACATTGTCTGCACCCCCATCCTGTCATACCAATAACACTTTCCTCTTCTTGTCATACCTGCACCAACCACCCCAGGCCCCACCGTGCCATAACAATAACGTTGCCTGCACCCCAACCCTTTCATAATACCAATAACACTGCCTCCACCCCCAACCTTTTATACCAATAGTATTGCCTGCACCCCCACCTTGCCATAACAATAACACTGACTGCCTGCACCCTACCCTGTCCTACCAATAGACTCTGAGGACCCCCACATTGAACCAACACAAATGTTTGTAGCACACTGTGAAGATAATGGGCTGTAGTGTTACCACACTGGAGAAAATAGGGAGAAATACTACATGAACAGCACTAACTGTAACAATCTTCCAAGTTATTCACAAAAAACACATGCTGAGAGAAAGTGGTAGGGGTATTTGCCAATCTCGTTTCAAATTCCTAATTACATTTCTTATGGCTGATTTGTCACATTTCAAACAGTTTTTGTGAAAAACATCTTCCATTCCACATTTCCTTTTGCTCATAGAAAAAAAGGAAAGCTTTAAAAATCTACAGTAATACTTTCATTCTTTTCTCTTCCATATAATCAGAGTTATCAGACCCATAAGCCATAATACAGTTTCTCACAAGGCCTTTGAAGTTTTTTTCCTCATATGATATTATTGATATACCGGTATAAGGTAGAATTCAATTCTTATACAGCTTTGTGAAAAGCGACCGCTCACCAAAACTTTTCTCACTTTGAATAAGTGGCTAGGAATCTCAATCCGTGTAAGCTAAGAAATGTGAAAAGGGACCGCACACGGAAACTTTTCTCACTTTGAATAAGTGGGCGGAAAAGTTTGAATTATTGTTTGTGTAATTTTCCTATTGCTAATGGGCACCTCGTTGATTCCGCGTGATATAAATCATGTTTGACATATATGAATCATTGTGGTAGACCCGTGTCATTGGTGGATCTGAGCGTAGCATGCCGGACCCCCGGCACATTCATCATCCGGCGCATCCCGAGGTGATTAATCGCCCGATTTCCTCCTCCTAGTTAGCGTAAGTGCTAAAAACTAACAACAGTTCACAATTCCTCACACACCTTGTCGTGAATATGCATGCGGGCCGCCGCACTTCGGGAGTGCCGCTGCATGCATCTCGGGCGACTCGCCCGCCAAATTAACGCCCGTCCTAATCACCCCTGGTGGCGAACGCGTGAAAATCATGCCGAAAATGACAATACGAGTATTGGTTGTGATGCGCTGAAATGGAGGTGTGATGGAGACTATGGGAGTAATTAGCGCTGTCGCTATGAAGTATTACGATGGAAATCGGCCGCGACAGCCACAGGGAATCTTGGGATAGCTAGTCGACAAATACTAGTCAAATTCTATCAGTATCAATACATGTGGATGTTGATTTTGACACTCCGCGACTTCTATCACTTTCCTCTGAAGAATTACTTTTATTGGATTGTGACAGCGAATCCGCATTTACATATTGTGGGGAATGTATGGGAAGAGAAGTCTTATAACTAGTAACATTTATTGTAGAATGTTAGTTTTCCTAGCTATTAACCTATTTATGACCAGAGGGCACCTACTGTGGTCTGAGGGAGAAACTTGTACACAGTGAAAGCTTAGATGAATAAAAACAAATGGATATGAAACCAGCCAGTCAACTGATTGGCTGAATAGCCCAAAAGTTACGTTCTACTCATGTTGATGCGCAGCTTTCTCTGTAATGTAAACGATACGAGATCCCTCATTGGTCTTTGTCTCCTAGTGACGTCACACTGAGGCCAGATTCGAGACCCCTGGGATAGCTAGATCTTCACTATATCCGTTACTTATCCATTCTTTTACTCGTCTAAGATTGAATATAATTGAAAATTTTCCACCTCAATATAACTCTCATGACATACAAGGATATCATGCCTTATTTCAATGAGAAAGTGCATGTGTATTGTTGTAATCTAAAACTTTACCAATTTTGGGCAGTCACTTTTTAAGTATATACATATTTATGGTTTGAAATTTAAGTATACCATGATCGCTTTAAAAACGTGGACACCCAATAATTTTACAATTGCCAATTTTTGGCACCCTGTTTCTAAATCCTGGCTAGGAGCCTGCTGTGGAACAGAGGAAACAGAAGCACTCTGTCTTTCATTGTATCCTTCTCATGTTTATTTTCTCTTGTCTTTCTGCTCCGCTGTCTGTGTTGGTGAAGCAGTCATCAGGATATGTTTGCATCATGTCCTTATTCCATGAGTTATTCTGTGAATCCGCCCCCCCCCCCCCCCTTCTTTCTCTCCTGTATAAAAGAACAGCCCCAGTGTGTATGTCAGTGTATCTGCCTCTCTCTCTGGATGTCTTTTTGATAGGGTGTGTTTTGAGTCCTTTCTTTGATCAGGGTCATGAGTCTTTAGATGTGTGTGTATGTGTGTATATGTGTGTATGTGTATGTGTTGGTTAGTGTGTATGTAGATATAGACGCTTGCAGCCACTTATGTGTCGCGATTTGTCGAGCATGTTGTCCCCTTGTAGATAGTTGCATAGAGTAGCTCCAGTATTGGGTAAGGGCCATCAGGATTATCTGTTAATTACATTGCACTCGTTCCATGGCTGAGCAATCAGTCATCGTGAATTATGTGTGTGTATGTGCATGTGTAAGTTAGTGTGTAAGTATAGCTATGTATGTGTACACTTATGTGTCATGATTTGTTCAGTTGAGTATGTCAGTTGTCCTCTAGTAGGAAGTTGTATATGGGTTTGTATGTGTATGTGTAAGTATATATGTAGTGTGTATGTAAATATATATGTATACTCTTTTGTGTCATGGTTTGTTGAGTTGGGTATGTTGTCCCCTAGTAGTGGTAGGTAGTTGCAGAGAGAGTAGCTCCAGTATCGATAAGGGCCATCAGGATTATCTGTTAATTGCATTGCCCTCATTCTGTGGCTATAGTAAGAGCAATCAGCCATTGTGTATATGTATGTGTAAATGTGTGTATGTTTGTATGTGTATGTGAGAGTTTGTGTGTATGTAGATATGTATGTGTACACTTATGTGTCATGTGTCATGATTTGTCGTAGTAGGTAGTTGCATAGAGTAGCTCCAGTATTGTGTAAGGGCCATCAGGATTATCTGTTAATTACATTGCGCTCCTCGTTCCGCGGTGGCCGGGAGCCAACTGTTGTCGTGACCTCGCGGGAGACTGCGGGCGGACGCGGGCACTCGGGCCGCGCGGGCGGGGGCTCGCTACCTTGAGGGGTGGAGACGGCCATGATGGATCACCCTCGGACAAGATAAGCGGCACGCTAGCGAGAGAGTGCTCCGATAATTATATCAACACTTCCTTTGCTGAATAAACACACAATTGCTAATTCCATTAGAATATCACAAGTGGGGAGAGATCCCGGCGCGGCTCAGGATATGCGCAAGAGTGTCTACTTAGCCACTTAGGGGTCAAGGTCACTCCCAAATATTTCCCTGCCCCGCGATTACGTACTTGTGGTTATTTCTATATTTCGCTCTTGTTTATTCTACTAACTCGCAGATTTGCCGACAGAGAACAATTCTCTGCCTGTTAGTTTCTTCCGCCATATTTTTTCGAACAAATTTAGTTGATATTGTGAAAAGAGGGAAGAGGAAGGATAGGTAGAGATGATGATGATGATGATGATGGTGATGATGATGATGATGATAATTGTAATGATGGCAATAATGATGATAATAATGATGGAGATGATGATTATGATGATGGCAATAATGTTGATGATGATGATGATGATGATGATGATGATGATGATGATGATGATGAGGAGGATGATGATGATGATGATGATGATCAATAATGATGATCAATAATAATGATGGTGATGATGATTATGATGATGGCAATTATGTTTATGATGGCCATAAGGATGATGATGATGATGCAGCGCAAGACAAATAGCATAGTCCCATCTCCTGGGAGATCTGACTTCCAAAAACGGCGAACTAAAGTTGGATTCAGTTAGTTCCTAAAGTAGGACTACCCGAATCTTGGGGAAGTTCCCCACTAAAACGCTACAAAATGATAGCGGGAAAAAATGGTGGGTCTACCTAAAATGCTGGCGGGACTACCGTCAAATGTCCTGTGATGACATGATTTTGATAAAAATGATGCTTTTTTGTAAGTTGAAAATAACCTTGCCTTTATGCACTGCAACATTAACCCAAGTATACTATATTTTGTGTTGTTAGGGCCAATATACAAGAAACACAACAGTCATTTTTCTGATGAATTTATTTTGTCATGAAAGAACTGATATTAGGAATACTTGGCGCACTATGATGCAATGTGAAAGGCATCTATGAAGGTGTCCGTTTTTCCAAATCGAATTATGCCAAATACCAAGAAAACCCCTTGAGTGAGGTCGGAAATCAGATTTTCCTCAATAAAGACCTTTCATGAAGTGAAGAATAATTTGTTATATAAATCATATGTTACTTTTTGAAGAATAAATTCTGAAAGTCATATTCTGATATTTTTAGTGGAAAACATTGAATGCCATATGAATCAACAAATAAATTGATGAAATGTTTGACTTACGTCATACTAAATAATGATTGATAACTAATACCTTTACCTTTGTAATCACAGTTTATAATCCTCTGAAGTGAAATATAAACCAGATGAAGAATTATTTCTCCGCTGCTTGCGAAATGCAATTAAATTTGTCTCTCGGAGAAAATGAATCCCAAGAACATGGTGAAATACGCAGTCCCTGGAGGCTTCATAATTCAGCATTTAAGCACGTTTGTCAAAGCCTAATAGGAAGATTTGTCATAATTTCGCCACTCTGCTCAGCATAGCTGCAAGCAAAAAGGTAAGGTATCCATTATGTTTTGACAGGTATCTTGAGGCTTTGAGTAATCGCCATCTTTCTTCAGATCTATCATTGTCCGACATGGTCTGTTTGGAGAAGTTGGTTCTTTGGAGTGAGAATAACACTCCCCTGTGTCCAGCTACTTGCCATAAAACTTTCTCTAACAAGTTAGACCTATATATATATATATATATATATATATATATATATATATATATATATATATATATATATATATATATATATATATATATATATATATATATATATATATATATATATATATATATGTATATATATATATATATATATATATATATATATATATATATATATATATATATATATATATATATATATATATATATATATATATATATATATGTATATATATATATATATATATATATATATAATATAATATTGTCATTTGATATTGCGCCCTTTCCATATAAACATGCTCAAAGGCGCATTACATTCATTGTCAGAGGATAGATGTTGATATCCACATAGTTATTTGATAAATACATCTTTGAACAGATGTGTTTTCAATTGTCGTTTGAAGATTGCCACACTCCCAGCTGCCCGAATATTATCTGGGAGTTGATTCCATAGTTTTGGGGCACAGGCACTAAATGATCTGTCACCGTAGGTTTTCATGTTGGTTCTCGGCTCGCAGAGTAAGTTCTTGGATGTTGATCTCAGTGTCCGTGGTGGGACATACTCTTTCAGCATTTCCCTCAGGTAAGAGGGTGCAGTTCCATGCAAACACTTGTACGCCAGGAGAAGAATCTTGAATTCAATTCTCTTCCTGACTGGTAACCAGTGAAGTTCCTTTAGTACTGGAGTGATATGGTCATACTTCTTTGTGAGTGTGATCACCCTGGCGGCATTATTTTGTACTCTCTGGAGCTTACATATTAGCTCTTCAGGTATTCCACAGAGAAGTCCATTGCAGTAGTCGAATCTTGAGGTTACCAGGGATATGACAGCACCTTTAGTTGATTCTGCAGTCAAGTATTTTCTGATCCTTCCAATGTTTCGAAGGTGATAGTTTGCAGATTTGACTGCCTTTGACACATGTGCGGCCATATTCATGCTTGGATCAAAAACAGAGCCCAGATTGCCGATAGGTATATTGAGAATCTTAACAATCTCACCATTTACGGAGATGCTAGGCACAGATATTTTGGCTCGCTGCTTAGGGGTACCTAGCACTAGGACTTCCGTTTTGTCTGCATTCAGTTTTAGCTTGTTCTGTGACATCCATGTATATATGTCAGTGAGGCAGCCCTCCAGCCTAGCAACTCCTATGGACATATATATATATATATATATATATATATATATATATATATATATATATATATATATATATATATATATATATATATATATACTCCTGAATATACTCCTGTTAGGAGAAGTTAGTTCCTGGGAGTGAGAAACAGCTCTCCCCTGTGTCCAGTTACTAAAATTCTTGAGAACTTGCTCTACCCAGCCAGGCTGAGAGTATCCTTTGAAAAGTCTCATTTGGATACAGTAATACTTTGAAAAAATACCTTTGAACTAAAGTCGTAGCCATCAGGGCATCTGGACACAGATATTTTAATTAGAAATATATCATTAGAGTAGTTGTGCCTTTCGGTTTGGTATAGACAAGAGTGGGTTGAATGTGTGCGAAAATTAGTCCCCCAGACCATAGTCTTAGCTAGCAAGTTATCTGAGTGGGTGTCATTTGGACACCCAAACCTTTAAAAAAATCAACCCTCAGGACACCGTTTGGGAGAGTAATTTCTTAAAATATCATTTTCAAGGAGATCATTGAACTCTTTTCACCCCAATATAATTCAAATGACATTCCATCATGCCACTTCAAAAAAGCATATTCATCTTTGTGGTTGTAATCTTAGAATATTGTGGCCTCCCTTGAAAATAGGATGTCCCAAAATTTTACAAATGCCAATTTTGGGCCCCCTATATCCTGGCTAAGACCCTGTCCCCCCAGACTGATTTGGTGAGTTCCACATGTAGCTAGATAGCGAGGGCAGGAGCAGCAGTGGTAGCGGCAGTGGCATTGGTAGATTTGTAGTGTTTGTCCTATGTGTGTGGAGGGATGAGGAAGACGCATGTTGTTTCTGTTGTAGACCATGATAAATGATATACATGACTTGTGATTGCTTTTCCCCAGTCCTCACCCCAGCCCCCATATGGTGCAGCGTGACACTCCAGTAATCAAACCAAAAACCATGCTACCTCACTCCAAGAAACTGGTCTGGGGAATTTATAGAACCCCTTATGAGTTAAGAAACAGAAGTATATTGTGCTATTTATGGAACAATGCTTTACTTCTTACTTTATTGCAACAGTTTAAACTATTTAGAAGCATATGTGTTACTGAAACCATTAAAGGCACATATTTGTGTTAAGTTGAATATATATATATATATATATATATATATATATATATATATATATATATATATATATATATATATATATATATATATATATATATGTATTTATACTAAATAAGTTTGAATTATTTTTCAAAATTCGATTAATTCTTGTGGCTGTACCAACTTATGAAGGGAATGGAAGCAGTACTCATATCGCACGTTTCTTTCGTATTCATTGAGAAAGGGATTAAAACATTGCTTAAGACCGTGCATGTCTTACAGTAGGTAGCAGATGGTAGTGTAAATTCGCTGACCCACAATTCCCTGTTAATGCCCCTGGAAGCGTTCTCCTTGCCGCAGACATGGAGCGATATCTGCAGCTTGCCGCGACTCAGACCAGACTGACCAATCGTTCGAGCTCCTTCGGGCGGCGGCATATGCCAACTGGTCTTGTAGGCCGCGGTGGCGCTGAGTTGCTTAGTGTCATTAAAGCGATGTTCTACAGAGATTTATCATGGGTGCAAGCGGAGCATTTCACAAACAAGACAGAACATCACAAACCTTAATTATAGGGCAATTTGGCTGGATTTAGAGTGTGAGGGCTATGAAGTGATACGCTGACCTTATTACATAGAGTGTAAAGGCTATGAAGTGATACTGACCTTATTACATAGAGGTTATGCTGATATATACCATACCGCTCTCCAACCTACTGAAATACACAATTGATAATTGAAATATACAATTATAGGGAAATTCGGCGAGATTTAGAGTGTGAGGACTATGAATTGATACTGACCTTATTACATAGAGGTTATGCTGATATATACCATACTGCTCTCCAATTTTACTAAATTACAATTGAAATTTCCTTGACATCATTTCACTTGCTTTAATTTGTTGATGTTCATGTAGTCTTTTATTATTTATTCCAGTCCTTTTTTTTGCATTTCATTTTTTGATTTATATATTTTTATCTATCTATATTAATTTTAAAAAATTAAAAACATTTTACTTAATCATTTCTTTTCAGTTTTTGCATAGCTATCTCATCACATTTGCCAGCTTTTTTACTCAAAATGCCATGATTTTGAAAATGATTTTAGTCCATGTATGATCACTTTCATTGGCCATTAAACTCAATAATGTGGACCTATTTGGAACCTTTCAGTAGATGGAGGATCATCAGATCATGTGGATGTGAAAGTGTTAATGTGGACACACTCCAGATCTGCATTAACCCATTCTTGCCAGTAATGCCAAAACAATTACTATTTTGGCGATATCTTTCTAACAAAAGCTATTTTAAGAAATTATTTGAAGAGGAAATGTTAAACAGTAGTAAACCCACAAATCTACTTCAAATATTTTGTGAAGTTATGCTTAATACCAAAGTTATTTTCAAAATTATCATAGGTCCAGACGACACTTGTAAATGAGATCTCCTGGCATGAGTGGGTGATAAGCACAGACTATTTTGGCGATATCTTCCTGACTAAAGCTTATTTATGAATTATTTGAAGAAGAAATGTTAATCGGTATTAAAGCAACAAAACTCCTTCAAAATTTTTATTAAGTTATGCTTTTTACCTGAGTTATTTTCAAAATTACCATTGGTCCAGACGACAATTGTCATTAAGGAGATCTCCTGGCATGAGTGGGTCATAAGAGTAGGCTAGTGAGGATGATCCCTCTTAAGGATAATGTTACACCCCCACTTCACCTCATCATGATGTAATAAAATAATTGCCGCTCTCCGAGGGCAATTAATGACCATATTGCCTGGTAAGCGTTAGACCTAGCTAGCCACCTAGGCCTTGTGCAAGTTGAAGGCCACTTTCTGGAAGACATTAGCTGATCATAATCACCTCATTCTGACATTGGGCTACTCTGAACTTGGAAAGAGCTTGCTGATTCGTAGGAACAGACCGACTTTTTGGAATCAACTTGAGGGAATGCATATGTATAAGCTCTTTCATGGAAGGGGCCACCTTTGCCACAGATTTGGAGCAAACAGTTCTTTCCTAGTTGTAATTATGCATGAAATCCTAACCACTATTTTGTATCTAAAGCATTGCCACTGACTGCTAGTTATCTCTCATCACTGCCTTTTTTTGAACCTGCCTGGGGCATGTGAGAAAGTTGTCAGTGACTTTCGGTTAGGTGGTGGTTTTCAACAGGTACTCCAGTTTCCTTCAACACTTACAACTGGCTAGCTACGACATAGTTGCAATAAGGCAGAAAAAGTGACGATAATCACCATTTGAAATGCTTTATGATTGTCTACATCAGTGCTAGATATTTCTGAAAGCTCTCATATTTTGATGATCCTTTCTGCAAACCTTGGTGTTGAGGTATCTCTGTTCTGAACTACATGTTTGAATGTCTGCTTGTAAGTCCTTGTATTGCAAGATATCTGTTAAGAAACACTTATATCAGATAGTCTTAGGTTTGCAATGGACGTGACATTTCAAAAAGCCCTTATGCTACAAGATCCTTGTTTAGAAATATCTACCTTGGTATTCAGGTCTCTATTGTGGAAATAAAACCTGATTGGAGGACTGTCTTGTATGACTGTAAGCTGCTAGTGGGTAAGGAGTGGTAGAGTGGTGTCAAATTAGTATGTAAATATGCTCTAACTCCCTGTAAGAGCCGGGTAATAAATCTGGCTTAGCCTCATTAATTCTAGTGCTCGTGATGAGGTGTTAATAAGGGGCTTCTGTAGAGCAGGGCCGGTAGCCTGGGACTCTGCCAAACGGGATTAGGCTTCAAGGCAAGTGTCTTGGCAGCCCTTCTGGGCCACTAGGGGGGGGGGGGGGGGGGGGGGATCAGGGCAAGCCAAGGCCAAGAGGATAAAATGAGTGAGATATCTTCACAAAGGAGGGCAGGCACTAAAATGAGAGCCATCAATTATTCTCATTAAAGATCAATCATTAGCTCTTTAACCCTCATACTGATGGCTAGTTCTACCAATACAAAATGATACAAAAAACCTGAAAAACAACTGAAACCCTGGCTCATGGGTACTCATCTGACAGTACTCAGCAAGAGCTTTCCCATGAATACCAACATGACAGGGTTAAGATGGGTTTCATAAATCTTTGTATCCTTGTGCTTTGGACGAAAGTAGCTTCAGGCTTGGAAGGGTTAACTCATTCATTACTTGACGAGTGTCGTCTGCACCTGTCACACTTTTAAGGATAACTTTGGAATCAAGCATGTATTTGAAAACTATTTGAAGGAGAGTTGTAGATTGAGTTTAGAAGAATAAGTCTCCATCAAATATTGCTTTTGTTAGAGAGATACTACCAAAATAGTCAGGTGGTTTTGACTGCTACAGGCATAAATGGGAAGAGTGATGGAACACGTAAAACTATATATCTAAGGGTGCTTATGGAACTTGGTATTATACCAATTTTGACCATAACTATCTGCAACTTTGTTGTGTTATTACTTCCAATCAAATTAATCCTCCCTTATGGAGGATTGATTTTATTTAATCCTGTAAGTTCCCAGACTGAAGCATGTGAGAAAGTTAGCAGGGTTGGACAGTGGTTTTTCCTGGGTACTATGATTTCCAGTACAACTTTCAGCTGGCTAGTGATAGTTCAGCTTCACTATTGCAGAAAATGTAATGGAACCGCAAATCAAGCTCCATACTGATTCTTATAGGGTATGCATGGATGGGTGGCTCTTCACAATTTACCTTGAATATGGCAGAAAAAGTGACAATTCATGAAAAAATACCAATTTTAAACCCCAGATTTCAATACTTGCAGTGCTTGCATTATTAACAACATGACTGATTAACCCATTCATGCCTGTTGCAGCCAAAATCACCTAATTTGGTGATATGGTGATATCTCTCCAACAAAAGCAATATTTAGAAAAAATTTAACGGAGAATTGTTCATCAGAAATCTATCTACAACTCTCCTTGAAACATTTCGCAAATTCATGCTTTATTCTGAAATTATTTTCAAAAGTTTGAAAAGTCCAGACGACACTTGTTCAGTAAATCTCCAAGCATGAATGGGTTAATTTAAGACAATACCTGGAGGTCACCGCAAGCGTTATTCCACCCCTAAAGCTGCTCATTTTGGCCGGCCTGATTAAGTAAAAGATGTTGACAAGAGGGAATTATGTCAAGTTTGTATGGACAAGTTGTATGTACAGGATGGGCTCGAGTTTACATGCTGTAGCTAATTTCTGGCGGGCCTACATGTGGCCAGTGGCAATTGTGGCGGTCATTAAGAGAGACGGGCTGGTGTCAGTGGTGTTTAGCCTTGAGAAATGAGGCAGGGGGAGACCCGGCCAGCAGCGGGGCGACTCCAGGGATTCCCCGCAATTATTTCATAAACACGGCCTGCTCCCTGTCATCATTGGGGGAAGGGAGCTTGAGTTTAACTCTCTCCCTCCTCCTCCTACGTTTTAGCAGAAGGCTCATGCTTCCTTTTCTGCCAAATCGGCATTGTTGAATTCAAAGTATCAGTTTCCTAAGTTATGAAAAACAACACATCAGATAATAAGAAATGGTAAAAGTGCAGTAGATTTCTGTGTGTGAGTATATAAATATATATATATATATATATATATATATATATATATATATATATATATATATATATATATATATATATATATATATATATATATATATATATATATATATATAAATATATATATATATATATATATATATATATATATATATATATATATATATATATATATATATATATCTGAGAATTTCAGAAAAATAAAGCCTTTATACCCAAAGGAGAGTTCATGTTTTGCTTACACTTCTCCCTCACTACTTTACAAAGATGTGTAAGGATGCTATAGGCAGTTTACTTCAGATGATATGAAAAGCAGCTAGGCCTTTTTGACAGGTGTATGGATCAATGGATTTATTAGAGAAAAAAATGATTTCAAATTGCATGAAACTTTCCTGAACATAGTCAACTGCCTTAAATAGAGAATATGTTATGCTTCAAATATGCTTGCTTGCAGAATAATGAAAGAAACTGGATGTCTATTTCACTTGTCACTCAGATTTTGTTATGAGTGTTCACATGGTAAGATCAGATAAAAAATATCTCAAAACACTTTCCAAATGTTGAGACCCAGGTCATATTGTCTGACCCGATTACCTAACCAACTAGTCACACTAGTCCAGACAGTGAAATTGGCAATCACTTAAGCTTTCTATAGAAGTGCCAAAATGTTTGACATTTTAGAGCCAAGTTGCAATAGGATTTCCACCTTGTTTTCTGGCACATTTCATATGAGATACAATATTGAACAAGCACTATGCTATCAACTCTGTGATTCATTGCTCCAATTCTTCAGCCACCAAATTTGAAAAAAAGAAGAAGAAAAAGATTTCTAGCTGTTTGAGGGGAAGTCTGTGTTACAGAGGATGTTTTCCATGTAATAGAATAGCAGTTTCTATGCCAGTTTGGAATTTTGGAATTTCGATTATCGTCCCTTTTTCTGCCATATTAATTGCGGCTTAGTCATGACTAGCCAGTTTTAAGTGGTGGAGGAAACCAGATTGCGAGCAAAAACCACTCCCCAAATCATTCCATGACAGTACAACGGTACTTGTCCCTATATCATGCATATTCATCTGCATTTTATTTCAATCTGCAGAACCCTTATCTTTCCCCAAGAAGAATTAGATGCTTGTTGGTTTTATGTGCAGCCATAATTTGCTTCACCTAAAAGGTGGTTTGCTATGTGAGTTTTGAAACCACCATTATTTTTGCTCAAAACAACAACAACAACAAAAAAATTAATTTGTGTTGTTAGACATGTAGCCAGTAGCCACCCTCATCAATGTCCAAACAGAAGCCAGTTGGATTTTGTGTAGCCACCAATAGTCTTGCCCAAAAACATATTATTGTGAGATGGGGCCACATGTAGCTTAGCCAGAAGAAAAAAAGAAAAAGAAAAAAGACACCAGGATTTAGTATTGAATGGAGTTGGGTATGATACAGTGTCCATATTTGTCTGAGGATGTGATGTTTTGTCTAGAAAAAATATTATTGTGAGATGTGCAGTCACAAACAGCTTTGCCAAAAAGAAATTAAAAAAAAGTCAACACCAGGATTTGCTATTGAATAGAGTAGGGTATGATGCAGTGTCCATATTTGTCTAAGGATAAGACATTTTGCTAAGAAAAAAAGAATACTATTGTGAGATTTGCAGCCACAAACAGCTTTGCCAAAAAAAGCAAAAAAAAAGAAAGCAAAAAAAAAAAAAGCAAAAAAAAAAAGATAGAAAAGAAAGAAAACACCATGATTTGGTATTGAATGTGTTGGGGTATGTCACAGTGAGAGGATGAGACACATCTTTGTGTGAGGATGAGAAGTTGTTGTGTGTGAAAGGTTGGTGAGATCCCAGCAGGACTTATTGGATTGAGCCGTGCCTGAGGATTTGTGGGGAGAAGGAGGAGGAGGTTGTGAGGTATCAGTCTGGAACACTTGCAGTTGGCTGACTTGATCTGGCCCGCCTGACTTAGGGCAGCAGCAGCAGCAGCAATCTGGTGTTGAGTGTGTTGGTGATCTGGTGGCTAGGCTGGTGGTCGTCGCTGGCTGGCACCATTAAAGACTTAGCATGGTCAGCACCATTCCATACATCCCTAAGGGGGGGGGGGGGTGATTTTGACTAAGCATTTGGAGATCCATGAATGTTTAGTCCTCACTAAAAGCTACATTTATTTGATTGGAGATTCATGAATGTTTTAGTCTTCACTGAAAACCAGCTTTGTTTGATTTGTGTGATTTATGCAACTTTGGTTTAAGGAAATTGAAACTCAAAATGATTATAGAAAGAAAGGCATCATATAGGTTCCATTTTTGCATATGGAATGATATTTCAGTATTTCATTTTTTCAATATTCAAGAAAAAAAACTCATTGATGATTCTCCAAGAAAAATGAAGCTTTACTTGGACCCTATATATTACCTGCCACTATACGTTTTATATAAACACACACACACTCATACACACATATAAGTGTGTATGTATGTATGTATGTATGTATGTACATATGTATGTATGTATGTATGTAAGTATGTATGTATATATGTATGTATGTATGTATGTTTGTAAGTATATATATATATATATATATATATATATATATATATATATATATATATATATATATATATATATATATATGTATATATATATATATATATATATATATATATATATATATATATATATATATATATATATATATATATATATACACATACATACATATATATCATAAACTGCATTGAGTTACTTTGATAATTGTTTATTGATGCACATAGTTTTGCAAAGATCATTTCATAATTACATATTTTCAAGATTGATCATCCAGGCTGCTGATTGTGAGATCAACTCATGATGCAGACTTGGAGGATAATTCATTGAGATGAGAGGAGTTTAGGAGGGGGCTTGAGGCCAGGCTGTGGGGTGTAGTGACAGTTAACCCTTATGCTGCTGGTGGCTAATTTAGCCAATATAGAATGATGCAAAATACCTGCAAAATGATTGAAACCCTGGCAAATGGGTACTTATCTGAGAGTTCTCAGCGAGAGCTATCCAATGGATACCAACATGACAGGGTTTAGATCTTTTTCAAAAGCTTTGCATCTTTATGCTTTGGATGAAAGTAGCCTCAGCATTGGAAGGGTTATCAGTGGTGCAGCAAGGGGAATCTCGAAGAAGGCTTAGAGATGTGCCCCTGCAAGCCGATGAATCTCCGCCGGTGTGTGTGTGTATTAAAATGAATCTAGCGGGCGTGGGGGCAGCCATGCATCCATGCTGATTGGTGGGTGATGAATGTGCGGGGGGTCGGCGGGAGCGATTCTGACGAAAAGGTCACCGCGCCGAGATGAGGGGCGACATAAGAGCCCAACGCAGGGGTCAGCGCAAATGAGATTGTTGCCCAACGCTTACCCGACCTTTTAGCGTTGCGCATTTGTAACGCTAACTCCGTCGAATTTGTAAACCCCCCATGTGGATTCGATGAGGGACTTTGCGTATGAAAGGGTGGTGGAGAATCCAGGCAGCGCAGTTTTCTTGCATGGCTTGGCACACATATCTGGCCTGTCAGACTCTACAGGCATCGGGATCAAGCAAAATGATCGGCGCATGAAAAACCTCAACTTGTAAGCAATAAAAGCTGGCTCATATTAACTCTTTCTCATTCATAAGACAAGACATGGCCCTGACCTCACCACCTGTGTCAACTAAAGGCAGCCCATGCAGTGGCAAGTAGTACCGTAAATTCTCAGAAAGTTTGACCACCCAGGGTTCGACATTGGTGCTTGCCCCCTAGTCCTGGGCAAGTAGAATTTGTAAATTATAGCTGAAGGACAAGTGAAAACTGTATCTTGCTTGTCCCACTAAGCAAGTACGTTGTGTACATATCAGGTTTACTTTTGAGAATGTGTGCAAGTTTTTTGGTCTGACGTCCAAGCTTGTCCTAGAAGATATATGCTTTCACATACCAGCACCATGTTCCACTCGGTTTAAATGAAACATTATAAAACATACAATTTTTCCGCTCTAGGAATTTGGGCCACTTTAATTATTTTGCAAAATAATCTTACCTACCACTACCAGATTCAAATGGTCACTCAATTACTGTAATTTAGACCCGCCTAGTAATTTGGGCCACTTTAGTTATTTTGCATAATAATCTTACCTGCCAGATATCTCACTGGTCACTCGATTATGGCAGTTGAGTTTATTTGGGAAATCTGGGCCACTGTTACTTTACTTCGTCAGTATTTTCAGGAAACATTGGTCACCCTCAACCCATAAATATCCTAATCAATAAAGTGTCCCAATGTACCGAAAAATTTCAGTAGTGCAGAATTGTACTATACCTGCTGCTGTCTGGCAAGACAGCAAGTGCTGCTAGGGTGCGAAGACATATTGAGACCCACCAAGTACTTACTGAAGTGCTTTCCTGATTGCCATGCATGACAAGTAAAAATGGCTGCCAGGCAATTAGACATCATTAGTTACTTGCCCAACGTGGCAAGTTGAAATTTCCAATTTTTTATGTTGGAACAATTATATATACGAAATACATCAATGGGGTGGATTTACATGAAAAAGCTAATAAATATTGAAAATAAGAATGTTTCTTGAATTATATTGATTGATGTTTATAAGTACTTATTATGCAAGATCATAATTTGTGCTAGGGAAATACCTTTTTTGAAGGGCAAATACAATCTAGTCGCCATGTGCCAAAACTTCTTTGGTACCAGGTTAAAATGTATTTATGGGTGAATTTGTGTATATCTTTTGTGAATTTTAAAATGTATGAAGTATTTTTTTTGCAAAAGTGCCATTCATGTTTCGATAATATGCCATATTTTATTTATTTTTCAGGGAGGCGGTAAAATCCTGGTATTGAAGAAGCGCTATAGAAATGCATCGGCTCCTCTGTGGCCTGACAAACCTGATATCGTCACCGACATAAAAAGAGAGGAAAGTCCCGAAAAGAGGGCCGCTAGTCGTGAGAAATCCGTGGAAATTCACGAAAGGAAGGAAGGAAGTCCAGCCATCGATACTCCCGAACCGCAGAGTGCAAGTAGCGATGGCAGCTTTTCCTTTCCTCCTTCGAAAGAGAGCTCCGCCTCCGCCTCGCGAGAAGGATCGCAGGCAAAAAGCGCCCCGCATTCTCGAGAAAGTTCTATGCCGAAAGAAGTTTCTCAACCGGAAAATGTACGCCCGGTTCCGAAGCCGAGGAAAATATCCCGGTCCTCGTCACGGGAACCGGAGGGATCGCAGAAAAAGAACGACTCAAACTCAAATAAGAAAACTTCGGATGAAAATGTCAAACCAAAGTCTGAGGAAAATTCCGCAAAGTCTTCCAAGCAGAATTCAAGGGCCTCTTCTGTAAGTATATATTTTGTCCATTCTTTCAGTAATTTGTAAACTACTGTATACAACTTTAGTTTGTAGTGCTAATAAAAATTTCGCTTTACAGCCCAGTTGGAGGATATTTGTGCTACTTTGCACATTAAAACAGTGATAAAAAGGAGATACAAAGCAGGACATTTATTTGAAGGATGTTATTTTGGTGCTATCATGGGAGCGCGAAAAAAAGCAAAAATTAATTGCCTGTAAAAAATACCAGCTATACAGTATGTGCAGTTAATTCTTTTTGAAGGTGAGGCAATTGTTTTTAGGGAGAGGAGAATGTTTGTATTTATTTGCATTCCAAATCCTTTTTGAAATTCTGAAAAGTTCTAAAAATGAATATGCCTAAAATGATGCAAATTGTAAGTTTTGCATATTGAATTAGAGTTTTATTGGAAACTGCCAAAACCCCCCAATTTGGCCCATTTTCAACCCTCTCTAGTGGTAAGTGCAGGTGAGTGTCTGTTTTACACTGAGGAAGAGTGAGACTTGTAGCTAGAGACCTTTTCATCTCATCATGATGAGCAGTGTCTAGTCTGCCGATCTCACTACCGGTATTTCGTGCTTTCAGCGAGAGTGGTTCGATCATAGCTGCTGCTGTTGCCGACTAGTCCATAATACCCGCGATGCTTCTCCATTTGATTTTAATGCGGCAGGTTGTGAGATCTAACAAGTTACCCTCGCCATTACCCAACACACAAACTTTGATCTTCTCAAAATATCAACTCCTGTGCATTCAGGTAGCAACACACAGAGTACAGGGCCTAATAGAATGACACAGTTTTGGGAACCTGTACACGGTTGTGATCATGGTCTAGGTTTGCTGTTATGCAATAGGTGGTTGGTCAGCTTAGTAAAGTCTGCAGATCCTTGTGACCTAACATTCATTACTGATTAAGGTAAAGGTTGCGATGTAGCTGTTGAAAGCAATTTCATTCCCGTAACAGAGAACATCTCTGAGGGTTTAATTCTCTGAAGACTTTGTATTTCCTCTTGTTGCACCACAGGGCAGTTTGGTGCAGATAATATTAGAAAGGGTATGAACATGGAATCTGTTTAGAAAGTCAGAAAAGTTATGCTAAATGTTTGTTATCTTTAAAATCATGTGTATTTTGTTATATTGCAAAGAAATATATTCACAGGAGATTTTGCTGTCATGAACCAGGTTTTCTTAGAAATCTGCAAATGCCATGCAGTGGTATCAAGATGAACACTTTGTAAGGTATTCCCACACTGCACACAGACAAAACTATAGAGAATAAAGGAATATAACAATAGATAACACACCTGCGTAATTCTAAGGCACCAGTTCTATGAATGGTAGCAACACTACTCTTAGTAGGACAAGGTTTGGGGGGAGTATTCATATCTGTGGCCAAAGATAGAAAGATTGAGAATGTAGTAAGAAATGAACTTGGATGTATGATTTCCCTTCTCCGCGAATTCCCCTCATAAGTGTGTCTGCGGAGATTGCTGGTGGTCAGTACTCAATGACATTGAACATGCCGCTCCATGTTTACATGATGTGGCCGTTGATAGAGCATGCATTGACCAATCAAGAGGAATGACCTATCGCCCCTAGCGGTCACGCTCGCCAGTGATTCCTGCTCGCGCTAGACTTCCAACCTCCCCTCCGCAAGAGCGAAATTCCTTTCAACTGATGTTTTGATTACAAATTTCAATCGTGACTGCATCGTTAAAATTTCATGGAGGGCCTCGGAACATTCATCAGAACATTCGGGTTTATTTTGACGAGGTTTCATTTTAAATGCGCACGGTGAATAATAGATCTGACATGGCCTTTGCCACTCGCTGTCTGTTTCAGGTTGGGTCTTTGTGCTGGTAGATGAAATGATTGTCCACCTGGCATGGTTTCAGCTATGTAGCACTATGTCTCGCTACTAAGAGAATGGCCAATGATCGCCGGACATGAAAGCAAGGTCATTCGCGTAGGTTGAAGGCTATCTTGCCTTGAACATGACTACAAAGCTGGAATATCATTACAAAGTGTGTAGCTACCTGGAAGACCTGCCTTTTCTGATGTTGTATGTCATATTTTTTTCCTTAGGAAACCAAATAAGAAAGATATGAAACGTTAGAATAATAGATAAGAAAAATAGAAGAAAAATAGAAGATTTTTTTTTTTAAAAATAGAAGAAAAATAGAAAAAAAAATAGAAAAAAAATATATTGTTGGAAATATTTAAGATTTTGGGAAAAAATATGTGTATATATATATATATATATATATATATATATATATATATATGTATATACACATTCCTCTATTGGCAACTTATATGACTTGAAATTGATAGTGAGTGAGAAAAACCTTCATTCACAACATGTGAATTAGATGCAGCATTCACACGTTGGATGTTTTGCTGCATCTTTGTAAAAAGAGTTCTCAACTTATCTAGCTAATCTTTCTGACAGGAGAACGTGAAAACAAGAGAAAGTACAAATGAACATGCACCCCTGTTAGTGCAAGTCTGCGGAGATTGAAGATGGCAGTGGTGTCTGTTCTTCGCGATTTTCTCCGAAGGCAAGAACAGCAAGAAGATGCTTGCCTACATGTGCACTGCTGGGTGTACTGACAGTCAGTTCCGACTGTTCAAATTCTACATTTTCTCGGGATTCTCCGAGACCACCGCTGTCTACCAGACGCCCGTTCTCCGCAGCGGGCCCTCACACCCGGGTGTGGGGCGTTAGGGGGTGCTCGCGATCGGGCATCGAGCGTACCGAACACGACACATTCCATGTTCTCATCGTGCTCTGACGTGTAGGGGCAGCGTAGTTTAGTAACACTTCTGTCAGAAGCGTTTGCGTGCGTTTGGATGAGTAAGCAAGCAGACAACTGGAGAAATCCTCATCTTTCCTACCCAGTCTGCCCAGCGAGCCGGAAATCATTTACATCCGACAATTGCGTAACACATATACACATATATGAAAATAGAAATAAAATTGAATGCTCATTTTGTAATTTTGTTATCTGCCTATTGCTTAATACCCATATACACACATTTTAACCTTTCCAATGCCCAAAGCACAAGTTAGCAAAGATTTTTGAAAACTGTCTAAACCCTGTCATGTTGGTATGCATTGGATAGCTTTCACAGAGTATTCTCAGATGAGTACCCATGTGCCAGGGTTTCAGCAGCATAAGGGTTAAAACAAAAAAAGAAGGCTCTACATTATGTCATTCTGATATCTGCCCATTGCTTAATACACATACACATATCTGAAAATGAAAAATCCAACAATACTCTACATTATGTAATTTTGATATGAGTTAACTTTTCTAAATTTGAAATTCCGTATTACCTAAATTTCATTTCATCATTCAATAGGAAAAAAGTATGTAGTGGATCTCACAACAAAAAGTTACTAATATATGAATCCTCTGCTTACTTTTTACTGGATTCGTTCTGTATTTTTCTCTCACTATAACCTCACTATAATGTGTCACACAGGTGCTGGGGTGCCCTACCTTGTCAGTTATAGTTGAAGCGGCTACGAGACCCACCCTGACAGGGGTGTTTTCAGGGTACGCACCTGAGCATGAGAAATGGGGTTGTGTTTTTATGTTGTGGTGGTACATGACCTATCCTGTATCTGTCTTGATGTATGAAATGTAAGAAATAGTTGGCACATAGAAAGAGGATAAATCTGTCGCACCATGGGTGTCCCTTCCCTCCCCTTAGAAGCTGGGACTGAATACTAAATGTATGCTATTCTTAAACAGTAGGGACATGACTGAACAAGACTCAGACACACTTATCATTGGAACCTTCCCTTTGTATGAAAGGTATAGCAAAATAGTACCCTCCCCCAGTAGGGTCTGCTCAAATCTGACACACTGATCATTGGAACCTTCCCTTTGTATGAAAGTTATAGCAAAATAGTACCCTCCCCTAGTAGGGTCTGCTTAAGCCTGACACACTTAAGAATGATAATGATAATAATAATTTATAGTTGATATAGCGCCCTTTCCAACTATAATATTCAAAAGCTCTATAAAGAATAGTTAGTGGACAGATGTTTATGGTCCATATTGTCAAATAAACTCCTTTTGAAATTGCAATGTTTTCAGCTGTCTGGAAGTTTTGCACACTATCAGCAGCCTTGATGTTGTCAGTGGTACCTTACCTTGTGTATGAAAGGTATATAGCAAAATAGTACCCTCCCCTAGTAGGGTCTGCTTAAGCCTGACACGCTTATCAATGGTGACTTCACTTTGTATTCTATATACGGTTTAACAATACCCTCGCCTATAGGGTCTGCTCAAGCCTGACACACTTATCAAAGGGTAGGATGGGTGAAGGAAGGCTCAGGTACTGGTTGCAAGAAAATGCTTTAACCTCCAACGCTGATGCTACTTTCGTTCAAAACACAAGAACGCAAAGACTTTTGAAAACCATCTAAAACCTGTCATGTTGGTATTCATTGAAAAGCTCTCAATGAGTACTCTCATATGAGTACCTATGTCCCAGGGTTTCAGTCATTTTTCAGGATTTTTTTGCATCTTTTTGTATCGGTCAAATTAGTTACTTACAGCATAAAGGTTAAGTCAAAACTTACTTAGCTGCTATTGTTGTGATTGTTGATGTAAGTTTTACAGTTCTTTAAGCATAAACACTTAGCTAAGATTAGCTTTTCTTGCAATCATCCTTGGTCAGTGGGTATTACTTGTATTGGGTATAGTCTAGTTGTTATATACCTTTGCACTGAGTCAATGCTTTGCATGTACCTCTGAGTGTGTTTACCTTGACATGTTCCACCCAACTCTTTCAGGAGTAAGTGATGCTTTTGAAGGAAAAGCACCATAAATCGCCCTAGTCATCAACGCTCAGTGAACAACTGGTAACTCCCGAAGACCATAAAAATGCCTTGATGTGGCATTCTCAATATATCACCAGGAAAATATCTGAAAGCGATGCGGATACGTAATTTATCTAATCAGACACCCACCTAATTCATACAGAACTCTATTATTAAGGGGATGCGCAAGACTTTTTAATGCCAAACTTTTCTTGATGATGTGTATGTTGTCACACAACTCTTTTTTCATTGATGGCACATATATTTAAGGGGATGCGCAAGACTTTTTAATGCCAAAATCTGCTTGATGAGGTTTTTGTTGTCACACAACTCTTTTCTCATTTATGGCACATATATTTTGATTGTGTACATTTATAGCTGTTTTATACACAAACAAAAAAAGAGAGAAGCTGATGTATTAAATAACTGTGCTCATTTTTCAAACCAGCTGGCAGTAAGGCTTTACTAGTCTCCGCAGGTATATAAGTCATTATTCATGACGCTATGACATTCAGACCTGCCGTGCATTTTTCGCGGCTATCTTTTTATAGTGATGATGCATTTGGAGTAGTAGTGGTAGCGGCGGTGCGAACCAACTGATGCCCGAGAAACATGTTCTTTTCAGCCCGAACAATCGGACGCCCGCAGTCTTCGATTTGGCCCGATCTCGCCCCGACATTGATTCGGTGTCTCTTTCACCTACCTGTCACGGACACCTGCCGGGCATGACCGATCTCGGTTTTGATTGCCCGGAAATTCATTTGTGTAAAACATGCGAAAATCATGTCGGGCCGCATGCCAGTCAAATGAAGCCAGTTGTTGTTCAGTTGTCTCGTACCTATCTCTGTGTTGTCGAACCAGGACGGACAGCGAACAGATCTGTCTGTGGTAGTCATTGAGAGTGTATGTAACACATTGTGCATTATAGGTCGATGCTCCTGAAGGCTTGATGTCTTGCTCACTGTGGTCCCACATTACAATGGCTACATGCAGAACACACTAGATAGTGCAATCCCTTTCATACAGTTGTCCCGTCTCTAGCTGCAAAACATTCATCAAACTTCCATTCATATTGATCTTTACTGATGGCTCATAAGTAGGGTTTTAAGTCTGGTGGCATTTGTAGCAATTGAGGTTATGTATTTTCAGCTAAGGTAATTTTTCAAAATTTTCATTTTATTGATCGTTAGGTAACCAAACCTGTTTGAAGTCAAGTGGTATTTGCAAGCAGTCGAAGTTATGTATTTTTAGCTAGGGTAATTTTTCAAATTTTGACTTTCATTGATGTATACCAGAACAAACTTGCCTAGAAATCCATCTGTTTGATTCAAATGTGGTCTTCGTAGACAGGTGGTTTTGTGCTTTCTGAAGCAGGAGTGACTCTACAGGTTCTTTGAATCCTTGTTATCTGCCAGTCCTACCAATAACCTGGCTGCACTCATCCAGCATTCAATTGATATTGGTCTTTACGAGGAGAGAGCAATATCATCTTCACCTATGGTCACGGCATTGCAATAATGTCTTTACTAATCAGGAACATGCACAGCTAAATATCTAGGGGATGCTGTGTCAATAATAGGTACAATCAAGAACGAAGCCTGATTATATACCTTTAGGTAGAATTTATTAGGACTTACCCTAAATTATTACCAAATAAGGATAGCATAAATAATGCTTAAGTAAATGTTTTTGCATATCTTTGATATCAAGGGATGTACCTTTACAAGTTTGAAGGTGAGGACATTCCTTTTCTTATGATCTACCTTGGGCAATCCAGAAGACTGTAACCCTAAGGCAGGGACTAAGCCAGTACCCGTCCAGCCTGTCTTTTGGACTGACGGTTTCCTGGAAAACTCCTTTTTGGACAGGCATAAATTTCGATGAAGAATTTTTCAAATTTGACTTTTTTGAGGCAATAATTATTTCCTTACAAATTATTTTCCTTACGAACCACATCTTATGACGTGGCTGCAGTGTAAATTGCCCTTTTTGACACAATAGGCTGTTAAATCTAGTTGGTAAAACGGTATGAAGTAGTTGAGTAGCTAAATCGGGATGGGCAGAAATTTTGAAATTGCTATTTTAGACAGGAATTATAAAAATCCTGGCTGAGATCCTGCCTTAGGGTGCTTTATGTATTGTTTGCGGTCAGTGGGGTTTTTATCGTTAGCCACCTGTAGATTAAACCGGTGATCTATCATGGATGACCCTGATGGCTTGTTTGTTGTAAATTTGCCATTAAATTTACTAATTTCTTTTCCTTTCACCGAGCTTTCTGCATCCCACAATCGCCTCGCTGGCCCGAGTCTTCCCAACAAATTGTAAATGGATGAGAAATTTATGTGCGGACATTTTTGAATAAAATGTTTAATTCCATTGAGGATGCTGCTCCGTCATCCGTGTCACGATGATGTGCTGTCTCCATGGCGAAGCAGGGCATGCTGGGAGGAATGCATAGCTGGGGTTGATGTATGGATGCCATGACGGTCGTGTCACCCTCGCCTTGTAGAAATCTGTGTACCGACAAGAGCGGCGACCACTCTAACATGACACCCTACCGGCCACACAGATACCCGACTAAGGAAAGGGGTTGTAACCACCCCATTCAGGGCTCCAGGGGTTGTGTAGTGTAAAAATCTCGAGCTTTTCATATACGTCTTACAAGAACACAATTGGGGGTGAGATAAAGGGGGTTTGACTTATCTGTTCGGGGTGGGGTTTCAGCCCAATGGAAGGGTTTTGGGTTCCGTGATCCGTGGCGCGGGTGTTGTGTGTTGTTATTGGCTGTATCGTGTTGATCTTTTCTCGCCTGTGGAGCGGGACATGCCTCGGCCAGTGGTTCAAGTAGCCAGGGAGCCCGGCAGACACCTGATGACAAAAGGGGGCTGCGAGGTTACACATGTGAGCACCAGGGGGAGGGGACAGACAACCCATCATCCTGCAAAGTCCCTAAAGGGACTGACATTCCTGGTGATATCATACTAATAAAGCGACCTTTGGATATTCTATCTATCTGTCTATCTATCTGTCTGTCTGTCTGCCTATCTGTCGGTTAAAAGTTTAGTCTTTATTCCTAATTATTTAACTCTAAAGGGTCACTCAGTTATCTAGTAAACTCAGATATTTCTTTATATTTTCTTTTTGATATCTTTCATTGGAATTGTAAAATGAAACATATCTTAATTTGGGAAATTGGTACCTGGTTTCACTTAAAATTAGCAGCAAAGTATTGGTGAACTGAACTTGAAGTTGAAAGTGGATGTGTCTGCACAGTCATATTCCTAGCCAGCCTGGGTGTCATTTGAACACCCTAACCCTCAAAATCACCCTTCAGGACACCCATATTTTTTGTGAAGAATTTCTTAGAATGTCATTTTCAAGCATATCATTGAATTATTCTCACCTCAATATAATTCTTATGACATTGTAAGTGGACATTATTCTTTATTTCATTGAGTAAATACATGTTTATGGTTGTAACCTTTAAGTATATTGTGGTCTCCTTTGAAAAATAGGATGCCCCAAGATTTTACAATAGCCAGTTTTGGACACTCAGTTTCTAAATCCTGGCTTAGACCCTGTCATCATAGCTGTGCTGTAGAGGCATGTGAAGTGCTGGTCAAGGAATCTGCCCCAGCTAGGCAAAGGTTAAGTAGCTAACACCAGACTTGCAGGTGTTTCTTTGTGCGAAAATGATTGAATCCGTTTCATTTTTGTCACAATATCCTCTCAGGGGTGGAACGCAACTTGTCATAGAGGGCCAGCGTGTCATCGAGAAAATCTGAATAGGAATGTGCCAAATCTTTAGCGGCCTGGAAGATACTTTGCTGGGAAGAATACCCCAACTGCAGATCCCTTGTTTAACAATTCAAATGAACTCCGCGCGTTCACATTTATTATTCCCCGCAATTCAAACTGCTGGAATTTACATGCAGGTAGAATTGTGTCACCTTGACAACCGGGTTCGGTGACACCAGAATCGGGATCCATTTTGGTTGAGTGGAGAAGTTGTTCGGAATTTGATTCAGTGGCTCTGTGGAGAGATTCTATCCCGCCATTGATGTGAAGCAATGGCCCAAGACAGTAAATATCATTAATTTTCGCCGATGTCAGCATGATTGGTGTGACAAACTGCGGGTATTGAGGGAGCGGGGGTGTCGTGTATTGGGTATTATTAGGGTATGTTGGAGGGTATTGTGTTTGGGTTTTCTACATGCTTGGACAGAGCAGGGTTAATTTGTTTTTGTTGTTGGGCGGTTAATGATTTCTCCGCTGGACCTCTGACTGATTAGGCATGACAGGATGCACCTCAATGCTATTAAACCCCCCCCCCCCCCCCCCCACCTGCCCCCCCCCCCCTCTTCTCTTTATCTCTGTCTCTGTCTGTCTGTCTGTCTGTCTGTCTCTCTCT
>OZ012688.1:27460814-27486645 GCA_963942565.1 Maea johnstoni
GCTCCTCAACCCTAAACCCCCCCCCCCCCTACCTACCTACCCCCCCCCCCCCCCTTTTCTCTCTGTCTCTGTCTTCCCCTCTCTCTGTCTATCTCTGTTTGCCTCTCTCTGTCTCTGTATCTCTGTCTCTCTCTGTCTTTCAGGGTAAGGGGACAGCTAACCCCTTCATCCTGGAAAGTGCTAAAACAGACTGACGTATTATGTTGATATCATTCAGCTTTTGGATCTCTCTGTCTGTCTGTCCGTCCATCCGTCCCCCCCCCCTCTCTCTCTCTCTCTCTCTCTCTCTCTCTCTCTCTCTCTCTCTCTCACTTATAAATATGATAAAGTTTGCAGGTTCCACTGTGTAATTTTTCCCTCATCTATTATCATACTATCTCCACAAGCATTGCACACTTTCTGCTCAGTTTCTCATTTATATATAGATCGTAGAACAATAATTTACAGTAAAAGGCCCCTAAACCTAATAATGAAGTCTGTATACCCCAATCCCTTACTCTTACTGTTTCTTGTTGCTGCACACTGGTCCTCCTTCCGCTGAAAAGACAGCAGTCAGGAAGAGAAATGGCCGGGCTATAGACTGGAGCCAAGTCTGGCCTGCAAGAATTCAGCTGAATAGGCAAATAAATTGTTCCATTTCATTGGGAAAACTTGAGCTAAGTGGGTGTGATTTGTTTTGTTGTCTTGTGAAGAGATAGTGGGGAGGTTTTTATGAGAAGCAGAACATCCGGAAGATAGGCGTTTTTCGCAGTGGCTCAGGACGATGTAGCTCACTCAGTCCAATGGAAGTCAGGAGCCCCAGTTAAGGGGGGACTCTATGTATGTTTTCTAGGTATAAACACATAAATCTGGATACTGGTGGTCATAGTCTTAGTGTGTCTGGCATCTGGGCATCATTTGGACACCCAAACCCTCAAAAATCACCCCTCATGACTACCAAAATCTTTGGTAAGAATTTCTTAAAATGTCATTTTCAAGCGTAGAATTGAATTTCTTATCCTCAATATCATTTTCATGACATTTCTAAAGGATCATTTGCCTTATATCAATGAGTAACTGCATGCTCATGGTTGAAATCTGAGATTATGAAAAAGAGGACGTCCAAACTTTTTTAATCCTGTTGATGGCTGTTGTTGTGAACCCTGTTGTTGGAAATCTATGTAAGGACCCAATCAGGGGACTTCATGCAGATCTTATTGCAATGCATACCAGCAAAATGTTTGAACTCTGATGGTTGCCTTTGTAGCCACTTTTTGTGGAAATCTACAGTGGATCTCCAAATAAGTTATAGGCATGCAGGCAATAAAAAATTTCTCATTGCTGGCTTTGTTGCCTATGTTGGTGGAAATCCATTTGTCAAGTGCAATTTGGAACAATTCTCAGGGTTGAAATGAGTACATGAACATATAAATCCAATCCTTTCGCCTTTTCGCCATCAGAACTGTAAACTAGTAAACACCGGGAGAATATGTGCTGAAAATTATGTGATTTTGCCTGCATAGTTCTGGTATATTGTGAGTATGGATTATTCTTAGATATTTGACTTTATATGTGGGTGTTGCATTTTGGTTTGAGTGTGGATATCATTACAATGTTCCACTCTTAAATAAGATGTTCCATGCTATATGTAGTAGGTGTTGGGTATTGTTTTGAATGTGGATACCAACAAGATGTTCTGAGATTCCCCGTGCCGGCAGTGGGCAATATGTTATCTGTAAGGGAGCAGGTACTTATGATATTACCTCATAGGGACAAGAAGGGCAAGTGCTCCTCTAGGAGCCCATCTTTCTCATCTAATTACGGGGTCATAGTCAAGTGCCAGGGCATGTATTTATACCAACCCATTTGTCTATGAAGCCCTGCTACTTCTGGATTGTGTGGATCAGACTTAACCCTTCCAATGCTGAGGCTACTTTCGTCCAAAGAACAAGGACACAAAAATTTTAGAAGACCATCTAAACCCTGTCATGGTGGTATTCATTGGATAACTCTCGCTGAGTACTCTCAGATGTGTACCCATTTGCCAGGGTTTCAGTCATTTTTAAGGTTTTTGTATTAGCAAAATTAGCCACCACCAGCATAAGGGTTAAGCATGGTTTCTTGTGGATTTTGTGGATCAGATTTAATGGGCTGTGTCTCTTTTTTTGGCTTCTTATCATGATTGTTAATGCCATCGCAAAGGTCTTTTTCTTCTCTTTCGGTCGCACGAGGGTCGAGGGGTTCTTGAGCAAGCTTTTAGAGTTGAACCCCCTTGCCAGAACTGATTAAGGAAATAAATATGTTTGTTTCCTCATGTGACATTTCTGATGGGATGCTCTGTCCAAATTATAAAGGCACAACATGCTCCAGCCATCGTCCTAGCTTGGATTTATAAGATGCCTGTTTGAAACAGGTATCACAAAATTTCTGCCCATCCAGATTTATCTTCTCCGCTAATGCAAATACTTATACCAACTACATTTGTTATTGAGAGCCTATTGTGTCGAAAGCGCATTTGGCACTTATGCCATTTTTTAGAAAATGGTTAACTAGGAAAAGATTTGGTTATTTCCACCAAAAAGATCATTTTTAAAAATTCTTTATAGAAGTTTCTTGTCTGAAAAGTACTAAAAAGTAGTTATACAGTAAATTAGTAACTAATGTTCAAAAGAAAGGCTGGACAGGTCCTGGCTAAGTCCCTTGCTCCAGTTATCGAGAAACACTTACATCTATAAATGAGAAATTGTTCAGAAGGTCAATTAACTTCTGGAAATAATATACTGTTTTTTTGTGTGTTTTTTTTCAATTTGAAAAGTTTTTTTGTTTTTTTGCACTTCTCAAAACAAACAAAAAATTCTCATCTCATTTTACATACAAATAGAATGAGAGAGAAAATACAGTAGTTATTATTGTAGTTCTATACCTATCCATGAAGTCCTATGTTCAGCATAGAGAGGTGTGACAGTAATTACAGGTTTCCTCTCGCCCAGGTAATACTATCTAGGGGTAGTGGCCACGCCGCAGCAGTGACCGGACAGGAAGTGACCGGGGAGACTGAGCTGTGACGGAATATATTTACTGCTTGGTCACCCGCTGGAACTCTCGTGGTCAAACAAGCTGACCGCCACAACCAGATTCCTACCTAACTCACACACTTATTGCATTTCTCTAGGTATCGAATATCCCTCGCCTGCAGTAATTGGGATTTGTAGTAAGGTCTGATTTGAACTATTCCTCCCACTTTCTCAGTTACCTTACTCTCTCCTTAACTCTCATGCTGCTGGTGCGTAAAATGGCCAGTACAAAATGATGCAAAAGAAACAACTAAAAATTGACTGAAACCGTGGCATATGGTTACTCATCTGAGAGGATGAATACCAACATGACAGGGTTTAGATGGTTTTCAAAAATCTTTGCATCCTTGTGCTTTGGACAAAAGTAGCCTCAGCATTGGAAGGGTTAAACGATATGTGTCTATGAGTGATTGCCCTTCTCGAATCCAGATAGTGGATTCCCTTACAGACAGGGTCTATTTTGTAGAAGGATAGTATTCGTTATTTCAATAAGTAAATATGTGTTTGTTGTGAATGGTATATGAGTATATTCTGGTCTACCTTGAAAAGTGGGACGCCCCAAAATTTTGCAATTGCCAATTTTGGGTAGCCTATTTCGAAATTCTGGCTAAGACCCTGTATGACACAAAGTTGAGGTCACAGGTATCATAGATCCAGATGACAATTTCAAGAGAATCACTTTAGCATCAATGAGTTAATCTACTGCCAAATGTAGCAAAAGTGGCTATTAAACATGTGTCTAGCCATAATGGACGTCTGGTGCTGAAAGGGGTTAAGTTTGATAACATTGTATTTTCAATTTTCAATCACAATCTCAGGTGCAGTGGGAGTTATATCTCCAAATCACCCTTACAATTAAGGTGTCAGCTCTTAAAGACTCTTAAAGACTGTGTTGTGTTAATCCCCATACAGCCAGGTATGGTCTTTAAGGAGAGACAGGTAATTAAACCAATTAGGGGGCGGGCCTCCTTAAGGCAATGTTAAACCCTTATGCTGCTGGTGGCTAATTTGGCCAATACAAAATGATACAAAAAACCCTAGAAAATTACTGAAACCCTGGCAAATGGGTACTCATCTGAAAGTACTCAGCGAGAGCTTTCCAATAATTATCAACATGACATGATTTAGATGGTTTTCAGAAATCTTTGTGCCCTTATGACTTGGACATAAGTAGTCTCAGCATTGAAAGGTTTAAGGAGAGACAGGTAAGTAAGCCAATTAAGGGGCGGGCCACCTTAAGGCAATCTGTTAAGGGACGACTGTTCCTCGTTATGCTATTACTGGCCCCTAAGAGAGCTCATTAATTAAGTGGCTTATTGATTGTACACCAATAGACTGTGTGAGATACCAGTGTACACTGTTTTACCTGTCCCCAGTGATATCTATTCTCACACCTGAGCTTGGTGTTCATTATCATTAGTCCAGTGTGCATTGCAGGGTCTTAGCCAGGATTTAGAAACTGGGTGCCCAAAAATGACTAAGTACTGTAAAATTTTTGGGCGTCCTCTTTTTCATAAAAGACCACAATATACTCTGATTTCAACTTGAAACATTTATTAATTTATTGAATTAAAGCATGATATCCTTATACAATGTCATAGGAATTATATTGAGATGAAAAAATTCAATTACATGCTTGAGATTGACATTTGACATTTGGGTGTCCTATTAGGGATTGACATTTGACATTTGGGTGTCCTATTAGGGACACATTGTAAGAGTCTGGGTGTCACAATGACACCCAGACACCCTGCTGACCAAGACTGGTTCCTGTCTGGGTTTTTCCCAGGATGTATTATTTCAAGGTGAAAAAATTCAATTATTTTATTGAATTTGAGTTATTGGACATTTTGCTGTCCTGAGGGGTGATATTTGAGGGTTAGAAAGACACCCAGACGCCCTGCTGGCTAAGACTATCTAACACCTGAGCTAGGTATTCATTATCATTAGTCCAGGTGACCTGTGTTCTTACCATAGCAGCCAGGTAAGGGTCCAGGAATGTCTGGACCACCCTTGGGAAGGACAATGCACTTCCCTATAGGATGATGATGATATTTGTTCTAGGTAATCATGACCATTGTCCTATACTCATCTCTGCCCCATTGGACTCAACTGGGAACATTTTTATAGTGCCCCCATAAAAATGTCAGTGGGGTGCCTTTCAAGGGGCCATCAGGGTAACGATGATGAGCCCCATTCCAGGGTCCCCTTTTTAAAGAAAAGGGTATTAGGGGATCTGTGTATACCCACTGGGGCACAGTGATCTCTTTAGTTGTTTTTGTTGTTACCCAGAGAAGGAATGTCCATTCATTCATTCTCTTGTTCCTTATTTGGTAATGATGATGATAATGATGATGATATTTATCCTCATCCCCAAATCCTTTGTGATCTTACAATCTTACAACCCATGCGGTTTGTACTGTGGTCACCACATCCGTATCAAACCAGCCAAAGCGGTTGGGTCGTAAAAACCGGTGGATATTAGCCGCATAGAATACCTGGCATGTTCTTACATTTAATACCTGCACTAATGACAGTTTTATGGAAATTCCTGCACCACATTAGAAATTTCCCCCTCCATCAAACTACCCTGGGTTAACCAGGTGTACAAAGGGGTGGTAATTGAAACCCTGAATGGTCGTACCGGTGATGGGTATTTCATGTTTCGGCTCAGCCCCACTACTACTCGGGGTGGCTTTTCAATTAGGGCGTACCCCATAATGATCATGGGAACTAGAAGGTTCATTGGGCTAATGGTGGTTACCGTAAAATAGCCATCTAATAGTGCATGCTTTCTGGTAACTGTATAGGTCGATGATGGGTAGCCATTGATGTAACAGTACAGGTGTGTGTGTTAGCAGTTATACAGGCACAGGTACCCTACGGGTATAGCAAGTTATACATTTAATTCAAGCATTTCAGGTAACTGTTTAAAGGTAGATGATGGGTAGCCATTGATGTAACAGTACAGGTGTGTGTGTTAGCAGTTATACAGGTAATACAGGCATTGGTACCCTAAGGGTACAACAATTTATACATTTAACTCATGCTTTAACAGTCAACTGACTTAAGGTCCAATCAGGGTCTTAGCCAGTACTTTAAAATGCCTATCAGTTACCACAGAATTTCTGCCCATCCAGATTTAGCTACTCAGCTACCTTAATTGCTTATACCAAGTACATTTTATAGCCCTCGGTTCAATTCAAGGGCAATTGCAGTCATAATGAACCAGATCTTTATTGAACTCAGGTGTGAAACTTTATGGCTGTCTTAATTTTAACAGCACTAAATAGAAAGCTGTTTTTGTCTTGTTTCAGCTCCGACCACACTGGTATTCACAATTAAATATGAAGTTTATCTGATGTCTATGCACTTTTGTGGATTTTAGGACACTGAAAATGCTCAGATTAATACTATAAACATATATTTACTTATAAAAATGTCATGGGAATCATATTGAGGTGAAAAAGGCCAATTCTATGCTTGAATTTGACATTTTGAGAAATTACTCACAAAATATTTTGCGTGTCCTGAGGGGTTCTTTTTGAGGCTTTGGATGTCCAAATGACACCCAAACACCCTGATAGCTTAGACTATCTCTGCCTTTACCAAGAGCTGTGTTTTGGACGAAAGTAGTCTTAGCATTGGAAGGGTTAAGAAACTCCTCACAAAAACATGGGTGTCCCAAGGGGTGATTTTTGAGGTTTTGGGTGTCCAAATGACACCCAAATGCCCTGCTAATTAAGACTATGTCTGCCTCTATGAAGAGTTACTGTCAGGTGAGATAAGCCAGGGAATGGAGCAGGGTCTTAGCCAGGATTTAGAAAATGGGTGGCCAAAATTGGCAAAAGTAAAATTTCTAAAATTTCCAAATTTTTAGTGGGGAACCCAATATGCTCAGGTTTCAACCATAAACATGTATATATTTATCAAAACAAGGCATACTGTGCTCATGGAAATTATATGGAGATGAAAAAAAATCAATTATATGCTTGAGATTGCCATTTTGAAAATTCCTCACAATAATATTTGGGAGTCCTGATGGGTGATTTTTGAGGGTCTGGGTGTCCAAATGACATCCAAACGCCCTGCTAATTAAGACTATGTCTGCCTCTATCAAGAGTCCCTGTCAGGTGAGATAAGCCAGAGAATGGAGTAGAGTGAGGTCCCTGCGGGAGGGTAGGATATCATTAATTACAGGTGAACGGTTAAAAGTTGCCAAATAGGTGATGTAAGGGGTGATTAGGAAAAGTGCGATGCTCTTCCCAGATAACTGATCTTTCTCCTCAATCACATCAACAAGACCAACAAAAGGTGTAAGGGTGAGATAGTAAGTGTCGGACAAGTGGGTGCACGGCCTAGGGGCATGCCACCCTAAACACCCTTAAGCACCCTCGAACCCGTACCCATACCCAAATACCTGCCATTCATTAAGGGCTAATCATATTAGTGGCCATTTACCTGCTATTGTCTCAGTGGCTATTAGTGAGGGCTTAGCCTGATGTGATACCCCTCTACCCCGGTTTAGCACCCCATAAGAATGGGTAATCTCATCAGTTTCTCTATAGCTGATGTGAAACCCCTGTACCCGAATTTAGCACCCTGTACCAATAGGTAATCAAAACAGTTATTTTGACTGATGTGATACCCACCTCTACTCTGTAAGGATATGTAATCTAAATGGTTATTTTGACTGATGTGATACCCCTATACCCTGTTGTAGTACCCTGTAAGAATAGGTAATCTCATCAGTTTCTCTACCTGATGTGATACCCTCTTCTACCCCCAACTTAGCACCCTGTATGGGTAGGTAATCGAAACAGTGATGTGATACCCCTCTACCCGAGTTAAGCACCCTGTAAGGATATGTAATCTAAATAGTTATTTTGACTGATGTGATACCCTTATACCCTGTTGTAGTACCCTGTAAGAATGTGTAATCTCATCATTCACATGCCTAATGTGATACCCGTGTACCCCAAATCTGCACCCTGTAAATACCTGTAATCTTATTAGAGAAATCTTGCACAGGTGTAAATCTAGTCTGGACTGATAGGGCAAGAATTGCCAATGTCTGAGCTAGTATTCTGTAAACATGGGGCTAGTGTGTAATGATTGAACTTTTTACTTTATGATAGGTGTTTGCATTTTAGAGCTTCATTTACATCCTGACACAGTAGTATACTATTGATAGAAGAGATAACCAGTTGTTCAGGTTATTTAGATCTTGCAAGTTGTGTTGTAGAACCAAAGCTGCCCATGTACAAAACAAATTGAGTATGCAGCATCGATGTACATTACCTAGGTTATGTAGATCTCTGGTATGCATTTAGCTTTGAGAATATAGCGTTTCATAACAATAGGTTGTTTATACTTGGAATATCAGTTCTCACCATAGAAGCTAGGCAAAAATTAGGTAACATCAGAAAAGTCTAAAAGATCAGTGTGATTGCAAATAGGAGTTTTTGAAGTTAATAAAATCCTCATGTGCCTGAATTACTTATTCCTCCTTTTCTCAATTGCAAAGAATGTAATGTGCTAGGAATGAAATTAAGTAATTGTAGATGATAAAAAAATCACTTTGAAAGCAATTTTAAAAAGATAAAGAAGAAAAAGGATACGTAAATGTAAATAAGTTATTGAAAATGAAAGGAAAAAACTTTTAATGTTAATTTTTTTCAAATAAAATAGGATATGCAGAATCTGTTTGATTGCCATAGATAATGAGCTGGGCATAAAGTTTGACTTATTGCTGTTTTATTAGCATACATCAGTAAAATTCAGTATTTGATGTAGGTCGAGGTTGGGAGCAAAAAGATAAATAAAAATAGGATACGTAAATGTAAATAAGTAATTGAAAATGAAAAGAAAATCACTTAGATATCAATTCAAAAAGAAATAGGATTTATTAATATAAATAAGATATTGAAAATGAAAAAAACAACTTTTATTGTCAATTTCTTTCAAATAAGATAGGATATGCAGACTGTTTGATTGCCATGGATAATGTGCCGGGCATAAAGTTTGACTTATTGCTGTTTTATTAGCATACATCAGTATTTGATGTAGGGCGAGGTTGGTAGCAAAAAGATAAATACAAATAGAATATGTAAATGTAAATAAGTAATTGAAAATGAAAAAAAAACTTTTAATGTCAATTCTTTTCAAATAGATATGCAGAATCAGTTTGATGGCTTTAGATAATGTGCTGGGCATAAAGTTTGACTTATTGCTGTTTTATTAGCATACATCAGTATTTGATGTAGGGGAGTCCGTGAGCAGAGCAGGATGGTATGACGCAGGCTGGCAGGGGGCCCGTACTGTACAGAAACAGCTGCTCTTTATGGCCATTCTCAATTCAAAACCAAACGAGAATTATCACACTATGCTAATTTTTACTCTCATGTATTAAAAGCTAAAACTTTCGCTGTGTGGGGTAATATTGAAGACATGAAAGCTGCATTTTCATTCCACCAATGCAGTTAAGAAGAACATTCAAATCACCCATCAGAATTATCAGACTATGCTAATTTTTACTGTCATGTATTAAAAGCAAACCCCCTGTTAAAATGTCTATGTGGGGTAATATCGAAGACATGAAAGCTGCATTTTCATACCACCTACACAATTAAGAAAACCATTCAGAGCACCCATGCTTTTCTGATTTTATGTGCGTCACATATGGGTACCTATTTGAAATACCCTTCATAGAATTTGTTAAATCTTAATGTCACCCTCTATTTCTTGTCACAATATACAATACACTTTAATAGTACATAGTTTGGTCACAGTGGTTTACATTTGATTTTTTGGGGCAAGTTTCCCTCTTGGAAGGTAGCCTGAGAAATCTGGTTGCTCATTATATAAGTTTTTTGTTTTTGTACATTCATATTTTTGTATGTATATGTTAACATCAATCCTCCATTTTGCCTGGGGGGGGGGGGGGGGGGGAAACCACAAGTGGGATTGATACCAGTACTCGAAACAATTTATCAATATCAAATAGGAAAAAAGTATCATATCATTTAAGATCTTTCCTACCGAAACTGCTCAACACTATAAAATTGACTAACTGCTACATGGACATCTTCACACGATGGCAGTTCGCTATTTATTAGCGAAAGTTGACTGTGCTGAATATACCAATTTTAAGTCGCTGGGAGGCAGGAAGTACAGTTAAAAATATCCTTAAGATATCATACCATTATGGATCATCCATATTATATTGTAACTCAAAAAAATTGAAAGATGCCAATGCCTACTGCACAATGTGAAGTTGAGTGGCTTTAAGGGAGTGGGCACTTGGCAACCATTTATTGTGTAAGCTGGTTGATATATCAACATGGTCTTAGCCAGCAGGGCATCTGGGTGTCTTTTTGGACACTGAAACCCTTAAAAGGCACCCCTCAGGAAGTCCCTGTATATCAATATTTTGGGCTGAGAGTAATTTTCATTAGGAGTGTGGTACATGTTATTGTCCCATCACGGCCCTGCCTTATCCACTGGCATGTCCCCCCACTCAGCCCCCTCCTACAAATAGCTTTTTTATGTGACAGGGGGGCCCCTCAATCATCCCCCGTCCAGGCCCCCTGACACACCCCTCAATGCCTTGATGGCCGCTTCATGGAAATTACAGACGTGCTGTTTTAATTTGGTTCTCAATTAGCGAACATGAGGAGAGTGGTCGAGCACTAAGCCGGCCAGGTGAGAGAATGACACACCTGAGTTAACGAGCTGCCAGGTGTGGCCCCTTCTCCTCGTTAACCCTTTCAATGCTGGTGGACAATTTGGTCAAAAAAATTGTTGGAAAAAACCTTAAAAATGACTGAAACACTGGCAAATGTGTACTCATATGAGAGTACTCAGTGAGAGCTATCTAATGAATACCAACATGACAGTGTTTGGATAGTTTTCAAAGATTTTTGTATTTTGGACAAAGGTAGCCTCAGCATTGAAAGGGTTAAGGCCCTGACAGCAGCTACAATGTGTGGACAAGGGTATTGCATACCGCAACATGGGTACATGGGTATCACCATGGCACCCTTGGCATTTTGGGGTGCTCATGCTAATGGGTCTTTGATCAGTCGTGGTTATGGGGTGGTCTGTGGGGTCAGGTGGGTGGGGTAATCCTTAATTATGTGAATACTCTATACCCATACCCTTCAACTGGTAGGGTATACCCAGGGCAAACAAAACCCTATGGAACCCCAAAATGTGAGCATCTTCAATATGTGGACACCTTTAAGTTGTGAACACCACCTATTTTGAACAACATGTCCTGGTTCAAAACTATCCATACAAATTGTGGATTACTTTCAAGATTAAAACAATCCCAGATGTGAATACTTATTCTCTCACATTCTTAGGGCCTTAATGAATGGTTTTTCAGTTTATGTATTTTCAGGGTCTAAACCAGATGAAAATGAAAGGTAAAATTCATTTATTCTTTGATGAAGATCCAAAACTAGTCACAAAATATTGTTAAATCATAATCAAAGGGAAAATAAAGCAAGAAAATATAGATATTTTACTTTAAATGTCCTACATAGAGAAAGAAAATGTGCTTTATATTGCGGTAAGCTTGTTACTTGGCTTACTTGAAACAAAACCTTTGTAACCAAAATAAAATTCATGGTTTTTGAGTCAAGAAATGCCTGACATTTTCTCATACAATGGCAGGGTCTTAGCCTGGATTTAGATAATGGGTGCCCAAATTTGCCAATTGAATTTTTTTTGGTCATCCTATCTTTCAAAGGAGGCCACAATATACTCAGATTATAGCCATTAACATTCATTTACTCTTTGAAATGATGCATAGTATCCTTACACAATATCATGGGATTTATATTGGGATGAAAAATGAAAATAATTCAAATGTATGTTTGAAAAATGATATTTCAAAGAGTTACCAACCCTTATGCTGGTAGTGGCTAATTTGGCAAGTACAAAATAATACAAAAACTCTGAAAACTGAAAAGAAACCCTGGCAGAAAACTGAAAACTGAAAAGAAACCCTGGCAGATGGGTACTCATCTGAGAGAACTGAAGCTCGAGCTTTCCAATGGATATCACCTTGACAGGGTTTAGATGGTTTTCAAAAATCTTTGAGTCCTTGTGTATTGGATGAAAGTAGCCTCAGCATTGGAAGGGCTAACATAATAATTTAGGTGTCCTAAGGGTTGATTTTTAAGATTTAATAGTTGTCCAATGATGCCCAGACGCCCTGCTGGTTTAAACTATGTACAACAGTATTTTTATCGTAGGGTTTTTCGTGTGAGCAGCATGCGGATGATTGGCATTTGGTGTGCCAGGGGGAACTCTCTTGTCATAGAGACACTAATGATAATGGGTCTTTGATACAACATTATCACCACTACAATAGCTCAGCTATTTAGGGTTGGACCACCCTGTAATAGTCCGTTACTGGGGTTTAACCTTTTTATGCCCTTGGGGTTGGGGGTACTCATCCTAATAGTGATGTCCCGAAAATGAAGGTAATTGTTTAGAAATATTTTCAAAAAATACTAGTCTTGCCCCATCAATTATATTAATATACTCTAAAAAGTTCACTGTTTTTCATGACAATTGCATGAATGTCTGACAAGTAATGGAATTTTGAGCACGAAAGGTTAACACAGGTTACATACAGGTAACTACACCTATAATTAGTACTCTCGTGGCAGTTAGGACGAGCGTAATGATAATGTGAATTTGTTAGGATCTGACCACAAACTACCTCGGGTTGGCAAGTAGGGTAGAGATACCCCGGCACAGGTATGCAACCCTACCGGGGTATTAGGGGGTATAACTGTGGGAACTTCTGGGGTGCATTCCTAACTTAAGCTTTATAGGAGATGGTAATGATGATAGCGGTTTGATAGGGTGCTCATCTGATAGGGTTTGGGTATTGGGTATTCAGGGTATCTGATAGGGTTTGGGTATTGGGTATTTAGGGTATATCTTTGCACCTGGTTTACAACACCTGGTTACCTGACAAGGGTATGAATGCATGGGTATCTTTAAAAGTCAATCTTTGCATGGCATCTTTTCATTCTTATCCCTCAATGATTTTTGTTGTGGGGAAATTCTGAGTTGACATTCTGACACCTGAGGCTGGGGCGGGTTTAATGATTGAATGATTGACAGGTCAATTGATTGATTGTTTGTCATGTAATGACTTATTCAAACTGCCAAACTTAAACCTTAAGTGGCCTGCAATAGAGAATCTGATACATAGAGATATATCTTATTGAGATATTTCTTTATTTTTCTCTTGTCAGTCTTAAGTGACCAGCAATAGTCCCTGATACATAGAGATGTATCTATATCTTAGTAGAAGATATTTCTTTATTTTTCTCTTGTCAGTCTTATGTGATTAACAAATCTCTGATACATAGAGATGTATCTATGTCTTATTAGAATAGTTCTCTTTCAACTGGTATGGTATACCTAGGGCAAACAAAACACTATGGAACCCCAACATGTGAGCATCTTCAATATATGAGTTTCAAGATTATTTATCTAAATGATATTGTTTCTAGAGTTTACAACAGGCAACTCTGCATTGTGTATTGCTCAACAAATTACTGAGTGAAATGAAAAATAAATGCTGGACTAAGTCATTTGGGTTATTTACTGTGCATATATGCACTTCTTCATTTGGAGTAGTTCTCTAACTGTATGTATGACTATCAGTGAAGTGCCCAGGTCCCTTCGCTGCAGGTAGTTAGAAAGGCATTATTAACCTGTTAAGCCCATCCTCAGCTCCCCATGCCTAAAATTATATATCCGCACCTTAGAACAGCCCACCTACCCCAACAGTGTTTCGTACAACCCCTCTCCACCTAGCCCAAAAGAGTTATCACATATGCTTAGCGGATTTCCGATATTAAAATTTTAGTGTTGTTTGCATAACGGTCGAGGCCCGATGGTGTGACTGGCGTTTGGGATGCACATGGTTACATAACAAGACAATATCTGCTGCATGCATACCCGGCATTGATGTTCATGTAAAATCCTAATTAGTCCACGGTAATGAAAGCAGTGATGAATAAGGAATAAGGGGCCGCGCATTAATGAAAGCAGCAATTTGTCTGGACTGACTTTACTCATAGCTAGGGTCTTTTGCAATCTGTGGGGCGCAATTGTGGTATGAATTAATATACCTGGCCTGATCAATAGTGACAGGTGTTAGGAGATAATGATGATGACCATTCTATTCACAGGTAGCAAAATCTCGGAGTGTCTTTTCCATACCGGTCAATATTGACAGGTATTGAAGGATAATGACCATCCTTTTCAAAAGATTGCGCTATCTCAGATTGTTTATTCTATACTGGTCAGTAATGACAAGTGTTAGAAGATTTTTTCTATTCACAAAATAGCAAAATCTCAGATTGGCTATCCCATATCAGTCAATATTGACAGGTGTTAGAGGATGATGACCACACTATTCACAGAAAGCAAAATCTCAGTGTCTATTCTGTACCAGTCAATATTGACAGGTATTGGAAGATAATGACCAAACTTTTTACAGATAACAAAATCTTGCAATGTCTTTTCCATACCTGTCATTATTGACAGGTGTTAGGAGATGATGACCATTCTATTCATAGATACCACAATCTCAGAATGTCTATTACATAGCAGTCGATATTGACAGGTATTGGAAGATAGTGACCATACTTTTCACTGAGAGGGCAATTCTAGATTTTCTATTCCATAGCATTCAATAGTGGCAGGTATTAGGAGATGATGACCAATCTATTTGCAGGTAGCGCAATCTCAGAATGTCTATCCTTTACTGGTCAATATTGACAGGTGTTAGAAGACGATGGTCATTCTATTCACAGATAGCGCAATCTCAGATTGTCCATTCCATAGCAGTAAATTTTGACAGGTGTTAGAAGATGACGACCATACTACTATTCACAGATGATAAAATCTCAGAATGTGTATTCAGGTTCGGAAATTGAAAGTTTTTGGGCGTCCTTTTTTTCGAGGGACACCACAATATAATCAGTTTACAACCACAAACATGTATTGACTTATATAGAAATAAGTCATGTTATCCTTCTACAATGTCATTGAAATAATATTGAGGTGAAAATAGAATTATGTACTTGAAATTGACATTTTAAGAAATTACTCCCAAAGATATTTGGGTGTCTTGAAGAGGAGTGATTTTTGAGTGTTTGGGTGTCCAAATGATGCCCAGACGCACTGCTGGCTAAGGCTATGATACCTCTAGATAAGGTAGCCTCCCACATTTAAATTCAGTAGCTTTTCCTGATTCTCTATGAATCTATAGCACTTACTCTCAGCTTATCTGATGCTCCTACCTTCATAATTTTATTCATGTTTGTATCTATCTGTGCATCTAACATTTATCAAATATTTTAATGGGAATTCCTTATCGGTTGTTTTGCTTTTTCATAATAGGAAAACATCTGTACATACAGAAGTCATCATTCTTCCTTATCAAAGCATGGAAATACACACACATGTACATAATGCCTTGGGGACCGGTACCGAAACCGAAGTTTATTGTCATCTGCATTTCCAAAAAAGCATTCTTGCCATGATTTATGTAGAAATTATTCAATCCCGATGGCCAAAAATGATTCACCAATTCCGGAGAGGCCGTTTTCGAATGAGTAGATTTTATCGTTTAGATAAAAATAAAACTGCTTCATCAAGTTGATAGACATTGGGCGGGTGTTTTTCTATGAATTGTAACTTCATCAAAGGCCAGGTAGTGGTCTGTGAAATATAACTGATAGTATTTTCTCTATCTTGTCGCCCGCTAACTCTACATTGTCCCGTCTAATGGATTTCAATGTTGCCATGAAATGGGGGCGTAGCGCGAAAACAATGTCCGCGTTTCATCAATTGGGTGATTGATAGGGAATTTACTAATTAATAACCCAGTGCGGTGTGGACGAGAGACACCCATTTTTGTTTGTCTTTGTTCCTGCTCGTTAATTTGGAGTCCCATCACTCCTAGCTGTGTGATTCCATTCCTGGGTGTGTACAATGGAGACGTTTTGTAAAATTTGATTCTCTGCTGGAACATCATGGGGGGCAGAGTCACTACCCTGTAGGAATCTTTATTCCTATTCAAAGCACTGAGTACTGGGAAGCTCTGACAATATTATCAACATGAAGCAAATGTTACGGGTAGATAGATGTTTCAAAGAGAGGCACTGTTCTTTAGAAATAACATGATATCAGGTGTATTCAAAAAAAAATTAATTAAAGCTATTATTGATGATGATGATGATGATTGTAATAATGATAATAATGATAATTATAATATAGTAAATTAGTAATGATAATAATGATAATAATGATAATGATGATAATAATAATAATAATAATAATAATAATGATAATAATAATGATGCTTCTCAACCCTAGCCCCTTCTCTCTCTCTCTCTCTCTCTCTCTTCACTCTCTCTCTCTCTCTCTCTCTCTCTCTCTCTTCTCTCTCTCTCTCTCTCTCTCTCTCTCTCTCTCTCTCTCTCTCTCTCTCTCTCCTCTCTCTCTCTCTCTCTCTCTCTCTCTCTCTCTCTCTCTCTCTCTCTCTCTCTCTCTCTCTCTCTCTCTCTCTTCTCTCTCTCTCTCTCTCTCTCTCTCTCTCTCTCTCTCTCTCTCCTCTCCCTCCCTCCCACGTTATCTACGTTGCTATCTCCTGCATTATAGATGCTCCTGCTCATTGGTCTTATTCAAGGCAAACTCACTGACTGAAAAAGGGACAAAAACGTATTGTGTAAGCCATCAGAGCAGGCCAAATGTTGGATGAGTTATTTTTATTAATTTTGTAACACATGTCATTTTATCGCTGATCTTTTGAGGCGGAGAGGGTCTTTCATGCTTGTTGGCTCAGTAGGGGGTAGTCAAATCAATAACGAAACGTGACACATAAATTTGGGCAAGTGACAGAACACTTATCCACAGATCTGCCTCGGACTCACCAAATAACATCCTTATGTAAGAGGATAGGGTGGTATCGGTGCCCTGTTTAGAGATGGGAGGGCATTTACAGGTTGACAGGTGTGCCTAAGGGGTGGAGTCAGCACCCTCAGTATGAGGTATACATGATTGATAGATTTATTAGGAGAAAAATGTGTATACAGTGCTGCAATGATATCCAACCATATATAAACATGCTTGCATGAGTTTGAAGCCAATATAACTTTCTGGTTTCATTTATCAATAAATCTAGTATGTATGTATGCTGTAGGCATAAATATATATATATATATATATATATATATATATATATATATCTATAATATATATATATATATATATATATATATATATATATATATATATATATTTATATATATATATATATATATATATATTTATATATATATATATATATATATGTATATATATATATATATATATATGTATATATATATAATATATATATATATATATATATATATATATATATATATATATATATATATACATATATATATATATATACATATATATATTTATATATGTATGTATGTATGCATGTATGTATATATATATATATATATATATATATATAATATATATATATATATATATATATATATATATATATATATATATATATATATATATATATATATATATATATATATGTGTGTGTGTGTGTGTGTGTGTATTTGATTGTAATGAAGATTTTCATAGGGGTTGAATCTGATTTAGATTGATTTATCAGATTTTGTGCTCTTGTTTTCAATTGTATAGATCTGCTTGGATTCTAATGATCATTTTTTTAAAGTTCTAAAATTCAAGGGTTTTCCTCTGATGGTTTTAGATGTCACTCTAGATTTCTGACCATCCCAGTATTATACGGTATTGCCATTTCACTCCTGATCCTATAATTATGACAATAATACTGTATGCTGATTGCTATGGGTGCCCAGGATATCTGGTGTAGATAGGGCATTGTAAATACTATCTGAGATGTGCCCAGGATGACCTGCTTCTGAAATACAACATTATTATTATCATTATCGAGAACGCAGGATTATTTTAATGCTCACTTGTTTCACATCAGAATAATGGATTTATTCATCAAAATATGGGATTTGTTTTCTAACATCGGGATCAGTTTCAAGATTTGTTGTCTTGGATTTTTGATTAAGATAAGTATTTTCTCACTCATTTTGTATTGAAGGAAACCTCCAAGAGGTATCAAATGCTGAGGCTACTTTCATTCAAAGCACAAGGACGTGAAGATTTTTGAAAACCATCTAAACCCTGTAATTTTGGTATTCATTGGATAGCTCTTGCTGAGTATTCTCAGATGAGTACCCATGTGCCAGGGTACCAGTCATCTTTAAAAAAAAATTGCATTATTTCTATTGGCCAAATTAGCCTCCAGCAGCATATTTGGGTTATTGTTGTTGTTGCTGTTAGTATGTTTGGTGCTGCTGGTACCACTTTTCTATATGCAAAATAAGATAAAATGTGAAAAAGGGTTTTACTGTATAACTTTGTGTAAGGAGTCAATTATTTTCTAAAGAATTATCAACTATTTAATTGTTGAATTTAAAATCTACAATTTTGTCGATTAAGTTTTTTAAAAACAACCTAAGTAAGTCCCCACTAATAGTATAATGTTTAGAAAATGTGAAATGTAAAAAAAAGATGACTTTTAGCAACAGTGTTGGAAAGGCAGCCATCTTCAATTTCATGATAAACCGATCAGAAGAGTAAAAGAGGGTAAGTGACCTTGACCTTTGATGTAATCCTTCGTAGGTCGGGAGATCGGTAAAACAAGTTCTTACAATATTCCTCAACACATTGAGCAACTGTCAACAACATTCACCGAGTTTGCTCTTCTTTTCACCATATTATTAAAGTTATAGATTGGAATGACTATGTCGCTATTGAGGCTGGAATCAAATTTGCCGTTGTCCCCTTCTAACATTGAAGATTGATAGTGGGAAGACTGGTAAATGACTTATGGCATATCTTAATCGCGTAAGTGGAATCCTGTGTCGTAAGATCACGAGCTGTGTTCATGTAAGAGAAGGGAAAAATAGCCGGAGGAGATGAGTAGAGGCAGGAGATTGGAGGGGGGGGGGGGGGGGGGGGGGGGGGGGGGGGGGCGGGGATAGGAGGGGGGGGGGGGCTATGGAGGACCTGGGATGCTGTTGTCTCAGGAGGACAGAAACCATAGTCTTAGCCAGGAGGGCATCTGAGTGTCATTTGGACACCCAAACCCTCAAAAATCATCCCTCAACACACCCAAAAGATTTTTGTGAGGAATTTCTTAAAATGTCAATTTCAAGCATATAAATGATTTTTTTTTCACCTCAATATAATTACCATGGCATTGTAAAGGTATATTGTGCTTTATTTCATTAAGTAAATTCATGTTTACAGTTGACGGTCTTGTCTCCCTACATCTTTAACAATAAGAACTTGCCTGCCATATGATGCTGTGGCAAATTTTTCTCTTCCTCCCTCCTCTCCCCCCTCTCCTCCTTCTCCCCCTCCCCCCTGCTTGAGACAGCCCCTCTCCTGGACAGTTGATGGTCTTGTCTCCCTATATCTCCAATAATATGAACTTGTCTGCCATGTGATGCTGAGCCAACAAGACCTGAGTGCTGGTACTCAGGGCTCTAGAGTCGTGGCTCCAACCCCTTATATTCCTCCTTCTCCTCCCCCCCTCTCCCCACCTTCTTCCCCTGCTCCTCCTCCCCATCCCCCTGCTTGAGACACCCTCTCCTGGACAGTTGATGGTCTTGTCTCCCTATATCTCTAATAATAAGAACTGCCTGCTATGTGATGCTGAGCTAAACAAGACGTGAGCGCTGGCACTCAGGGCTCTAGAGTTGTGGCTCCAACCCCTTATATTCCTCCTTCTCTCCCCCCTCTTCCCCTCCCCCTGCTTGAGACACCCCCTCTCCCCCTCCCCCTGCTTGAGACACCCCTCTCCTGTTGATGGTCTTGTCTCCCTATATCTCTAATAATAAGAACTTGCCTGCTATGTGATGCTGAGCCAAACAAGACGTGAGCGCTGGCACTTCAGGCTCTAGAGTCGTGGCTCCAACCCCTCAAGAGGGGGCCCTGGTTTGTGTTGCTTCAAGTATGGTTTCAAGATCGCCGCCCGGATCTGGAGATTTCCTGCCTATCTCATAGTAGGGATGGAGATATCCAAAGTTTGTTAAAGAGCTTGGCTATATTAAACGTTAGTAGGAAAGAATATTGTAAAATTTAGGAAATGCATGTTAATTATTTCCACTATCCTATCTTTTCGAGGAAATTATTTTTTACAGTAAACTTACATTATAAAGTTGAAAAAAACTTTAGTTCCGGAAAATATCAATTTCTAACATCCCCAACCCCTTCTTGAACGGGTGAGATCTCCGTTTTACCCTTTATTCACCAACCCCTCTCTGTAACCTTTCTAGTGTGTCCCCCCGGACTCCCCCCTTTCTTAGCATACAGGTAAAAAGGAACACTCCAGCCAAGCATACTTACAAGTGTAAAACCCCTCCACCATCCTGCTCTTATTCTCAATCACATATAATATTTATTGCCGAAATAGTTTTATTATCTTTGATTTTTGTTGAAGATGCAAGCCCCTTTCTTATATGATAAACACACCCTCCATACTCCCCAAATCCTTCGTGCACAGCCCCCTAATCTTCCCCCAGTCCTCACAGAGCCCCCTAATGCCAGCCCTGGGCTATTGTGCATTATTAATCAGCCTTTTGTCTTGCCAATAGCAGTAGCAGTAGCAGCAGCAGCAGTAGCCAGAACAGTGTAACCCCATATGTACAACACACCCAACATGGTGACCAACTGATCTTGACCAAATGACTCAGAGTGACCACATGTTCCTAACCTCCAAGACCTGCTGACCCCCGAGTGACCCGCCGCAATTATGCCGCCTCCTTATGGGACCTGCTCTCATAACTTAGATATTACACAGACAATGCCGAAGCTGCCTCTGCAGCAGCGAAAAGATCTCGCCTTGAGTGGCAATTAAGCTCTCGGGGACTCGCTGGTTTCGGGCTATTTCGCCCGGACTTTGATGCATGTGTACGGGAAGTGAGAACCGCAAATCATTGTTGACTCCCCTGCGAAACTGACCCCAGCTTATAGAGCAAACAGGAGAACACATGTATATACTGTAGTCGACATTGTTCCTGTAAGAACACACTCTATTTTACCATTAATCAAGCTACCTTTTAGAGGGTTGTATCCATAGATTTCAGAACACAATAAGTGTTTATTCTGAGGAGGAGGAGGAGGATATTGATGATGATGATGATGATGATGATGATGATGATGATGATGATGATGATGATGATGATGATGACGACGACGATGATGGTGGTAATGATGATGATGATGATGATGATGATGATGATGATGATGATGATGATGATGATGATGATGATGATGGTGGTGGCGGCTGTGGTAGTGATAAGGATGATGATGATATTTATGATAAAGTGATGATAATGATGATGATGACAACGATGGTTGTGGATAAGGATGATGATGATGAGGATGATAATGATGATTATGAGGATGATGATGATGATGATGATGATGATGATAATAATTAGGATGAAGTGATGATGATAATGTAGTTTACAAAGCTGATCTTTATATGACTGAGGACAATATAGACAGGAATGTTTGTTACCATTTGACAGAGATAAGAATCATTCAGTAACTGTATGTCCTTGGAGAGAAACTTCTTGCGACGGCAGCGGCAAGTTAGCGGAGTCCATTATTGAAACAGTAGCAATGGAGACCTCATCAAACCGCGCAGATCTGTCAGTATTAGTTCCAGGATTTGCCCCAAGGTCCCCGAGTGATACCGTTGAGAGTTGGTCGTCCGATGCCGAAGTAGCGAAGTAGCGGAGCCGCCGGTAAATGGTTTGTGTAAGCGAGCCGCTGCCAGAGCCGTCAGCCAGGGCAGGAAGCGCAGGAGCAACAGGGGTATCGTACTTTCTCTAAACAAGGGCCTGCAGTGGTGTGTTGATACACTATTGACCAGTTAATAAGGTGCAGGAAAACTATCGCGCCACTTGTTTTCCTTGGGAATTATTAGCCGGCTCTGTCTAAATACCACAGTGACAGTGAGGCGCACGTATGCGGGCATCTGCGGGCCGCCGCGCTGAGATACACCATGTCTCGGGCGGTCTTCCCTGCCGCTGGGTGGCCCGCGGGCATGGCACGAAACCGATCCGCCAGTTGGCCGAAACTGATGGAAATGTGTGGTAATGCAGGATTAGGAGAATTAGGTGTAAATAGCAACTTGCGGCTGGTATTACAACAAACAAGTATGCCATAGACAAATCATGGGAGCCTGAGACTCTGTGTGGCGGCTGGCTTGCCAGGAGATGGATATGTACTGAACACTAATGTTTGCATGTGGAGGCTAATAGAAATGTGCAGACGGAGATAGAAAAATGCTGAATAATAAATATGCTAATTGAATAACCCCTCCCCCCCCCCCCAAAAAAAAAAGTATAAATAAATGAAATGAAATACAATAAAATTTAAATTAACTCTTATGCTACTGGTGGCTAATTTTGCCATTACAAAATGATGCTAAAAAGCTCAATAATGATTGAAACCCCTGGCACATAGGTACTCATCTGAGAGTACTCCGTGACAGCTATCTAATGAATGCCTACATGACAGGGTTTAGATGGGATTTTAAAAGTCTTTGCATCATTGTGATTTGGAAGAAAATAGTCACAGCATTGGAAGGTTAAAAACAAGAAATGCTACCTTTCCATTCATCTGATAAGCATTTTTGAATTTAATAAATGGAATTGTTTGAAAATAAAAATTTGTGGAAAGTTTTCATTAGAAAAATATTTTGGCATGTAGAGAGGACGGAAAATATTGAAAATGTATACAATGTGGCACTTGATGAAAGTAGAGACAAAATTTTATTTAGATATTCGGTCATTCACTTGAACTTTGTACCTGTGTTGGAGAGTCAGACTCAATTTTTATTTTGATAATCGTTCATTCACTCAGACTTTAAAGGTATTTGTACCTGTGTCGGTTGGCTAGCTGCTCTGAGCACACACAGAGAGATAGCTGTTTGAAGATCAATTATGAATGCTGCAGTAAACTGTACAAGTGTAGGCCGTCACTGCAGGAGTAAGCTGTCTCTGTGAAAGGAAACATGCAAGGCAGCCGTGATTGAACAGCCCGTAAGACCTGTCTATAGAATTGAGTTATGAAGTCACACAGATGTTTGATACATGATTATGTAGGGGCAATCCTCGCTATTATCTGTGCTCGTCGATTGCGGCTCCGGCATTTTTGTCGGTCTGAGCTCCATAGCGCCCCCTGGAGGCAGTGGGGTGAAGCGATTGCGGGGCTGGTATCAGACGTGCTCAGGTTGCGGGCCGCGATCGTGATTGGACTCGGGCGATACTTGGCCCGGGCGGGCCTCCGGGGAGAGGAGTCAAGTACCACCACAAAGTCACGATCGGGCCGCACGCCCGTAGATCCCGTGTTATCAGCCCGAGACACTGGGCCGCGATGAACCTGACTGTCCGAGATGGCCTTTTATCATAAGCTTTTCAATTTCGCCCGCACCTCCTCCTTGCCCGGCATCAAACGGGCCATTTTTCTCGGGCGGTTATTTGTGGGTATTTATTTCACCGACGCTCCGGGGGCCGTGGTCGTACACCGTCCTGATGGGCGCTGATAACGCTTCAAACAGAATCAAGCAAATGAACATCACAGACGAGCATGTAGCGTTTCCCCCTGAACGCAAAACAACGTGATGTGACTACAGTGTTTACAATTTGTTCACCGGCCAATGATGGATGGTTAAAAGTGCCGGATGACACGATGGAATGATAGATGTATGAAAGTGGAAAACGACAGCATCAAGTGTTATCAATCATAACATAAATCGGATGATTATTAGACAAGGTGTGCGGGAAATTGGTTTGAAATAGACCATATCGTTAATGAAGGCCGCGGTGTTCATACGGCGTGATTTGTGCGCGCAGTCATTGCTAAATCTTCCCCTGTCATTGGCAATGGGTCGGGCTGTCAGTGAACACAAATTGTTTAGTGTGGCATGCTTAAAAGTTGCCCTGCCCGCATAATGGAAGTTGTGATCATAAATCTCGCGGTGGCTCTCCGTCCGGGCCTCACTCACTCCCAGATAGAGTAATGGCTCCACCTATCATATCTGACCACTCATATGCATCTCTAACGGATGCCCCTACTACCTCCAATATTTATATAATGATGAAATACTGCCCTCAGTGGATGGAGATGGATGACAATGATGATGATGAAGATGATGATAATAATGGTGATGATGAGAATGATCTTCATGATATAGAAGGTGTTAGTCGTGATTATTGTGATGATGATAATGATGATGATGAAGATGATGATAATAATGATTTTAATGATATAGAAGGTGTTGGTGGGGATTACTGTGACAATGATGAAGATTATAATTATGATGATGAGGATAAGATTGAAGATGATGGTGATGATGACTAAGATGACAATGATGAAAATGATGCTAAAGGATGAGGATGGAGATGATGATGATGATAATAAATGAAGATTCTGATGGGGATGGCAGTAGTAATAATACTTATGTATTATGATGATGATGCTAACGATGAAGATGATGATGATGATAATGATGATGATAATGATAGTGATAATGATGATTTCTTGTTGAGGCTGGTGTTTATAACATGAAGATGATTGTTATGTAATGGATGATGATGATGATGTTATGGAAGAGGATGATTATATGGATAGTGGCCACTATCATTTTCCTTTTCTTTCTCATGTTGCGAGCACATTATAATAAAGTACAAGCATCACCTTTTTACTTCAATCCACCTTAGCCTATGCAATAGCAGGACTAGCCGCAACTCAAGTTGCAATCTGTGCTGTAATATTGTGTTGGGAAGTTGTGATGAGCACATGGTTAAGAAACACATCACATTTTGCCTGGAGTTCACTTAAATACCTGTGCTAGATTAGTTGACGTCGTTACATGCACTGTAATTGCTTGGCCTTTGCTACCGCCAGTACCTGCGCTACTTTGGACATCCATTCCGCCGTGCTCCGAGACGCTGGGTGCCGAACCTCATTTTCCACCAGGTGACATGTCTGATCTTCGGGGACGCTCGACGGGAACTTTATTAGTGATGTTTGAATAAGTGGATGGGGAATTTGCCTGCTTTTATGGCGCTTTGCAGTTAGTCTCCATGCTGGTACACAAAGGTGAAATGTAAAAAGCGGAAACGGCGGACCAGGGACTTGTTTCAATTTCTAACCCCTCGATGCCGGGGATGAAGCCGGCGAGCCTGCCTGTAAATTGCCCATAAGTAAGCGCGGGTCGGTCAATCTTGCTGCCAGTGATATCTCGGTAAACTAACTAACCAAGCAAAAACACTCCAGATTGTCTATTGATGCTGGCTGGCGCGGCCCTACTGTTTGCCCCTTGGTCAGGACGGTGAAAAACGCCGGCATTATCAGTGAATTAGGCTTGGAAAGCCTCTCCACTGGGAGTCATTCCAGTTAAATAATTTTCCTGAACTATTGGATGAAGAGGATGATAAAACTGCAGCGGGCCAGGCTGTGAGATTGTGTGTGTGTGTGCGTGTGTGTGTGTGTGTGTGTGTGTGTCTCTCTCTCTCTCTCCCCCAGTCTCTCTCTCTGTCTCTCTGTCTCTCTCTGTCTCTCTCTCTCTCTCCTCTCTCTCTCCAACACTTGCCTGTCTATGT
>OZ012688.1:27486845-27499345 GCA_963942565.1 Maea johnstoni
TTTATTTCTTATTTTCTTGTGACATGGAAGTCCATTGCAAAGAAGAGTGAAATTGATTGTTATTTCAAGTAGTTCTTTCGCACAATGTTTTGATCATAAAATTGAAACTTAAGTTATAACCTGTGTAGTGAGAATAGATTTCATTTTGTCACTCTTATTCTTATTCTTATTTATACTCTTATTCTCTGGTAAGCAATAGTTTATAAAGTAGCTGTCAAACTTGCACTTGAGATGATAGGTCCCCCACCCACCCAGGAAGTCCACACAGACAGACAGCCTACTCAGCACTGCCGACGCTGAAATGCAACACGACCAGCACAGGCGGCCAGAGAGAGTTTTTGAAAGATGACAACTGAAGTCGAAATGATGCATTCAAGATTTAACGAGAGGGAAGGGAGATTGTTTCCCAAGCACAAAATTTTGGTCCAGCCCTCTCGCAGCATGAGTCCGGCCCACACACAGGATGATTGATAGCTGGCTATGGTAACTTTCATAAATCAAAAACAGGCATGGCGGAGACGGGAGAGGAGGAGGGGGAGAATAAACACTCACCGCTATGGAGATGTTGGAGCCAGACTGTGCGTCCTCATCAACCTGAAAAACAAACAATCAAACTTTCTTAGTATACTGCATCACTGCACAGAAAAAAGATACATTGTAGATACATATCTGGCTTGCCTAAAGATAATGCTTATAATGCATATTTAGCTTTTAAACTGTTCTATTTTAGATAAATAGCAAGTATTTCATATGAAAATGATGATAGATGATGATGATGATGACGATACTGATGATGATGATGATGATGGTAATGATGATGATGATGATGATGACGATGATAGTGATGATGATGATGATATCAATGATTATGATGATGATAGTGATGATGATGATGATGATAATGATAGTGATGATGATAGTGATGATGATGATATCAATGACAACGACGGTGATGATGACGATGATGATGATGATGATGATGATGATGATGATGATGATGATGATGATGATGATGACGACGATGATGATGACGATGCTAAGGAGAAGGAAGATAATAATGATGACAGTATGTCAAGGTATGACCATGAAGAATGAGATAATAGTGTCGGATAAAAATCACTGGTAAAAAACTCATCTTTAGATGATGATAAAGATGATGATAAAGATGATAATGATCATCATGATGAACAAAAAGTTAGTGATGATGACGCAGATGGAAAATTGAAAGCTGGTCTCAGGAGGCGAATTATGAATAATAGATACCTCAAATACTGGGGATACTTCTATTAAAGCAATGGAGGTCCGAGCATTATCTGAAAAGATTTGGTGATCTCGTGTTCTTATCTATGTCATACAAAGAAACTCCTCGAATCTTCCATTTACGAAATCCCGGCGGGAATTTCTGCGAGCTTCCTGCTCGCATTCTCTGGACACTTGTAGAAAATGTTTCTACACACTTGCTGTGTTAATATTTTAGCGCTACTAATACGTGTGGTGGCAGGGGGCAGCACGGTCAACGAGCAAGCCGCCATGTCTAATGGATCCCTCTATCGGAAATCCCCCCTCGGGGAGCGCGGCAGACATATTTTTGAACAAGCCTCTTGAGCTGGGCTACTAGTTCAACATTTGAAAGCATGAGTAGGGAAACATTCCACACATGTAGGGATTACATAGGCATTGGTGAAACATGGCATTGGCAAGAAAAACAATCCCCTAAACCTTACGTTTTTGAAGGTTGACTTCAGGAATCTTAGTTTTAGGTGTACATGGAAATAAGTGTCATTGAACCCGCTGCAAATTTTGTTAACGATAAATCCTTTCCGTATCATAGGAATTTTAGACATACTTTCTGATAATATGAAATTCATAAAAAGCAAAGTTGGCAGTTGAGGTCACATGACATCTTATCTTTTTAGATGATACTATATTCTAGTGTAACGCAGGGGCAGATCTAAAGGGTGGGGGGGGGGGGGTTCAGGGGGTCACACTGTCACCCTTTCATTTGAGGCCTTTTGCACCACCACATCCCCAGTGGTAACATTTGGAACTATAATTTGGAGTTCTGAATTGCAATTATGATTTAAGATAAAGGTATATAAACTGTTGTCCTTGCCATGACCAGTATATAAAGAATGAATGACCTTTTGAACATTAACAGCATTAAGTAAGTGGCTCGACAAGTGGTCAACCCCTGAACTTACACCTTCAACCACCTGGTGGTAACCCGCAAAACTAAGTGTGACCCGCCCTCGATTACAAAATCCTGAATCCAGAAAAATAAATAAATCACAAATAAATTAAATAAAAATACTATTTCATACATTTTTCTGGCATGCAATTTCTTTTCTAATGTAAAGTGCTACCTCTTTATCACACTATCCAGGAATATGGGCCCTAATGGGTTAATGTGTGATCAGCTCCCTCTATTGGCCGTTAGTGAAGCTGAATGCCGCAGCATCGCCTGCATTGCGTGAATCAGACCCACTCTACATTGTATCCCCATGTTCATCTTTCTGCTCGACTAGCGACCGCTGGTGTCGGCCGCCGCTGAGCATTAGCACCGCCTGCCAAAGGTGAGTGTTCCAGCAACACTTAAGTGTTTTCACGGTGTTCGTGCGCAAGTGTTGCCTCCACCCTAAAGTCAGGAAATGAACCCGATCGAGCGAGAACCCCGATAAAGAACCGCTCACCCCCGCCCTTTGACCCGTGAGAAACGGTGCCAATCCATTTCATATCTGCCCTTTCATTTTGCATTTTTCTCGCTTTGGCAAGTTTGGGGGCATTAAATAAGTGTCGGTGGCAGCTTGCCGCCAGCCCATTTGACCTCCCACCGATCGCCCGGTGGCCAGCGTGTAAAACTTGCTCGCTGTTTAATGAAGCCGAAACTTCATAAATGCTACACACGCGAGCCGATCCACATGCAATTTCATTAACCCTTATAATGCTGCTTGTGGCTAATTTGGCCAATACAAAATGATGCAAAAAAACCCGAAAAATCACTGAAACCCTGGCATATGGGTACTCATCTGAGAGAACTCAGCGAGAGCTTTCTAATGAATACCAACATGACAGGGTTTGAATGGTTTTCATATTTATTGCGTTTTTGTGCTTCGGACGAAAGTAGCCTCAGCATTGGAAGGGGTTAACAATTCAGCAGACAGTAATATTATGCCGTACCTCGTCTTTATTCCTGCTGATCTGCGACATCATCTTGGTCTGGTTGAGATCGCTCTCTGATTGGATCTTGTTCAGGTGCCGAGCGCGGTCCATAACGCTCATGTTTTTATCGTCCTCCTCCTCGTCTTCCTTCGGCTCTTCCTCGTGGCCATCCTCAGCAGACACCTGTAACGGACAAGGTAAACAATCAGAAACACATAGATGTACAAACAATTCACAATACAATATGTACAGAAATATCACACTAAGAAATCATCACAGTCATCGTCTTAGCCAGAAGGGCTTCTGGGCATTATTTTTCAATATTTCCAGAATTTATGTCAGTTAGAATACAACCTATGTCTTTCTTCAAATATCTTTACAAGTGTAATTCTATATGGCCTAAAGAGAAACCTGTTTGTTTCCTGTAACCTGACCCTAAAAAGTTTTTTCTCAAAAAAATCCCTACCCAAAAGAAGCAACATAAGACATGCAAGAAAAAAATAATAATCCAAAAGATTTCTTTACGGTCAGTGGTACGCTTCATAATTCGATTTTCGTTTTGTGTTTTACAAATTGAAAATCCAATTTCGACCCCAAATTCGTTTTTTCCATTTTTATTTTCCATTTTGAAAAACGAAAATCGAAGACGATGTTCGTTATTCAATTTTCCTTTGCAGTTTTGAAAAACGAAAATCGAGCTTAAAATCATTTACCACTTCATAATTCAATATTCTATCTATCTAGATATCTACCTATCTATCTATATATCTATCTATCTAGATATCTATCTACCTATATATCTATCTATCTAGATATCTATCTATATATCTATCTATATATCTATCTATCTAAATATCTATCTATCTAAATATCTATCTATCTATCTATCTAGATATCTATCTAAATATCTATCTAGATATCTAGATATCTATCTAGATATCTATATATCTATCTATCTAAATATCTATCTATCTATCTATCTAGATATCTATCTAAATATCTATCTAGATATCTATCTAGATATCTATCTAGATATCTATCTAGATATCTATCTAGATATGTAGATATCTATCTAGATATTTATCTAGATATCTATCTAGATATCTATCTAGATATCTATCTAGATATCTAGATATCTAGCTAGATATCTAGATAACTATCTAGATATCTTTCTATTTAGATATCTATCTAGATATCTATCTACCTATATATCCAGATATCTAGATATCTAGCTTGATATCTAGATAGATAGATATCTAGATAGATAGACAGATAGATAGATATCTAGATAGATAGATATCTAGATAGATAGATAAATAGATAGATATACATATAGAGATGAATATGTATATATATATATAAACATATAATATATGTTTATATATATATATACATATTCATCTCTATATGTATATCTATCTATTTATCTATCTATCTAGATATCTATCTATCTAGATATCTATCTATCTGTCTATCTATCTAGATATCTATCTATCTAGATATCAAGCTAGATATCTAGATATCTGGATATATAGGTAGATAGATATCTAGATAGATATCTAAATAGAAAGATATCTAGATAGTTATCTAGATATCTAGCTAGATATCTAGATATCTAGATAGATATCTAGATAGATATCTAGATAGATATCTAGATAAATATCTAGATAGATATCTACATATCTAGATAGATATCTAGATAGATATCTAGATAGATATCTAGATAGATATCTAGATAGATATTTAGATAGATATCTAGATAGATAGATAGATAGATATTTAGATAGATAGATATATAGATATCTAGATAGATATCTAGATATCTAGATAGATATTTAGATAGATATCTAGATAGATAGATAGATAGATATTTAGATAGATAGATATTTAGATAGATAGATATATAGATAGATATATAGATAGATATCTAGATAGATAGATATATAGGTAGATAGATATCTAGATAGATAGATATATAGATAGATAGGTAGATATCTAGATAGATAGAATATTGAATTATGAAGTGGTAAATGATTTTAAGCTCGATTTTCGTTTTTCAAAACTGCAAAGGAAAATTGAATAACGAACATCGTCTTCGATTTTCGTTTTTCAAAATGGAAAATAAAAATGGAAAAACGAATTTGGGGTCGAAATTGGATTTTCAATTTGTAAAACACAAAACGAAAATCGAATTATGAAGCGTACCACTGACCGTAAAGAAATCTTTTGGATTATTATTTTTTTCTTGCATGTCTTATGTTGCTTCTTTTGGGTAGGGATTTTTTTGAGAAAAAACTTTTTAGGGTCAGGTTACAGGAAACAAACAGGTTTCTCTTTAGGCCATATAGAATTACACTTGTAAAGATATTTGAAGAAAGACATAGGTTGTATTCTAACTGACATAAATTCTGGAAATATTGAAAAATAATGCCCAGAAGCCCTTCTGGCTAAGACGATGACTGTGATGATTTCTTAGTGTGATATTTCTGTACATATTGTATTGTGAATTGTTTGTACATCTATGTGTTTCTGATTGTTTACCTTGTCCGTTACAGGTGTCTGCTGAGGATGGCCACGAGGAAGAGCCGAAGGAAGACGAGGAGGAGGACGATAAAAACATGAGCGTTATGGACCGCGCTCGGCACCTGAACAAGATCCAATCAGAGAGCGATCTCAACCAGACCAAGATGATGTCGCAGATCAGCAGGAATAAAGACGAGGTACGGCATAATATTACTGTCTGCTGAATTGTTAACCCTTCCAATGCTGAGGCTACTTTCGTCCGAAGCACAAAAACGCAATAAATATGAAAACCATTCAAACCCTGTCATGTTGGTATTCATTAGAAAGCTCTCGCTGAGTTCTCTCAGATGAGTACCCATATGCCAGGGTTTCAGTGATTTTTCGGGTTTTTTGCATCATTTTGTATTGGCCAAATTAGCCACAAGCAGCATTATAAGGGTTAATGAAATTGCATGTGGATCGGCTCGCGTGTGTAGCATTTATGAAGTTTCGGCTTCATTAAACAGCGAGCAAGTTTTACACGCTGGCCACCGGGCGATCGGTGGGAGGTCAAATGGGCTGGCGGCAAGCTGCCACCGACACTTATTTAATGCCCCCAAACTTGCCAAAGCGAGAAAAATGCAAAATGAAAGGGCAGATATGAAATGGATTGGCACCGTTTCTCACGGGTCAAAGGGCGGGGGTGAGCGGTTCTTTATCGGGGTTCTCGCTCGATCGGGTTCATTTCCTGACTTTAGGGTGGAGGCAACACTTGCGCACGAACACCGTGAAAACACTTAAGTGTTGCTGGAACACTCACCTTTGGCAGGCGGTGCTAATGCTCAGCGGCGGCCGACACCAGCGGTCGCTAGTCGAGCAGAAAGATGAACATGGGGATACAATGTAGAGTGGGTCTGATTCACGCAATGCAGGCGATGCTGCGGCATTCAGCTTCACTAACGGCCAATAGAGGGAGCTGATCACACATTAACCCATTAGGGCCCATATTCCTGGATAGTGTGATAAAGAGGTAGCACTTTACATTAGAAAAGAAATTGCATGCCAGAAAAATGTATGAAATAGTATTTTTATTTAATTTATTTGTGATTTATTTATTTTTCTGGATTCAGGATTTTGTAATCGAGGGCGGGTCACACTTAGTTTTGCGGGTTACCACCAGGTGGTTGAAGGTGTAAGTTCAGGGGTTGACCACTTGTCGAGCCACTTACTTAATGCTGTTAATGTTCAAAAGGTCATTCATTCTTTATATACTGGTCATGGCAAGGACAACAGTTTATATACCTTTATCTTAAATCATAATTGCAATTCAGAACTCCAAATTATAGTTCCAAATGTTACCACTGGGGATGTGGTGGTGCAAAAGGCCTCAAATGAAAGGGTGACAGTGTGACCCCCTGAACCCCCCCCCCCCCACCCTTTAGATCTGCCCCTGCGTTACACTAGAATATAGTATCATCTAAAAAGATAAGATGTCATGTGACCTCAACTGCCAACTTTGCTTTTTATGAATTTCATATTATCAGAAAGTATGTCTAAAATTCCTATGATACGGAAAGGATTTATCGTTAACAAAATTTGCAGCGGGTTCAATGACACTTATTTCCATGTACACCTAAAACTAAGATTCCTGAAGTCAACCTTCAAAAAACGTAAGGTTTAGGGGATTGTTTTTCTTGCCAATGCCATGTTTCACCAATGCCTATGTAATCCCTACATGTGTGGAATGTTTCCCTACTCATGCTTTCAAATGTTGAACTAGTAGCCCAGCTCAAGAGGCTTGTTCAAAAATATGTCTGCCGCGCTCCCCGAGGGGGGATTTCCGATAGAGGGATCCATTAGACATGGCGGCTTGCTCGTTGACCGTGCTGCCCCCTGCCACCACACGTATTAGTAGCGCTAAAATATTAACACAGCAAGTGTGTAGAAACATTTTCTACAAGTGTCCAGAGAATGCGAGCAGGAAGCTCGCAGAAATTCCCGCCGGGATTTCGTAAATGGAAGATTCGAGGAGTTTCTTTGTATGACATAGATAAGAACACGAGATCACCAAATCTTTTCAGATAATGCTCGGACCTCCATTGCTTTAATAGAAGTATCCCCAGTATTTGAGGTATCTATTATTCATAATTCGCCTCCTGAGACCAGCTTTCAATTTTCCATCTGCGTCATCATCACTAACTTTTTGTTCATCATGATGATCATTATCATCTTTATCATCATCTTTATCATCATCTAAAGATGAGTTTTTTACCAGTGATTTTTATCCGACACTATTATCTCATTCTTCATGGTCATACCTTGACATACTGTCATCATTATTATCTTCCTTCTCCTTAGCATCGTCATCATCATCGTCGTCATCATCATCATCATCATCATCATCATCATCATCATCATCATCATCATCATCATCGTCATCATCACCGTCGTTGTCATTGATATCATCATCATCACTATCATCATCACTATCATTATCATCATCATCATCATCACTATCATCATCATAATCATTGATATCATCATCATCATCACTATCATCGTCATCATCATCATCATCATCATTACCATCATCATCATCATCATCAGTATCGTCATCATCATCATCATCATTATCATCATTTTCATATGAAATACTTGCTATTTATCTAAAATAGAACAGTTTAAAAGCTAAATATGCATTATAAGCATTATCTTTAGGCAAGCCAGATATGTATCTACAATGTATCTTTTTTCTGTGCAGTGATGCAGTATACTAAGAAAGTTTGATTGTTTGTTTTTCAGGTTGATGAGGACGCACAGTCTGGCTCCAACATCTCCATAGCGGTGAGTGTTTATTCTCCCCCTCCTCCTCTCCCGTCTCCGCCATGCCTGTTTTTGATTTATGAAAGTTACCATAGCCAGCTATCAATCATCCTGTGTGTGGGCCGGACTCATGCTGCGAGAGGGCTGGACCAAAATTTTGTGCTTGGGAAACAATCTCCCTTCCCTCTCGTTAAATCTTGAATGCATCATTTCGACTTCAGTTGTCATCTTTCAAAAACTCTCTCTGGCCGCCTGTGCTGGTCGTGTTGCATTTCAGCGTCGGCAGTGCTGAGTAGGCTGTCTGTCTGTGTGGACTTCCTGGGTGGGTGGGGGACCTATCATCTCAAGTGCAAGTTTGACAGCTACTTTATAAACTATTGCTTACCAGAGAATAAGAGTATAAATAAGAATAAGAATAAGAGTGACAAAATGAAATCTATTCTCACTACACAGGTTATAACTTAAGTTTCAATTTTATGATCAAAACATTGTGCGAAAGAACTACTTGAAATAACAATCAATTTCACTCTTCTTTGCAATGGACTTCCATGTCACAAGAAAATAAGAAATAAATGTTAAATTTTGATGATGATAAAGTCTACAGGAAATAAGAAATTGCTTGTTTTAAATAATGTACTGTTTCCCATCATGAAACTAGGATATCGATTACAGACTAACATTGTGTGTAATTATTTAGTGACCACCCTATAATGTACTTGTCTAGATAGTTTTGATTGACAGTTGAAATTCCAAATACGAGCCCATGGGGCTATCAAGTTATCAAAGAATAGGAATCAGGTCAGAGGTCACAGTTATTATCAGCTTTTACAGACACGCTGTCTTTGTACTTAGGTTTGTTCCTCTTAAAAAGGGGAGGGAAGAGGGGGTTACCAGAGGAAATTTTGCCGCCCCCCCCCCCACCCTAATTCTGAAAACCCACGACCCCCTCCCTCTTTTGCAATTCTGAATTCAATTTTCCTCTTTTTTACAATGCCCCCCCTCCCCCGAATTCTGAATACCCAGTGTCCCCCCCTTGGAATTCTGAATTATTTTCCAGTCCACCACCCCCCCCCCCCCCCCCCCTTCCCCCACACCACTTTAAAAAATGGATCAGCCCTTATGCGGAGGCAGGGAGCACCATACTGTAGTTGTCATGGTTGTTTTTGAGTTTGAGTGGCAGTTGTCTGATTGAGCAGTATAAGTGCAGCGGGCTATGGGGGTTAAGTGACACACTTGCCTGTAGGGGAATAGTAGACTCATAATTAGACCTGATCAGGCGCGATCACATTCCACCATCAAATATGCCTCTCAATCAAAGGTCCATGAAATAAACAATGCTGCTGTTCTTAGTACTACGCCTCCTCTCTGTTACACTCCTTCACTCTCAGCTGACATTCCTGACAAGAAATGGGACATGCAAGCCACCACTTCTGTAAGTGACATTTTTAGAGTGAAAAAGAGTGGATGTGGTAAGATGTCCAAATATATATATATACATATATATTTATATATATTAATATACATGTATATATATATATATATATATATATATATATATATATATATATATATATATATATATATATATATATTTATATATATATATATATATATATATATATATATATAATATATATATATATATATATATATATATATATATATATATATATATATATATATATACATATACATATATATATATGTATATATATATATATATATATATATATATATATATATATATATATATATATATATATATATATATATTTATAAATATATATATAAATATATATGTATGTATATTTATATGTATCTATATGTATATATATGTATATATATGTATATATATGTATATAAAGTATATTGTCTGAAGGGGGTGAGGATTTTAGTCCTGTACAAGTTTTAGAAAGCTTTTGTAAAGAAATATTCATTTAAGTAGGTATGATGTCTTAGGTTCCACGTTATTTTTAAAGCAAGTGGCACAGTTCATGCTTGGCTAAGATTACCGTGAATTCTCTGTAATTTGGGCCACTTTAATAATTACAATTTTTATTGGTTCAGGGTGCACGGCCCATGTTTTCTGAAAATACCTTGCTGCTGTATCAGCACGATTTACAGCTAGTTCCATATTTTGTGAAATGGCAACTGGCAATAGATCGAGGGTTGCCCAGATTTCACATTGATTATTTTGCAAAATATTTATAGTGGCCCAAATTGCTAGGGTGGTCTAAATTTCTGAGAATTTATGGTAGATGTATCATCTGACATCAATCCTGTAACTTGTATAAACATCAACTTTATATACTAATAAATATGTCAATATTGTAGACTGTATTCTTATTGGCTTGTTTTGAAAATTGGAAATACATATTTTACTCTGATAATTCGAGGACCTGATGAAATATCTAAAATATTTTTTGTCATGATGGAAACTTACATATATAGTAATTCAAATTCATCTTTCTTTGGAATATGGTGGACCATTTTCATTTTTTTTGCCCATACGAAATCTGTAATTATCAAATATTGACATCTATCACTAGCCAATAGGGAACTTGCAGTACATAAGAGTTAAATCTATTGATATTCAAATCAGAATTGAAGTAATTCAATATGTCTTAGTTGACAAAGCATTGTATTTTACCATCACAGGCCCTATGAGTGACCCTAACAGAAGTCAGTAGGACATACAGTGGAACCCCTGTAAAGTGACGTACCAACTGTGGGACCGGCCACAACAGGTCAACTTAGAGGAATGGTGAACTTAGAGGGGTTCCCTTACCTATATAACTAATAGGAAAAAGTTAGTTTGGGACTGGCAAAATTTGGTCACTTTAGAGGGGTGGTCAACTGAGAGGGATGGTCACTTCAAGGGGTTCCACTGTATACTGTAGAATAGGAAATTGATCTGAGTGATTTATTTTGCCGAACTTTTCCGAGTGGGATCAGTTCAGTGAAATGAAAGACGGAAATATTGTACCATACATTTACAGTATTATTCCTGTCATTAGAATATTAACCTTCAATATTTGTTTTTCGGAATGAAAAAAATCGGAAAAATCCAAAATCACAAATTTGGTTAATTTGTACCTTGGATTAATTTCCTATTCTACAGTACATAAAGACATTGAACTTTAAGACCAGGCGTTTCCCTCCATCTCTATGTTTTCCATGTATGATTATCTATGTTGTATCTTTCAGCTGGATGCTATAGATAAAGAATGGATGGTCATCTCGTCCTCGGCGGATTATCATCCTATGGCCAAGCTGCTGCTTCAGCGCCCAGTGCTGGCAAAACGCAAGGTAACGATCAAACACCTAGTCCCGCAGACTTTTTGATAAGTCAAAGGTGGTATTTCTACATAATTATTGGACCAATTTCTTACTTATAAGATGTGTGTAAAGAAGTAAAAGAAGCATCTTATGGAATTTGGAAAACAAATTTCGTCACGTTTTTTCAATATCCTATTCAACGCTACATAAAGACATTGATCTTTAAGATCAGGTGTTTCCACCAGAAGCACTGATATGAATTTTGTTTAGAAGTAAAGGCTTTTGATGATGGTAGTTCGTGAAAATCACACCAGGGGGACTGTGAGGAGGGTAAGATAACTAAGCATCTAAGATTTACAATACCTATGTAAGTTGTGTTTAGAAGTAAATGCTTTTGATGATGATAGTTCGTCAAAATCACACCAGAGGCACTGATATAAGTTATGTTTAGAAGTAAAGGCTTTTGCTGTTGATAGTTCATGAAAGTCACACCAGAGACACTGATATAAGTTGTCTAGAAGTAAAGGCTTTTGCTGATGATAGTTTGTGAAAATCACACCAGGGGGACTGTGAGGAGGGTTAGATAACTACAAACTTAAGATTCACTATACCTACTCAACACTTCATATAATAGTCCAGTAAATCCCTGTAAACTAACTGCACATCTAAGATTCATTATACCAACACAATACTACATATGATGGTCCAGTAAAACCCTGTAAGGTGGGTAAAATAAC
>OZ012688.1:27504345-27523554 GCA_963942565.1 Maea johnstoni
TTTTGCTTTTTTAGGCCAGATACTGCGTTGTGTGTCTAATAAAAGTGACACTACAGCTTCTACATCTTCTATCTTCTAAGAAAAGTCATCTTCAGCAAATTCTGACTTAAACTTTTGGGTGTCCAAAACTGTCAAAAAACAGTGTTCTGCGTGTCCAAATGACACAATGGACGCATTACGGCTAAGCCCCTGGTATGGGTACCCCTGCACTCAGGTGGTTAGGATATGGTAACAGGGTCTTATAGCCAGCAAGGCATCATCTGGACACCCAAACCCTCAAAAATTACCCTTCAGGACACCAAAATTGTGTTGAGAGTAATGTCAAACATGTAATTGAACTTCCTTTACCCAAAAGTAATTCCCATAACATTGCATAAGGATAATATACCTTTTTTCAATAAATAAATACATGTCCATGGATGTAATCAGAGTATATTGTTGTCTCCCTTGAAAAATAGGATAACTGTACACCTAAGATTCACGCTATCTACCCAACACTACATATGATAGTCCTGTAAAAACTGGATGCCTAAATATTTCTCAATTGCCCACTTATGGCTCCCAGTTTCTAAATCCTGCCTAAGACCCTGTATATAATGGTTTGGGTGCAAGAGCAGTCACTGCTAGTTTAGGAGAGTCAAATTGATAAGGATTAAGTGTCTTTGTGATTTAAAGACGGACAAAAAGGGTCCTTGGTATGTGGGTACCAGAAAAGGGTTTATAGTGGAGGCATGTATACGGGTACGCCAATTACTGAGGTGAGATAGAGGGGTGTTTTATAGGGCAAATTAAGGCAATGAAGAATTGGTATGCCTTTGGTTTATTGCACCCTGGAAGAAGGGGGCTGATTTATTTTGGCCTAAGGGTGGGGGCATGGAGACATAGTGTATTGGCTGGGTATGTATGAAAGTTGGATGTCTGAATGGGTAGAAAACACAGTATAGAAATGTCTAATATGCATAGAAAGCCACTGCCACTGGTTTGGATTCAGAATTTGGAATTTTACTTATCGGGATAGGTACAGATTCTTGATATAGTACTATATACCAGTATTTTGACGCTCAAATATTGACAAGCCATTTGTTAATGATTGAGGAAAAGTGGATTGCACCCCCCCCCCCCCCCCCCATTGAAAACCACCACCTAACCCCAAGTTACTTGGAACTTTTTCACTGGTTGTAGGCTGGTTTTGGTTTTGGGTTTGGACTTAGATGAATAAAAGAATGAGTATGTAGCGAGAGACCAATTACTATATGGACTATAGTGAAGACCTGGCTATCCTAAGGACCATGAATCTGGCCTCTGAGTGTGATGTCACTTGGAGATAAAGACCAATGAGGGCTCACTTATCATTTACATTACAGAGAAAATTGTGCACCAATATTCGCTGCAGCCAGTTTGTTCAGGTTGACTGGTTGGTTTTATATCCACTAGTTTTTTAAAAGTTCTATGTTTTTCCTTTACGCATTCTCTTTGAATAAACATAAAGTTAAAATCCTATTGATATGCAATTCAGAATGTCAATTTAATGCTGCAAATAGTGTCGCTTGAAGAAAGATGTTGAGCTGGGTTTGAATAATTGTCACCTCACTATACCGCTATCAGGTGCTCAGTATTATAAGAGGCTGTAAGAGATACCCTAGCATTAACAGCTACTTAATTGCCTAATGACAGGGTTCACCATAGACGACTTCCACTATGACAAAAAATAATCAATTTCCTATACCTACCTGTAACAGAAGGAACAACAATTAAAGTAACCTTGACAACCTAGCTCTTCTTCCTGAAAATCCCTTAAGAAACGTTTGGAAAAAGATTATTTTCTGTTCAGTGTAAAGGTAATTTTGCTGCATCCCTTATTGTACATTATGGAGAATGGAGGAATTTAAATGAAGTTTTCATTAGTTTTCAGCCGAAGTCTCATATCTAGAGACCCTTTTCATTGCCAGCACCCTCCCACCCCTTCAACACTGGACTTAGAAATGTCATCAGTTATGGATAGATGGCGCTGCTGTGTGCTTGAATAGTCAGTGGTGAATATACAACCCCCTCTGATGGCAAAAATATGAAGTAGATAACTAAAATAAATGGTTACATGTCCTTTTGTAGTCGTGAACATTGACTTGTTTCATTATGCTTAGTACCCAGATAGACCAGCTTATAGTCTATGATTTCAATAAATAGTTCTTTTCCCTTTTGTGGTTTCTCTCTCTTGCTTAATGTCTAAATGTAAGTTCATGTGGCTGGTGATAGATGACACCTAGGTCACACTGGTCATTCAAATTCAATAAACTGGAAAGATCTCACTCTGCCACCCCCCCCCCCCCCCCCCCCCCCCCCTGGTGAGCAATTAAAGAACTTAATCAGGACACAGTTTGAGTTGGTAGAGTTTTAATTTCAAATAGATCAAGAGACAAAATTGATTTCGTTGCCTAGGACTAGGACAGTACCTGGGCTACCCCTCCCCCTCCCCTACACCCCTTAAGATCCCTTATTTCATGCTGATGCCTAGTACCCAGACACACACCCTTCCTACACCTCTTAAAGTCCCCTTCATCCTGCTGGTGCTGGTGGGTTAGCCCCCATATCAGCAGAACCCCCTCCATACGGATCTCTGTCTCCATCATTAGCGCTCTAGTAGTTTCCATGCTGAAACTTTTACAGCTCGCCAGTGAAAGTTGAGTGATTTAATGTATGATAAGGTTCAAGTGACTATCAGGCAAATCAGCTACCAGAAAACTGCACTGCTTCATTAGCAGGCTGCGAGTAGTGCTGCCACTGCCGGTGGTGGTGCTGCTGCTGGACTCACAGGCATGCATGAATGCGAGCAGGCAGGGACACACTCGCGCACACACACACACACACACACACACACACACACACACACACACACACGTTCATTCACACACACACACTCTCTCCATACACATAAATACTTACACACATACACACACAAAGGACAACTTGTCATTGTTGCCTCGCATTTTTCCATTTGGCATGTGCAAAATTGTCACAATATTAGTAGTATTAGTAGTAGTATTAGTAGTAGTAGTAGTAGTAGTAGTAGTAGTAGTAGTAGTAGTAGTAGTAGTAGTAGTAGTAGTAGTAGAAGTACTGCTACTACTACTACTACTACTACTACTACTACTACTACTACTACTACTACTACTACTACTACTACTACTACTAGAAGTACTAGCATATTGGTACATGTATTATTATCATTATCATTTTACCGCTGAGGATGAAAATGGTGATGAGTGTCGTCAGTGACATGGCAGCATTGGGGGGAGAGAGAGAGAAGAGCCAGAGACTGACAGCGATAGTGTCAACATGCGCTAATCTTTACTCAGTGTTTATCCTCTCTAGAGCTTAGCATCTGATCAGCATCAGCAGGTGAGTGAGCCTCAGGTAGACAATGTCACACCTGTTTACACCTGCTAGCACAGATAATGCAATCCTTTGACATCCCCCTACTCCTGACAGATACCTACATCACAGCAACCGAGCCACCCTGCAAAAACCCCTCAACTCCTGGCAGCAGGCTTCTATTTAACCCAATCAATGCTGAGGCGACTTTCATCCAAAGCACAAAGATGCAAAGATCTTTTATAAACATCCAAACCCTGTCATGTTGGTACTCATTAGAAAGCTCTCACTGAGTACTCTCGAATGAGTACCCATTTTCCAGGGTTTCAGTCATTTTTTTTAAAGGTTTTTTGCATCATTTTGTATTGGCAAAATTCGCCTCCAACAGCATAAGGGTTAAGTCCATCTTACCTCTGTCTCTAGTACCCTGTTTGTTTATGGCTTATTGGGAAATCCTTTGTTTGTCCTGTCATTAACGTATCAAAAGTTGTTTATATTGATGGCAGGATTGCGTATATTTCCACCCATGCTTCTACTTAGGCTCGGGGTCATTGGTCAAAGGTTGGGTATTGCTAAGGTATTAAGGGAGAGATATACGGGGAAAGTGTTTGCGTAAAATATTTGGTGCTGTTTACCAATTATTACATCATTTGAACTTTAAAAGGATTTGAATTGCTAAGTGTGCCACTTAAGAGTGCCCTGTACTGCATCAATTCTCTGCGCACAGCCATACAATGCTATCACACGGTCGCAATCCAACATTCCTATTGTTAGTGATAGTAGGGGGGGGGGGGGGGGGCGCTTTGATACCCTCAGAGACCTGTACCTATGTGTATCTTCAAATGCCCTGTTGCAAAGTATCATCTCTATAATAGGATACTCTTAAAGATAATTTTCCAAAAAAATGGATGTCAAAAAATGTGTAAGGAAAATTACTGTTTGTGTAGCTAATCTTCATTTTCTTTTCACAATAATGCTTTCTTCACAAAGAAATACCCATGAATAATCGGCAGATCAAAATAATGCATTATTACTTAGAGGGTGCTCTCAATAAATGTGGATGTGTTTTATTTGCATCATAATATCTTGTTCCAGTTGGAAAAAAAAAAAAAACAATAACCAAAATTCCAAATTCCAAACTGAGGCTATTTTTTCAACCCAGTAGATCATGAGGTTATACTATCTTCCCTCCCCCCCCCCCCCCTTTCCTCTCATCCTCTTGATCAAAATCCCCTGTGTTCCTTGTGGGCTTATTTCAGCCACTGTCAGTAGCCACTGGAATACAGCACAGGCCTGGTGATGGGTGTATACTCCATGTTAAACCGAGCTGACTTCAAAGAGGGACTGGTTACAAATATGTTATCAGTAGTCCCAGAATTAGGGATGCTGGCAAAAAATAGCAGGGCTGAATTTTCAAAGCAAATAAACTTGCCGCTTTAGTGTGGTTTTTGTTTTGTCGCTGGGCGGTGGGGATAGAGGGTGTGCTTTAAGATGTGTCTGTGATAACATCATTACCAACACAAACAGGCTATACTGGTTACTTCTACTGCTACTGCTACTGTGTCTGTTACTTCTTCTGCTACTGCTGCTTCTACTACTACTGTTTCTGCAATAAAATAACAATAATGAAGATGATAATAATTATGATATTGATAATAATAATGATAATTATAATAAAAATGATGATAATAATAATGATAATGAAAATAATGATAATAATGATAATAATAATAATAATAATAATAATAATAATAATAATAATGATAATAATAATAATAATGCTAATAATGAGAATTATAATAATAATAATGATAATGATAATAATGATAATAATAATGATAATAATAATAGTGACGATAATAAAAATGATAATGATGATAGTAATAATGATAATAATAATAATGATAATGATAATGATAATGATAATAATAATGATAATAATAATAATAATGATAATAATAATAATAATAATAATAATAATAATACTAATAATAGTAATAATAATAATAAGTATAATAATAATAATAATAAGTATAATAATAATAAGTATAATGGTATTGCTACTGTGTCTGCTCACACAACTCAGGCCAGAACTAAACGACTTGTACAATTAAGTCTGCTGAGGAATTGAACTGCAAACCCCATGCTTGTCACTACCATTGAACCACTGAACCATTAGGTTTAGTGAGGACTTGAACTGTAGACCCCACACCTTCCACCACTCAGGCCAGCATTGAACAGGAATTGAACTGCAGACCCCCCTGCCCCATAGCCCTTAAGTGGGCATTGAACCACTTTATCTAAGACTGGTGAGGAATTGAAATGCAGACCCCCCTGCCCCATAGCCCATAAGTTGGCATTGAACCACTTTATCTAAGACTGGTGAGGAATTGAACTGCAGACCCCCCTGCCCCATAGCCCATAAGTTGGCATTGAACCACTTTATCTAAGACTGGTGAGGAATTGAACTGCAGACCCCATGCTCCGTAGCCCTCAGGCAGGCATTGCGTCAGGCCAGAGGAGCATGATGACATGATGAACCACCGACCAGTCCAGTCTGGTGCATCTTCTCCAGACAACACTACAAGCAGTGTTTGTGGTCTCGCTGAGCTGCCACTGCAGTACATTAGGCTCCTAGTCCCTGAAAAGAAACCGTTCCCTTATAAGTTGTCAAACTCAAACTGAGTCCTCTATTCACCTAGTGGGATAAATGTGACTAATTTGGCCACTCTGGCCACCTTGACCTCTTGGTGCCTGTTATAAGAAAAAGACAAAAAATACTTATGACAGCATAGAAATCTAGGCTACCACTGCAGTGGCAGTGCTTGTCTTGACTGCCCGGCCCTCGCCCGATGCCGCCTGCCTGTGTTGCCCATGCTGCTCGGTAGCTGGAGGTAATTAGCAGTGTTTAATGAAATCAGACTGTAGCAAGGAATGGCACACTCAGATTTATAGGCTTAGCAGAGTGGAAGGAACAAGCTAATTGTGATTTACTCTCTCTGACTTTATGGCATTTATCTAACACTCCGTAGGAACCACCTTCAATGGAAAGAGATCCATTGCACTTTAAAATATCTTATCGTTCAATTTAATTTGATTTTTGCAGAATTTTTTTTCTACTCTTCATTATTTAAGAAATAATTCTTTTTGTTTCATTTATCACACCCTTTTAAAGCTACTTCATAGATAAAATATAATTCATTTTTAGCGTTGAATCTTCTTTAAGCTACAGATGAACTTGAGGATGCTAGCCCATCTTATATTTAAAGTATTCTTTCCCATTATACCCTTTTAGGCTTATCTGTTTGGGTGATATCATTCTAATGTAAGGATAACTTGGAAAATACATACACAGGAGAAAAGTTATTGAATTTAGAACTAAAGAATTATGCAAATGGTTTTCTAAGTCATTCTTTATGTATATATATAACTATCAAAGTACAGGGTAATTATCATGAGTGTCATTTCATTCAGTCATCAAGGTTGAAATTGAAAGCTGAAATTGACTAAATTCCAATCATTGTTTTGTATACTCCAGTATGTGAAATTGACTTCTAATGTGTAATGGGTTGATCATTGTGTTTGTCATATAAAGCACAGGAAATGTGCCTGCTAGTCATGGCCAATGTCAGCGGCCAGAAAAACAATCGAGCTGACATGTGACCTGTTTATTAATTAAACTGACCGATGGACGGCATTATTTTGGCCATGGTCAGCGGCAGATCAAAAGGCCAGTTGTGGACCTTCGGGGCAGAAAAATTACATCTTTAATTGAATGTAGTGGGGTCAATTGCATTGCGAGAGATTGTGGTTGGCTAGCTCGTTGGCTTGTTGTTGGCTGGGCGGCCGTTGGGTGATGACCAAGGAGCCTCCGGAAATGATGTCAATACTTCAGCTTCACTCTCCTCCAACATACAGCAGCCCTAAGGTGCAGAGGGGAAGACAACCTAATCCTTCCTTAAACCACGCAATGTTAGGGAAAAGGAATGTATACACACATACTTATACACACACACACACACACACACACACACACACACACATTCTATTTCGTAAAACTTATTGTATTTTGGTTATGGTTGTCTCAAATGGTAGAATAGGTAAAAGCATTTATGAGAGTTTGCCTTTAAAATGGACAATGCAGGCTTCATAATTCAGTTCATTTCAGAAAATTGAAATTATTCGTGTATGGAAAATTCACATACAACCTGAGTTTGTCAAAGATTATGTTAAATGAGGTTATTAATTACAAGTGCATGAATAGTTTATGCTTAAATGTACTCCAAGGACTATTGATAGTATAATTTTTGTCTGGTATGGTATAGATATGCAGGGTGATGTTATCAGCAGCCAATCTCGCCCAACAATCTGAAGATCACAAAGCTATGGACATTGATGAGAAGTGTCAACAGTAGTTGATGGGAGGTTATCTTTGTATAAACATATCAATCAGAGAACAAACAGTGGCTTAAAAGCAGGATCACAGCTAGGCCAGAGACAGCCAGGATAAGTCAGCGGAGTGGGCATCGGATGAAGGGGAGAATATGCCACTGTTCAGAAAATGAGTGACCATTTTTTCTGAAATTGGATGTCACGTAAAAACATGTTATAACATGTTTCAGATTTCAGAAACCTTAATTGAATTACATGCAATAACATGGTATAACATGCTTCATAGTCTCGAAAATCAAATAAATTGTTTAACATGTTTAACTTCATAACTCTTAGAACTATCACGTTTTTTATCATGGGATTTCATGGTAAAAAATGACTTAACATGTTAAAACATGTCCTCCCATGATAACATGTTTTACATTTCACCAGGGATGCTTCTATAATCTGAATCAAACTAGGCAGACCATTTTGGTGATGGGGGAAAATGGAGTACCTGGCGAAAACCACCACCTTACCAGAAGTCACTGGCAACTTTCTATGGTGCAAGATAATTAAAGATCCGGTAAAATAAAAAAATAAAAATATCATATTAAAAAGCACTGAATCAATGGTTACTGATGATAAGTATGATCGCATTATCAGCGTGGATCTTTGCCTTTTTAGTGACAGATATTGTTATCAAACCCTCTCAGTATAAAAAAAAGATTAACATTTCAAATCACTACTGCTCACTATTGCTAACTCTTAATCTGATACTTTATTTTAGTTAATTGTATTTGGATTAAGTGATGAGGGGTTAATGGCAGGGGGTTTATTAAAATAGTTGAAAAAAGTTTTCATTGTTTTTGAGGTTTTAAGTGCAATATTTCCAAAAAAGCCATATTAGTTCCTTGTTATCTGTCAGTGCAAGTTGTTGGATATTATGACACAGTAGAAATTGGACTCTTAATAAAAGAATGGCCTCAGAAAGTTGAGCAGAAGTTCAGCCCATTTTAGAAAGAACAACGAAACCAGCAGAGGAATTTCTTAAAAATGAACATTTCTGATTGACGCAAAGTGAAGCGAAACAAGGAACTGTTCCTTCCAGCTGGTGCTCTGTGTTCACTCGAGCGGAACGCGTTGCGGATTGTCGAAGGAACAGTGACAGAAGTAAATTTGGTCTGTAGAAACTTCTTGTCAGCAGTCACAGTTGGCACGGCTAATGTATCGGCAAAATTAATTCTGGGCGCGTTAGTAGTAATTAAACTTCTTGTTTGACGCGATTAGTCGCAGGAAGTGCAGTCGAGCGCGAAAGGTGCATGGTAATCCTCACCTCCCAAATTGAAGATCTAGAGAGGGGGCGCTACTAGTGGTGGCAGCTTCTATCTGCCGACATGGCTTTCATATTTCCATTAGTACACGATTCGCAATAATGCGATCTGGTATTCATCTGCGAAATGTCAAATTATAAAGCGTGAGTCGAAAACATCAATTTCCTTTTCTGCTTAACGCGGAGAGAGCGATAACCGTCGCTTCATAGATAATTGGGCCTGGGCAAATAATGCGTTGACTTATGCTGTCAGGAATGGGCATCGAGAATCGCGGAGAATCGACACGGATCCCTCGACGTTTCCCCTCAACGTTTGTCCGCTTACTTAGATACTTATCCCCGTCCACTTCATACGCTCTCACTCGCAGCGAATATCAATACAAACTAGCTCTACTCTGATTAGATTGGGCTCATCGCGGCTTTTGCCGACCTAAGAGGCGCTGTATCAAAACGCTTTGTGGCCGAGTAGGCGCGGGCTCGTCTTGTCATGGGAGACCACACCTAGCAAAATTGCCACTTACTTCGAAAGAACAATAGTCCAAAATGCAATTCTCTATCTATTCGCAATTCGTTTTCACTTCCAGGGCACTCGGTAGTCTTATCGCACCTAAATTTGCATATCCTCGAGTTGTGATCGGACGGTCAAAAATCTTTGACATACGGCAAAACCTGTGGATATTAGCTGTCTAGTGTTATTCTATGTACCAAACAATAGTTCAAAATGCAATTCTTTACATCGATATCACTTCCAGGGCACTCAGTAGTCTTATTGCACTTAAATTTGCATATCCTCGAGTTGTGATCGGACGGTCAAAAATCGTTGACATATAGCAATACCTATGGATATTAGCTATCAAGTGTTATTCGACTTACCAAACAATAGTTCAAACGGCAATTCTTTACATCGGTATCACTTCCAGGGCTCTCGATAGCCTTATCGCACTTAAATTTGCATATACTCTAGTTGTGATCCGACGGTCAAAAATCTGGATATTAGCTTTCTAGTGTTATTCTACTTACCAAAATATTTTCCCTCCGCTGTATGCATTAGGTTGCGCTCCTTTCTAATGCTAATGCATTGTGGGTAATTTCTTTGCTCGCGACTTCTGGCAGCTTGTTCAGATTCATTCATATCCGCTGAAAGTGAGATTTGTCATCACACTCCACTATTGGAGTGTCAAATGAATATCCTTTCTATTCAGTATTAGTGGATGAAATGCATCTTTATGAGATTTAGAATGATAGGAAATTAAGTACATTTTCAGTTAGTTTCATCCTCTAAATTTGTCTTCATTTATATCTGTCGCAGCCTGCCTATTTTACAGATTATAACAAAGATTTTCGAAAACCATCTAAACCCTGTCATGTTGGTTTTTATTGGATGGCTCCCACTGAGCACTTTCAGATTAATTCCCATATGCTAGGGTTTCAGTCCTTTTTAAAAAGGATTTTTGCATCATTTTGTATTGGCCAAATTAGCAACCAGTAGCATTAGGGTTAAGATTGATAATTATATTTGAAATGATATATCTATTGTGTAAGTAAAGTTTATCCCTCCGGATCTGTAGTAGATACAGAATTGACTCTATTCTTTTGAAATTTGATATTTAGTTAACCAAAAACAAAGCAGTTGGATCTTGACTGTCACAGTCATCAACAACACCAGCTAATGTGTGACTGGTCTGAATGGGAAAACTGGTGGCCATTGAATAGTCGGGACACGTCCCACAATCTCAAGTGCCAGCCACCCGCAGAGAAAATGCCCAAATAGAAAAAGCGCCGCCCCGGCCCCAGCGGCCCGTGGGCTTCATGGCGCGGAACTACAAAACGGAAAAGCCACATCCCAGCGCGACTTATAAATGCATATTGTATGCATGTAGTTTACTCTTTGGAGGGCCACCATCATGTTGTACATTTGTTGTTGATCTGGGAACAAGCAGAGGCCATGTCGGCCCATGTCAGGTCCCTGGCCCCAACATCGGCCCTAAATGCAAAAACCACCGACGGAGAATTTTTCCTGCTTATTGCGCGTTATGATGAATGTGGTGAACTGATCGTGCGGGATAGCCCGTGATGGATAGGGCGGCCCGCAATGGACGCCCGATGACCACCCCTGCCCCGGACATGGAATAAAGTCATTAGGCGGCCATGATAAACAATTTGGCCGACATCAAAACTGAGTTGTTCGGTGGAGTCGGCCGATCAGGTCATCGCGGCCAATTGTTTTGCTGTTGGGTAAGACAATAATGCCGGTCTCTGTGGACGCGGCACCAGACCCCAGAGATGCTACGCTGGCCGGGAGAGCCACGCAGCGCTGATTTATGCCGCTGGAAGAAGTTTTTTTATCATGATCAGGGCACGGTTTGCTCTGCTTATGTGTTTTATCATCACTCAACAATATTAGCGCAGAAATGAGGTGGCTGTCTAGGTGACCTGCACCTTTGCTCTGGGAAAAAATAAAGATATCTATGGGAAATTGGTCTGTGCTTCATTTTTGGAGATCGTCATGAATAAATTGGTCAGTGATAATTATGGTGATGATGATGATGATGATGATGATGATGATGATGATGATGATGGTGATGATGATGATGGAAATGCTCTTGTTTAATATGATGTTATGATGGTGGTGAGGATGGTGATAATTATCATGGTTATAATGGTTATGATAATGGTTATGATAATAGGGAGAAGATTTGATGCTTTACACTGACTCAACGGGGTGGCAGTTTGTTTTTGTTTTAGACTTTTGCATTTTTTAAAACTCTTCTTGAAATGATTAGAGATTCACTGTGTTTATGTCCCCTTTTACTCATTTCTATCCATTAAACCCTCCTCATGTTCCCTTAGCATTGGTTGTGAATACCTAATGTAAACCAATTCTCTGTTGCATTTGTTCTTAAACCATTATATAAAACCTCTGTTATGTGAATAATCACTAATGTGTCCCTCTGTTCGCATCACACAGTTGAAACTTACTACAATATGAAGTCCTTGAGCACACAACATTTTTTTTTGATGTCCGCTGTGCAAAAGAATAGTTTGAATATTGTCACCAGGTGGCACTACCATATTAGCTTTGTGGCCATATTGAAGACCTATATCAATTAATAGCTGGTATAAATAAATGGATTTGACATGTTTTCTAAGCACAATATGTGTTTGAAAATGCAAGTGTTATTTTTAAAACATTCATTTGGTCATGCCTCCTGAAAAATTCCTGAGTGAAACAGTGATTAAAGGACTTGTCTTGTCACATGTTTTGAGATCTCTGTCGCATGCCGGTCTGACAATGCGACAGTTGGACACCCCTGCAATAGGGCATGACGTTCCACAAGTTCAGTATCTCTCCACTAGATGGGGCTGTAGTCTTGCTGGATTGCTGTGAATGCGAGGAACTGAGAGGTGTTTTTATCAGTTTCAGCATCAGTGCACCAGCTGACTGTGCTAGTGGAGCTGGTGCTATCAGGGAGAGAGAAGATGTTGGTATAGCTATAGGCTGGGCTCTCTGGACAAACAGTTCAGCTAGGACTCCCATACTGTCACCCCCCCCCCCCCCCCACCCCACACACACACACACACACACACTTATCCCATAATCTCCAGCCTCTCAATAGAGATAACAGCATAACTACCTTGACCAGCGCAAAACATTCCAAAAACAAACACTTGACCACTTTACCCCCAGCTTAGTCATTTAACCTCTCTTTCTTCAGCTTTTATGATAGGAATTCTGATTATCGGCACTTTATTAAGTAAACCCTTCCATTGTTAAGGCTACCTTCGTATAAAGCACAAGGATGCAACAATTATTAAAAAAACATCTAAACCCTGTAATGATGGTATTCATTGGATAGTTCTCATGGAGTACTGTTAGATGAGTACCCATGTGCCAGGGTTTCTGTATTTTTTGAAAAGGTTTTTTGCATCATTTTGTATTGGCCAAATTAGCCACCAGCAGCATAAGAGTTCAGGTTAAGTATTTTATGGTAGTAATAATGAACTAACTCAAGTCCACCTCTGAGTCTAGTACAAACCATAACATTTTTTACAAGCGCAAGTGCATCAACATGTTTTAAATATTCATTTATGGAATATCTTTTCAGTATGATTCTTAACCCTCGTGCTGCTTGTGTCTAATTTGGTGAAATGATGCAAAACACCTGAAAAATACCTCAAACCCTGTCAAATGGGTACTCATCTGAGGGACTTAATTAAATTATATAGCATACACCTAACAATGCACCAAAAACTACCCTCCAAAAATCTTTTCTTTTTATCTTCTCAGTCGCACTGTGTTGTGATTGCCTCAAAGCTATCAGAATATTTCAAAGAAATTACAACTCAGAATGAATTTCCAATTCCCTGAATTGAAAGAGCTTCTCATCTTCAGTCCTGAATTGAAAACTTGGGAGGTTTTCTTTTCAAGTTCCAAACTAAAAACTATCATTCAAAGTGTGCTTCTCATCTTTTTGCGGAACCATTAACCCTGCTGGTGCCTAATTTGGCCAATACAAGATGACGCAAAAAGCTGAAAAATGACTGAAACCCTGGCATATGGTACTCATATGAGAGTACTCAGTGAGAGCTATCTAATGAATACCAACATGATAGGGTTTAGATGGTTTTCAAAGAATTCTTTGCATCCTTGAGCTTTGGTCGAAAGTAGCCTCAGCATTGAAAGGGTTAATTGAAAACTGGGGATATTTTCTTTTTAAGTTTCAAATTAAAAACTATCATTACAAATGTGCCTCTTATCTCTTTGCTGAGCGTGGTATCATGGTATCGGTGCAGCATGAAAGCTAGCCGAGTGTTTGGTCAAGAACGGCGGTCAGTCCAAGAGCTGACCACATCAAATGCTTTCAATTAGAGTGGCTTTGAAGGCACAATAGCGAGTGTTTACAGATGGACGTGCCGCGTTTGTTTGGTGAATCTCTCGGGCCTGATACGGCCAATCGCTGGACATTCCATTCAGATAAGACAACAAGCCAGCACCATCCCTGTAACTAGGATGGCCAGCTACAGATCCACTTGAAACCCACTTAAAACCCACTTGGAAATCACTTTAAATCCTTCTTATCAAGACTAGCTTGAAATTCTATCTTCAATACAAGAAGATATAATTGAATATAGCTCGAGCTGAGTACTCTTAGATGAGTACCCTTGTGCCAGGGTTTCAGCCATTTTTTGCATCATTTTGTATTGATTGGCCAAATTAGCGACCTCCAGCATAAGGGTTTTTAGACCTCTCACCACTAGCAGATCCTGCATGGACACAAATATGTTAATCATACTGATATCTAGATTTAATTACTTGTAATACCATAGAGACCTTAACCTTACTCTTCTCATGTTGTTACAGCTTTTGCTCTATACTCTACACTATTCCCATTATGTAGAAGTAAACATCATACCCACTTGTAAAACACCACACAATACTGTTTAAAATTGGTGTTCAACATCACAGGAGCTGCTGTGTACTAGAAGTAGTTTCAATACACTGTACAATGTATATGTACAACACACCACATGAGAGGGACCTGTGCTCTTACATGCTGTAGCCTTATCTAAGAGCAGTCTCTATTTGTAGGATTTGCAAGAAGTGTGTTAATAAAGTTGCTAAATAATCAGTCCTAGGGATGTAAGGGGTGAAAGTACTAGTATTAGTTTCAATACACAGTGTGATGTATATATACAACACACAAGATGAGAGGGACCTATGCTCTTACATGCTGTAGCCTTATGTAAAAGCAGTCTCTATTTGTAGGATTTGCAAGAAGTGTGTAAGTTGCCAAATAATCAGTCCTAGAGATGTAGTGGGTGGAAGTACTAGTAGTAGTTTCAATACACTGTGTGATGTATATGTATATATACAACACACAAGATGAGAGGGACCTGTGCTCTTACATGCTGTAGCCTTATCTAAGAGCAGTCTCTATTTGTAGGATTTGCAAGAAATGTGTAAGTTGCTGAATAATCAGTTCTCTGGATGTAAGGGGTGAAACGCAACGCTGTAGCAAAGACCACAGCTCCTGTATTTGTGGATGTTGCTGGAGTTGTGTAAGATATTAGGTAACCATGTCTTGAGATGTGAGAGATTGTAGGTGTGTGGGGTGCTATCCTGTGTACTGCCATCTTGTGTTAGATCACTCAACCTATAATCAAACAGTCCTCTGCATCTTAGTCTTAGGCCTAGTGGAGATGAGATGCATTATAGTGCCTCCATGGCTCTCACTTTCTCCAGCTACCTGGGGGACAATCAATCTAATATTTATTTATTCATTAATATTTTAGTTCTACATTTAATTATGTTTTAGCTATTTGTTTTATCTTTTTATTTATCTATTTTTCTATTCAACTATTTTCTTTTTTTTTATATTTTCATTCATTTTTTTTTTTTTCAAAATTAGTTGTTTCGGTATTTATCTATTTTTAGGTAATTGATAATCTTATTGATTCATTCATCCGATTCTTTTAAATTCAGAACTCAAACACACACACACACACACACACACACACACACACACGCACACTACTGAAACAGTGTTCTGGACCGTACATCTGGGACTGTATTTTCCAGCCAAACTACCTGTATTACTTCCCAATCCCCATAATCCTCGCGACCCAAACAGCCAGATTGAAATCGCCAAGAGTGCGGGGGTCTTGCTAGAAGATTGGGCGGGAGAGACCGGGGGGACTGGTACACGGCTGACTTGACGCGTAAGCCCAATATCCGCCCGGGCGCAATCCCCAATTTTTCTCCCGAAATGAGAAGACGGGGCGATGAGAATGTGTTAAGCGGTATCCATGTTTTCCGTTGCAGGTCCAGACGGCGTAGTCCGGGCATCGTTCGGGCGTCATCGCAAGGTGGAGAGCGAGATTTCATTTCTCCTCGTCGTTGTATCTGTCTTTTCGCAGCGACCAGTGGCGCTATCGGAGAAAACCTCCCCCTCTGGTGAATCGCGAAGCAGAGGGGATTTCTGGCTAATTTCACCCGCGCCTCTGCGGGCGGAATCTGCTGACCTTAACGTCAATGTGATTCCGCCGGCTTCCTGGCCAAATCCAAAGGCGAGAAAATTAAATTTGGGAGCTTATGATGGAGCGAGGGTGTCTGCTATAAACTAACACTAACGCGGCTATTATATCTGCTTTCTTTCATGTGCCGTCCATGCTGGCCCGCTGCTTGATCCGAAAACCAATCAGGACTTCACCTCTGTAAGTATACGTGTTCCTTTGCCTTCTCTCCACGCTATTCAGCACTCCTATTTTGATACGAAATTGTTCACAGTCACCCCAGATCCCTATACATAATAAAAGCCAGACACCATTGAGCTTCACAAATAGAGCGGCTAAAGCGATAGTGTGTTTGTGGCAAATGAAAGTTGGATGAGACCGTGTTGAGGGGGCAGAGAGGGGGCAGCCCCCTTTGCCCCTTTTTCTAACCCCCATACACGGAAACAATTAGACGCAGCCTATTGTTTCCTATGCAAATGGCCACCATCGCTGATCCCGCTGACTCCCATGCATAGAAATGGCGCCGGGAGCAATTTTCCTCACAACCTTTGTCTTCGGGACTTGACCACGATTTCATTTCTTCACCTCAATAGGGCAAATTAGCTGATTAGAGAAAAACATGATGCCAGGAACCTGAGTGGCACCTGTCTCGCTGTTTTCACCCCTCTTTTTAACCCTTTCATGCCTGGAGATCTTCTTGACATATGTCGTCTGCACCATTGATACTTTTGAGAATAATTTTGGAATTAATCGTAAATTCACAAAATATTTGAAGTAGAGTTGTCTGTTGGATGTTGATCAACATTTCTCCTTCAAATATTTTCTGAAAACTGTTTTGTTAAAGATATATCACTAAAATAGTCAGGTGGTTGTGAGCCCTACAGATGTACAAGTTAATCCATTCATTCGGGGACATCACTTTGACAAGTTGCATCTTCTATGATAATTTTGAAAAGATCTTTGAAATTTATAACATTCATGGGGATGAGCTGAATATAATGACTGGACAAACCCTTTCTACTTCTGAAATCCAATAAATTTGTTAGTTACAAGGATATAAACTTAAGATGCGACACTTAACAAGTTTCAGTGTGTGGGCCGATGTATATATTTTAACTGTTAAATTGAGCTGTCAATTCCTTTCAATCCACTCCCCCCCCCCCCCCCCCCCCCCCCACAAACCCACTTAAACCCCTTCTTTTATCCTTTTTCACCTAGTTTCTATATTTCTGCTCCTGTCCCCCTTAGGAATATCTCACATGCTTCCCTTTCTTCCATGATCTCTGCCCCCTCCCCCCTTCCCCACCCAACTCTACCCCTTCTTTTTCCCTTTCATTTTTCACCTAGTTTCTAGCCTATTTCTGTCACTCTTAGGAATCTGCCCCCTCCCCCTCCCCCTTCTCCCCATTTATTCCGTGCCCCCTGTATTCTTGTATTCAGTAGTTGTTCTTTCCCATCCTCTCCGAGGCATTGACTTTCCTGTCAGACCTGCTTATCAGAATTTTCCATGCATTTTAGAATTAAAAAGAGTTCAGATTAACTCCTGACATCTCCCTCAGGGTGGGCGATATCCAGCGCTGGTTTTATATGTAAAACACCTGTGGCCCTTAACCTGTATACAGACGTGCCTGTGGGTTGGTATGGCAAGTCTGTATGTATCGGAATCAGCAAGTGCCAGTAGCGGGAGCGGTGGGCTGGGTTACATGACGCTTTATCTGTGTTTTGTGTATATTGGCTGGATGGGGATAGAAATGACCCAGGGCACGGTGAAGTCAAGCGGAAACTCCCCATGCAAAACAAAATCTCAGCACGGCAAAAAAACACCCAGCCGTCTTTTACGCTGGCTTGACACTCTAGCCGGAGGCCTTCTGGTCGTTATCTTCACCTTTCTTTGTTAATAAATACGTTAATGCTTTCTTCCGAAATTGTCGTCTGGATCTATGATACTTTTTTATGATAACTTTGGAATTGACAATGATTTTACAAAATATTTGAAGGAGAGTTCTTGGTAATATCCCGACTAACATTTCTTCATCAAATATTTTGTTAAATTTGCCTTTGCCTCAGAGATTTCATCAAAATTGTCAGGCTGCTTTCGGCTGCTGTAAGAGTGCATTGATAGGTTAACACCTTTTATAACTTCACCAAAATCTTGTGAAAAAGACAAATTTTTTCACCCACCTGGTCTCTGCTGGAGCAAACAGGTTAATTCTGATAGTACCCGAATCAAAACCATCTGTTTTTACACCGAGAGCCGAAATTTGTTGATGTTGCGGAAAGTTTGTAGATGTTGATTAGAACTGTGAAAACACGGCTCTCAAGGCAGCTCCTTCCGCCCTGACCTTCTGTTGGGATAACACAGATTGGAAAGCCGCTTGTTTATTGTTACTAATTCGTGCCGTTTATCTTTTTCTTTTCATCTGACTGCTCTCGTGCTGATGTGCGTGCTGTCGCCGCCGACACCTCGGGATCGTGTGAAGCAGGGCGTGAGTAGCGAAAACCTTGGAGCAAAATCGAGCAAGAAAGAAGCGATAATTATCGCAGTCTCTGTTTTGCTTAAGCTTTAAATCTGAGACACTTAATAAAACAAAGTCAGAAATCTAGCCAACATATGTAGCGACACGTTTAAAGTCCATAAACAAACTTAAAACGTTGTGTTTGTATTGGAAATCTGAGCTGGCAGCTTCCATGCCAGCAGTACCCCACCGCATAGTCCGCTACTGCTACTACTGTGATCAATCGCTCGCTCGCTCTCCTTCTCTCTCTCTCTCTCTCTCTCTCTCTCTCTCTCTCTCTCTCTCTCTCTCTCTCTCTCTCTCTCTCTCTCTCTCTCTCTCTCTCTCCTCTCTCTCTCTCTCTCTCTCCCTCTCCCTCTCCTACTCCTCTCTCTCTCTCTCTCTCTCTCTCTCTCTCTCTCTCTCTCTCTCTCTCTCTCCTCTCTCTCTCTCTCTCTCTCTCTCTCTCTCTCTCTCTCTCTCTCTCTCTCTCTCTCTCCTCTCTCTCTCTCTTTCTAAGTATCTATCTATCTATCCACCTATATCTATCTATCTATCCATATCTTTCTAAGTATCTATCTATCTATCCATCCATCTATCCCTCTATCTACCTATCTCTCTACATGT
>OZ012688.1:27523754-27574177 GCA_963942565.1 Maea johnstoni
CATCATACCAAGAGAACAATTATTATTTCACAATTTTTTTAATACATCAACTGGTCAGAAAATGTAAAAAGTGAACTACATTAAATGATAGAAAATTCTCAAAAAGGAATAGTTTTCACCCATCATACCAAGAGAACAATTATAATTTCACAATTTTGCTAATATCTCCATAAGGCTCCATCAGTATGGTCTTTATCAGTCAGCAAATCACTTAGCTATTTTGGGACCAGATGATTTAAGTGAATATTTCTTTGTAAGGATATCAAGTAGAAAGGTATTTATTACCTATTTTGAGTATGGATGATTGAAGAGGCGATTGAATGCAGTGAATAGTTATTTGTCAAAAAAGATATTTCCTGTCATGATAATGGCGATGAACATAAAAGAATGGGAGGAGAAAATGATGATGGTAAGACACTGCAAAAAGGGTTCCGTCAAACTGCGTTTAAATGCCTTTCCAGGCAGTTAAAACAAACCTCCTGATTTCTCCAGATAAGCAGATGATACTCATATGTACAGCAAAAATAGCCGATTACAATCCTCATCTTGTATGGGTACCCCCACACTCAGGTGGTTATAGGATATGGTAACATGGTCTTACAGCCAGCAAGGCATCTGGGTGTCACTTCGACACCAAAACCCTCAAAAATCACCCCTTCAGCAGGGGTCCAGCTAGACACTTAAGCCCCATAGCCAATGGCTACAGAAAATTGTGTCGGGCTATAAGAATATTTGCCTTATTAGCCTGCATGGCTGGCTATAAGAAATTTCAAGATCATATTAAAAGCAATATCAATAATAAAATTAGTTGAAATACACCATTTGACACATCAGTTGTCCTTTGGTACAATTCCAAAATTCCAAGAAGCTCTAGAACAGTGAAAAGATAGCTTGCGCCTTCAAAAATTGTTTTAGGTAAGGACTGCAGCATTAGAAAATCTAGGGCTATGAGATCTTCGGTTGGGCAATGGCGATTTGAAAACCTGAAGTCTGGTGGTCTCTTAGACTTTTTAAACAAAGCCTAACTCCTGTTCAGGACACCAAAATTGTGTTGAGAGTAATGTCAAGCGTGTAATTGAACTTTTTTCACCCAAAAGTAATTCCCATAACATTGCATAAGGATATTATACCTTTTTTCAATAAATAAATACATGTCCATGGATGTAATCAGAGTATATTGTTGTCTCCCTTGAAAAGTAAGATGCCCCCAAAATTTCACAATTGCCCACTTTGGGCATCCAGGTTCTAAATCCTGGCTAAGACCCTGTATATAATGGTAAGGGTGCAAGAGCAGTCACTGCTAGTTTAGGGGAGTCAAATTGATAAGGATTAAGTGTCTTTGTGATTTAAAGACGGACAAAAAGGGTGCTTGGTATGTGGGTACCAGAAAAGGGTTTTAGTGGAGGCATGTATACGGGTACGCCAATTATTGAGGTGAGATAGAGGGGTGTTTATAGGGCAAATTAGGCAATGAAGAATGGGTATGCCTTTGGTTTATTGCGCCCTGGAAGAAGGGGAGTGATTTATTTTGGCCTAAGGGTGGGGGCATGGAGACATAGTGTATTGGCTGGGTATGTATGAAAGTCAGATGTCTGAATGGGTAGAAAACACTATGCATAGAAAGCCACTGTCACTGATACAGATTTAGCATTTTGAATTTCATTTATAGGGATTTGGAGCAGTACTCCATACGATATCGAATACCAGTATTTTGACACTCAACATTGACTAGCTAATGTTAATGATTGGGAAAATTGGATTACCCCTGATTAGAAAACCACGTCAGTAGGTTTGTTTAAATTGCCTGGAAAGGCAGTTTAGGTTTGGGCTTAGATGAATAAAAGAATGGATATGTAGCGAGAGACCAATTACTATATGGACTATAGTGAAGACCTGGCTATCATGAGGACCATGAATCTGGCCTCTGAGTGTGATGTCACTTGGAGATAAAGACCAATGAGGGCTCACTTATCATTTACATTACAGAGAAACTTGTGCACCGATATGTGCAGAACACAACTTTTAGGCTATTCGCTGCAGCCAGTTTGTTCAGGTTGACTGGTTGGTTTTATATCCACTAGTTTTTTAAAAGTTCTATGCTTTTCCTTTACGCATTCTCTTTGAATAAACATAAAGTTAAAATCCTATTGATATGCAATTGAAATGTCAATTTTATGCTGCAAATAGTGTCGCTTGAAGAAAGATATTGAGCAGGGTTTGAATAATTGTCACCCTACTATACCGCTATCAGGGTGCTCAGTATTACAAGTGGCTGTAAAAGAGAGATACCCAAGCATTAACAGCTTCTTAATTGCCTAATGACAGGGTTCACCATAGTCAACTTCCACTATGACAAAAAATAATCAATTTCCTATACCTACCTGTAACAGAAGGAACAGTAATTTAAGTAACCTTGACAACCTAGCTCTTCCTGAAAATCCCATAAGAAAAGTTCGGAAAAAGATTATTTTCTGTTCAGTGTAAAGGTAATTTTGCTGCGTCCCTTATAGTAAATTATGGAGAATGGAGGAATTTGAATGAAGTTTTCATTAGTTTCCAGCCAAAGTATCATATCCCCCCCCCCCCCCCCCATTGAAAACCACCACCTAACTCCAAGTTACTAGGACCTTTTTCACATGTTGTGGGCTGGTTTTGGTTCTGGATTTGGATGAATAAAAGAACTGATATGTAGCGAGAGACCAATTACTATATGTGCTAAAGTGAAGACCTGGCTATCACAGGGGCCTTGAATCTGGCCTGAGTGTGATTTCACTTGGAGACTAAGACCAATGAGGGCTCACTTATCATTTACATTACAGAGAAACTTGTGCACCAATATGTGCAAAACACAACTTTTAGGCTATTCGCTGCAGCCAGTTTGTTCAGGTTGACTGGTTGGTTTTATATCCACTAGTTTTTTAAAAAGTTCTATGTTTTTCCTTTACGCATTCTCTTTGAATAAACATAAAGTTAAAATCCTATTGATATGCAATTGAGAATGTCAATTTTATGCTGCAAATAGTGTCGCTTGAAGAAAGATGTTGAGCAGGGTTTGAATAATTGTCACCTCACTATACTGCTATCAGGGTGCTCAGTATTACAAGTGGCTGTAAGAGAGAGATACCCTAGCATTAACAGCTACTTAATTGCCTAATGACAGGGTTCACCATAGTCAACTTCCACTATGACAAAAAATAATCAATTTCCTATACCTACCTGTAACAGAAGGAACAACAATTTAAGTAACCTTGACAACCTAGCTCTTCTTCCTGAAAATCCCATAAGAAAAGTTTGGAAAAAGATTATTTTCTGTTCAGTGTAAAGGTAATTTTGCTGCGTCCCTTATTGTACATTATGGAGAACGGAGGAATTTAAATGAAGTTTTCATTAGTTTTCAGCCGAAGTCTCATATCTAGAGACCCTTTTCATTGCCAGCACCCTCCCACCCCTTCAACACTGGACTTAGAAATGTCATCAGTTATGGATAGATGGCGCTGCTGTGTGCTTGAATAGTCAGTGGTGAATATACAACCCCCTCTGATGGCAAAAATATGAAGTAGATAACTAAAATAAATGGTTACATGTCCTTTTGTAGTCGTGAACATTGACTTGTTTCATTATGCTTAGTACCCAGATAGACCAGCTTATAGTCTATGATTTCAATAAATAGTTCTTTTCCCTTTTGTGGTTTCTCTCTCTTGCTTAATGTCTAAATGTAAGTTCATGTGGCTGGTGATAGATGACACCTAGGTCACACTGGTCATTCAAATTCAATAAACTGGAAAGATCTCACTCTGCCCCCCCCCCCCCCCCTGGTGAGCAATTAAAGAACTTAATCAGGGTATACACAGTTTGAGTTGGTAGAGTTTTAATTTCAAATAGATCAAGAGACAAAATTGATTTCGTTGCCTAGGACTAGGACAGTACCTGGGCTACCCCCCCCCCCCTCCCTACACCCCTTAAGGTCCCTTATTTCATGCTGATGCCTAGTACCCACACACACACCCTTCCTACACCTCTTAAAGTCCCCTTCATCCTGCTGGTGCTGGTGGGTTAGCCCCCATATCAGCAGAACCCCCTCCATAAGGATCTCTGTCTCCATCATTAGCGCTCTAGAGTTTCCATGCTGAAACTTTTACAGCTCGCCAGTGAAAGTTGAGTGATTTAATGTATGATAAGGTTCAAGTGACTATCAGGCAAATCAGCTACCAGAAAACTGCAATGCTTCATCAGCAGACTGCTAGTAGTGCTGCCACTGCCGGTGGTGGTGCTGCTGCTGGACTCACAGGCATGCATGAATGCGAGCAGGCAGGGACACACTCGCACACACACACACACACACACACACACACACACACACACACACACACACACACACACACACACACACACACACACACGTTCATTCACACACACACACTCTCTCATACACATAAATACTTATACACATACACACACAAAGGACAACTTGTCATTGTTGCCTCGCATTTTTCCATTTGGCATGTGCAAAATTGTTACAATATTAGTAGTAGTAGTAGTAGTAGTAGTAGTAGTAGTAGTAGTAGTAGTAGTAGTAGTAGACTAGTAGTAGTAGTAGTAGTAGTAGTAGTAGTAGTAGTAGTAGTAGTAGTAGTAGTAGAAGTACTGCTGCTACTACTACTACTACTACTACTACTACTACTACTACTACTACTACTACTACTACTAGAAGTACTAGCATATTGGTATGTGTATTATTATCATTATGATTTTACCACTGATGATGATAATGGTGATGAGTGTCGTCAGTGACATGACAGCATTGGGGGAGAGAGAGAGGAGAGCCAGAGACTGACAGCGATAGTGTCAACATGCGCTAATCTTTGCTCAGTGTTTATCCTCTCTAGAGCTTAGCATGTGATCAGCATCAGCAGGTGAGTGAGCCTCAGGTAGACAATGTCACACCTGTTTACACCTGCTAGCACAGATAATGCAATCCTTTGACATCCCCCTACTCCTGACAGATACCTACATCACAGCAACCGAGCCACCCAGCAAAAACCCCTCCACTCCTGGCAGCAGGCTTCTATTTAACCCATCCAATGCTGAGGCAACTTTCATCCAAAGCACAAGGATGCAAAGATCTTTTATAAACATCCAAACCCTGTCATGTTGGTACTCATTAGAAAGCTCTCACTGAGTTCTCTCGGATGAGTACCATTTTCCCGGGTTTCAGTCATTTTTTAGTTTTTTTGCATCATTTTGTATTGGCAAAATTCGCCTCCAACAGCATAAGGGTTAAGTCCATCTTACCTCTGTCTCTAGTACTCTGTTTGTTTATGGCTTATTGGGAAATCCTTTGTTTGTCCTGTCATTAACGTATCAAAAGTTGTTTATATTGATGGCAGGATTGCGTATATTTCCACCCGTGCTTATACTTAGGTTCGGGGTCATTGGTCAAAGGTTTGGTATTGCTAAGGTATTAAGGGGGAGATATACAGGGAAAGTGTTTGCGTAAAATATTTGGTGCTGTTTACCAATTATTACATCATTGAACTTTAAAAGGATTTGAATTGCTAAGTGTGCCACTTAAGAGTGCCTGTACTGCATCAATTCTCTGCGCACAGCCACACTATACTATCCCACGGTCGAAAACCCAACAATCCTATTGTTAGTGATAGTAGCAGTAGCAGGGGAGGAGGTCTGCTTTGATACCAACAGAGAACTGTACCTATGTGCATGTACAGATTATCATATGGAAAATACCTATTTCTAGAAACAGCTATTTTCCCTATGATAGAGGTATTTCCTTATGATAAGATACCAGAGAAGTATCATCTCTATGATAGGATTCCTTTAAAGATGATTTGCAAAAATACTGCCCAGGTTCGAAAACCGGCCGAGGTATATGAGAAAATTGCTAGTGAATTGGGATTGGGCATTGGTTTTCGCTGGGTACTCTAGTTTCCTCCACCACTTACAACTGGATAGTCAAGAAAAAGCTGTGAAATGGCAGAAAAAGTGATGATAACCGAAATTTCAAATTCCTAATTGAAGTGCTAGTATTTTTTCAACCCTGAAAAACATGAGGTAATTACCTACCTATTTCCTCTCATCCTCTTTGTCAAAATACACTGTAATCGATGTTGGCTTATTTCACCCACTCAGTATCCACCGGAATAGAGCACAGGCCTGGTGATGGGTGTATACTCCATGTTAAACCGAGCTGACTTCAAAGAGGGACTGGTTACAAATATGTTATCAGTAGTCCCAGAATTAGGGATGCTGGCAAAAAATAGCAGGGCTGAATTTTCAAAGCAAATAAACTTGCCGCTTTAGTGTGGTTTTTGTTTTGTCGCTGGGCGGTGGGGATAGAGGGTGTGCTTTAAGATGTGTCTGTGATAACACCATTACCAACACAAACAGTCTCTCCTTGCTGCTTCTACTGCTACTGTGTCAGCTACATTTATTGCTACTGATGCTTCTACTGCTGCTGCTGCTACTACTACTACTACTACTACTACTACTACTACTATTACTACTACTACTACTACTACTACTGCTACTTCTATTAGTAAAATAATAATGATGATAATATAATAATAATGATAATAATAATAATAATGATAATAATGATACAAATGATAATAATGATAATAATAATAATAATCATAATAATAATAATAATAATAATAATCATAATAATAATAATTATAATAATAATAACAATGATAGTAATGATAATAATAATATTGATGACGATAATGATAATAATAATAATAATAATAATAATAATAATAATAATAATAATAATAAAAATAATAATAATATAGTAATAATAATAATAATAATAATAATAATAATAATAATAATAATAATAATGAAAATAATAATAATAACAATTATAATGAAAATGGTAATAATAATGACAATGATAATAATAATAATGTTATTGATAATAATAATGATAATAAGAATAATAGTAATGATAATAATAACAATAATAATAATGATGATAATGATAATAGTAATGATAATGATAAAAATAATAATATTGATTATAATAATGATAATAATGATAATAGTAATAATAATAATAATGAAAATAGTAATAATAATACTACCACTGTGTCTGCTTGTAAACACCACTCAGGCCAGCACTAAACCACCTGCTGAGGAATTGAACTTGGGACGCCACGCTTGTTAACAGCATTGAACCACTGAACCATTAGGTTTGATGAGGAATTGAACTGCAGACCCCATACCCGTAGCCCTCAGGCAGGCATTGCGTCAGGCCAGAGGAGCATGATGACATGATGAACCACTGACCAGTCCAGTCTGGTGCATCTTCTCCAGACAACACTACATTCAGTGTCTGTAGTATCTCCAGCAGAGCAGCGGCTGCAGCAACAGTCAGGGTCTTAGCCAGGATTTAGAAACTGGGTGTCCAAAATCGACAATTGTACAATTTGTGGGCTTCCTATTATTCAAGGGAGACAACTATATACTGAGGTAACAACCATAAACCTGTATTTACTCATTAAAATCAGGCATAATATCATTGTACAATGTCATGGGAATTATATTGAGGTGGAAAAACTTATATTATATTCTTGAAATTGACCTTATAAGAAATTACTTCCCAAAAATGTGGATGTCCTGAGGGGTGACATTTAGGGAATTGGGTGTCCAAAAGATGCCCAGACGCCCTGCTGGCTTTATAAAGACTATGGTGGGAGCGCTTGTTGGAATTACATTGAGGTGGAATTATTTTTAAATTGCTTGAAATTGACTTTTAAGAAATTACTTTCCAAAATATATGGGTATGGGTGATTTTTTGGGGTTTGGCTGTCCAAAAGACGCCCAGACGCCCTCCTGGCTAAGACTATGGTGGCAGCGCTTGTCAGCCTGCCCATGCTGCCCGCCCCGCCTGCCTGCTCGGTAGCTGGAGGTAATTAGCAGTGTTTAATGAAATCAGACTGTAGCAAGGAATGGCACACTCAGATTTATAGGCTTAGCAGAGTGGAAGGAACAAGCTAATTGTGATTTACTCCCTCTGACTTTATGGCATTTATCTAACACTCCATAGGCACCACCTACAATGGAAAGAGATCCATTGCACTTTAAGATATTTTACTGTTCACTTTAATTTGATTTTTTCTAGAATTTATGTTTAAATCTTCATTATTTAAGTGATGGTGTTTTTTTTTCATTTATCACAACTTTTTAAAGCTCCTTTATAGATAAAATATAATTTACATTTAGCAGTGAATCTTCTTTATGCTATAAACCTTTAAGCGTACTGGATAAACTTGAGGATGGTAGCCCATTGTTATATTTAAAGTATTCATTCCCATTATACCCTTATATGCTTGTTTGTTTGGTTGATATCATTCTAATGAAAGTATGACTTGGAAAATACACACACAGGAGAAAAGTTATTGAATTTCGAACTAAAGAATTATGCAAATGGTTTTCTAAGTCATTCTTTATATATATAACTATCAAAGTACGGGGTAATTATCATGAGTATCATTTCATTCAGTCATCAAGGTTGAAATTGAAAGCTGAAATTGACTAAATTCCGATCATTGTTTTGTATACTCAAGTATGTGAAATTGACTTCTAATGTGTAATGGGTTGATCGTTGTGTTTGTCATATAAAGCACAGGAAATGTGCCTGCTAGTCATGGCCAATGTCAGCGGCCAGAAAAACAATCGAGCTGACATGTGACCTGTTTATTAATTAAACTGACCGATGGATGGCATTATTTTGGCCATGGTCAGCGGCAGATCAAAAGGCCAGTTGTGGACCTTCGGGGCAGAAAAATTACATCTTTAATTGAATGTAGTGGGGTCAATTGCATTGCGAGAGATTGTGGTTGGCTAGCTCGTTGGCTCGTTGGCTTGTTGTTGGCTGGGCGGCCGTTGGGTGATGACCACGTTGCCTCCGGAAATGATGTCAATACTTCAGCTTCACTCTCCTCCAACATACAGCAGCCCTAAGGTGCAGAGGGGAGGACAACCTAATCCAACCTAAAACCTTGCAATGTTAGGGAAAAGGAATGTATACACACATACTTATACACACACACACACACACACACACACACACACACACACACACACACACACACACACACACACACACACACACGAACACACACACATTCTACTTCGGAACACTTCTTATTATATTTTGGTTATGGTTGTCTCAAATGGTAGAATAAGTAAAAGCATTTATGACAGTTTGCCTTTAATATGGACAATGCAGGCTTCATAATTCAGTTCATTTCAGAAAATTGAAATTAATTGTGTATGGAAAATTCACATACAACCTCAGTTAGTCAAAGATTATGTTAAATGAGGTTATTAATTACAAGTGCATGAATAGTTTATGCTTAAATGTACTCCAAGGACTATTGATAGTATACTTTTTGTCTGGTATGGTATAGGTATGCAGGTTGATGTTATCAGCAGCCAATCTCGCCCAACAATCTGAAGATCACAAAGCTATGGACATTGATGAGAAGTGTCAACAGTAGTTGATGGGAGGTTATCTTTGTATAAACATATCAATCAGAAAACAAACAGTGGCTTAAAAGCAGGATCAGAGACAGCCAGGAAAAGTTTGAGGGTGGGAGGCGGATGAAGGGGAGAGTATGCCACTGTTCAGAAAATGAATGACCATTTTTTCTGAAATTGGTTGTCACGTAAAAACATGTTATAACATGTTTCAGATTTCAGAGACCTATTGAACTACATGCAATAACATGGTATAACATGCTTCATAGTCTCGAAAATCAAATAAATTGTTTAACATGTTTAACTTCATAACTCTTAGAACTATTATGTTTTTTATCATGGGATTTCATGGTAAAACATGACTTAACATATTAAAACATGTCCTCCCATGATAACATGTTTTACATTTCACCAGGGATGCTTCTATAATCTGAATCAAACTAGGCAGACCATTTTAGTGATGGGGGAAAATGGAGTACCTGGCAAAAACCACCTTGCACCTTACCAGAAGTCACTGGCAACTTTCTATGGTGCAAGATAATTAAAGATACAGTAAAAGAAAAAAATTAAAATATCATAATAAAAAGCACTGAATCAATGGTTACTGATGATAAGTATGATTGCATTATCAGCAGAATTTGAAACATTTACACAATGTACTTCTTTTTTGTTGACAATAATATAGTCCAAAAACTACTATATCAAGTATCAACTTATTCCTTATTAATTGTTATCATCAAAGTACTGGAAATCTTGCGTGGATCTTTGGCTTTTTAATGACAGATATTGTTATTTAACCCTCTCAGTATAAAAAAAAAAGATTTCACATTTCAAATCACTACTGCTCACTATTGCTTACTCTTAATCTGATTCTTTATTTTGGTTAATTGTGTTTGGATTAAGTAATGAGGGGTTAAGGGTGGGGGGTTTATTAAAATAGTTGAAAAAAGTTTTCTTTGTTTTAGAGGCTTTTAAGGCAATATTTCTCATGAGCCATATTGGTTCCTTGTTATCTGTCAGGACGGGTTGTTAGATATTATGACACAGTAGAAATTTGACTCTTAATAAAAGAACGTCCTCTGAAAGTTGAGCAGAAGTTCAGCACATTTTAGGAAGAACAACAAAACCAGCAGAGGAATTTCTTAAAAATGAACATTTCTGATTGACGCAAAGTGAAGCGAAACAAGGAACTGTTCCTTCCAGCTGGTGCTCTGTGTTCACTCGAGCGGAACGTGTTGCGGATTGTCGAAGGAACAGTGACAGAAGTAAATTTGGTCTGTAGAAACTTCTTGTCAGCAGTCACAGTTGGCACGGCTAATGTATCGGCAAAATTAATTCTGGGCGCGTTAGTAGTAATTAAACTTCTAGTTTGACGCGATTAGTCGCAGGAAGTGCATTCGAGCGCGAAAGGTGCATGGTAATCCTCACCTCCCAAATTGAAGATCTAGAGAGGGGGCGCTACTAGTGGTGGCAGCTTCTATCTGCCGACATGGCTTTCATATTTCCATTAGTACACGATTCGCAATAATGCGATCTGGTATTCATCTGCGAAATGTCAAATTATAAAGCGTGAGTCGAAAACATCAATTTCCTTTTCTGCTTAACGCGGAGAGAGCGATAACCGTCGCTTCATAGATAATTGAGCCTGGGCAAATAATGTGTTGACTTATGCTGTCAGGAGTGGGCATCGAGAATCGCGGAGAATCGACACGGATCCCTCGACGTTTCCCCTCAACGTTTGTCCGCTTACTTAGATACTTATCCCCTTCCACTTCATACGCTCTCACTCGCAGCGAATATCAATACAAACTAGCTCTACTCTGATTAGATTGGGCTTATCGCGGCTTTTGCCGACCTAAGAGGCGCTGTATTAAAACGCTTTGTGGCCGAGTAGGCGCTGGCTCGTCTTGTCATGGGAGACCACACCTAGCAAAATTGCCACTTACTTCGAAAGAACAATAGTCCAAAATGCAATTCTCTATCTATTCGCAATTCGTTTTCACTTCCAGGGCACTCGGTAGTCTTATCGCACTTAAATTTGCATATCCTCGAGTTGTGATCGCAAGGTAGAAAATCTTTGACATACGGCAAAACCTGTGGATATTAGCTGTCTTGTGTTATTCTATGTACCAAACAATAGTTCAAAATGCAATTCTTTACATCAATATCACTTCTAGGGCACTCAGTAGTCTTATTGCACTTAAATTTGCATATCCTCGAGTTGTGATCGGATAGTCAAAAATCTTTGACGTATGGCAATACCTGTGGATATTAGCTGTCTAGTGTTATTCTACTTACTCGGTAGTCTTATCGCACTTAAATTTGCATATCCTCAAGTTGTTATCGGATGGTCAAAAATCTTTGACATATGGCAATACCTGTGGATATTAACTGTCTAGTGTTATTCTACTTACCAAAATATTTTCCCTCCGCTGTATGCATTAGGTTGCGCTCCTTTCTAATGCTAATGCATTGTGGGTAATTTCTTTGCTCGAGACTTCTGGCAGCTTGTTCAGATTCATTCATATCCGCTGAGAGTGAGATTTGTCATCACACTCCAGCATTGGAGTGTCAAATGAATATCCTTTCTATTCAGTATTAGCGTATGAAATGCATCTTTATGAGATTTAGTATGATAGGAAATTAAGTATATTTTCAGTTAGTTTCATCCTCTAAATTTGTCTTCATTTATATCTGTCGCAGCCTGCCTATTTTACAGATTATCACAAAGATTTTCGAAAACCATCTGAACCCTGTCATGTTGGTATTTATTGGATAGCTCCCACTAAGCACTCTCTGATGAGTACCAATGTGCCAGGGTTTCAGTCTTTTTGAAAAGGTCTTTCGCATCATTTTGTATTGGCCAAATTAGCAACCAGTAGCATTAGGGTTAAGGATGATAATTATATTTGAAATGATATATCTATTGCGTAAGTAAAGTTTATGCAATACCCCTCCGGATCTGTAGTAGATACAGAATTGACTCTTTTCTTTTGAAATTTGATATATAGTAAACCAAAAACAAACCAGTTGGATCTTGACTGTCACAGTCATCAACAACAACTTATGTGTGACTGAATGGGAAAACTGGTGGCCATTGAATAGTCGGGACACGTCCCACAATCTCAAGTGCCAGCCACCCGCAGAGAAAATGCCCAAATAGAAAAAGCGCCGCCCCGGCCCCAGCGGCCCACAGGCTTCATGGCGCGGAACTACAAAACGGAAAAGCCACATCCCAGCGCGACTTATAAATGCATATTGTATGCATGTAGTTTACTCTTTGGAGGGCCACCATCATGTTGTACATTTGTTGTTGATCTGGGAACAAGCAGAGGCCATGTCGGCCCATGTCAGGTCCCTGGCCCCAACATCGGCCCTAAATGCAAAAACGACCGACGGAGAATTTTTCCTGCTTATTGCGCGTTATGATAAATGTGCCGGGCTGATCATACGGGATAGCCCGTGATGGATAGGGCGGCCCGCAATGGACGCCCGATGACCACCCCTGCCCCGGACATGGAATAAAGTCATTAGGCGGCCATGATAAACAATTTGGCCGACATCAAAACTGAGTTGTTCGGTGGAGTCGGCCGATCAGGTCACCGCGGCCAATTGTTTTGCTGTTGGGTAAGACAATAATGCCGGTCTCTGTGGACGCGCCTCCAGACCCCAGAGAGGCCATGCTGGCCGGGAGAGCCACGCAGCGGTGATTTATGCCACTGGAAGAAGTTTTTTATCATGATCAGGCCACGGTTTGCTCTGCTTATGTGTTTTATCATCACTCAATATTAGCGCAGAAATGAGGTGGCTGTCTAGGTGACCTGCACCTTTGCTCTGGGAAAAAAATATAGATATCTATGGGAAATTGGTCTGTGCTTCATTTTTGGAGATCGTCATGAATAAATTGGTCAGTGATAATTATGGTGATGATGATGATGATGATGATGATGATGATGATGATGATGATGATGATGATGATGACGATGATGGAAATGCTCTTGTTTAATATGATGTTATGATGGTGGTGGGGATGGTCATAATTATCATGGTTATAATGGTTATGATAATGGTTATGATAATAGGGAGAAGATTTGATGCTTCACACTGACTCAACGGGGTGGCAGTTTGTTTTTGTTTTAGACTTTTGCATTTTTTAAAACTCTTATTGAAATGATTAGAGATTCACTATGTTTATGTCCCCTTTTACTCATTTCTATCCATTAAACCCTCCTCGTGTTCCCTTAGCATTGGTTGTGAATACCTAATGTAAACCAATTCTCTGTTGCATTTGTTCTTAAACCATTATATAAAACCTCTGTTATGTAAATAATCACTAATGTGTCCCTCTGTTCGCATCACACAATTGAAACTTACTACAATATGAAGTCCTGGAGCACACAACATTTTTTTTTTGATGTCCGCTGTGCAAAAGATTAGTTTGAATATTGTCACCAGGTGGCACTACCATATTAGCTTTGTGGCCATATTGAAGACCTATATCAATTAATAGCTGGTATAAATAAATGGATTAGACATGTTTTCTAAGCACAATATGTGTTTGAAAATGCAAGTGTTATTTTTAATACATTCATTTGGTCATGCCTCCTGAAAAATTCCTGAGTGAAAGAGTGATTAAAGGACTTGTCTTGTCACATGTTTTGAGGTCTCTGTCACATGCCGGTACAACAATGTGACAGTTGGACACCCCTGCAATAGGGCATGATGTTCCACAAGTTCAGTATCTCTCCACTAGATGGGGCTGTAGTCTTGCTGGATTGCTGTGAATGCGAGGAACTGAGAGGTGTTTTTATCAGTTTCAGCATCAGTGCACCAGCTGACTGTGCTAGTGGAGCTGGTGCTATCAGGGAGAGAGAAGATGATGGCATAGCTATAGGCTGGGCTCTCTGGACGAACAGTTCAGCTAGGACCAGTGTCTTAGCCAGAATTTGTAAACTGGGTGCCTAAAATTGGCAATTGTAAAATTTTGGGGCGTCCAAATTTTTAAGGGGGATTACAATATACTCATATTTCAACCATAAACATGTATTACTTCATCAAAATAAGGCATGACATCATTAAACAATGTCATGGGAATTATAAGGAGATGAAAAAATTCAATTATAAGCTTAAGATTGAGATTTTTAGAAATTCCACACACAAACATTTGGGTGTCCTGAGGGGTTCTTTTTAAGGGTTTGGGTGTCCAAAAAGGCACCCAGACGCCCTGCTGGCTAAGACCATGGCTAGGACTCCCATACTGTCACCCCCCCCCCCCCCTCCCCCTCCCCCACACACACACACTTATCCCATAATCTCCAGCCACTCAATAGAGATAACAGCGCAACTACCTTGACCAGCGCAAAATATTCCAAAAACAAATACTTGACCACTTTACCCCCAGCTTAGTCATTTAACCTCTCTTTCTTCAGCTTTCATGATAGGAATTCTGATTATTGGCACTTTATTAACACTTCCATTGTTAAGGCTACCTTCGTATAAAGCACAATGATGCAACAATTATTAGTAAAACATCTAAACCCTGTAATGATGGTATTCATTGGATAGTTCTCATGGAGTACTGTTAGATGAGTACCCATGTGCCAGGATTTCTGTATTTTTTTAAGGTTTTTTGCATCATTTTGTATTGGCCAAATTAGCCACCAGCAGCATAAGAGTTAAGGTTAAGTCTTTTATGGTAGTAATAATGAACTAAGTCAAGTCCACCTCTGAGTCTAGTACAAACTATAACTTTTCTGTAGCGTTTTTTACAAGCGCAAGTACAACAACATGTTTTCAATATTCATTTATGGAATATCTTTTCAGTGTGATTCTTAACCCTTGTGCTGCTTGTGTTTAATTTAGTGAATAGAAATGATGCAAAACACCTGAAAAATGCCTCAAACCCTGTCAAATGGGTACTCATATGAGGGACTTAATTAAATTATATAGCATACTCATAACAATGCACCAAAAACTACCCTCCAAAAATCTTTTCTTTTTATCTTCTCAGTCTCAATATGTTCTGATTGCTTGAAAGCTATCAGAATATTTTTTCATAAAATGTGTTTACAACATAATATGTACAGCAACTGCAAGATCGAATTTCCAATTCCCTGAATGTTGAACGTGCTTCTTATCTTCAGTCCTGAATTGAAAACTGGGGCGATTTTCAACCCTTATGCTGCTGGTGGCTAATTTAGTCATTACAAAATGATGCAAAAAACTTGAAAAAGGACTGAAACCCTGCCACATGGGCACTCATCTGAGAGTACTCAGTGAGAGCCATCCACTGAGTACCAACATGACAGTGTTTAGATGATTTTCAAAAATCTTTGCATTTTGTGCTTTGGACGAAAGTAGTCTCAGCATTGGAAGGGTTAAGTTTCAAGTTAAAAACTCATTTAACGTGTGCTTCTTATCTTTTTGCGGAACCCTTAATTGAAAACTGGGGATGTTTTCTTTTTAAGTTTCAAATTAAAAACTATCATTTCAAATGTGCCTTTTATCTCTTTGCTGAGTGTGGTATCACGGTATCGGTGCAGCATGAAAGCTATCCAAGTGTTTGGTCAAGAACGGCGGTCAGTCCAAGAGCTGACCACATCAAATGCTTTCAATTAGAGTGGCTTTGAAGGCACAATAGCGAGTGTTTACAGACGGACGTCCAGCGTTTGTTTGGTGAATCTCTCGGGCCTGATACGGCCAATCGCTGGACATTCCATTCAGATAAGACAACAAGCCAGCACCGTCCCTGTAACTAGGATGGCCAGCTACAGATCCACTTGAAACCCACTTAAAACCCACTTGGAAATCACTTTAAATCCTTCTTATCAAGACTAGCTTGAAATTCTATCTTCAATACAAGAAGATATAATTGAATATATCTCTAGCTGAATACTCTTAGATGAGTACCCTTGTGCCAGGGTTTCAGCTAATTTTTCAGGTTTTTTGCATCATTTGTATTGATTGGCCAAATTAGCGACCTCCAGCATAAGGGTTTTTAGACCTGTCACCACTAGCAGATCCTGCATGGACACGTATATGTTAATCATACTGATATCTAGATTTAATTACTTGTAATACCATAGAGACCTTAACCTTACTCTTCTCATGTTGTTACAGCTTTTGCTCTATACTCTACACTAATCCCATTATGTAGAAGTAAACATCATACCCACTTGTAAAACACCACACGATACTGTTTAAAATTGGTGTTCAACATCACTGTAGCTGCTGTGTACTAGAGGTAGTTTCAATACACTGTACAATGTATATATACAACACACAAGATGATAGGGACCTGTGCTCTTACATGCTGTAGCCTTATCTAAGAGAATTCGCTATTTGTAGGATTTGCAAAGGTAAAGGTAAAGGTATTCGGTTTAGAGTCTTGTATCCAACGAAGTGCTCACACAACCTTCCTCCCCTAGCAGGCACTGTACACACGGAAACCATTTCAATCCCCCAGGGGATATTCCAGAGCAACTGGCAGCATATAGCGCACACACTCTAAGCACTGCCTTATTTATGCTAGGTACCCATTATACAGCTGGGTAGACTGAAGCAATATGGGATTAACTATGTTGCCCAAGAACAGACCAAAGTGCCCGAGGCGGCCGGGATTCGAACCAGCGACCCTCTGAATACCAATCCGACACCTAACCAACTGAGCTACTTTGTCCCCAAGAAGTGTGTAAGTTGCTAAATAATCAGTCCTAGGGATGTAAGGGGTAAACGTATTAGTGGTAGTTTCAATACAGTGTGATGTACATATATATATATATATATATATATATATATATATATATATATATATATATATATATATATATATATATATATATATATATATATATATATATATATATGTATATATACAACACACAAGAGGAGAGAGACCTGTGCTCTTACATGCTGTAGCCTTATCTAAGAGCAGTCTTTATTTGTAGGATTTACAAGAAGTGTGTTAGTTGCTAAATAATCAGTCCTAGGGATGTAAGGGATGAAAGTACTAGTGGTAGTTTTAATACACAGTGTGATGTATATATACAACACACAAGATGAGAGGGACCTGTGCTCTTACATGCTGTAGCCTTATCTAAGAGCAGTCTCTATTTGTAGGATTTGCAAGAAATGTGTAAGTTGCTGAATAATCAGTTTGAGGGATGTAAGGGGTGAAATGCCACACTGTAGCAAACACCACAGCTCCTGTATTTGTGGATGTTGCTAGAGTTGTGTAAGATGTTAGGTAACCATGTCTTGAGATGTGAGAGATTGTAGGTGTGTGGGGTGCTATCCTGTGTACTGCCATCTTGTGTTAGATCACTCAACTAATAATCAAACAGCCCTCTTCTCCCTGGCCTTAACCCTTATTCTGCTGTTTTTGGCCAATACAAAATGATGCAAAAAAAGTTGGAAAATGACTCTCACTCTCACTTTCTTCTGCTACTACCTGGGAACAATTAATCAAATATTAACTCACCTAGCGTATGCATAGATTAAGATTGGTTACCATTCAACCTCAACACCTCTGTAAGTCAAACACCATAAAAGTTGATCACTTATAAACTGCAATTATGAATCTGAATAAATTTTGTATCATTCATATTGTTTTCTATATTTGACTAATAATTTGTTATTTATTCTTATTTATTTATTCATCATTTTATTTGTTTATTTATATATTTATATTTTAGTTATTCTTTTAAATATATTTTAGCTGTTTGTTTTATTTGTTTATCAATTAATTTTTCTATGTATCTAATTTGTTTATTTTATTTATTCATTTTTCATTGTTTATCTATTTGTTTAGGTATTCATATATTTTTATGCTAATTGATAATCGTATTTATTTTCTCATCTGATTTTTTCATCTGTAGTGCCTTTTGTTTCTTTTCTAAATTCAGAACTTACACACCCACATGTGCAAACACACACACATACATACACATACATGCATACACACACACTCACTTACATACACAGATACATACACACACACAAATACTCACACACACACACATGCTACTGAAACAATGGTCTTCTCCAGACTTGTTGTGGACCATACATCTGGGACTGTATTTTCCAGCCAAACTACCTGTATTACTTTCCAATCCCCATAATCCTCGCGACCAAAACAGCCAGATTGAAATCGCCAAGAGTGCGGGCGTCTTGCTAGAAGATTGGGCGGGAGAGACCGGGGGGACTGGTACACGGCTGACTTGACGCGTAAGCCCAATATCCGCCCGGGCGCAATCCCCAATTTTTCTCCCGAAATGAGAAGACGGGGCGATGAGAACGTGTTAAGCGGTATCCATGTTTTCCGTTGCAGGTCCAGACGGCGTAGTCCGGGCATCGTCCGGGCGTCATCGCAAGGTTGGAGAGCGAGATTTCATTTCTCGTCGTCGTTGTATCTGTCTTTTCGCAGCGCCCAGTGGCGCTATCGGAGAAAACCTCCCCCTCTGGTGAATCGCGAAGCAGAGGGGATTTCTGGCTAATTTCACCCGCGCCTCTGCGGGCGGAATCTGCTGACCTTAACGTCAATGTGATTCCGCCGGCTTCCTGGCCAAATCCAAAGGCGAGAAAATTAAATTTGGGAGCTTATGATCGAGCGAGGGTGTCTGCTATAAACTAACACTAACGCGGCTATTATATCTGCTTTCTTTCATGTGCCGTCCGTGCTGGCCCGCTGCTTGATCCGAAAACCAATCAGGACTTCACCTCTGTAAGTATACGTGTTCCTTTGACTTCTCTCCACACTATTCAGCACTCCTATTTTGATACGAAATTGTTCACAGTCACCCCAGATCCCTATACATAATAAAAGCCAGACACCATTGAGCTTCACAAATAGAGCGGCTAAAGCGATAGTGTGTTTGCAGCGAATGAAAGTTGGATGAGACCGTGTTGAGGGGGCAGAGAGGGGGCAGCCCCCTTTGCCCCTTTTTCTAACCCCCATACACGGAAACAATTAGACGCAGCCTATTGTTTCCTATGCAAATGGCCACCATCGCTGATCCCGCTGACTCCCATGCATAGAAATGGCGCCGGGAGCAATTTTCCTCACAACCTTTGTCTTCGGGACTTGACCACGATTTCATTTCTTCACCTCAATAGGGCAAATTAGCTGATTAGAGAAAAACATGATGCCAGGAACCTGAGTGGCACCTGTCTCGCTGTTTTCACCCCTCTTTTTAACCCTTTCATGCCTGGAGATCTTCTTGACATATGTTGTCTGCACCATTGATACTTTTGAGAATAACTTTGGAATTAATCGTAAATTCACAAAATATTTGAAGTAGAGTTGTCTGTTGGATGTTCATCAACATTTCTCCTTCAAATATTTTCTGAAAACTGTTTTGTTAAAGATATATCACTAAAATAGTCAGGTGGTTGTGAGCCCTACAGATGTACAAGTTAATCCATTCATTCGGGGACATCACTTTGAAATTTATAGCATTCATGGAGATGAGCTGAATATAATGTTCGGACAAACCTTTCTACTTCTGAAATCCAATAAATTTCTTAGTTACAAGGATATAAACTAGGGGGATTTTTTACCCTAACAGGGATGGATGGTTTGGAGGGATCAATTTTTTGTCAAAGTAAAGATGCGACTCTTAAAAAGTTTCAGTGTGTGGGCCGATGTATATATTTCAACTGTTAAATTGAGCTGTCAATTCCTTTCAATCCACTACCCCCCCCCCCCCTCCCCCAACTCACTTAACCCCCCCCCCCCCCCTTTTATCCTTTTTCACCTAGTTTCTAGATTTCTGCTCCTGTCCCCCTTAGGAATATCTCACATGCTTCCCCTTCTTCCATGATCTCTGCCCCCTCCCCCTCCCCCTTCCCCACCCAACTCTACCCCTTCTTTTTCCCTTTCTTTTTTCACCTAGTTTCTAGTCTATTTCTGTCACTCTTAGGAATCTGCCCCCTCCCCCTCCCCCTTCTCCCCATGTATTCCCTGCCCCCTGTGTTCTTGTATTCAGTAGTTGTTCTTTCCCATCCTCTCCGAGGCATTGACTTTCCTGTCAGACCTGCTTATCAGAATTTTCCATGCATTTTAGAATTAAAAAGAGTTCAGATTAACTCCTGACATCTCCCTCAGGGTGGGCGATATCCAGCGCTGGTTTTATATGTAGAACACCTGTGGCCCTTAACCTGTATACGGACGTGCCCGTGGGTTGGTATGGCAAGTCTGTATGTATCGGAATCAGCAAGTGCCAGTAGCGGGAGCGGTGGGCTGGGTTACATGACGCTTTATCTGTGTTTGTGTATATTGGCTGGATGGGGATAGAAATGACCCAGGGCACCGGTGAAGTCAAGCGGAAACTCCCCATGCAAAACAAAATCTCAGCACGGCAAAAAACACCCAGCCGTCGTTTACGCTGGCTTGACACTCTAGCCGGAGGCCTTCTGGTCGTTATCTTCACCTTTCTTTGTTAATAAATACGTTAATGCTTTCTCCCGAAATTGTCGTCTGGATCTATGATACTTTTTATGATAACTTTGGAATTGACAATGATTTTACAAAATATTTGAAGGAGAGTTCTTGGTAATATCCCGACTAACATTTCTTCATCAAATATTTTGTTAAATTTGCCTTTGCCTCAGAGATTTCATCAAAATTGTCAGGCTGCTTTCGGCTGCTGTAAGAGTGCATTGATAGGTTAACACCTTTTATAACTTCACCAAAATCTCGTGAAAAAGACAAATTTTTTCAATCACCTGGTCTCTGCTGGAGCAAACAGGTTAATTCTGATAGTACCCGAATCAAAACCATCTGTTTTTACATGAGAGCCGAAATTTGTTGATGTTGCAGGAAAGTTTGTAGATGTTGATTAGAACTGTGAAAACAGGGCTCTCGAGGCAGCTCCTTCCTCCCTGACTTCTGTTGGGATAACACAGATTGAAAGCCGCTTGTTTATTGTTACTAATTCGTGCCGTTTATCTTTTTCTTTTCATCTGACTGCTCTCGTGCTGATGTGCGTGCTGTCGCCGCCGACACCTCGGATCGTGTGAAGCAGGGCGTGAGTAGCGAAAACCTTGGAGCAAAATCGAGCAGAAAGAAGCGATAATTATCGCAGTCTCTGTTTTGCTTAAGCTTTAAATCTGAGACACTTAATAAAACAAAGTCAGAAATCTAGCCAACATATGTAGCGACACGTTAAAGTCCATAAACAAACTTAAAACGTTGTGTTTGTATTGGAAATCTGAGCTGGCAGCTACCATGCCAGCAGTACCCCACCGCATAGTTGGTTACTGCTACTGCTGCGATCGATCGGTCTCTCTCTCTCTCTCTCTCTCTCTCTCTCACTCGCTCTCTCTCTCTCTCTCTCTCTCTCTCTCTTCTCTCTCTCTCTCTCTCTCTCTCTCTCTCTCTCTCTCTCTCTCTCTCTCTCTCTCTCTCTCTCTCTCTCTCTCTCTCTCTCTCTCTCTCTCTCTCTCTCTCTCTCTCTCTTTCTCTTTATCTATCTATCTATCCACCTATATCTATCTATCTATCCATATCTTTCTAAGTATCTATCTATCTATCCATCCATCTATCCCTCTATCTACCTATCTCTCTACATGTATCTATCTATCTATCTGTTTATTTATCTATCCGTTAATCTCAACTTGATTATTATATCACACATTCAAAATTTAGATTTTGTAACATCCCATTGAATGAGGTAGGTATTGTATTGAAAGTGCTGTCAGCTACCTAATATATTAGTGGAAAAAGATGCAATCCAAAAGGTACCCCCGAAAATCCATTATTCCATTCTATTCTATCCATTGTTTTTCACTCATTGTTTTCTGAAGATAATAATATTTAGCCTATACCAGTATGAAATCTGATAGAAGTGTTCTATTGAAAGTGCTGTCAGCTACCTGTTTTATCAGTAGGAAAAGATACAGTCCAAAAGGTACCCCCGAAAATCCATTATTCTATCAGCAAGAGCCGGCGAGTCTTAGAAAAGCAAATTAGCCGTGCCTCCTCGATGGTAATAATATCATTAAATCAGCGCGTTGGTTGTGATTAGATTTCATGTCAGTTACGGGTAGGTTGATTTCTTCGGGGAGTATCTCGGCTTAGCATCTGTTTCACCTCAATTTCTGCTCGACTGCCGGATAACACATCAGCGAATGGAGACGGGGAATTTCTTGCACGCTCTTCGCCGGACGAGGGGGGGGGGGGGCGGTGGAACCCCCCATTGGGTCAATGTGAGGTTAGAATAACTAATTGGGGGAGCGGGTATTTTGTCTGCTCGTTATACAGCCACTGATTTGTTTATTTATGTTTTCATTTAGAAAAACATCAACAGTTCACGATTATTGGATTAGATGAGGCGCTACCGTAAATCATGTGTAAAAATTCTTCCTTGGATCATGAAATGTGTGACCTCAAGTTATTTCCAAAAAAGAAAAAAAAGGAAACATATTTCATCAGTTTAACAAAGACCTGTCTTTGTAGTCTGTGTTTTAAGGTTTTGAATTTTCATCAATGCAAATTTATGCAAATTATTATTTTTTCTTGTTTTTAGACTAGGGACTTTTTATTTCTAGTGATGTCCAATGGATATTGAATTTAAAGAATGTTCATGCTGTAAATTAATTATTATTCATTTCTGGATAACTTGAATATTTTCTCGGATGCAAAGGCATGATTCAGGAAAATAGGATGTACCGTGACTGTTTATTGGTATAAGTAAGGTCTTAAAACACCATTCCAGAAAGATGAAGTCAAACCAGCCATTCCCTGAAATTCATTCTCAAAACTAGAATTCTTTAACATTTTCTTTTCTTTTCAAAGGACTCGGAGTCATGGTTGTTAATGAAAATGGCGAAGTCCCAGGGATAGATTTTAGGTCATAGTAGGGGGAGGGGGAGGGGATGGGATTGGGGGGGATGAGTTGAAGGAAAGAGTTGAGTCCTGGGTTTTGTATTGAATTTTTTTATCCAGGTGTAGGTTATCTATAATTAATGGGAAAATGTGTCAATATAAATGGATGTTTGGGAGTGCTTTATCAGAATCAGCTTTGAATGAAAACAAATATATATGAATAACACATAACATACCTTAAGAAAATTCATACAAAGGGGCATGTTCTTTTGTCAATTGTTAAGTCTAAATAGCATTACTTTATCACTATGGATCTTCATTAGCTTCATTGGCACCGAGACGCCCTGCTGACTAAGATTTTGAGTCAACCCTCTTTTCCGAATTCTGTATCCAACCCCCTGGTTCTTATATGCTATATGTAGGCCCTAGAGGGTAAGTCAATAAGGCGCATGGGGGCGGGATGTGTCTAGTACATGTTCCTTGTATTATGCTATGTTTGTGGGTCTGTCGTATAGTATCCTAAAGGGCTTAAGCCTTGCCTGATTACACTAGAGATTACCGCAACAACACGGAAATATTTGTCGCCCCCTTTGTGCTCGCCCCTCAGACAATGCAAACGAAAACTTCCGCTACGCTTGTTTATCGAAAACAAAACACAGACGGTGTAATAGAAAACCTGTACGCTTTCCACTCAACTTGCCACAGGTCTGACTGTGGCAGTGACAGTAGGGCGCGTTCGCGTTGTTTGATATGTTGTAGGGCTGGGTTTGGGGGGACGTAGGAGTTACTGGTGGTGCCAGGATATCACTCACGCTGTGTTGACTCTCGTGGCACTAACACATGTACAGAGAGGAGGCCTTATTGTAGGCCCGTGTAAACTCCACCTGTGCTGCCGCATACTACTATACTAGGGATTGGCACCTTAGAAATTTTCGTGATACGATACAATATTGATATTTCCTTAATGGTACAATACCTTAACGATATCTTTAACGACACTGTCTGCCTCCTTTGGAGCTAATTTTGCTGTGTTGACTCTTGTGGCACTAACATATGTCCAGAGAGGAGGCCTTATTGGCCTGTGTAAACTCCACCTGTGCTGCCGCATACTACTTGGGATAGGTAGTGGTACTCAATACCAAATACCGGGTATCAAATTGAAAAAATTATCATATTGAATAGTTAAGCATCGCATTGTATCAGTTAAGATTTGAAATATATATAAATTTGACTCAATTGAATTCCTTATATATACCAAATACATTTAATAGCCTTTTGTTTCAAAAAGGGAAAGTTACACCTCAGCCATGTCTTAGAAGGTTGTTTGTAAGGAAAAGATATGGTTATTAGTCCAAAAAGGCTTTGATCAATTTTGTTTAGCATTTATTCCTAGCCAGTAGGAGGTTCGAGGAAACCCATGTACCCAGGGAAAACCACTTACCTACCCAAGCTACTGATATTGTTTCCAGAAAATAAATCAAACCTCAGGTTAACATTATGCTCAATCTACCCCAAGTAATTTTCAATCACATGTTTAAGCATTTGAAAAGAATATCACTTCTATCTCCCAATTTAATTCCTATTCCTTAAATGTTTCATGATTAGAATGAGATAAGAGATTAAAGCATGCACTTGAATATGCTACATTCATCATTATTGTTTTATCACCAGTAATTTCAAAGATTGTTATTTCTATCTGATGATTTAAAAAAAAAATCTGCATTTATGCATGATTGCATTTGACTCTACAATGTGCTTAGAATTCAATTATTTTTTAAATGTAGCTTTCTTTTTGAAAATGCAAATGTTCATTGAATATTAAATTTATTCAGAGTCTGTTTTCATAACTGTAGGGAATTTGGTTGAAACATTTCTTGAATACAAACTTGATAAATGTTCAATACATTTATGACAAGTTTATGGGCCACAGTTAAAATCAAATCCTGATTTTGAATATTTATCTAATGGGCTATCATTATTATTATCATTTTCATTATTATTATCATTACCATTGTCATTATTATCATTATTATTATCATTATTATTATCATTATTATTATCATTATTATTATTATTATTATTATTATTATTATTATTATTATTATTATTATTATTATTATTATTATTATTATTATCATCATCATTATTATCATTATTATCATTATTATTATTATTATTATTATTATTATTATTATTATTATTATTATTATTATTATTATTATTATTACTTTTATTGATATTATCATCATCCTCATCATCCTCATCATTTTTATTAGTCAAAGATACCTTTTTTGTCTGGCTTTTTTTTTTTTGGGGGGGGGGGGGGGTCATAGTGGCAAGCCCATTGGCTAATGCCCTGACATGTCAGAGTCAGTGAGTACCTCATGGTCAATTTAGTAGGTGGCTTTTCTGGGAATAATCTGTAGGGTAATTCAGGAATGAAAAATATTATCCCCCCCCCCCACATTATTTGCCTGTAATCACACTACTTTAACAAACTACTACCCTCTATTTTACCCCTTCAATACCCTGTTATCATGTTATCAAGCATGTAGTTGTGGTCAGACATGAGAGAAGAGGGGGCTAGCTGTGGGAGGGGGGGGGGGGCTTCCAGAGACGAGAAAATTATCATGTCTCCATGGATTATTAGAAGCAGCTTGAGGTAATAGGCAAACTTATAAAATGTCATACAATCTTGCAAGTGTTGATACGTGGCTGTGACAGGGAATGTAACATAAAACTTGTACTCCCTCACAGCTAGGGGAAGGTTAGGATGTTGATACGCTTAGTATTTATAGAAACAGGGGTGCCGAAATCAGGGCTAGCGGAACTATCCTAGAGCTGCCAAACCCTGGACCGAGGTGCTATACCGACTGATGAAATATGAAAAGAGGCCAGGAAAGGGGGCCAGGAAAGGGGGCCAGTAAAGGGGCCGGTCTCTTATCACCTACTTGCTTATTTTCTAGGAAAATATTTACCCCTTCAGGGGCCCCAAAATTTTCCTGATATCTTACTAAAATAGTTTTCAAAAAAATGTAAATGACTTGGGGTTAGGCTGGTTTTTTTCCTGGTACTTAAGTTCCTTTCATCATTCACAACTGGCCACTTATGATTTAGCCTAAAATGGCAGAAAAAGTAACAATAGTCAAATTTCAAATAAATAAGAAAAGTGTTTAAAAGATTAATGATAGGGATAGAAAAGGATAGAAAGAGAAAAAAAGAAGCGGTATGACTCTTAGCTGATTCAAGAGTTAAGAATCGTTAGACTGTCAAGCTTTGCTCAGAGGGTAGAGAGTAGTAGTGAAGATGAGAAAAGGATAGAAAGAGGGGAAAAAAGTAGCCGTGCTACTCTTTGCTGGTTCAAACACTGCAGGGAGGGTGTAGGGTATTAGTGAAGATGAAAAAAGGATAGAAAGAGGGAAAAAAGAAGCAATGTGACTCTTTGCTGGTTAAAGAGTTTAGACTCAATACCGTCAAACACTGCGGGAAGGGTAGAATATGAGAAAAGGATAGAAAGAGGGAAAAAAGAAGCGGTCGACTCTTTGCCGGTTCACGGGGGTTGTTGCAAACTCCTGTCTCGTCATTTAGAGTTGTGTAGCTACATACTAAGTGACAGCGAGAGCAGTGGAACAAATTAATATACAAACATACTACATGTGAACTGCTCGTCCGGGAAAAGTGCAAGCTATCACTAACAAATTCCTCGGCCCCATGATTAATGGCACTAGTCAATTTTTCCGGCAGTGTGCTTAGTTAGGAAACCATCTGGTCTCAGAATTCAGGCTAAGAAAAAACAGAGCTGTGGTAGTTCTTGTAGTAGTCTTTTGCCAGATCTTCTTATTTTACAATCCTCTCTTTGATTTGAATGGTAAAGTGTACTTAACTTAAGTCATCAAAATCTAGTGTGCTTAACTTAAGTCATCAAAAGTCTAGGGTGCATAACTTAAATCATCAACATCTAGGTTACTTAGCTTGAGTTACCAACATCTAAGCTACTTAAATGCTACTTAAATGCTACTTAAATCCTACTTAAATCATCAAAATCAAAGGTTCTTTACTTAAGTCATCAAAATCTAGGCTACTTAACTTAATTGCTTAGTTTTTCATTGTTTTATTGTTTGTTACAAACAAGGAATATTCTCATATTTTCTCTTCTTTCTTTTTCATGTTCCTGATCAACCATTCTGCTGAATGCAATAAACCATAATGGACAATACAACTATGACATCCGTTCATGCACACAGTATGTAAGTATCCCCCTGACTTTTTCTCAGTTTTGTCTATGTTTCCATTGTATAACCCATTCACCCCTACAGCAACCAAATAAGACCTGAATATGGGAAGGATTCTAATGGGAGACGCTGCAGGTAAAATGCAAATCAGATTTTGTTATATTAAAATATTTTGCTATTTCTTGCCTTGATACTGAATACCTTACAACACCACACCCCATTGTGAAATCTGACACATGTGTCAATCATTGCATTACATGGCTATTTCAAATATAACAAATACTCATTGAAAGCTTGTATTGAGCTAGTAGTAGCTGTTGCACGCAGCTCCCTCATTTTGGCCCCTCCAGGAACTAGAAGATATCAAGGGGGGGGGGGGGGTATGTCAGTTCAAGCAGTAAGCTACAGGATAAGAGAGGGAATATCTTATGTCCAGGGAAGATATGATAGGGGGAAACAGGTGTGAGATACACCACAGACAGAGATACACCCCCCCCCCCCCCCGAATATGTGGGTGGTGTCCAAGCCCATGTTCCTACTTACTTAACCACTAAGCCAAAGTGCATACCATTATTCATGCATCCCATCATAGTTTTAGCCAGGAAGGTGTCTCTGTGTTATTTGGATACACAAACCCTCAAAAATTGCCCCTCAGGACACTCAAATTGATTTGAGAAGAATATCTTAATATGTCAATTTCAAGCATATTATCAGGGAGTGTAGATCGAGTTTCATGTCTCTGATATAATATAATTTTTTTCACCTCAATATAATTCCTTTGGCATTGCATATGGACACTATGCCTTATTTCCATATATGAAAAATACATGTTTATGGTTGTTATCTGAGTATATTGCAGTTCCCTTAAAAACTAGGACTCCCCAAAAATTTGCAGTTGCCAATTTTGGCCACCCAGTTTCTAAATCCTGGCTAGGACACCGCATCCCCTTATCCCTGAAGAGTGTCATCTGGATTAACAGGGACTGTCAGATTGCTTTTGGCCTCTGCGAGCACTAATGGGTTAATATGATATGGCAGACAAAGTGATAATACACAAAATTATAAATCCAAATTCCACGACATGTACATTACATGCAGGTTTGGCCAGAGCAGCTCTTCGCCCCCTGACGACTACTAGCCAGGGACATTCTTATGCCAGGGCGCCCCCTGGTGTGTGGGACAAGTGGGTGGGTCTCCCCCGCTGCTGAACACGACAGACCTGTCAGGCGTAGGGTTCCGCTGTCCCGACAGACTCGGTGAGACGCCCCAGGGGGCATTGTCAAGTCGCCACAGCCAATGCCGAGGACATGTCATACAACATTACTGGGATAAGGGTAGGAGCTCTCAGAGAGAGGGCATTTGGGGGGGAGGGGGACAGAATCGTTCCAGCCACCAGGTGGTATCATCAAGTCGCCACAGCCAATGGTGAGGATATGTCATGCAACATTACTGGGATAGGGGTAGGAGCTCTCAGAGAGGGGGGCGGTGAAGGGGGGGGGGGGACAATTCTGTCATGTGACAGGACATCACATTCATCACCTCATCTGACCCATCCATGCAGACGGTACACTGGTGATGCCACAAATATGCAAGTATTTTGACAGCAATGGAAATTCTTCAGATACACTTATACGGATCATCATACGATGGATGCATTATAAAATATAAGATCGCTACCAACAACTCCCCTTGAAAAAGTATCAAAGATCCAGATGTACATTTGTGGGGGATTCTTAAGCATCAATGGGTTATAAGGCTAAATTGTAAATAGCCAGTTGTTGATATTAAAGGAAATTGGAGTGCCTAGGGAATCTAACTAACCCCAACTTATTTGAAACTCTCTCATATGCCTCAAGCCATATTTTTCATGTTTTATTAATTGTTATGACCTGTTATATAACTCTCTGTTCTGATTGGTCCACATGTTTCTATATTGTATTATATCTCCAACAAGCCTATCTAATCAGATATACTTATTAACTAATCAACAGTAAGAAAGAGGGTCACAGTAAGTAGTGAAGCAAACTATAGTACCCACCGAAAACCATCGACACTGGCAACTTTCTCACATGCCCCGGATAGGATTTGAACCCAGGCAGTGTACCTGAGAGACAGCTAGCAGTCAGTGGCGACACCTAGGACCACACGGCAGCCATCAGGGCAAACCCAGACCACGTCCCAAATTAACGTCGCTAGTTGTCAGTGAATATCCACCTAGAGCGGTGTGCTGATACTGAATCAACATTGTTAAGATCTCCTGTTTTCGCTCTCGCCCGTGGTCGCGGCAAAAATACCGATCATTTCCTGTTGGCATTGCCGGCAATCGTAAGTGGGCTTACAGCATGCTTATGTGTTTTGCATTGCCGGCGTAATAAATGTCATCGAAGTACACCTCGCTCCCACTCAATCAAAGCGGAAAAAAGAGGGATCAGTTGACGCGGTTGTTTGCCTATGGTGCAGGGGATCAGCGCGGAAAAAACTCCCAGGTGACCTCGTCTGTGCGGTAGAGTACTGTGTGTATCGTGAGATTCAAACACAGGTGTTCGTACGTTTACTTTTGAGGTGTTCACCAATTTGTTTAGTCAGTTAAGTATCTCTATTACTTTGATTCCTCTGAGCCGGGTCAGCGGTGAGGTTAGAGCGCTTCCCGTTGATTTGAGCCGATCGGAGATTCTACAAGCAGCCGATTCAGTTCGACGAGACCTTGGGTACATCGCGGAGGGTAATTTCGCATCCACAAATTAGTTTTCTTTGATGTTTAGGGGGGCAAGTCAGAAAGTGGGGAAGTTCGTGGGTTTAGCTTGAAAGTGAATGGTGATTTCGGGGATAAGGACGTGATCTAGGGATAGTGCGCGCTATATGGTTAGGTCAACACGGCGAAGCCCATCAACAGCTCGCTACTTGTTGAGGAATCAGCCGCGACAATGCCCGCACATTGTGTCTATTGACTCGGAGATCAGCGCGGCAACTTTGTAGTTCCCATTCGCAGTCGGGACCCATGCATCTCTGTGTTTGGCTTCGGATTAGAGGGCAGCGAAATCGCTCGAGCAAACACGGGCGAATAAATGTTGAAACTGCTGCCAGCGATTGTGGACTTGCGAAGAATGTTTTGATATCACTTGAATTCTCCGCTAGAAATTAATTGGAATGTTAATTGAGAAGTGGGTTGTTGAGAGAGGACTGGTCAGCATGCTGACCGGCCGAGTGAGGTGGGTTTAGTTGTGGATTACACCCTGAGGCAGTCAGTGTCCAGTCCCCTGCTGTTCAACAGACCTGGTACCACAGTCTCAGCCGGCAGGGTGCCTGGGTGCCATTTGGATACCAAAACCATCAAAAATCACCCCTCAGGACAACCAAATATTTCTGCGATTAATTTCTGGAAATGTCTATTCCAAGCATATGATTGATTTTCTTCCTCCTCAGTATAATACCTATGTCAGTGTATAAGAATATTATGCCTTAATTCAATTAAATACTATTTGGTAGTAATCTGAGTATTATTGTGACCTCCCTTGTAAAAGAGGACACCCCCCTAGAAATTAACAATTGCCTAATTCAGGCACCCAGTTTCCAAATCCTGGCTAAGATCTTTATGGCGGTGATCTGAATATATTGTGGGCTCCTTTATAAAAAAGAACACCCGAACATTTAACAATTTCCAATTTAAAGCACCCAGTTTCCAAAGCCTTGTTAAGATGGACCCTGTCCGGTACTGTCGACCTGTGTTACCTCGACCCCAGGCGTCCGGTCTCTTGGGTTCCGTTCTCTCGAGCTTCCTTATGCTGTAGAGTCACAAACAGTTGTTATGAGATGAAATGTAGTGTAAAGACGAAGTGAACCATCCCGCTCTGGCCCTTCAAACTACGTCCGGCGATACCAGCCAGCGATTACTCCCGCGGGCGTCCGAGTGTCCCGGTTTCACGGCATCGCCTGCCGGACCTCACCAGCACCCTGTCCATTGGATACCCCATCAAACAGTTACCATGGAAACGATTTTCCTCTTGTCAAAATATTTTGCCTGCCCCTAGTGTAGGTGTCTATACTTAGCGGTAACTTGAGCAGCAAAAGATCGGTGATATATGAATATACCCTTCTCGGGTTCCCACTCACTAACGGAATCTGTGTCCACCGGCAGCCGATCTGTCAGAAAAGTATGTTTACTGTAGCCTCGGTGGCTAGCCGTAATTGTTCATAATTTGAAGCATGTGATGGTTTAATTTTTCCCTTATCTGTGTCAGTTTCGCCTGTCGGGTTCGGGCGATCGCCCACATCAGCCGGGCGGTAAGTTTGCCCGGTTTTTGACTCTCGCTCTTCGCAGCGCTGGTGAATTTGAGAACGTTTGAGATAAGCATTTGTTAGGATGGTGTATAATCATTATGGAGTTGTATGCCAGCAGGGGGGAGGGGTTTAAGCGTCTCTCGCGGTGAGGGGGGTGGGGAGGGGGCGTCTGGCTGACTCGAGCACTCTGAGCTCAGCATGCTGGCCCTCCACTGCCAGTTATTGTGCTAAAATGATATGTTCAAGTGCCAATTCTGGCTCCAGACTTTTCAGCCTATGCTTCTTCAACTTAGTACCCCCCCCCCCCCCCCCCATAATTTCTCATTTTTCTAAGATCACCAAGTTAACTGTATCAGTTAATAGAGGGCAGCACATTATGGTTTGTTTAATGGTTGATAGAGGGCAGCACATAATTTTGATAGAGGGCAGCTCCTTATGTTTCTGACATTTGTTGATAGAAGGCAGCATAAGATTCTGGTAGCTGTTAATAGAGCGCAGCACATTATGTTTCTTGCATTGGCTGATAGAGGGACATCATGTCCTTCCTACGGAAAAAATGAAAATTGTGATCCTCATTCTCATATATATATAAATCATCAATCTGTAATATATTTGTTGTTAACACGTTGCTTGTGTTTAATTCTCCATAACAATACCTGATAATTCTTATATTTATTACCATAAAAGAAAACCCTACCTTAAATGACACCCCACTGTCTCATCATGTCTAGTGTTGAAGTAATGAAGCATTACTAAATTATGTTTTTGTGACTCTTGCCTTTTACTCAAAGTCATTCAGGCTTGACTGAAATACTTTAGCCACTCAGAAGCAGCAGGGTTCATCTATAACTAGTTGTCAGGGTATTTGTGGCCATATTTCGTGTTTAGAGCCCCCTTAGAACTCTATCAACAGACATTAATTTTGACATTCACAAATATAATGCGTCATGATATTATGACAGAAAAATTGATACCCGACATGATTAGTAGCTTTGTGCCTTGACAGATTTGAAGGAACCCTAACAATACCCTCAACGGTTGTGTACCCTAAAAGTCAAGGGTTAAAACGGGGGTTTGTTATGAGTGTATACCATAGCATCTGGTGCCATATGGTGTAGGGGACAATATGGCCCATGCTCTCAATGGCCCCTTTATGCCCCCTCTCTCCCCCCTCCCCCATTTTTGTCACCTCCATACCCCTAGCTGCCTCCTTTGGAGAGTGTGATTGATATGGAAAGTAACCCCTTCTTTTGAAAATACAAACATACAGCCAAGGGGAGTGTTCTATGGCTGTTTGATCATCTTCTTTTATTATGATAATCAATAAGCTTCCGAGGTTAGAAAAGAAAATAGGCAGTTTCAGGGACTGATACAGTGTAGAGCTTATTTTCAAAAAGAGGGGGGCCTATCTGCTGGGAAAAGTAAAGAAAAGTAGCATTTTGGTATGGAAAATATCAAGTTTTTGATAGAATGAAATGGGGTATGCCAACATATTTTAACATATCTACCTGCAGTTTGGACCAAGTTGATATCAATTTCTACATCCCGTTAAATAAATTAAACTTGCCCTATGAAACACTTAAATCCTCATAAATGACTTTTATAAAATATTGTAAGATATTTATTAAATACCTTACCTCTAAGGTACTTCAACATCATGAAGCTCCAAATTCAAATCTCAAATGAATTCGAGAAAAAATGAATTAGAGAAATGTCAAAATTCAAATCTCAAATTTTCCCATGAATTAGAGAAATGTCAAAATTCAAATCTCAAATTTTCCATGAATTAGAGAACTATCAAAATTCTAATATCAAATATGCCATGAATTAGAGAAATATCAAAATTTGAACCTCAAATGTTCAATGAATTAGAGAAATTTCAAAATTCAAATATCAAATGTTCCATAAATTAGAGAAATCTCAAAATTCAAATCTCAAATTTTCCATGAATTGCGAAATATCAAAATTCAAATATCAAATGTTTCATAAATTAGAGAAATATCAAAATTCAAATATCAAATGTGCTATAAAGAATAACATCATCTGAAGCGTAAATAACGCGGAGGGTTAATTTGTTTTTTGTCTGATAGCTTATCGACAGGAGTCCCGCTGGCCACCCTTAGTGAACTGCCGCTCTATCTGATCCGACTTAATGGTATTATGATGATATTGTTGGGATTATATGCAAGCACTCCTAATAGAAAATCATTGGTTGCGTAAAGTCCCCGCCACCCTCATCCCTTCCGCTCCATTTGGCAGCTAAAGAAGCGGAATAATTGGAATATCATTGAGATTATGCTATCATTATTTGTAAGCCCTCGGTTTGGAGCTAATTCATGTCCTTGGAAATCTTGCAGATGGATATGCATGGTTCGGCAGCTTGCGTATCATCTGTTTGGTGTTCCACAATGTTTTTAGGTTGTTTTTCTAAGTTAGAACAAGTCGAATGAACAATATGAGCCGGTTTTTACGTACGTATGTACAAAATTAACACATGTTCGGGAGATCCCCGGGCGTCGGGCGTCGTTGGGCATCACTGTCAGCAGGCGCTGGTTTTACATGAGAAAAACATGCGCCATTTGCGCCACAGATTTCAGCCTTCATGTTACAAGTGCCCACTTTTATTCCCATGCAAATTATGAGTATGTTGCACTCATGTAGGTCTGTTGAAATCTACGTCGAAATTTACGAGCGGCTTTCCCAGTCCGCGCATGCCATTCATATGCTTATGAATTTGGACAGCTCCTCTCAGCATCTCATTGCTGTGATCCCCCTCTCCTAAGCTGCTCTGCATAAATTAATATCCCGACGATTCCTCTTTTGTGTGGTTTGCGATTGCTTGATGTATAACCTCCGTGGCCTTCTGTCGGCTTTTTTCTCGGGCGTTGGTGTTGCCCGTGTTGCCCGAGTGCTCGGGCGAAATCATTCCCTCACCATGGTGAACCCTTCAATAAATTCATGCCCGCTGACAGAAGCCCTCAAAGGGGGTAGTCCGGGCTCAGCCACACACATGTTGAGCCCACAAAGGTGCTCGGCCTGGTGAGCATGCTAGATTTGACACACACAAAACTTTTCCATGTTTCCCCCCGGCGGACAAGCAGGGTTCTATACCCCGCCTGAGTCCCCGAGTCGTGTCGGCTCTGTAGCGATGCTTGTAAATTCATCCAGTTCGTTGTTGGCTAATTCATAGCGGCCTTGTTTCGGGAGTTCTCGAGGACGGATTGAGTTGTTAACTTGTTGAATCTCTGACCCGCAATCTTCACTTGTTCCACGCAGTAGATTCACTCATCCACCCCCTCAGGGCTCGCTTTATATATTGTAATGAACTTGCCTGGCACTGCAAACCCAATTTCTGCTTGTATGACAGAAAAGTGATGTCTTGGAAAAGTTCTTTGATGTTCAGTATTGAAAAGGGTACTGGGTTGACGTATCATTTTAATCTTTTATTTCAATATGCCCTGTGTATCTGTAAGTTTCAGAGTTCAATTTCAATTTCAATTTGCCATCGCCTTACCCCAAGTCACTGGCAACATTCTCACTTGACAGATTGAGTTGTTAACTTGTGGAATCTCTGACCCACCATCTTCACTTGTTGTTCCTCACTGTGGATTCACATGTAACAAATACGGTCAATAAATGATATATGGATTCACCCATCCACCCTCCAAGGGCTCACTTTATATCTTGTAATGAACTTGCCTGGCATTGCATGCAAAGTCAAACTCAGTTTTTGCTTGTATCACAAATGAGTGATATTTTGGGAGAGTTTCTGCATGTTCAAATATGAATATGGTACTGGGTTGACATATGATTTTAATAATTTTTTATTTCCCTGCAGTAGATTCACTCATCTACTCTCTAGGGGCTCGCTTTATATCTTGTAATGAACTAATTGCCTGGCACTGTAAGTCAACTCTTTTTCTTGTATGGTAAAAGTGATCTCATGGTTAAGTGCCACAAATGGTGAACTTAGAGTGGTGGTCAAGTTAGAGGGGTTCCCTTTAGTATTAAACCTATGGGAAACAATGAGAATGGGACTGACAAAATATGGTCATTTTAGAGGGGTGGTCAAACTAGAGGGGTGGTCACTTACAGGGGTTCCATTGTATTATTTCTGATTTCTAATGTGCTGGTCCATTTGTTTGTTTTGGAATTTCTACTTGCCATGTAAGGCAAGTCAGAAATCATTGCTATTTGTTCGGCAGCTATTTTCACTTGCCATGGCAAATATGAATTAGAGAGACTCTAATTTGTACAAATACATAGAAAAATATGTTTTAGTGTGCCATAAATATGGAACTTAAAGAGGTGTTTAACTTGAGTTTTCCCTCCTCCATATAAGCCTACTTGATGATGTCTCAGGGATGCCTTCAATAAGAGATATGCACAACATGATTGGCAGATTCCAGCAAGTATTATCAGACAGGTTCCTATGGAAAAAAGCTGTCACAGCCAAACTTCCTGTCAAGGTCGCGGTTCAAGGTCACCTGGTATGGCGTCAATTTCCTCTGCCGTCCTAAACTGTAGAGATAGTGGATCGCTCTCCTATGAAGTGAGTAATCTGCTAAGCTATTTTGCTGACAAATGGCACTGTTTTTCTGGCCATTTCATCGCAGTCCCTGTCAAATTGCCCCACCCCCCTGTCCCCCAGGCATTCCTGACCGTCAGACTGGTGTGGAAATGTTCAAATCTGGAGGCACCAGGCTGATTAACCATTATACTGCTGGTGACTAATTTGGCCGATACGAAATGATGCAAAAAACCTGAAAAATGCATGAAATCCTGGCACATGGGTACTCATCTGAGAGTACTCAGTGAGAGCATTCCAATGAATACCAACATGATATGGTTTAGATGGTTTTCATAAGTCTTTGTGTCCTTATGATTTGTAGCCTCGGGTTTGGAAGGGTTAATCAAGTCTGGTAGGGGTGCTGTGTTGGGTGTAAGGAAAGTGCTAACTATGGATGGCCCCCTGGTGGTAGAAAATAGAAACTCCACACACCCTATCATTACTCAGATATGATAGTGCTGTATCACACTGCCTCCATAGTGTAATTGAGCAAAACCTTAACCCATCCCACCAAGGCTCCTTGCACAAAAGCACAAGGACGCAAATATTTTTGAAAACCATATAAAACCTGTCATGATGGTATTCATTGGAATGCTCTTGCTGAGCACTCTCAAGTGAGTACCTATGTGCCAGGGATCAGTCTTTTTTCATTTTTTTTGCATTTGTTTGTATCAGCCAAATTATCTACAAGCAGCATAAGTGTTAAATGATAGCTAGATTGGGCCAATAATAGTGCAACAATACTACTTAAGTTAACTTCAATGAAATATCATTGCCTTACTCCTAATTGTGATATTTAGTGTATCAGTTATGCTTCCATATTATCTCAAAGAGTATGTATTAGGATTTAATTGTAAATCAGATTGGCATCTAATTTCATTACAATATCACACTTTATTAAACACTATGTGACATATTACACTTATTCATATTTGTATGAAGCCTATATATACTAGATATGGTTTTATTGTATTCACTTGAAATTAATAGCAAGTATTGCTTGAAACTGAAGTCAAACTTTGAATTGTTCTATCAAACGGTTTGAATACAAGATTCCAAGATTCTTATTTTAGAAGAACTTATAAATATGACATATTTATCATCTAGCATGGACTCTATTTTTACGTGAAGCAGCGGCGGTAGCAAATTTCTCATGTTGTGCCTAGAAGATGAGAGGAAGATGCTGTATGTTTCCCACATATCTCCGGTCACCCCTCTCCGTGATGAGGGGTAGCGTTGACACCCGTTCCAGCGAACCCCCGCCCGGACCCGGCCTCGTAAATCTTCCCCCCCTCCCCAGGTGGTCGCCAAGAAAAATGAAAATATCGGAAGATAGCATTGCAGATCACATGTGTTAGGTCAAAGGTCAACCAAATGTTCGCGCAGTTGCGAACAGGAAGTTTGGATAGTCCCGGCATCAGCTTCTGCGTGTTTCTGCGCGGTGCCCATACTTGTTGGAAATTGCAACACGGCGTTCGCCCCAGCAGCCTTGAGAAAAAATGATCGCCGTGAAAAATGATAGTCGTGGCAGGAGTACCCCTAGAGGGAGCCACTCAGCGCCAGTTCGGGGAATGGCATGTGCGTTCTAATTGGTTCCTCCTTCCCTCCATGCTTTTAATTGACCATTTGTCACCAGAATCACCAACCACAAAAAAGGTGAACCCCTTAATTCCCCCCCCCCTCCCTCCTCAACCGATAAACAGCAGTTATTCAATCAGAAAATTATAACCCGAGCATATGGAAACTTTCATGTTTTTCAATTAGTTTTTTTTTTTACGTTGCCACATTTTTTGTATGGGGATGTATGATATTAAGTCAACCGTTTTCTGAGCAGTTATTCAATGAGAAAAGTATAACCCGAACATATGGAAACTTTCATGATTTTCAATTATCATTTTTTTTTTACGTTGCCACGTTTGTTGTTGGGGAGGAAAGGGGGTATGGGGATGTATGATATTAAGGCAACCGGTTTCTGAGCAGTTATTCAATCAGAAAAGTATAACCCGGACATATGGAAACTTTTATGTTTTTCAATTATTCTTTTTTTTACGTTGCCACATTTTTTGTGTGGGGAGGTATGATATTAGGGCAACCGATTTCAGGATAACAAAGCATGTTTTTCAACAAAGTACCAGTCTCCATATGAAAAATGATGTTGCCTTTTGTGTGGCTCCTGTGAAAGACATTGAGTTCGCCAAAAGAGTTCAGTTTACTTAGCGATTCTGTTGTTATAGCAACGCCTGTGTTACGTACAAAGAATGTGTCAATTTCGGTTGCGTATATTTCAAGTTCAATCCCACACTTTGTTGTGAGAAGCTGATGGTAATCTGCGGACAAGTTTTGAGCCGATACATTTTGTTGCGGTGTTTTTGTTTCCTGCTTATACTGCCTGTTATCATAAACATGTAGGAGGTGTGTTTCTTGTATGATAAAGAAGGGAAAACAAGTTTCTCTGCTATTGTGAGAAATTCAAACAACGTGTCACTTTGTCAAGCTCGAAACATGACTTTCATAACAATGGTGTTATTGTTGTCTTTGTTTCTCTTGAAGATTGAGCTGATAAAATAGTTCTGGAGTGGTGCCAGGTGAAAGTTTTTTTTTCCTTTCCATACCCATGTGATCCAACAAGTTTGTCAATATTTTCTTTATAAACTAATCTTGGAACGATATTGAAGAAACTTTGTTAGATATGAAGTCAAGAAAAAACTCCATTTAGTTCAACAGTTTAAATGAAGTTTATGGCGAATAAATATACAATACAATTTACCAGGAAAAGCCTTTTGCCCATTTTCTATTTCCTAAAGCTATACTTGACTATATTATGTTTACATTGAAAAGAGCAAATTATCAAAAAGAAAGTTTAGGTTCTTTCCTGAGATTGCCTGAAATGTAGGTTTTTAGCCATTGCAGACATATTTTAGAGAATTGAAAATGACAATGATTTCACAGTAAGTTTTGAATTGAATAAGTGACAGAATCATATTAAGGATACATAGGTCTTGTTCATGAATTTGTGAAAATCTGTGGTATTATTTGAATAAAAATCATGTGCGCAGTCATTGACTGACTGCACCAAAATTTAAAAAAAAGGTTACATAGATATTGCTCATGAATTTGTGAAATATTATATAATTATCTGAATAAAAATCTAATGCATTGACTGACTTTACCAAAAAATTTAAAAAGTTACATAGGTCTGGTCGACATTAACCTTTCTTGCCCTTACAATCTGCATGTAATTGGGCGAGCTAAGACTGAATTATCTTTGGAATTATGCAAGATTCCTACCATTTTATGCAGATCCTTAATATTACATCTATATTATTTGCCCTTAAATGACAAAAACTATCTCTCAACACTGTTTGGCTTGAATGTGTTTTGGGACCTAGTGATTCATTTGGCTTGGAATTGAAACAAATCCATTCTCCCATGAATGCTCTAGGGTTTATTCTTGAAATCGTCGTCTGGATCTTGGACACTTTTGATAATAACTTGGAAATTAGGAGTAATTTTACAAAATATTCCAAGGAGAGTTGTTGATAATGTTCTGATCAACATTTTTCCTTCAAAAGGTTTCTCATTCATGCTTTGGGCTGAAAGATTTCGCAGATATTGTTCAGCTGCTTTTGAGTTAAATACAAGGTTTGGTTGGTGAAATGATACTCCATGTACTACCAACACACCATGTTCTTTGTGGTGGTCTTGTTAGATGCTGTCTGACACATTAGTCTAGTAGTTGCCCAAAAAATGCCCTTGTGGTACATGCCTGTGGCACACCCCACACCCAGCACCCTACCGTGCCAAACAGCCTGCAACGTTTCTACTGGCTGCTTGAGCCCGATAACTGCCATTGTTTTTATTTGCATAATTTCTTTTGCACATTTCGGTCGCAGCGGTCGGTAGCCAAATTAAGTCTGAGCATGTCGGGCGTATGCCGTATGCCGATTCTGCCCGTGGGTTTGAGCAGGGCACCCTGGGTGGGGCGGCCCGGTTTCCCATGTCCCAGGGCTATTTCGCCTGGTAGTTTCTCTACTCGTAAACCATAGGCCTAGTGGGTGAGCACATGTTCTCCCCCTTCTTACAAGCTGCAGGACAGGAAATCTCCTGCCCTATCCGCAGATCCACACACATTAGAGCCTCCAGAGATATTTAAACTGACAATCCAGACATGTACATCTGGTAGCAAATATGATGGGTTGATTAATACATTTTTTGTGTGATTCAACAAGATTCCGTTATCAAGATTCCCTTTTCCTCCCATTGCTATGTTTTGATGACTGTTAGTTATATAGAAATCTAAAAATATCATCAAAATGTTCTTTTTATTATAATCGCCATATTTTATTGGATTATTGAATACTAGATGTACAGAAAAATCTGTATGTTGAAACAAATGGTTCTTGGAAAAATTACTGAAACCCTGGCACATGGGTACTCATCTGAGAGTACTCAGCAAGAGCTATACAATCAATACCAACATGATAGGGTTTAGATGGTTTTCAAAAATCATTGCGTTCTTGTGCTTTGGACGAAAGTAGCCTCAGCATCAGAAGGGTTAAAATCTTAAAGAAGTAATTAAAATTGAAAATAAATTAGCTTTAAGTATTTGTTCATTATCAGTAATTATGGAAAATTCCTCCGATATTACAAATTTGGTACTTCATAGAGAATATTTTGAATCATATCATTGCTTGTCTTAATGGTGGTTAATCTGCAAGCCTTACGTGTGGTTTCGGAACAAATGGGCAACATTTTTGTTTGTTAATACCCCAGTGCACAGCGCAAGCCGGGCGTCTGGCGTGCAGACCGCTTTTGCGGGAGTTTATACAGCTTGTTACAAGACGGACTACTTGCTCAACTCCTGCCCGCCTGAAATAATTAGTTTTTCTAAACAGGGGGGTTCCCCACAGTTGGCAGAGCTTCGCGCGAAGCCCAAGCGATACATGTTGATATCGGGCCCATCTGTGGTGCTCGCGAGGGCGATACCCTTGTGTTCACAGCTAGACGCCATGTTCACATGCACCACACACAACACAAATGTTCCCTCCGCAACCTTTACGTGTAGTACTGCTCCAATGGTAGGATAATAAACATATCAACATACAACTCTATGTGTGAATGTAGTCATGCATGCTTCTATGGCAGATGTAAGATGTAGTTTAGAATTATAGGTTGCACTAGTAAGCTGTCTTGCTGCCGGATATAAGATGTTGTGTCGAGTTATAGGTGGCGCTAGCAGTAAATGTTACTCGAGGGCTAGAAAGTCATGTGTCATTCTATGCCAGATGTAATTAACCCTTCCAATGCTGAGGCCAACTTCGTCCACAGCGCAAGGAAGCAAATATTTTTGAAAACCATCTGAACCAAGTCATGTTGATATTCATTGGATAGCTCTTGCCGAGTACTCTCAGATGAGTACCCATTTACCAGGATTTCAGTCATTTTATAGATTTTTTTCCATAATTTCATTTTGGTCAAACTAGCCACCTGCAGCATTATAAAGGATTAAGATGTAGTTTTGAACTATAGGCTGCGCTAGTAGTCGATCATCTTAGAGGTATAGATGCTAGACGTCCTGTACACATACACCACACACAACACAAATGTTCCCTCCGCAACCTTTACTTGTTGTACTGCTCCAATGGTAGGATAATAAACATATCAACATACAACTCTATGTGTGAATGTAGTCATGCATACTTCTATGGCAGATGTAAGATGTAGTGTGGAATCATAGGTGGCATGGTGTATATTCTTAGAGATCTAGAAAGTCATGCGTGGTTCAGTACCAGATGTAAGATGTAAGTTGTAGTTTAGAATTGTAGATGGCACTAGTAGGCGATCTTCCTATCCCATAGATCTAGAATGTATAGCCATGTGTGGTTCTGAGCTGGATATCAGATGTTGTGTTGAGTCATAGCCCTCATAGGTGGCGCTAGTAGTCTATCTTCCTATAGGCCTAGAAAGTCATGTGTGGTTCTATGCCAGATGTAGTTTTGAACTATAGGTGTCGCCACTAGTCCATCATCTCAGAGGAACAGAAGCTTGACATCCTGTCAAGATTCTTTTATTTTTTTGGGGGGGGGGGGGGGGATTTTGATTCTGAGAGGTCATCCAAATAGTTATCAAACAATTCTTTTATCAGAAAGAAATCTTCAAAATTGTTGTGTCTTTCTGGTGGAAACTTTGTTGAAAGGGTTAACCCTTCCGAAGCTGAGGCTACTTTCGTCCAATGCACAATAATGCAAATATTTTTGAAAACCATCTAAATCCTGTCATGTTGGTACTCATTGGATAGCCCTCACCGGGTACTCTCAGATGAGTACCCATATGCCAGGGTTTCAGCATTTTTTTCTGCTTTTTTGCATCATTTTGTATCGATCACATTTAAACCACCACCAGCATAAGGGTTAAGGGCCTGAGCTCTATATTTTATTGAACTATTCAAGATTTTTTTTTTGGGGGGGGGTCCTGATTTTGGGACATACAATTAAATGTTTTTCAAACAATGCATTTATAAGAAAGAAGTCTTCTGATATTAATTTATGTGGCTCTCTGGTTGGAACTTGCATGAAAGGGTTAATATAGAACCGTGATCCCACGTCTTGCCACTGTTCCTATAGCACAGGTATGCGTGAAAGGCGTGCAGCTAGTTCACATCCAGAGAGGACTTGTCCTATGCTAATCCACACTACGTAGGAACAGGGCCACTTAAGGGGCATTGCGTCCTTGTGTCTGCCCGATGGTCCGCAGAACCAATATTTACTCCCGATCCCGGCCCGACTTATCCACATTCCGCTCGCTGTATCCTTGCCAAATCTTGACAGTCGCAATTGATTCTGTCCACCTCTTGATGGTCATTTCCGCCGTAGTGGACACTCGGCGTATGGACACAGGGTACTAGAGGAGATTGGGCCGCACTCAGCGCTCTCGGCTGACCGCTACAAGGGCCCGAGTTGACCGCTGGCTAAAAGCGGGATGATTGATACAATAATTGCAAGACAAGAGAGAATTCATTACTTTCGTCTGGTTGAGAGGTGGAGTGTTGTTTGACATTCGGAACATGCTCATACATGAGCACCAATTTGAGTTACACTTGGGATTTTAACCTTTTGTTGCTTATTTCATCATGATCATTCACATACAACTTGCCGAATACATGTGTCTCGGTCAAGAGGATTTTTAAGAAAACCGTGCCTTTATAATAACAGATGTGCACAATGTATTTTCTTCAAATATTGTAATACTCAACTTCAGAATTTTGATCATTTTTCGGAATCCTGATCTATCATGAGTATCATCATTTTTGAACAATGCATTTTCTCCAAATATTGTAATGTTCAACATAAGAATTTTGATAATTTTTAGGAATCCTGATCTATAGTATTTTTGCACATTGTATTTATTTCAGGAATCTATTATCATTTCACCATTCATTTCTTTTGCACTGTACTGTGTGTAAACATTGCCTAGTTCCTGAGAATATAGCAGAACTGCTTTTTGAAAAATGAGTTAATGCCTAAGAAGGTAGCAGGAAATTGCTTTCAAAAGATATTAGAGCCTAAGAATGTGGCAAAAATATTTCTTGAAAAAAAAGCCTTATAATGCAACAAAAATACTTTTTGATAAGGAAATTGAAGAATAAGTTCACCCTTATGCTGGTGGTGGCTAATTTGGCCAATACAAAATAACCCCAAAAAGTTGAAAAGTTACTGAAGCCCTGGCATGTGGGTAGTCATATGAGAGTACTCAGTGAGAGCTATCTAATGGATACCACCATGACGGGTTTAGATGTTTTTCAAAAATCTTTGCATCTTTGTGCTTTGGACAAATGCAGCCTTAGCAATGGAAGTGTTAAAGAAATCTCCTCACCATGCCTATTAAAGGTTAAGTTACAGCTGTCTTAAACCTAGCTTATTCCTTGGCCCCTTGAACCTATTCCTTGCTATTGAAACATTGTCATACAACCAAAAATCTTATCCATACATAGTAAATGCATTTTTTTATATCATGAATAAAAAAGACTAGAATAATGGATCGATTTTAACCAGATTTCTTTACCAACTAACATGCTATGATGTTAGATTATCTTGACAGTTTGACTAGATGGGTTAAGTTGGTTTCTATCCACGTCTCATTTCTGTTTACATTTTGCTTCAAAGAGACACAAAAGTGGACAGGATTATAATGAAATGAGCAGCTTTCTTGTGGGCTGCATGTGAGCATCATGCTCCCACAGTAAATCAGGGAGAATATGACCCTTGCTTTTGTGAAACCCCATAGAGAAGTTTTGCCAACATATTGGGAACCGCTGTCTGGAGGATTTTGAAAAAGAGTTTTGTTAAGGAAACGCGGGCGTTCGGGCGAAGAATGTTCGGCGTTAAGAGGTCGTAAGTGGCCGAGCATCTTGAGGGTAAGTCCCGCAGCTGCTGGTGCATTGTTCCGAACTGCTACTTCATCTACGTCCTAGTTGCCATACTGGAATCCACCCCAAAAAATCACCACAATGGCCCCTTCTTGACACGGTGTATGGGGCTAAGTGGAGGTGGAGGGAATGTTTCCGCGAGTGTAACGTTGCCCGGGGGATGCGGCCCGAATCCCGCGGGCCGCCTCTTGAGGGGACGGTGACCGTTACTCCGATACGTCGAGAGAGGAGGCTAGAATTTGTCCGGCATTGTTTGGAGCCAAGCAGCCGGCAGAGCGGGTAGGACGGACATGTGTAGCGTTCTGTTCGGTTTTATTCTCGCCTACTTTTACACTAATGCCCACCTCAAGTACGCGGGTACGGCTTGTCACTGCCTGCCCAATTATGGAATATTATTTGAGGCACCTGCATTATTCATGGAGCGGTATTTGTCATGCGCGCCGCCCGAGTGTTTGCCGTCAGAATTAGGCACTGCTACATTGTTTAGAGTACTTCGGCAACATTTGTGAAGTGCCATCTGGTGGTGAAGAGCGGTAGCTTGACTCGGGGGTCAGCGTGTGAGAAATGAGAAATACACCACAAAGGTGCGGCCTACTCATTAACGCGCAAAACATTTATCATTATCATCCACCCCCCTCAACTAAATACAATCAAACACGCCATTTGCACCCGCTTTCGCTTGGACAAATTTTATGATGAAATTCACACCGTGTTTGTGAATACCGTGTGAATTTCATCCATTTATCATGATGTTTAATGTATAAGAAAGATTAGCGACAATCGTTATGGAAACAAAGGCTACGCTTAATTACTCGGCACTTTGAAATTTATCGGTATGAATTCATTAGAATATTTAGGGGAGTGGCCATCCCCTCCTTCCCGCTGTGCCAATTCATTAGTGGCAGAATGATATGCCATATTTGCTAATATCGTTTATTCTTTATTATAGCCACCCTACTCTCTTCAATAGGGGGGCTCAATTAAACATAGCATAGGCAGAGGCCTTGTAAAGTTAATTGTAACTATACCTGATATTGTACAGTGCCTGGCTTGGACAGATTTTGGATTTGAACAAAGTCGGTGGTTCTTTAACGAGGGGGTTCATTTGATCTTAAGTATGATTCTCATTTTATGAATATGTTGGTTTTGTTGTTTTTCACAATCCCTCAAAGCAAACTCACAGATTTCCTCTCTTTTGGTATATAAGTACATGTACATCATTTAGATTCTCTCTCTCTCTCTCTCTTCTCTCTCTCTCTCTCTCTCTCTCTCTCTCTCTCTCTCTCTCTCTCTCTCTCTCTCCCCCCCCCCCCCCCCCCCCTCTCTCTCTCTCTCTCTCTCTCTCTCTCTCTCTCTCTCTCTCTCTCTCTCTCTCTCTCTCTTCTCTCTTCTCTCATCTCTCTCTCTCTCTCTCTCTCCTCCCTCCCTCCCTCCCTCCCTCCCTCCTCCCTCCCTCCCTCCCTCCTCTCTCTCTCTCTCTCATCTCTCTCTCTCTCTCTCTCTCTCTCTCTCTCTCTCTCTCTCTCTCTCTCTCTCTCTCTCTCTCATCTCCTCTCTCTCTCCTCTCTCTCTCACTCTCTCTCACTCCCTCGCTGTAGTGCGGTCCCCTCTGTGTGCCTAGTTACACTATGATTTACCTCGAGTGCTCTCCCACTCAGCTTAACTCTCCTCATCACTTATTGCCCTCATCAAATCAAGAAAGATTATGCTATATATTCAAAGTAATTAAATTTTGCCGAGATCAAAATTGCCCGATAACTTTATTAGAGAGTTGCGTCTGATGGAGCGGTGATGCGATCGCCTGTGTCAGTTCTGGCCCGCTCTCTGAAAGTGATGCGCCTGCAAATGCTGAATTATGACTAATGTCAACAGTATTGGCTACACTAAACCCCCTCGTAGAAATACAGCTTCCCTGACCTATAGTATTTCAGATCTCTGCTGACATGTGGAGTTTTAAGTCAATATTGGCTAAATTGCAATTTACAAGTTGCTGTTTTATAAGAACAGCCCCGAGACCTTGGTGATCTATCAAGGGAATGATTGAATAAAGCTGAAGAAATGATTATTAACATTGTAGTGCAATGGGCATTGCGTCTTTAAATCCTGTCATCCCGAAAAGTACATAGTCAATTTGGGAAAATTGGTTTTTGTGAAGTGTGGTGGATTTCTCAGCGTGATGGATGGAAGGATTGAGTGGGAGTGTGGAACAAATAAAGAGTAACATCATTTTCTGCTGCAGTTCATCATGCCGCATGTTATAAATCACTGTGAAACGTACGTTATAAAGAATGTGATGGGATGTTGAACCAGCCATGATACTACTTGCTTAAGAGAGAGAGAGAGAGAGGGGGGAGAGTGAGAGAGAGAGAGAGAGAGAGAGAGAGGAGAGAGAGAGAGAGAGAGAGAGAGAGAGATATGAATAAAACCTGTGTTGTATATGTAGCGAGAGACCAATTACTATATGGACTGAAGTGAAGACCTGGCAATCCAGGGGTCTCGAATCTGGCCTCAGTGTTACATCACTAGGATACAAAGACCAATGAGGGCAATCGTATCATTTACATTACAGAGAAACTTGCGCACCAACACTTTTGGGCTATTCGCCTCTGCCTGGTTGTTCAGGTTGACCGGCTGGTTTCATATCCACTTGTTTTATTCATCTAAGGTGCTCGCTATACATGAAGTTACCCCATGAATGCTATCTCTGTATCAGCAGAATCACAGGAAAGAAATATTCAAATCATAAAATTTCACGAAAAAAACAAACTTGAGCAAGTTTCTCTGATTAGGTTTTTGGGATTGCGGACGAAGCGTGAGAGAAAACTGTCTAATGATTTATGGCGAGTTTCATGAATAATTTGGTGCTGATTTCCTTTTCCGCCGCATGACGCGAGGCAGGGGTCAAGCCCAAGTGGGCGTCGAGCAAATATCGCGGCAAGAAAAAAACAGCACCTTGTGCATGTGGAAAGTGTAATGTAATTCATTGTATTAGCCCCGGCCGCTGTAGGCCGAGACAAGGGGGTGGGGATCCCCTCTCATGCATGCAGAAACGAAGCCCTGCCTCGCTCGACAAATCATACATGAATAAATCACGCGGCAAAAAACAATCCACCCTACGCCGCACCGACACGACTAGAAAAACAATGGCCAACAATGAGGTGTACATGATATTATTCTGGCTGACTTGGGGCCGTCTACTAAAGGCCGCTGTAGAACACAGCGCGGCCTGTAGGATCAGATTAAGGAGATTAATAAGAGAACATTTAGGACGGTGATGAATATGGATATATCACTTAAACTAACTAATGGACAACTGGCGCTGGATCATCAGATGGAATATTATGGATAGGACACAGTTAACTGACAGAAATTAGCATGACAATTGCCGAACTTATCGGTGCCACAGAAAGCACAGCCTGCTGGGGTGAAGCTTTATAGAAGAAATGATAATCATGATGATTATAATGATAGTAATGAATATGATGATGATGATGATGATGATGATGATAATGAAAGTGGTGAGATTTGGAATTTTGTTTTTCATCATGTTTTATGCGATATTGCGTCTAAGTCGTGACTAGCCAGTTGTAACTGCTGGAGGAAACTGAGGTACCTGGCAAAAACCACCGCCTATCCCCAAGTCACTGACAACTTTCTCATATGTCCTTGGTGGGATTCAAATCCCAACAGTGGTGAGAGACAGTTAGCAGTCAGTCAGTCCGTGGCAATGCCTTAGACCACTTGACCATCAGGGCAGGCCTCATGATATAGTAATGAAAATGACGATGATGATGATGATGATGATGATGATGATGATGATGAAAGTGATTGAGTGTCATGAATATGGCAATGAAGATGATGATGATGAGGAGGATGATGAGACTAGTAATGAATGTGATAATGAGGAAGTTGATGATGATGGTAATGAGGAGGAGGATAACAATGAAAAAGTTAATGATAATGATGATGACAATTAATGATGAAGATAATGATAGTGATGTGTATAGATGTTATGATGAGGATAATGGTAATGATGGTGACATTGATGAAGATGAATTAATGGACCCAACCGCATTTCTTCTCATTTGAAGGCATAGACACATTTAAATTTCCCTTAGTAATTCAAGTTAACATTTCGAGAATACGTCAATGAGTTTGAATTAAAATGCATTGTGAATAGACAATTAATGATAGGACATGTTCACGTCTTTTTCTTATTTTTTTATCCACAGAAATGAATATGGAGTGGTTTTCTGAGAAAGTCTTAGCTATTCTTAAGAGAGGTGCTTGAAGTTCTCTCAATCATGTTTTGGGCCTTCTGATATGCGTTTCATATAGCCTTAGGTGCTAGGACTATTTTCTTATTTGCAGAGATGAATATGGAGTGATTTCTTATAGAGTCTTAGCTATTCTTAAGAGAGTGTTGGAAGTTCTCTCAATCATGTTTTGGGTCTCCTGAGATGTGTCTCATATTGGTGCAAGGACTACAGATATGGCGTCCACCTGAGGAGTAGCGCCAATATTGTATGACAGTGTGCAAATCAAACCGTATTATCTATTCAAAGGAATTGCCAGACTAGATTACAAGCGCACCCAGTGGGCTTAGCGGAAAATCCCAGATAGAAAACAAGCGCGGGTAATTAAACGAGAAGAAAAGCCCCGTTTATACCGGGCGATCATCTACTTAGTACTGCAACCCGCGCAAAAATGACAAACTTAGCAAAATATTGGCGCTGGAATCAAAATGGTGATCAGTGTTATTGTTAAGGTATGAGGATGATGATGATCGCGTCCAGGTTTTTTTCGGGGTATTGTTCGTTTTGTAAGTGGGGTCGTCGTGGTCTCAAAACCAATTATTTCAGCCGCTCATTGCGCGATTCAATAAATACCGATGTTGACCCGATGGGCTGATGTCAGGCAGGGGATTATTCCAGTCATAATTAATTTTCTACAATCCGTGATGAAAAATTGCCCGCGCTAACGCTAATCCCGTACAAGATCAGTGTAAGGGAATAGATAACTGCCGACACCCTTCAAAACAATCAATTAGACAATGGATCGCGCGGCGTGTAATTTCAGAATAGTTGGGGGGATTTCCTGCCGAAAATGCCACGCTTTAATACAATATGGGAAATGACAAGTCTTAGCGGTGGATAAGGAAAGATGCAGGGATAGATACGGCCCCGAGCCCTCTGTTCGGAACTATCGGCCGCTTAGCGAGCAGGAAAGGATTTTCGTGTAGTTTCCATAGAATTTAGCCGAGCGCTTATCTGCCATTATCAGGTGGGTTCCAAATGTTGGCTGAAAAAAAGCAGAGTTGGGGAGAAGTTGGCTCCACCTGTTGTGGGTAGCCTTTTTGCAATAGCACTCTTTAACTCAGCACTTATGCTGCTGGTGGCTAATTTTGCCAATACATAATGATGCAAAAACCTGAAAAATTGTTCAAAACCTGGCACATGGGTAATCATCTGAGAGTGCTCAGCAAGAGCTCTCCAATGAATACCAACAAGACAGGGTTTAGATGGTTTTCAAAAAAAAAATTCCATCCTCAGCATCTAAAGGGTTAACACTAAGCAATAAGTGTTATTA
>OZ012688.1:27574377-27614377 GCA_963942565.1 Maea johnstoni
CTTAACTACCGCCTTTAAATACCCATTGCAATTCAGAGAACTAAATGGATACCCGTTACCATCTAGGCAAACAAACCACTAGATAAACAATTGGGTAATTTTGGTTTTATATCACTGCACAAAATTATAAAAAATTCTACAAAATCTCTTTTTTGATGATCAAGAGAATATTTGTATTTCAAAAGCATGGCAATTTGTTTCATTTTCAAGAAAAGGCGCTTTATTACTACACGAATATCTGTGCGAAACTCAGGAACCGCTTAGTTTTAATCATTTATGCCGTACAGAGTTACGGTAATGGAGCGTTCTAAATAAGACCCTGCACCTTTCATCGACCCGGGCATTAGGGCACTATCAATTACCCCCAGCGTGCTTCGCGGAGCCAGCGGTGACTCACCCATGGGTACAGGGCAGGGTGGGGGTGGGGCGAATTGGGGGAATTATCTGACAGCCAGGGGGAAGGGTCGATGTTTAGGTATTCTGTCATACCATAACCATGGGGTGTGGGATGGAGAGAGAGAGAGAGAGAGAGAGAGAGAGAGAGAGAGAGAGAGAGAGAGAGAGAGAGAGAGAGAGAGAGAGAGAACTGCTGTTGGTGTATACTGAGTGAGATGTTTCAAAATAGTTAGGTGACGTTCTCTATATTCATCATTGAGCCCCTCCTCCAATACGTTTGGCCTTTTATACTTTGTAATGTGCGTAAGGAGGTTAGGAGTTACCTTATATATATATATATATATATATATATATATATATATATATATATATATATATATATATATATATATATATATATATATATATATATATATATATATATATATTCATATAACACCTAAATCACTGAAAACTCTTGAATTGGGTACTATATATATATATATATATATATATATATATATATATATATATATATATATATATATATATATATATATATATATATATATATATATATATGTATATATATATATACATATATATATATATATATATATATATATATATATATATATATACACACATATATATATATATATATATATATATATATATATATATATATATATATATATATATATATATATATATATATATATATATATATATATATATATAGTCAAAATATCCTTGCTATTTTTTGCACTGTCAACGAAGATACGGTACAATACAATGTTTTACGTACGATGCATATAATCTTGGACTTACCAGTGATGGGTAGAAGGCGGACGGATCTGTCCCAAAGGGGACGTACCCCTGGGTGGCGTAGCTGGAGTAGACCCCGTCAGTCAGTCCGGGTACCCTCGGGTAGCTGAGGAGACTGGAGTTGTATTGACACGAGTAGACGGACTGGCTTAGATGAGGATCGGCCATGATGGGTCGACCGGTGTCACAACAAGTCGTGGACAGAGTTGTTGGGGTCCCTGTCCCGGCAGAGTTGGCCGAGAGATTGCTCAGCAACTGGTAAAAAAGACAGAAAGTAAGGTGATTGTTTAATATGCAGCTGACAGGAAATAAATAAAGCAAACGAGTTGTTTAATATGCAGCAAAATACCCCTTTAAGGCAACTCACTAGATGGGCATCCATGACTACCAGTGACGCATGAAATAGGATTCGACACACTTCCCACCACGACTTGTGTAATGTAACATGTAGTTACAAGCACAAGTAGTATACGTGTTAATGTAACAATAAAGACGATCAAATAACATTGAATAAAAGTTAAACGATTACACAATTCTAACCAAAAAGTGTGTCTCGATAAATATATAGAAACTATAGATTACATGCACCTCTTTGGTGTAGTATACCTCTATTGGTACACTAAATCTAAAATCAACACTTACTGCTCAACTATTTAATGAACCTGATTACTGGTGGGTTTATTTTCACATCAATGCCCTTGTTTTACAGAGATACTTTAATTTCACAGAAAACCAAGTTGTGTTTACTTCTATTTGTAATAAAAAGTTTGAAGGAAATTTTATTTATATAAGTACATACCGTAGAAGAAGCGAGTGACGAAGCGGCCGCGGCCGGATAGGTATATCCAAGGGGAGGATACGACATTGTGGTGAGTCCTGAAGTTAAAGTGTCACGTAGAAGTTTCTCAACATATAATAATAAAGTCCACGGGTAATGTAGGTATCCACGGTCAGCCGGTCAGCCCCCAATGGCTGAACTGTCCGCGGTGCTAGGTAGTCTAACTCCTATGAAACTGGCATATGGGTGAAAACCAACTCGATCTGTTGGTTGGGTGTATGTTTGTGTCAAGTTATTTGCCTGGAATTTCTCTCTCCTTGGGCGAAGAAAACTCTGAAGAAAAGCGGTTTTCTCCCTACTGCACTCAAGTAGCGGTGACTCCACACTCGTCCGATCGTCCAGTTAACGTAGTTTTTATGAAGAATGTTTGGGAACGGACGGTAGGTCCTATACTAGTAGCGAGATGTACGTCGTTCCGAGTCTACTCTACTACGTGCTTTGACATTCGGCTGACATGACGGTTCGGTTTTTCGGTTCTCCAATCGCTTGGGGTTCGCTAGCGAGACACAGTATTGGCTGAGAGCGCTGGCCTAGTCCTCCGCTCTCGTCTCTGGCCGACATACATTTGCGTAAATACGCCCGGAGCAGGCACGCACGGCGCTGCGCCTAGCCACGCCCCCAGGCGCTGACTGACAGCTAGCCACGCCTCCTTGAGCTCGCTCGCTCGCAGCTTTGTCGGTTGGTATCTAAGCTGGCTTTAGCGGTTAGCACATCTTAGTACTGCCACCAACGAGTTGTAAAAGTCTGAAAAAGAATGGTAAAGGGACAATTCAGTATACTTGGATATTTATTTTATATCTTTTAAGGAACGGACACTAGCGGTAACTGACTTCTCTAAGATCACTACCCATTTCCTATATTTTTTCAACAGTTTAAATGCTCCTTTTTTCCAGCTGAAGGCTTTATCTATCAGACTTATAATTTGTACCGATAGAGACCATCCTTTAGCGAACTATAATACAGCACACACACACACACACACACACACACACACACACACACACAGTGGGTCTAGTCGAGCAGACGTAATAATTGTATTATTTGATTCATCTTAATAATAAAATAACGATAAAGCAGTTATGTGTCTTAATACTCTATGAATGTTCAGGTTCTCGCAACAAAGTCAATCCAAGAACACAACTACGAAGTAACGGATGTCGTGGACACTGTTGTTAAAAATGCAATCATGAAAACTTTTATGTGAACGGATTCCACAAAAACTTTTTAAGTTCAAGTAATATTGAAATATATCATTTATTATGAAGTTTAGGACGAGGTTGAACTGATAACAAAGCTAGCCAAGTGAACGGTACTCGAATTTCGCACCCGCGATTGGCGAAGTTCACAAAATGACCAAAAGATGGCGTTATTGGACGGCAACACATTTTCCATCGTAGTCAAGAGTCGGCGTTTGGATAGGAAAGGTTTACTACTCGCTGGATAAAAATAAGAGGGAATTTTCTACCGTTTCCTCCATGTCCACGAAGAATATCATTGGTGAATAACTAAAATCTATATATCAAACTATCATTTAAATTATATGATAAACTTTCTAGAACCTCTGTTTCTGATCGTTTTTTGGAAATGATCTTTGTACTTAAATGTTGAAATGTGTGATAGGAATATATATATATATATATATATATATATATATATATATATATATATATATATATATATATATATATATATATATATATATATATATATATATATATATATATATTGCAGAAACGGCACTCATTGCTGGACAAATCTGAATTTCATTTCACTTACATAAATCGTATTGGTTCACTGAATCTTTGCCCAATTCATTCCCAAATTTATGTCGTCGTAGCTGACTTCTTTAGCCAATAAAATGGTGTGCAATGTATCTCGTCAAATATCTACGCTTTGTCTCTCATCTCTTGAGTTTATTCGATCGACAGTTATTTATCTAGATCCATCTACTAAATATTCATATCGATGTTACCTTTAAAAGTAATGTACGAACAATTTGTAGAAAGTTACTGACCTATGAGAAAAATGTATATACAGCGACGAATAAATAAGCAACCTTATTTTCTACAGAAGTCGAGCATTACAAGATAGTATGATTTATTTAGTTAGGTTTATTTTGTATTATTGATTATCATATTTTCTGATAAGTTTGGTTTGATCAAAAATCAAAAAATATACGCATCACATCTCCCTTCGTAGCAGAGAGAATTTCCACGAGGATACCTTTTCTCGTTTTCAAGTAGAAAGCTACGAGTTACTTCCAAGATGACAAAAAAAAATAACGTCGTGAATCCAAAACAATGGATACATATTTTAAATTTTACATTGTGTTTTTCTTATAAGGTATCGGAGTAGAGTGCATACGTAATTTCTAGATTTCTAGCAGTGGAAATATATAATTTTGTCGAAAGCCATAAGTTATTTTGACTACAGTACTTGGTATCAAGACAACCACTAGCTCGCATGAGAACAACGGGAAATGAGAACTCGTGTGCTTCCATCCGCCAGGTTCTTGTAGTTCACTTTTCCGCCGCCAGATGTCGTACGTGTACAGTAAAGCATTCGTACTCGCATTCCATTCACGGACTCGCGATCACAAGCCCGGAGCTGTGACGTAGGCTGTAGCAGTTTGATGCAGGCGAAGTGTAATACAAGGAATCTTTATAAGCTACGTGAGGTGCTATTCTTTTATAACGGCAAGCGCTCAATATTTAGTGTAAACCAATTTACTCATATTCATTTCTGACATTTTAAACATAGAAATAAAAAACAACTGCTGACATGGAAGTGTTCAATATACAGTGAAACCTCATAATGCGATCGCCTCCGTGACGTGAACACCTATTATTGTGAACACATTGGGATGTAAACACCTTTCACTGTACTAAGGTCACGACGTTCATTTATGCAGGTTCTCATCTATGCACCAGAACGTGCATTGGTGATGTGTGATAGTTCTGTACAGAAATGCTTGGACGAGGAAAAGGGGAGTTGAAATTACTCCTTAGACCTACGTTTTTTGTTGCAAACATATATACCCGGCTATCTTATTCTCCCTATCATATGTTCCCAAGACGTCTTAGAGGACGAAAGGTACATTTCCCCAGCGTTGGTACTTACCCTGTTTCGATGTCATCAGTGATTCATCCATTGAAAACAGTTTGTTCATTAGTAGTTTTTTTCTTTTTTGCAAATAGAGGAGGGGCTATTAGCCCTCTGTTATCCGAACCGGCACTTAAAAAATAAAAAAAAACTGTGTAGTTTGTGTTCTATTCGCTCCGCTCTCTCTCTTTAGCGCTACAGAAGTGAACACCCTGCTTGTAAGATGTGCGGCTGTTGGGCACGTTTATTAGGGTATGATATTAGTGGGGTGCTGGGGAATGACGGGGTGGGCGGAATGTGGCAGGGTGATGGGGTGTTGTACCCAGATATGCCAAGTAGGGTTCTGGACAGGGTATGTGATCTACTCAACTTAATTAAAGCACGCGGCTAATTATTGTCTATATGGTCTTGATTAGCGGAGGGGCAGTATGGGTGTCAGTACTAGGGCTCCATCTCTGCTTAGTTCACACATGTATGTACTTTAATGACTATGGTACACTTTTAACATGAAAATACGATACATATATAAAAAATGATAATATCAGTACAAACATTCTCCGTGTAGGAGAGGATTTTCATAGAACATTTCAAAAATGGTAGGTATCGCAGCAAAAGGGACTCCAAGAGATACACTGTAGTAGTTACATATACGTACTCCAAGTTGGTGAACGGCATCACAGAGCGTACATATTTAGTATGTGGTTTATATACTACGAATCATACTAGCCATCAAATAATGTCTGTCTATTATGAATACTACTCGCTGTATCAGTACGGGGCACTCTTAATGGTCATTTGATCATCATTATCATCATCATCACCACTTACCCTCCAACAACCACCATGCATATAAAATGACTGCCACCACCACCACCATCACTATCATCTTCATCTTTATTATTAATCATCATCATGCCCGACAAAACTACTACTACTACTACTACTACTACTACTACTACTACTACTACTACTACTACTACTACTACTACTACTACCACTACCCCTACTACTACTACTACTACTACTACTACTACTACTACTACTACTACTACTACTACTACTACTACTCCCACTATTACTACTACTACTACTACTACCACTACCCCTACTACTACTACTACTACTACTACTACTACTACTACTACTACTACTACTACTACTACTACTACTACTACTACTACTACTACTACCACTACCACTACTACTACTACTACTACTACTACTACTACTACTACTACTACTACTACTACTACTACTACTACTACTACTACTACTACTACTCCCACTATTACTACTACTACTACTACTACCACTACCCCTACTACTACTACTACTACTACTACTACTACTACTACTACTACTACTACTACTACTACTACTACTACTACTACTACTACTACTACCACTACTACTACTACTACTACTACTACTACTACTACTACTACTGCTACTACTACTACTACTACTACTACTACTACTACTACTACTACTACTACTACTACTACTACTACTACTACTACTGCTACTACTACTACTACTACCTCAGATGATCATCACCATGATCATCACCCCAATATCATCCCCACCCAGGCCCCAGGAGGCCAGACCCCATCCTGGTATTATCTGTGGCTAGCATCATGTTAATCAAGGTTTACATATTCCCTGCCTCTGGAGCCACGGGCAGGCGACGCTTCGCTAATTAATACTGCCTCCATCCGCATCAAATTAACCATGCGCATATGTCACTCTTATGAGCTGTCAGCAACTGCACGTCTTCGAGCAGGACAGGGACAGGGTCGTGTTGGCACCAGAAACATGCGTAATAGAAGCATAAATGATACAGTCCAAATCCATACATTATAATACACTACCAGAACCACACACAATACGTTACAAAATTAAGCCAGAAAACAGACTGGCAGAGTGCACCACCACAGCCATACAATCAATTAAGATACAGCGACAGAATAATACTCTTTCGGATATATACATAATACACACCAGTCAGATCCCCATGTAATAAAATACTTGAACCATACAAGATACAGCGGCTAAATAGTACGCTACCAGTACAACACATAATACACTATACCAGAGCCATGTAAAACACCACCAAGCACTGGAATCTCTGACAATCACAGAACACCGTGTATTGCGGATTGCTATGTCATCTAGTGAGATCATGGTTTCAGCTTCGAGTGGCCCTCTCTAATGGCTACCTGTTCAGAAAGATCACCTGTATATGAAGACCGCATTTAGTACAGATTTAAACGCATATCGTCATTATCGTATCACCCTTTATTAAGACCACCTGTCTTCGCAGACCACTATTAGTCCAATTGTCCTAAGTTTCTATCAGGCCTAAAAAATGTTTATTTCCTGTAAATAGGCTAGGTAGGTAGGTAGGCATTTTTTTTTGATTATTATTTTTTTGAAATGTGTATATCATGCATGTTTTATGGTGATTGGATTTGAAAGGCGGAAACAATTAAGGGAAACGAATATTTGAATAAAATATCGTTAGTTCATGTAACAATCGTTTCATAGAGGAATGCGATCCCACATATTTCTGGTTTACCTGTTGGAAGGCCAAGGGATCTAACCTTTACGCTATGATGACTGTGTGCAGTATCTCCATGTGCGGAATGAAAATCTTATCAGACCCTCGACGCGACATCTATACGTGAGTTCGGGTACTAATGTATAAGTACACGTATTTTCATCGCCGTAGGCAACGCTTGCTTTTTGGTTTTCTCGACAACCCATTGTTAACCAAAGTGCCCAAACACGTATGGGATTCGAGTAAATAGATAGGTAGACAAAACCTTGTCTGTCCAAACGTCAAGATGCAGTTATTTTTATTGTATAGTTTTAGTGCTAGTGTTTGTGGGTAAACATAATACACACGAAGATGTTGACTGAATGTATACATTTCCTATAAAACTGTTAGTTATGGACACTGAACACTTCTACTATCAAAATCGTTATGACAAAACACATCCCATAAGTAAAATCTCGATGGGTATAACGTTTCGATTTCCATTTTTTCTCCCGCCATCACCATGAAAGTCTCTGTGGCGCAATCGGTTAGCGCGTTCGACTGTTAATCGAAAGGTTGGTGGTTCAAGCCCACCCAGGGACGACTATTTTTTTTCGATATTTATTTTTGATTGATTTCTCTTTTAATTTGGCTACTTTTTTACGGGATATTAGAAATATAGTTACAAAACATTCATAATCTTAAGGATATGATAATATTAACATTATTTATGCTTTCTCTCCGATATCATACAATAAATCACGCAGGCTGCAGTACTTATATGAGCAGTTGACTGGGTTTCTCATTAGGTAGTCACATCTAATACAGAAACAATATACCCAAACTCTTTTGATTGGAAGTATATTTGTCATACTCTCTAAATCATCGAAGCTCTTCCTCCGAAATTAAATTCATTAACCGTATTCATTCAATTATTTCTATTTCATATCTTCTTTAAATATGTAACACTCATTTTTTTCATCTTCATCTTTATTATTGTTATCATTTCGTTAACATATTCCTCACTATTAGTACATTATGGTATTATTATTATTGTTATTATTATTATTATTATTATTATTATTATTGTTGTTGTTGTTGTTGTTATTTTTTTGTTGTTTTATCATCATCACTATAGATAAAATCATAAAATGGCTATTATGAAGAAGGCTACCCCTAATCTGCAACGAAAAGAAAATGAATTAGGCAATATGCATTTTTTCCTTATTCATTCTTTATACTACGAAACAGTGCCGATATTCTACACTAGCTGGTACGCTAATTGGACAGACACCTGAAGGGAAAAGTCTCCTCCCTTAATAGTATACGCTATTTTATCTTTTTTCTTTTCTATATCACTAATGAGATTTTCTCTATATCACTAATGTACTTAATTTAATTCTTCATGTTGGAACCTATGGCTATCACTCAGCACGAGTTTAGTTTTCTTTCGTTTGCATTTTATAAGTGTGTCTCCTTACTGTAAGGTAATGAAATGTTTAATGACCATATCAATGATATGAAATTGCATATACAGGCAACTCTGCTTAATCCGGACTTGTGTAATCCGGATTTTTGTATAAACCGGACAGATTGAAAGGTCCCGGCCCCTTCCTATATATATATATATATATATATATATATATATATATATATATATATATATATATATATATATATATATATATATATATATATATATATATATATATATATATATATATATATATATATATATATATATATATATATATATATATATATATATATATATATATATATATATATATATACATACACACACATACATATATACATACATACATGCATAAATAGATACATACATTCTTACACACACAAACTCATGCATACATACATAAACACATACCTACATACATACACACATACATACATACATGCACACACCCACATCGATACACACACACACACACATACATACATACACACACACACCTACAAAACTGTTCATGTGACCAATCAGTGTTTGTGTTTATGGGCACGCTGATTATGCTGTTACAGCAATTACTGCTGCTCTGTATAATTTCCACCACACACTATCTCCCATCCATCATTTTCACGGTCCACCCTCCCCTCTCACCAGCACCCCTCCCACCCTCCCCTGGGTATTTGGCACGAGTGGTCACTTACGACTTGGCATGGGGGTCTGTGTGCATGGGCACGGACAGGAAGTGATTGACACCCCTGGTCAATCATGAGGGCATCATTATATAATTAAGTGTTTAATGCGCTGTGTTAGTGTAAACAAGCATCTTATGATGGGGCCTGGCCCATGATGAGTTTGTGATTACTCTCTCTCTCTCACACACACTCTCATTTTCTCTCTCTCTCTCTCTTTCTCTCTCTCTCTCTCTCTCTCTCTCTCTCTCTCACACACACTCTCATTCTCTCTCTCTCCCTTATTTTCACATACGCTCGTTATCAAAATTAAAAAATACCCCTAAAGCACTGATTTCTGGCCAAAAAAGCACCCTTATTTTAATAAAAACGCTGACTTTTTCCACTAAATAAACACCCCTTCTTTTATCAAAACACTGACATTGGATGAATGGGAACACGTATTTTAACTCTAGATTTTATAATCCTCTGCATGTGGCGGCAGCAAACTCGGAAGCCCAGTCACTTCGGGAGTCACTCGGCGTCAGAGCCGCGGATATTTCGTGGATTGTACAGGGATTCTGACCCCCATACTTCGTACCTGGGTACAAAAAAGTACCCTTCTTTTACAAAATCGCGGACATGCGGAGGTCTTAAAAAAGACCCCTTCTTCCGCGATATACGTAATGCGGGTGCGGCCCCCCTCTGTACCTGAGTGCCCCCCCCCCGGGTGACAAGCATATCCGATTTACTGTACCAAGAGACTATTACGTGTTCCACAAAGGTGAGCAAGTAGGGTACCTTTCCCTAAATTGCAACCTGACGTCATTTGTTCCAGATTGGATGAGGCAACAGACAAGGCAACAGCAAGCATTTTTCTAATCCCATCTCATCTCTGGTTAAAACTTCACGATATCCTCAGAAGGTTGGGTTTATCATAAAATCATCGTGAGTATATGTAATTAATTAGTATCAAGCTAAACACCAGTTGCAAAATGAGAGGGATCATGCTTGGAGTCCTCTGCTGTCTATCTGTTGCAGCATCTATACCAGTCCTAATTTACGTCATAAAACCGGATCTAGTGAGATCGCTATCGGGGAACTTTGCAGTACGTTTTCAAGCAAATCCGTTAGACGCTTCCTGGGATCCTCTCCATCTTTTGGACATCAACAAGCCCAGTGACTCATGTCCAGGTATCTACCTACTACAGCCCTTGGTCATGATGGGCCATAACTGTAGTCAGGTTAACACATTGGGATACAAGAACCCGCAAAACATACCTGCCCGTATTGCGGAGTACAGGGAATGCATCAATTCTAACCTTATGCATGCCAACGTGTGTGCAGTCTATCTCCTCTCAACGTGCAGCCCAGAAGAAAGTGTGGAATACGTCACAAATCTAGGTCTGACCAACACCAAAAAACTAACGATTCTACCACTAGATGTTCAAACAGTACGGTATAAGGATGCGTTTTCCTTCATTTCAACTCACCTTTTGAACCAAACTGCAATGTTCATAAATGCCGATACTTTTCTCGGAGATGGATTTCAGTTGATAGATCCCGGATACATGGGAGAAAATCGCATTTTCTACGCTCTAACCAGAAGTTGGTTTAGGTGCAGAGCGGCCGGTGTGCACTGTGGAATTCGATATATCAAGTCTCACGATGGATGGCTATTTGTACCAACAGAACCGTTTTCACAGGACACTTTGGACTTCATAGATTTCACAACGAATGATTATGGTGCAGAATCTGCATTTTTGTGGGTGTTAAAATTCAGACTCAACTTCAATCTGCTTAATCCTTGTAAACAGGTTAAACTGCTCCATAATCATTGTTCAGGTGTTAGACCGAATGGAAGAAGGAGGATTGATTTAGGACAATCAAAGAAATGGGGGCGTTTAATTCATGCTGTTCCGTATTCAGACATTTTTCTGCCAAATAACAAGACACTTGCAAAGAAACCAGGCAAGACTAGCGGTTAACTATATTACACCCAGAGTAACGACTTCTAAACCAAAACCTGCTGAATCAACATGATTCCCGGTTTTGACAGTATTTAATTATCCTCTGGAATCAGCCAGCAAAATAAGAAAAACAAGCTTTTTGGTCTTGTCGTCAGTAGTTCAGGTAATAAACTCCTTCCTTTGTTTCCAAAATATTTTACTTTTTCCCACAAATGTCTGATTCCAACATGCTAAAATGAACTTGAATCAATCATAATATTCTGACAGCGTATTACAAAATTCTCGAACTATGAAAGGGTCTTTGTGAGCCAGGAACTTCTTTCAATGAATTTGATCATCTCCACACATATATGCGTGCATGGTTCTCTAGGTTATGTTACCACAAACTCACATATACATTACGTCTGTGGCATTGGAAGGGATAAATTATTGAGTTAGCCATTCTGTTTGAAATTGATTGTAACTCGTAGGGGTTTCAATAGTGAGTTTTGATAAACAGTTCGGCTAAATCTTTGCCATGCTTATGCAATATTCTTAACGAATACATCATGCATTGGAAAATTCTTGGTGACACAAGTTGAACATAAAAATCTAACTTAACAACTCTCTCTCTCTCTCTCTAGAGAAATATTTTTGCTTTTTAAAAGAAAAATGACAACAATTTAAAAAGAAATGGCATAGATTAAAAGTTTATTTTGAAGCGAAATGACAAATCCACAGATAACATGATGGCAATATTTACATGTTCAATAAATATGCCTTTTATTTTCTCACAGATATCAGAATATCGTCAAAAATGTACAATATAGCACTTATTCACCTATCCTTGCATAAGCATGAAAGGCTATCAGAAACATACATCTGAGCAGGGTAGTCCTATATGGGGACAGGGATAACTGACTGACTCTGACTACCAAGGTAGTTAGCATCTCCTTACTTAGTGGTAGACGTGTGTCAATTCCTGGAAGACTACGTCGGGTACCCAAGCTTTTGAATAAAAAATGATTGTGACGGATCTGCAAACCCCTGCATCTTGTGCTGGTATCCAAGAGCCGAGACGTATGTTGTGATAATTGACGAGGCATACCCATTCTGATGTAGCTAAGCTATAAACTGGCTTAAACATTGTACTGAAATTGGAATGATAGGTAAACCTCCAATACATGTAATAAAGTACATACAAAAGAATTCCCATGCCCTGTATATATATATATATATATATATATATATATATATATATATATATATATATATATATATATATATTTATATATATATATATATATATATATTTGTGTATATATATATATATATGTATATATAAATATATATATGAATATATATATTTATATATATATATATATATATATATACATATATGTATTTTATTATTACATGATATAGTACTTTTTAACAAAACATTAACAACACTTCAGTATGGTTAGTGAGGTTCAGTGAAAGATATGCTTCTAAACTATGAGGTTTCTATTAATGGTCTGAAGTTAACAAACGGACCCTAGAACTTGGATTGGAAGACTACAATCTTTCCAATTCTAAAGTTATGATTGGAAACCTAGAAAATGCCATAGCCATTAATACAATTATTTTATTTACCAAAAAGAGAATATCGAATGCCATGACAAAAGAACAGAAACCACATCAAAATCGATGTCAAAAAGATTTTTATTTTCAAGAGAAATATCGCCATTGCATCAAGGGTAAAAAGAAAATGTTTGACTAGGGATATGTCCTCCAATATCTATGAAAAGGACAAATGAATAGTTTATCATACGTCATATGTTATTACATTATTGCATATATATATATATATATATATATATATATATATATATATATATATATATATATATATATATATATATATATATATATATGGATATATATATCACAAAGTATTTAATTCTTACCACATAGTCAATATATTTGTATCCATATATATGTACCCTATAATGTCACTATATAAACTGGGTGTGAAGTAGTTTTAGTGTCTCTCTCAAACAATGGATGACATCACAGTTTTCATGACTTGCAGTTTGTAACTCGCAGTAACTGTGTTACAGACTACTGCTCAAGTGTGTCCCCATTTAGCATTTATTAAGCAATAAACCTGGAGTGAAATCAACTCAGGTTGGGTCAGCGCGACTAAGTAAAGAGCCAGATAACACAGACTCGTATAGCAATCTAGACCACCAGGTACTCGGAATTTCTTTAAACACGCATCTCTGCGCATATATGCGTGCATGGTTGTCGAGGCTATATTACCAAAAACAGATACATGCGTGTTTGGCATTGGAAGGGAAAATTTCTTTGCCATACTTACACCTTAACGTTTTTGTTAAAAAAGTAAACCTGCTTTTGGCGGCTGCAATCATTAATTGGTCTTGCCGACCATGTAATGCATCGCTGAGTTCTTGGTGACACAAGTTGAACATGAAAATCTAACTTGACAACTACTATATATATATATATATATAAATATATATATATATATATATATATATATATATATATATATATATATATATATATATATATATATATATATATACAGTATATATATATATATATATATATATATATATATATATATATATATATATATATATATATATATATATATATATATATATATATATATACTGTATATATATATATATATATATATATATATATATATATATATATATATATATATATTTATATATATATATATATATATATATGTTCGGCTAAATCTTTGCCATGCTTACGCAATATTCTTACCGAATACATTATGCATTGGAAAATTCTTGGTGACACAAGTTGAGCATGAAAATCTAACGTAACAACTCTCTCTCTCTCTCCCTCTCTCTCTCTCTCTCCACCAAGAAGGTGATATTTGAATATATTATACTTTTAACAATACTTTTGGATTTAGGTATGAAATCACAAAATCAGCTGTGGGTAAGGTTCTGCACAGTTTAATTCAAATATTTTCTGAATAATGCTCTAGCCAAGAAAAAACAAAACAAATATGTATATCAATAGTAATATGATGAAGCGTGGCTTCGACGACGAGCGAAGCTCTAACCCTTTCAATGCTAAAACTACTTTCACCCAAAAAAAGAATTTTGAATACCATCTAAACCCTGTCATGCTGGTTTTCATTGGATAATAGAGTACTCTCAGATGAGTACCTATATCCCAGGGTTGCCATTAATTGTCCAGTTTTTTTTTTAAAGATTTTGTATTGGCGAAATTAGCAACCAGCAGCGTATTAAAGGGTTAACATAGCTGCAATCTTCTACCCGTAGTGCCAGGATGTATTGCGAGCTATGTAGTTAATGCAGAAAAATACAATGGCACGCGTGTATCACATACGCAATTTGGCCGGGCGCCAGTTTGTAAGGAAAATAAACGCTGCACGTCACAACAAACGCCCATTTCCATTGTTGAATTAGTGCATCATATGATGGGGCCTGGCTCATGATGAGTTTGTGATTACTCTCTCTCTCTCTCTCTTTAACTGCTAGGTGGCGCGAGTATCTTCTCTCGCCCAGGAATCTTTTTCTCAAATCCCCTTTATTTCTGATGCGATACGTTTAGTAACATGAATTTAGTTGTCCAATATGCCATCTATTACGTATTTTCTATTCAAAAAGATGTCAGATTAATATTTGCGAAAATACACAGGAATTAGGCAACTAACATTTTTAAGTGAACACTGGCTACACAATAATAAACTTAACTTGCTCAGTGAGGTTAGTAACGACTTTAACTGTTTTGGTAGAGCAAGTAGCCGTTCGTCTGAAGAGTCTTTTGGTCTCAGAAGGGGACAGGGTGGAGTGGCCATCTTCTGGAAGAAAGGTCTAAAAGGTATATCTGTAATTGAAACAATGGTTCATAGTAGAATTTGTGGTATTAGGATGGAACGCGAAGATAATTCAGCGCTTGTTTTCATTTCTGTATATATGCCAGCTGCTGGTTCTAGAGACAATTTATCTGTTACACTAGACAAGCTGGGGGCTTTTTTAGAAGAATTGGGAGAAGGGGTAGTACCAATAGTGGGGGGTGATTTTAATGGCAACATGGGGATTAGAGGGGGTCCCAGAGCGAATAATGCCCCTACAAAAGCGGGCATTGCAGTTCATGAGTTTGCTAAGAGTCAAAACCTCATTGCTACTAATCTAATGCGTATTGCTACCGGACAGGTCGATACTTATGTGGGCCATAATGGGTCGTCACTAATTGATTATATTTTTGTTCCTGAGTATCTTAGAAGTAAAATCATTAAAAGCCATACTGGTAAGGGAGAGGCCTTGAACACATCGGACCACCTTCCTATTGAAGTTACTATTGATGTGGGAGCCTTACCCAGGACGGTTAACTTTACTAAAACGTCAAAACGTCTAAGATGGGATAAGTGCCCTGGTGATTTTATTGGGGAAAGATACCAAGAACCAATTAGGCAGGAGCTTCACAATGGCAGGTTACGGCTTGAAGATAATGTACTTTCCCACCTTGAGATAGATGCTTGTGTCGATAATATCATAAACACTTTACATAGGACCGCGGAATCTATCCCAAAGTCAAAGTTTGTAACCCATTTAAAGCCCTATTGGAACGACAGACTTAGTGTCTTAAAGAAGAATAAAATGTCTTGGTTTAATAGATGGAAAGCTGAAGGCCGCACAAATCTACTAGACGACCCTGTTCGTCAAGAGATGCTTAAGACCAAAAAGCTATTCAATAAAGAATTACATAGGATCAGTCGTCTTTACCATGATAACTTAATGGCAGAAGCAGCCAGCAAAGCTGAGATTAATCATAAAGATTTCTGGCGTCTGTTAAAGAAAACCAAAAGTGGTAACCAAATCAAGGTTAATACAATAAGGAATCAGCAAGGGAAGGTTGTATACGAAACTGATGAGATACTGGAAGTCTGGCGGTCTCATTTTGACAGGCTCAGTACACCAAAATTCAGTGACAGTTTTGATGATGCCCACTTCCAGTATGTGACTAGACGTATTAGAGAATTCAGAGCCTTAGATGATGAGAGCCCTTTTTTGAGTGATCCTATCACTGAGTGTGAAGTGGAAAACGCAGTACGTAAGCTCAACAATAATAAAGCCCCAGGGTACGACGGAATAACCTCCGAGCATATTAAGTATGCAGGGCACCCTCTAGTGAGAATCTTATGCCTCCTGTATAGACACTGTATTAGATCGGAATACATACCTCTCAGTCTCAGAAAAGGTATACAAATCCCACTGTATAAGGGGAAAAATACATGCACACTTGATTGCGATAACTATAGAGGGATCACCCTTCTATCCACCTTTAATAAGCTCCTTGAGGTAATCATTTGGGGGAGGTTAAAGGGTTGGTGGTTCAATGACCGAATAGTATCTGACCTTCAGGGTGCTGGTAGGGGAGGACACTCATGTATCCACACCGCCCTCACGCTCCAGGAAACAATTTCTAAGGAGCGTGAGGGAAATAAGAAAGTCTTCGTGGAATTCTATGATGTCTCGAAGGCTTTTGATTCGGTGTGGATAGATGGGCTCTTCTATCAGCTCCATAAAATGGGTATTGTAGGTTCACTTTGGAGGATTCTCTATAAAATGTATATTGGTTTTTTATGTTGCGTAAGAATAGGTGATAGAACCTCAGGATGGTATAGTATGGACTGTGGAATTCATCAGGGAGGCTATCTCTCCCTGATGAAATACACAGCCTTTATAAACTCGTTACTAACCAGTCTTGAGGAGTCTAACCTATGTAGCACAATATATAGGATTAAGTCATCACCAGTGGGCTATGCTGATGACATGGCCACTAGCTCCACCTCAAAAAATAGTATGGATAGGATAATGTCTGTTGTGTATGCACATGGTCGAAAATGGAGGTACTCCTTCAATGCGGGCAAAAGTGCCGTACTCGTTTTTGGGGAAACTCCGGCCGAAAGAAGGGTTGGTAGTAGTGATAGGGTTTTTAAATTAGGTCCAGAGAGAGTAAAAGAGAGGTTGTATTATGACCATGTGGGGGTCAAAACCTGTGTGAAAGGTGATACTTTTGTACGTACTGAAGAAAAGGTGTCTAAAGCAAGGAAATGCTTAAACATGTCAACCTCGATTGGTATTAAAAGAGGAGGTATTAACATTAAAACCTGTAACGTTATTTACTGGTCAGTGGTGCTCTCCACTCTATGTTTTGGTTGCGAAATTTGGTTTATTAAGCAAAAAGACATTGACATTTTATTAGCCTTTCAAAGATATGCAGCCAGACGTGTTCAGAGATTACATCCGAGATCTCTGAACATTACCAGTGTGACTTGTCTAGGCTGGATGAGTATCATTAATTACATAAAAGCACGCAAATTAATTTTTTTAAGGACCATAGCTTGCATGGAAGAATATTTCCCCCTTAAGGGAATACTCATGGAAAGAGTTAATGTTTTTAGACCTGAAGATGACGATCTCAGAGAAAGCCCTATTAATCAAATGCTACAATATAGTGTCCAATTTGGCCTTCTGGAAGAGGTACAAAATATGTCCAACGGTAGACTTTTGAGTAAAAGTGCATGGAAAAAATTGGTATGGGAGAAAGCCTGGGAGTGTGAGACGGTGGAATGGCATGATCATATGACAAATAACCCAACTCTAAGCTTGGTGAGACTGGTTAGTCCGTTCCCTACATATTCAATCTGGTGGCAAATTTCTGATTCTGATCATAGATACATGAGGCGATGTGAGACGATGGTAAAGTTACTATGTCATGCCAGTCTGTTGAGATATGATGATTGCAGGCTTAAGAACCTACCATTCGGTGCTCGCATGTGTATTTTATGTGATAATGCGTCCTACGAAGATGCCGGGCATATGATCATGCAGTGTGAATTCCACCAAAGGGCTAGAGGAGAAATGTTTAATAGAATCAGTAATATTGCGAATATAGATGGGCAAGAAGTATTTAGTGTAATAATGGGCAAGTTTTTGGAAGAATGGTCCTTTTATGACATGTTACCCATATGGCATATTTCCTGCACATACGTATCGGGCATGTATAAAAGTGTGCTTGAGTTCCATAAAGAGTTTGGCTAAGTTGAGGGGATGGCAAGCCGTACTCTGATTAGCAGAATCTGGGTATTTTTTGCTGTACCTCTAAGCGTTACTTGTACCCCCATCCCCCCCTCCCCTCTGACTAGTGGCAATCGGTAAACTTAAGGAAGTACCATACATGCCATGTGTCTTAAGTATAACCCATACAGTACGCCAGTACAAGTTAATCCTGAATACTCTGTTTACAACCCCTTCTCCCCCCCCCTCATTCACCCCTCCACTGACAGCATTTAAACAACGAATGTTTTTTTCCCTGAATTTGTAAGATCCTGTGCATTGAATCCACTACATGCTCTCCATCACCTACTTTTCATGTCTAATGTATGTTTATCATACTTACAACTGTATATTTGTATGTCAAAGCTATTTAATGAGGTTCTGTTTTTGCCTCTGTTCCTAATTCTGTCTCTAATTTTTTGATAATTTTCTACCACTTTCTACATTTCAAGACTGTCTAGTCAAAATTGTATGTGAATATAGGATTGTGTCTTTTTCTAGTACTACTAAGTTATATTTGTCTTAGTTCTATGGTTATGTTCTAATTTGTTATTCATTTATTATGATATGTACGATTTTGTAATTTTGATATTACAGCAAATAAACGTATAATAATATAATAACACCTGGTATATTGAGATAACTGACCTGTATTTCTTCATAATCATTAACCTAAAATTGCTAAGGGCGTAGCAAGGGCGCAACAAGTTACATACACTCTCGTCTAAAACATTCGTTCCTGGCGTTCATAGGGCCTTTAGTACGATGGTGCAAGTGTGAACAGCAGAAAAAAAAATTCAAATTTATTTTCTCCACCGTTTTTTTTACCAAAACAGCAGAAAAAATAAATTTAAATTTATTTTCTCCAACGTTTTTCCAAAAACAGCAGAAAAAAAATATTTAAATTTATTTTCTCCAACGTTTTTCCAAAAACAGCAGAAAAAATAAATTTAAATTTATTTTCTCCAACGTTTTTCCAAAAACAGCAGAAAAAATATATTTAAATATATTTTCTCTGCTGTTTCACATAGTTTGCCCTTCTCCCGCTAGATGTCCCCCATCACCACTTCCAAGGGAGCACTCATTATTTGAATTTGATAGTATGTGGTGACCAAAATGGCATGTAAAAGTGGACATAAAAGACATTTTGGAACATTCATAATTGATATTGAATATTGATAAATGAATGAGGAATTTCATAGTTCATTTATGAATTGCAAATATTCACTTTTCATTATGCAGTCGTGACCAGACTCGGCTCTACGACGGTCAGCGTATATAAAGCCTGTCATGAGAGTGGCATGGGGAAAGATCGACTCTGTATTAAAGGAGCATAAGCACGGCCACTTTGCACCTTATCAGTTACTCAGGAAATCACAAGTTTACCTGAGGGGGGGGGGGGGGGGGGGTCTAGTATTTAACAAATGATAAACATGATTCGAGAACGCCCCGACCAACTTCCAGTTTGGTACGACATTTGTACTTAGTGTTATAAATTCGCCACCTATCCAAGTATTGGCTTCGTAGCCTAGAGGTTATTTGTCCGGCTCCCACGCGGACGATACGGGTTCAATTCGCCGACTCGGATGACCTTTTTTCATAACTTTTTTTCTTTTCTTTTTTGAAGATAGAAAATGAAACAACTTTTTCTGTCTATATCTGACCCCAAATATATATATATATATATATATATATATATATATATATATATATATATATATATATATATATATATATATATACACAAATATATCCAGTTTCTTCTGCCCCCACACGACCCCCTCCCCCCAGAGAAAAGTGAGTAAGTATGTATGTATGTATGTATGTAAGTATGTATGTATGTATGTATGTATGTATGTATGCATGCATGCATGCATATATATATTTAAATATTTTTTTCTGCTGTTTTTGGAAAAACGTTGGAGAAAATAAATTTAAATTTATTTTTTCTGCTGTTTTGGTAAAAAAAACGGTGGAGAAAATAAATTTGAATTTTTTTTCTGCTGTTCACACTTGCACCATCGTACTTTAGGGACGTCTAGGTACCCAGTCAAGATATCCATTTACAGAACGTAATAGTATTGACTAGTCAGATATTTTGTTTATAAAGCAAACCACCTTAATTTTGCTTAAAATCCATTATAGAATAGCAAATATATATACACGAGCACACACACGATTTTTGACAATATAAAAGTATGTGGAGTTGGATATGATCTGATACAGATTAAGACAGACAAGTAATGCGTACTTATGATCTCAGATATATGATTCCAAGAAAGTTATCAAAAACTGAAATGAAACTTATAAATACCTACATTTCCTACATTGCAATGATTCCACACACACATAGACAACTCAAATACAGCTCACTGGGGAAAAACTGAAAGCAAGGTTACAAGTCAAATACAGCTCACTGCGGATTACACTAGAAAGCTAGGCTACATTATAATTGATATCAATGTCGTATATGTGTACTTCCCGGCGCCTGCCACGCCCCCTGTCGGGAAACATGCCAGTTAAGCAGTGGTGCTATCAGTAATGAGAGTAAATGGTGAGGTAACATGATTTCCTGCCACTTGCGCCACAGGACCATGATGGGCTGGTAATTAGTCTAGACGTCTTCATAGACTAGCTGAAAACTGACCCCCTCTTAAAGTAGACACGTGACACCACACAAGGGCATGTAATACATCTTCAATTAAAACACATGCTTACTTACGCCCTCTACCCCCCTCCCGCCCCCCCCCCCCCCAAAAAAAAAGCCAACCTGTGCAATAGCTGTAACCTGTCCTTTAGACTTAAGTCGAAATATCAAAATCGTATATATACATACTCATATATATATATATATATATATATATATATATATATATATATATATATATATATATATATATATATATATATATATGTGTGTGTGTGTGTGTGTGTGTGTGTGTGTGTGTGTGATGTGTGTGTGTGTGTGTGTGTGTGTGTGTGTGTAACTTTTCCGTGATAATCAGTAGAAGTATATATTCCACAGGGTTGTATGTAAAATACTATACCAATCAATTTAAAATAATAAACAAGATAACCAGTAATGATAGATAAAAGTAGCTCTTCCATAGGGATTCCATCTAAAAATGATACGCATCAATTCAAACAAACAAAACACTTTTATAAAACAAAATAGGTAAAAGTTCCAGAAAACGCCATAAACTAGCTCTCGATTCTTTTTTATCATGCAGCATTTCTACTGAGTCTGTCACTGAAAGATTTTGTTTAAGCACATCCTGGAATCTTTGATGTACTAATGAATACGAGACAGCTTTAGCGTTAAACCGCTGGTAACTAAATATAAGAACTAGGAATGCCATCCATTTCAATTTGAAACGTCAACAAGTTTACACTCAAGTGTATCACTTTCCGCCAATCTGTCGCTGCGGCTCTCCGCACTGGTCAAGCCGGCCAAACTGACCATTGATGTCCAGCGTAGAATGCAACAAGTAGTGCCAAATTGGCCGGGGAGTTGTCAGAAATAGTGGGGAAGTGTGCACGTTCGCGCCTGGCGAGTCTGGTTTGATTCATTACGGAGGGGGAGCGAGTGACACCGCCAGCTTACCATGTTGGCACTAATTAAACTGATGTTAAACATGGACAGTAGCTAGTAAGACATAGACATCTCAGCTTAGATGAAGAAAAGAATGGATATGTAGCGAGAGGCCAATTACAGTATGCGCTACAGTGCAGGGCTGGACACGACAGGGGTTTCTGATCTGGCAATCAGTATGAGGTCACGAGGGAACAAGGACCAATGAGGGCTCTCGTATCATTTACATTATACAGAGAAACCTGCGCACCAGCATCATCTGAGCATGCGCAGAGCACGACTTTTGGACAGAGGTTGAGGCTAGCCTGTTAAGCTTTACCGACAGGTTTCATATCCACTTGTTTTATTTATCTAAGATCTGACCAACGCCAGCCATTCTCTGGCTGGAGACAGGGCTCGTGGGGTTGTTGTGTCATAGTTTGGACAGTCCGGTGTTAATGTGACGTCCAGGCGGCGCCCAGTCACCACGTTTAGCGCTAATCTGCCCACTAAGTGAGGTCTGGGGACACTTACAATGCTCATCATGGCATTGCTATAGCCACTTAGGTTAAACAGACTCGTAATTTCCTTGGATATGGTCATACTTTTATAAAAGTCAATGTATGCAGTGATATGTGTAGAAAAATCCTAACTTAGAGTTGGCCGATCTCAAAATTGCATTTTATTTTTTAATATGCACTTGTATTTTGAGTTATTAAGTTTCTGTCACCGAAGTAGCTGTTTAAACATCGTAATAGTGTTTACTGAATTTCATAGTGTTGAAATGCATCTTTTGTTTTCTTTTGTTGATTTCATTTGTCACATTTTAGTGTTGACTTTCTTACTGTTATTTTCTTTGTTGTTTATGCTGTTGTTGTCGCAGACTCGCTGTTTTCGCCAAGGTCTTTGACCTGGGTGTCAAGAAGTAGCATTGTGATACATTTTGGGTGTTCTCGATTTAAAAGGGAGATAACAATAAATTTGGATTACAACCTTGATATTTTAAGAAATTCTCACTAAAATGTGGGTGTCCTGATATATAATTTATGAGGATCTGGATGTCCGAATGACCAGATACCCTACTGGCGAAAACCTAGTACACGTACATGATTTGTAACCTGCAGTATTCTTGCAAGCATTGCTTTTGCTAAGCGTTGGCAGTTTCTTCTTTTGTGCTATTGATTTGTAGAATTTTCCTGTTATTTTATATTGTTTTTGTTCTTGGTTTTGGTGCTATTGCTTTTTCTTTATCTGACGGTGTTGCTGTTGATGTTGTTGCTGTAGTTGTTACGTTGTTGTTTTTGTCATTGTTGTTGTTGTTGTTTCTACTGATGTTTTATGGTTAAATTCGATAACCGCTTAAAACTAAAATCGTTCAGCAGTTGCATGTTCAAAGAAATTAATTACCTAGGTAATGTACATCTAAGGTATGTTGGAGAGTGAGGAAATCACGTGGAAACTAACATCTCGTTCATAGTCTCTCGGTGACACGGGTCAAGTGCTGAGCTGCAGGTCTCTAGGATACTGAGAGGTGGGAACTGTGCATGTGGCTTTACCATAGCTAGGCGTGTCTCTCAAGAGGGACCAACCATGCTCGATGAAATGCCAATGCAAATTAGCTGCTAACTCTCCCAAAATTTGCATTACACACACATTAATCACAACACACGTAGCAGGTGCTGTGTTAACTCAAATTAGGTGTACGTATGAGAAGAATTGGCTAATTGTGTGAACTTCATATATATTGTAAAGGAAGTACACGAGTTTGCTGACGACTTTGGTTAAGGTTGCCAAAGCTTCTGCCAGCCACTTTCTAGTTTTGTTTGGCATGTATGTGTGTGGGAGGGTGCGACTGTAACATTAGAGCAGTGGTAGCGGTATTGGGTTAGGGAGGTTCTTGTGAGGCAACAGTCAATTCTGGACAGATATTCATTTTAACACCACTCTTAACAACCAAAAATAGGAAAAATGCAAACATTGTTGAAATATAACGATGGCGATGATGTGAAGAGTACTAGTAGCATATATATATATATATATATATATATATATATATACATATATATATACATATATATATATATATATATATATATATATATATATATATATATATATATATATATATATATATATATATATATATATATATATATATCAGAGAATGCCGAGTTCTTTACCATGTATTTAACATATATTGAGTTCGAAAAAGTGGATTTTCACATTTAAGATGTGTCCGTAATCGATGGTATTCTTGATTTCCCGTATTCAGTGTGGGAACACATAGATTTGCAAGTTCTCCAGAATACAAAAGATATCACATTACATTGAATTGTCTATGGACGTCATTACAGCATGCAACAGCCACCACCAATTCATAATAAAGACGAAAGGCAACATATGTTAGCAGTCTCGATTGACAAAACCAGCGCCATGCCAACTTTGGGCATGTATAAATATTTCCCATCACTCCTATTAAAATCCACTGGCCCGGGAAGACCCCAACCGCTAATGTATCATTCTCAACACGTGTTCGCCGCGGCCATATTGTGACCCATCACAAAAGGTTCATTTGCATATTCATCCGAGTGTGCAGCCATGCTTGCGTACTAATATAGCTCCGTGGGATAGACTTTGAAATTTGCAAAAAGTTTGTTTTCCCTTTACCTTTTCATTCTATACAGAAACCATGACTAGCCAGTCGTCAATATATATATATATATATATATATATATATATATATATATATATATATATATATATATATATATATATATATTATATATATATATATATATACTAGTATATATATATGTATATATATATATATATATATATATATATATATATATATATATATATATATATATATATATATATATATATATATATATATATATATATATTATATATATATATATATATATATATATATATATAACAGGTTCATCTACGTATGGCATCCAAATACTCGGATGTTCAGATATTATATTTCACATGGGTGGCGCCATCTATTGCATAAGAAGCGAAAGTTATCAGATATGGTCAAAAGCTATACTTCTATAGGGCATTCGATAAATCCCAAAACATCTATTTTTTTAATAATACATTAATCTTTCACTTGGCTTATCTATCTTGACACCCTTTTTGATATCAAGTAATAGTTGATGTGTGGTCGTACTAAACGATTTGTCAGCGACCATCTGCAAAGAGGCTTTTCGGAGGGTTAGGAATAGCTGGCCTTTTTGGGTTCTTGACTGCTTATCTAGACCACCAACCACTCGGAACATACAATAATCGTAATTTTTGGATACTTAACTTGACCCCTTATTCTGGTTAAATCCAGGTGTGTTAGCAAGATGTCTATCATCCATCCGTTGCTGGAAACCATGCATTGATGATATGCCTCTTTATTTTTTTTGTAAAACTTTGTAATTTGAATTTTGTAATTTTGTATTCTGAATGATACAGTCAATAAATATTTAATTCAATAGGAATCTTTTTTATGGGGAAAAGGGATGGATTTCACGGGAAGGGGAGGGAAGGGTTTCGTTTTGACAGATTCATTAAGCACGAGTTGTCACAGAACCTCTCATTCATCAGGCTGTGAGGGGTTTAGCGGATGTGCGTTTGTCAGGATCCAATTCTAGTTGTAAAACAACTGTAAATAGTAGGTGAGACATGGTTATTATCTCATGCACTCAGCTGTGGCCAGGTTTGTTTCATTTCCCGCCATAAATGCGAAGCGTCGCCATGGCAACCAAAGAGCCGGCCGCCATCTTGCGAGTGCGGGACTGTGATCGATTGATCGCACGCCCCCGAAGCGTTGTTCCCTATTCATACCCCGCAAACAATGCGACACACCCCGTTCAATGATATCAACAGAGAATCGACATGTTTTCCTATGTACTTTTTATGCAGAAATGCCACGCAATAATAAGCTGCGCATCCAAAATAAATGTAGCCATTTTCCATCAAATTAATTTCGCAAATGTCAGATTTATCGTATAATGCCAGATGAGACATAAATCATTGCGGTGACGTATCATTTTGATCCTCTGATTCGGGATTAATGAACATTCAAAAAGTATCATTCACTAGGCCTTGGTTTTGTCAATATTCAATGCGGACGTCGAGCTCGCGAACGGATCATAAAGGTTATATGTCTGAGGGACAGAGGACATGGTAAGAATGGACGTGCGAAAAGCGCCTCTCATCAGAAATGTATTGACTGTGCAGTGATGGGTTACACAAAGGCGGTGATCAATTGGACTCAAAGTCTCTGACAGGATATTAACAGATGTTGATATTCCAAAGCTTTTACCAATTTATTTTGTACATCAGAATCAAAATTGTCATTTTTTTGTCAGTATGGAGGAAATTGATACCCCACATTTCCGATAACTGTACCCTTAAGAATACCCCTTTTTAATGACCTTTTCTGTAAGAAGGATCAGCAAAGATTCAACTAGTTTGGAGTTGTATTGTTTTGAAGATGATCAACCTTTGTATAATCTGAATGAACATTGCATTAATAGGTTAAATTACTAGGTGAACATCTTCCAAAATAATATTTCATTAATAAAAAGATTATACCTGACGTCTTTAAATAGATCTGTTCATCTTTCATTTCTCATTTACGAAGTTTCAGTTTTAAGAAGTACAAGCATATCCTTCATATACTGTGAACTTATTGATTAAGAAGGATTTCAATTCAACACACAGAATTGCAGCAAGTAAGCGTATCTTCCTTACAATTACACTAAAACTGTCTACTAACGTGCATTTAAAAAAGTGTTGAAAGACATTCAAGGTCATTTAATCATTTTTGTGAACAGATTGCAAATATATTTGACCAATACCTAACAGTAAACGCAGATCAATTCTTAATTTTTCAAGCTCTTATCTTTTAATCCCCCCCCCCCCAAAAAAAAAGGCATCCCCAATGACCGGGAGGTCTTGCCATTGTGCAAAAAGGAAATGAGCATTTGGGGTTTGTCTCCTTTTCGAGTCGTGTGAAAAAATATCAGTAGAGTTGGGTGGGTGGTGGTTCTTCCTGGGTTCTATAGTTTCTTGCAGCATTTACTTCTAGTAAAACATCATGCATCTAACCTTCTATGGAAAAAGTGACGGTAACCAAAATTACATCCATTCTTCAACACATTCCATGTACAATACGACGAAAGAGCATACGTGATAAGCGAAAAAATAGGATTTTTTTCCAACACACGTTTTTGTACGATGATGCAAGTGTGAAGGGCAGAAAAAAATACTCAATTTTTTTTCTCCACCGTTTTTCCAAAAACAGCAGAATTAGAAGAAAAAAATTCCCCACCGTTTTTCCAAAAACAGCAGAATTTTTTTTCTCCACCGTTTTTCCATTTTCCAAAACCAGCAGAATTTTTTTTCTGCTGTTTTTGGAAAAAACGGTGGAGATTATTAAAATTTAAGTATAGGAAAAAAAACATTTTTTTCTGCTTGGCAAGTATGCTCTTTCGTACAATACCTAACATGGTTTGATAACTTGTTAACTAAGATGTGAACTCGACACCAAAGATACTAATCAGGGGCTTGGTATACCAGAGGATAGTTTGCAATAAAGAGGAGTAACAAGGGTACTTTGTCCTGTAAAGCGTCGACGATTTGATATCCTGTGGGAGGGGGTACCGGTAAATGCACAATTCAGGAAATGATATCTCTGAAAATTTGGAGAAAAATAATGTCTCAGAAAGTTTGATAAAAAATGAAAAAAAATCTGTCTCAGAAAACTTGAAAAAGAAGTCTGTCTCTGAAAACTGGAAAAAAAATCTGTCCTTGAGAATTTGAAAACAAGGAATCAGTCTTTGAGAAAAGTACATAAATGATATATCTGAAAATTTGGAGAAAAAATAATGTCTAAGAAAGTTTAAAAAATGGAAAAACAATCTGACTCAGAAAACTTGCAAAAGAAGTCGGTCTCTGAAAACTGGAAAAAGAAATCTGTCTCTGAGAATTTGAAAAGAAATATCAGTCTTTGAGAAAAAATACATGGCTCCCCACTCCCAAGTATCAAACGGATGATGCCTCAGACATAAACATCCAATACACAATAAAAGAGTAACACTCCACTGGCTTGGGCAGCCATTGACACCATTCATTTCCAGTATGCAATCATCAAATTGGGTCCAGTTCTGTGATCACACGTTAATTGTTCCTGTTACGTTGCCTGCCTGTACTAGCATGCTGTTTAAGACCCGTAGAGTGCCGAGTTCCCAGGTTAAACAGTGCTCCACGGTACGACTTTTACGATTCCATTTCTGTAGTACAACCGAAAGGCCATTACGAGAGAATTTCTTTTAGTGATTAGTCGATTTATTTCATGTTTGTTGGTAATGGAAATTACGGGGGAACTGAGGCGTGAAATGTGTACATTGTTTGTCGGGAGTTAATGCATCAGTCTCTCTTATCCCCTGCCCCACCCCCCTCGGGCCATGGTACAGCAAGCTCGGGTCAGCGAACCCCACAATTAGTCAGATAAAGCACCCACTTCGCAGATTACGTGGCTTTAATAGATTAAATATGGCGAAGGATTAGTGGTGCTAAAGTTAACACAAAGGCTTCTAAATTGTATCGATACTCATTTACATTCACAAATATGTTTAAGCAAAAGCTGATTAATAAGGCGATCTCAAATGCTACATTTGATGAATTACAACAATAGGGCGCAAACGAGAAGCATCCTATCAGTGTATATATGTATAATATCTTAAATACTTAAAACCAGAAATTGTGTTATATATTTCTGGTAGAATGCAACAACTTTATCCTTTGGTGATCATAAGACAAAATACATGTTTCTCATCAACAATAGTTGCCATGCAGGAAATCAGTTATAAGCAAAAAATAAAAAAAGTATTGAATATGAAAATTATGAAAATTTTGTATTGAACTTTGTAGATATTCATTCATTCATCGCTGGGTCAGTGATAAACGTATTACCTTTTAACAAAGATATATATTGATTTAGCCAAGCCGGCAAAAGAGACCATATGTATATAGAAAATGCCGCAAATTTTCCATAGCTGTTTGATATAATATTTTACAGCTGATAGTAAAAAAACCTCTCTGAAAAGGTCATATCTGAGTCATGCCATCAGCGGTCATCTTTAAGAGGTTTGACGAAATCTTGTTTTGTAATTGAACGTCATAAACACACGTACACACCATACATAATTACCATACGCACACACACACATACATATATACGTACACACACACACATACATATATACGTACACACACACATACATATATACGTACACACACACACACACACACACACACACATATGTACGCACACACACACACACACACACAAATATATATATATATATATATATATATATATATATATATATATATATATATATATATATATATATATATATATATATAAACAGCATAGCAAAATCTGCTGTGAGGTTAGCACTAATAACACATTTGTATGGTCTGGGGTCATTCCTCCTCGCCGCTGAGTGACCCATAGATTGCAAGGTCGTACAGCACATTGTAAAAGTGATGTTTTAGCTGCTGGGGTCTCGGATCAACGCATTAGCTGTTCAGTTGAACGGAACGGGCCCCGGGGCCGGCATCCTGGCATTAAGTGATGGTGATCAATGGGAATAAGCTGAAGATTTCGTGCCTTCACTCAGGCCCCAGGGTGGAGTACTTCTCCACTTGCTGGAGCAACTCCGCAACACTTCGACACCTCGTATGGCAGAGGCCTTCATGCTGAATCTAATACACGTGCATGCATGTAGTGTGAAACACTAGGAAGTTTTGCAAGCACTCAGAAACAGTAAATTGTACTATAGGATCAGATAAGATAAGAATATTTCAAGGCCTCACTCATGATTAAAGACTATAATTGGACCATACCTACGCATTATTAGGCGAAGGACAACACCACGAAGAACTGGGGATCAAAACAGTTTATTACAACTCCATATCAATACGTACAGTAAACATTTTATGGTGACAACTCTTAACCTAATTAACGTTTTCATCAGTGAACTAGTCAGGGTATCATTGAATTCGTACATGCAGTGTTATAGAAATGCGTTATCGATACAAACGTGTTATGCAATTGGATACAATGTATCAAAAGGTATATACAGTCAAGCTAACTGTGTCACGACCCCACGAGGCCTGTGTACCTGCCCAGTGAGTGTGACCCAGCCAACGGAAATAAACACGGCTCGTGCCTGAACTAAAACGTTACAAAGTATCCGATCCGAGCATCAACTTTCAACACCAAAATACTCCAGCATACTTGCTACAATGTATCTAATACAAAATAAACATAGCACGAAAATTGTGTCTGCCTGTTGGCAACAAAGTATCAGATCTAAAGTACACACTGACCAAGCAAATACTGAACCAAGTTCCGAGAGCTGTACCACCCTCCTATACACAGTTGAAAGCGACGCAACCCTTAGTTATTTTTACCAATTTTACGCGAGCGAAGAAAACTACATAGCAATGTAGACCCCGTCCTTTCTGCCCTGCCGGGCCGACCCCGAAGGACGAAATAAGAAAAAAGGGTGGGTGGGTGGGAAAACCGGAACGTGATCACTGAAGATTCAACTGAGGTCTGCCGAGACTCGTACACCGCGTGTAACCCGCTGAGTAAACAATTGATTAATGGCTAAAAGCCCGCGAAACGTGCCGGCTGAAATGTAGAAGCCACGCGAGCACGTGCCGACCTCATCTGCGATTGGCTCGGGGCGTGGGTAAGGCCCCGCCTCCGAGCTGAGCATGCTCCGCTGATCCCCGCAGCCCCCCCTGATAGGTGGTCCCGGCATGACCGACGGCCTGGCCACGTGGCCGGCTGGTGGTGTTGCACCTCGCCCCCCAATGCCACAGAATGCTAACATTCTGATCACATTATTAGGCGAAGGACAACACCACGAAGAACTGGGGATCAAAACAGTTTATTACAATTCCATATCAATACGTACAGTAAACATTTTATGGTGACAACTCTTAACCTAATTAACGTTTTCATCAGTGAACTAGTCAGGGTATCATTGAATTCGTACATGCAGTGTTATAGAAATGCGTTATCGATACAAACGTGTTATGCAATTGGATACAATGTATCAAAAGGTATATACAGTCAAGCTAACTGTGTCACGACCCCACGAGGCCTGTGTACCTGCCCAGTGAGTGTGACCCAGCCAACGGAAATAAACACGGCTCGTGCCTGAACTAAAACATTACAAAGTATCCTATCCGAGCATCAACTTTCAACACCAAAATACTCCAGCATACTTGCTACAATGTATCTAATACAAAATAAACATAGCACGAAAATTGTGTCTGCCTGTTGGCAACAAAGTATCAGATCTAAAGTACACACTGACCAAGCAAATACTGAACCAAGTTCCGAGAGCTGTACCACCCTCCTATACACAGTTGAAAGCGACGCAACCTATTTTTACCAATTTTACGCGGCAAAGATTAAGGGCCAAGAAATTGTGGGTGGTTAGGTGGTTGCTGAGGTGCCAGTAGCGCCGCCCTCCCGCGCGCATCGAGTTGGGAATGATAGAGATGCACTGCGCTGCTGCTCCACCCTCCCAGGGCCTGCAGGTCCTCCACTGCCGCCCCCCCCCGCATAGGCCAAGGTGCAACCCCCCCTACGCAGAGAGTGCAGCGTGTAGGCGTCCCCCCGCAGTCCCTTAACCTGTAACAAGTTCCTCAGCCAAGTGCGAGCGCGCACCATGGTCAAGGGCACTGAAATAGTGTGTGTCCCCCTCAGGCCCGCTGTGGCGAACAGAGGGGCACTGGAGGGAAGACTCGCCCCCCTGCTCAGGAGCCCCTTGACGGCCCGTACCGGACACGCCGCTGTGGTCGGCCTGGCGAGCAGGGGAACAGTGTAAGACTGAGAGGTCGCCTGATGGGTTTTATCCCACTTGATCAGAAGATCGTAGCGATCCCCCACGTCTGCCAATGTTGGCAGGCGGGTAGAGTCGTACCTGTCCTCTGAGAGAGATAACAGGGTAGAGGCCCTGGTCAGAGCATGAAAGGCCACCGCGAGAAAAGCCGCCATGGTCTCCCCTTCTCCCCCTGTCGCCCGTGCGAGCACACAAAGCTCTTCGAGCACCCGCAGGGGTAAAGAGGGTGCCTGAACTGGCACTGACCGCACCGTTAGTCCAAGGGCCCTCCTCCATCGCACTAGCTCCACCTCGTCGAACGCTGCAACCGACATCCTGTAGTCCAGGTGGAGCCTACGTATGGAAGAAAAAACGTTGAGGACAGACTTGGGAGCTGTAAAAGATCGAAGCAAAAATTTGCCAAAAGCGAGTAACACCGTGGCTGTCGCCGGAAAATCTGCCAGCCTGAAATAAATAGTAAATGCGACATACAACCTGCTGTGCGACTGATGGTTTGCGACCGTGCCCGGCCGAAACGCGCACCTCCCTCTTCTCCTCGCCTGCTCTGTCAATTGTCTCCAATCTGCAAGAAGAGAAAAAAAAAAAATTTATAAGTCGCTCGTAAGTTCGAACATGTGAGGGGTCACTCGTACCCTGGTGGCCGCGCGCAGTGTCGCATCCTCCCACACCCAACGCCTATGCGACTCGCTAGCATGCATGCGGGACAGCGCGTCTGCTCGCGTCATCTCCTCCCCCGGCTGGTGGACTGCCACCAGCTCCACATCGTACCTAGCCACAAGCAAAAATATTTCTCTGACAGAGTGTTGAACGAAGTCATCTTTCGACCTCCCCGACTGAATGGCAAAACAAGCAATAGTATTGTCACAAAATATTCTCACCCTTTTCCCCCTCCAGCTCTCTCCCCACACCTTGAGAGCCACTACAATGTTCAAAAGTTCTAGCCTTGCTATTATGTGTCCCTTTGCCTGCACTGCCTCGGGGAAAACCTCAGCATAATATTGTTCTCCGATGGTCGCCCCGCAGCCCGTTAAACAGGCATCAAGTTCCACCTCCTCCTGGTAGGGAAGGTCTTCCTTGTCGATAATTCGGATCCCGTTGTAATCCGGTAGTAAGTCCAAAAAGAACTTAAGGTCCTTGCGAAAACCGAGTGAGAGCCCGTGCGACCCCCTGTCCGGCGTCTCCCTGAGGCATTGTAACATCCTATTCGAGAAAATCCGGACAGGGGGCGACACACTGGCCACAAACTGTAACAGGCCAATGAGACGCTGTAACTGTTGCCTAGTGGCCCGTAGTCGGCCCTGCCACTCCCCCAGCTCTGTCATAATCTCCTCCATTTTAGGGGTCGGAATGGTCATAGTCATGGCCACAGTGTCATAGAAAATACCCAGCCATACCATTTGCTGGGCTGGATGATGTATCTTGTGTTGCGCCTCCACCACCCCCAGCGCTGCCATGATGTGCTGTAGAGTGGTCAAGGCCTGTGTGGCCCTGTCCAAGCATGGCTCCGCACCGCCGAAGTCGTCCAGGTATGGCTTAGAATGGAAACCCTGGACGGCGTGGACGTAGCTGATAGCCTCCGACGTTCGCTGCATAAACATGGCGGACGTTCTTAACCCAAACGGGGGGCAGATATCCACGTAGTAAAGTCCTGCATGTGAAAAACCTAGGAGCCCCCAGTCCATCGGGTCGACCCGGAGCTGTCGGTAGCCCCGGGCCAGGTCGGTTTTATACAGGTAGGCCCCGGGGCCCAGCTGCAACAACCGATCAGCCATGTAGTCGGCCGTTGGTAGCGTGATGTGTGCCGGCCCATCGATGTATAACTCGTGGTCAATTCCTGTATTGACCGCTGCATCTTTGGGCCACGATAAGTCGACGATGACCCGACGGAACCGCGCATCTCTCTTGGGGCGGGTCATGAGGGGGCTGAGATGAACCAGCCCCGTCGGAGGCTGACTGAAGGGCCCGAGAAGTGCCCCATGCCCGAGCTCTGTGTACACATAATGTTCGATGTCTGCTGAAAACTGTTCCGCCGAAGGGTGATTGTGGTACGTAGCCACCAGCGGTGACCGGCGATCGAAATTCACCGGCCACCCGAAAGCGAGATAGTCGACGAGGGACTTGTCTGCGTAATCCACTAGCCAAGCCCTCCACTGAGGAATGTTGAGTGCGCTGGGCACCGGCACTCTTGCCCGTGCAAAATTGTACTTTCCCGTTTGTGTAACCATGAAGAAAATGTCTGCCAGAGTGCGGTTATTATGTAGCACTTGCTCCCTGAACTGGGAGCTATCGCTGCCTGTGTCGGCAGCTGTTGTCTCTCGCGTTTCCGCGACAATGTACTTTGTTGTGCTCTGCTGCACTCGGCTGCCCCCTGGTTTAGGTGCAGCCGTGTCTGTGACAATGTCATGTCCCCCCGCAGCCCCGATATCCGCCGGTACGGGCCGAGCTACTGGGGGAGGGGGCTCCCTGTCCCCCCCTGCTTGACGTTTTTTGAAGCATCATTAGTTTTGCGATAGCAATCGTCCTCGGGATGGCGGCATATAACCGCCTTTGTCTTGTGGCAGTATGCGCAAGCATGCACATATGGATGATGGTCCCTGTCCTGCTCGCAAGTGTGTCGCTGATAGGGGGTACAGCACTTTGTGCCCGGCGGTGCTGGTGTGAGTGGTGCTTTTTGTGTTGGCTGCTGCTCTTTTCGGACGGGAAAGATGGTGCGAGCATAAGTCATTCGTTTTTGGTATATGGCTTGCTCGTCCGTCCACTTCATCAGCCCCTGCTCTACGTCTTGCCCTACGATATCGTAGAACGCCCTGGCATTTGCCCATGAAAACTCCATCGCGTCCTGCATGAGGTTCTGCAGGAGGAGTAACATGCTGGTGATATCCATCTTGTTTTTAGATGCTGAGATCATTACCAGGAATCCGTAAACGAACTCCTCGACTTTTAAGTCCGCATACAGTACTCCCTTTCTCTTCCCACCGACCATACGTCGCACATAAAGATGAGGCCAATCGATTGTTTTTACTATTTTGTCTGTCGCCGTTAGCACTGACCCCGATCGCTTACCGGCCGATTTTGATGTAGACTGTGTGTCAAACTCCGACTCGTCTAATTCCCGTAGTCGCAGTTTCTCCAGTCGCCTTGCAGCTTTTCTCATCAGCAGCTTATCCTTACGAATCGTCTCGGGTGTTGCTGGGCCGCTGTCTAGATCACTGGAGCTCGACTCCTGATCCGGTTGTATGCCCTCTTCGACATGTGCCTCATCCGGAGAGGGTTCGCGTGTTTCGTAGTTTCTATCCTGGCTCATTTGCCTCATGTATTTTTCCATTTCGTCCATTCTCTGTTGCACTTTCATAAGCACTGGAAGCACATGGTCTTCCTGATCCTCCGGTTGCCTTGCTTCGAGATTGTCTCTGTTCGGACAATGCTTTCCTGTGGGTGGTTGATGGACCACGCCACAGGATTTGCACTTGTATGTTCTAGGCATTGTTAAAACCGGAACGTGATCACTGAAGATTCGACTGAGGTCCGCCGAGACTCGTACACCGCGTGTAACCCGCTGAGTAAACAATTGATTAATGGCTAAAAGCCCGCGAAACGTGCCGGCTGAAATGTAGAAGCCACGCGAGCACGTGCCGACCTCGTCTGCGATTGGCTCGGGGCGTGGGTAAGGCCCCGCCTCCGAGCTGAGCACGCTCCGCTGATCCCCGCAGCCCCCCCTGATAGGTGGTCCCGGCATGACCGACGGCCTGGCCACGTGGCCGGCTGGTGGTGTTGCACCTCGCCCCCCAATGCCACAGAATGCTAACATTCTGATCAAATGACCATACAGTTTGAGCAATGAATAATATACACTGTCACAATAAAATTATTACATAAAATCTGTTCTAGTCAGTCTCGTCGAATTTGCTCGAGTTGGTTCTGTTTATATGTAACACCTTCATATGAAAGCCAGTCTCTAACTTTATCCTGGAACAATATCGTATTTCTTGCCAATCATCACTGATTAGTTCTATCCTTGCCTGCTTTTAGTTTGTATGTATGTGTTGACTACCTTCACATTGAAGACAGTGTCTAAGTTTCCTCTGCACATATCAATGTACGTTTGCCAATAATAGTTTCTAGTTGCAGTATATACTTTCCGTTTTTAAATGTTTTATTCCATCTAATAAAAATGTTGTTTGCGTAACTGTATGAATAAATGGATGGACGAACGTCAACGAATGAATGAATGAATTCAATTACTAGTAGTTCGACATGGTCTCGAACGAAACACAAAGGGAAAGAGAATGTATCATTCTTGAAATCATCCGATTATGTTAAGATAACATTTTAGCAACAAATAAAATTTTCACAGGGTACCTAAAAGAACCTACGGTACTGGGAAAACATTACTCTATATTGCATATCCTTTATGGTCAAATACACACCTTTTCCAAAAATGATACACGGTTTATCAGAATTGAGTAATGAAAAAGTATAAATTGAAAACAGAATACATAATATAACTGTTATGTTCAACAGTTGCATGAATGGAAAATTTATCTTCACAATGAAAACACTGCTCAAAATAAATACCAATAATCAATATCTACCAATTATTGCTTTTTCTTTATTAATCACTACCTCAGGCTCATGATAAATAAATCAAATTATTCATCTGCCTTTCTTTATAGATAAACTAAGTAGTCTGCTAATCTAGTTCAAGATAGGTGACAAAGCTATTGTATCTATATCCTACCGCCATAACTCACAATGCATGCCCGCCCCCCCCCCCCCCTATGAAGACTCATTTGCAAAATTCTAATCAATTTGACTTTGCAGGTGATTTTATTCCAGTATCATATAGTCGTCTGTTCGAACATTATTAGTCAGTGCAACTGATTTTGTGTCGTAGTTTTTTTCCTAAACTAGATCAAGAAATCGCATATAGTGCTTTGTATGCCTAGATAAATATCCATTTAATATGTTTTTCATTTTCCGTGTTTATTGGGTTAGTACACACAAAGTGATGCTGTGTCTGTACCTACTATTTCGTTATTTGTTTCTTTGTGCTTTTACTGTAAAACTTAGGATTTGTAAAGATGTCCTTAACCAACATTTAATACTACTACTACTTTTGGTGCCTTAAAACCGAAGAATTGTTTGATACATACTTCAAGTAAAGATATTACTGATCCATCTATGGGTTGGCTAGAGTTATGATAGTTAAAGCAAACACACATTTCTATTATAGAAGAATTATTGTATGGACCTGTGGATATTCTACAAAGAGGTGCCCAATGTCAATTTTCAATGGGCGTTGAGAATGGCTTTTGGTTCCATCACTGGTACATTCAAAACTCAGGTATATATGTCTCTGGTTCTATATATGGATAATGACAATGTTTGAATCACCAAACAATTTATTTCGCACACAATGCTAGGCTCGCCGTCGGGTAACTGTTTTCTTATTGATATCCGCGTAATGCACAGCGCAGTTGCTGCAGAATTTTCCATTTCATTACATGATTGTCTTTATCAGAAATGCCAGAAATAGTTTATCAATTCGTGAGCAAAAGGAACAAAAAAATTCACATTCGTTCTATCCTTTTCGGCCTTGGGATCGAGCCTGGTCGTATTGCTTCGGCCGACACAGGTGGGTTAGCCTGGTCGCTATAAACATGTGCGGCTTTGTAGAGGGTTTCTATGGTGCTTCTGCAACTGATAACCCCCCTAAGAACTAGTCTTTATGAGTAGGGAATTTCTTCCCGATTCCGGGTTTCTGTCTCTTCGCGATATGGCCTAAGTAAGCTGATGACGTAAAACGACAGTTCTTTCCTCCGCCCTCCCTAGACCGAAATTGATACCCCGAATGTCAGAATTTTCGTTCCTTTTCTTCGCCCAGCGTCACCTTCAATTCATCTTCTGGTCTTACCATCAGTGTCCTCTCATAACTGGTTGTTCCCTTATAATTCATGGGTAAATAACAACTGGAAAATGTTTTAGATGCCTTGCTCAAAGCCTATAGTTGTGATGTGATGGACACAGGATGACGTCATTAGAAACGAGTGGCTTTTTTACACCTCTGAAGTAGCTCGGCATCATGGGCACCGAGTCCCAAGGTGTCATAAATTTCCTATGTCAAGTCGCTCTAATCCCGATAGATAATGGCATCATCTTAATTCTGCAGCTAAAATGAAGCTGTCAAAAGAGAGCGAGGGGGTCTAGTTTATTGTGTTTACTTTGCCGAGCAGCACAATAAGGCATGTCTAACATGTGTAATATATTGCGGATGGATGTAGATTTCGCTGTCAGACAGAGGCTGAAATCGACATCCTTTTATTCCTTCAGGGAAGCTGCGGGGATAAAATCACACAATTAGATACATTGAGCGCCGCAGCGAATTCCTGGCAGGCAAATCTTCCATCCTTCCAGCCTATTTGGCTCTTAACCCATTAATGCTTAAGAGTTCATCCAGAAATTGTCGTCTGGATCTTTGATACATTTGGCAATAACTTTGAAAGTAAGACTGATTTTACAAAATATTTGAAGGAGAGTTATAGGTTATGTTCTTATTGATATTTCTCAATAGCATATTTTTTCTAACTTTGCTTTTGCCTGCAATATTTCATCAAAATTGCCAGGCTGCTTAAATTGGATGCTGTGAGCGATAATGGGTTAAGCACCGAGACTGAATGGAATCTCCGCCCGACTGTAGCTTTCATTTATTAGTCATTGAGGACTCATTGTTTAGCATATGGACCTCACCCCAACCCCCTCCGAGCGCCACGTGGCAAATTTCATAGAAAAAACCTCGCGGTGAAATACTATGCGAAAATGCATATTACAACAACTCAGTGGGCATTGTGTGTTTTTGATGTGTTTATGAATTTGGGGCAATAGTTTTATGCACTGATTGGCCACACTTTATTAGCGCTGACAATCGGGGATTAATTGAGATAGTTTATTGGCAGTGCTTACCGGATATTGCCCGAATGCTTTGTTGCGCACACCTGGCTCCCGGGGGGCCCGTGGATACTCCCAATAGAAGGTATCAGATAACTCATCTTGATATCTCGGTATCTCACTTATGTCACACAATGACGAAAATTTTGAGGAGGCTTGATTTTCATTCGCCTTAGGCGAGGAATTAAATAGTATTCGTAGTTTTGCTTTTGAATAGACTGCAAAAATCTTGTAGGGTGTGTGTGTGTGGCGGAGAGAGAGAGAGAGAGAGAGAGAGAGAGAGAGAGAGAGAGAGAGAGAGAGAGAGAGAGAGAGTAAATTTTTTCGTATCTTTTTGCTATATTGCGTCTAAATCGTCACTGGCCAGTTGCAAGTGGTTGAGGGAACCCGGAGTACCCGGCAAAAACCACCGTATAATCCCAGGTCACTGGCAACTTTCTCACATGCCCCAGCAGGAATTCGAACCCGGACAGTGGTGAGAGATATCTAGCACTCAGTGGCAACACCTTAGACCACATGGCCATCAAAGAGAGAAAGAAGCGCCATTAGAATATTCTGGTGGGGTGTGTGGTTAATTCCTATTATAAATATATTTCGTTTCGAGTTCATTTCTTATCAAGATGGCATAATTTTGGTATGATCT
>OZ012688.1:27619373-27654373 GCA_963942565.1 Maea johnstoni
ATATATATATATATATATATATATATATATATATATATATATATATATATATATATATATATATATATATATATATATATATATATATAAACATATATATATATACATATATATATACATATATATATATATATATATATATATATATATATATATATATATATATATATATATATATATATATATATATATATATATATATACATATATATATATATATATGAACACACACACACACACACACATGTATATATATATATATATATATATATATATATATATATATATATATATATATATATATATATATATATATATATATATATATATATATATATATGTATATATATATATATATATATATATATATATATATATATATATATATATATATACATATATATATATATATATATATATATATATATATATATATATATATATATATATATATATATATATATATATATATATATATATATATATATATATATATATATATATATATATATATATGTATATGTGTGTGTGTGTGTGTGTGTGTGTGTGTGTGTGTGTGTATTTCATTCACTGCGAGATATGATGGAAGCATATCGTGGGCAAAACCTGTGTGGATGCTGTAGTACATCCTAGGTGGCAGCACAATTCAGTAACGCCAGCACCTGCATTTTAACCAGTGGTGTTGAGTTATGATCAAACAAAACATGACACATTTTCTATTCCAAGGAAAACTAATAATTGACTTTAAATGCATGTATATTTGACGTATGTGTGGGAGCCCTGCCCTAGCGCGGTATCAAGGATTTATATAGTTTAACAATATTGAACCTCACGTTGTATATGAATGATGTTGTTACTGGTGATGTCTTTTTTTACGCATGTGCATATGAAAACAGAAATGGAAAAATATGTAGGGTCTATTTCTGAACGTATTTAGTGTTGTAACAACACATATACACTTCCATACCAAGGGCAATAACTATTGGCATTTTTCTTATTCATTAAATTTTTTATACCTTTCTAGTGTTTCTGAAAGCTCCAAAAACATAAGATAAAACCGTTCCCAGCCTTCACATCGTTTTATAACGGGACATAGGATGATAGGCCTACTGCTTTATTTTTTTCAAAAATATCATATTTTCATTTTTGCTTTCCTAAGAAAATAATTTCATTGATATATTAAACAAGATCTTAAAAATTGGAACTATTCTCATAGCTGAATTTCTTTAAAGAAATCGACTTGTAATTGTGTAAATGATTAAATCAAACACTTTCTGTCATAACAGGGAGTGCTTGCTCTCAGTTAGGCCAAGACGCCCTCTTTTGTGAGATTTTGAAACTACGTATTTTACTTGGCATTGTGGGATTGCACACATCCGCTAAGACATGCGCATGGAGTAACTGAATTTTTGTTTTGGAATGCCACCGACGCTCCTTTTAATTATTAATCACCGTTAACATGGAAATCTTTGTCTTTAAACAACCATGTTAATTTTGAAATACATCATAATGGATATTGGCCAAAGGTTCGTTAGTAGTTCAGTGCAGAATTGCAAATTAACGCCGCCTATTTCTATTTGTTTACATGTTGACAAGCTTAAGCTGACCATTTGAATTCGGTTCTTACCAAATTAGCCCCAGGGATATGGTTGCTGTTTGTATTTATGTGATTTTGAGTTTATTTTTCGTGACAATACCATGAAGGTGTTGATCCCTTCAGACATAGGGACAACTTAATACGTGCGATTGCGCGATTTTTTGGTCAGGAAGGCTGTGTGCACTTTAAGTTCGCTACTACCCAATTATCGCTCAGTGAATGGTCATTACCTAAAACATAGACTGTACTGTAGAGTCATTATCTATGATAATTCATCCCAAGAAATCAAAATTTGTCTGTGATAGACCTTTTTCACGCTCCCTGAAAGAAGCATTTTCTGAAAACAAATGCCATTAATCTTGTAATGTATTGAAGACAAATTTTTAAATATATCTTTGACAGATGATACTGTAGATGTTATGTAGCACCCCCCTGTCATAAGAACTTAATCTTATTTTAGATTGGTAATGATTGTGTTGATTCTTAATTGCATGTTATAGCATTCTGGCATAGTAACTGTTATTGACCACAATGCTTGTCAAGGAGAAAGTCAGCCTGGATGCATACAGGTTTCAACCCGTTCTCGGCGGGTTGGCCCTCAGCTTAATTTGCCACCCGGCTCAGCGCTAACTTAATCCCTAATATGACGCTGGCATGGCCAGGAAGCGAGCAAAGCTTTGGATGATCATTTTTTTTTCTACTTCTGACCAAAATACAGCATTGATTGACCGTAAATTAATGGCATACAAAACATTACGATTTTACACTGTCTTAAAATTTATATTTCGCAACTGATTTTGACGAGAATTCAATGGCCAGTGGAATGAATTCTGGCGGTTTCTTTCGATCTAAACCGCATTAAAATTGACCTACGGACAGGCGAGAAATTCAGTTTTAACTTGGATATAGTAGCGGCCACAGCGTGGTATGGCCAGGAAGCGAGCCGAGAATTGAGCCACGGACGGGCGAGAAATTCAGTTTTAACGTGGATATACATGTAGTAGCGGCCACTTTCATTCATATTTCGCAACTGATTTTGACGAGAATTCAATGGCCAGTACAATGAATTCTGGCGGTTCTATCGATCTAAACCGCAATGGTCAGTAGAATGAATTCAGGCGGTTCTAAACTGCATTATAATTGAATTGCATTCATATTTCGCAACTGATTTTGACGAGAATTCAATGGCCAGTACAATGAATTCTGGTGGTTCTATCGATCTAAACTGCAATGGTCAGTAGAATGAATTCAGGCGGTTCTAAACTGCATTAGAATTGAGCCACGGACGGGCGAGAAATTAAGTTTTAACGTGGATATACATGTAGTAGCGGCAACTTTCATTCACACACGTGCATTCATGCATTTCATCCAATGGGATGAAATGTAAGTGTTTGGTATTGTTGTACTGCACATTACGTCATTGTCGACCAATGAAATTGGTCGTTACTTAACATACTAAAGAAATCCTCCAGAACGGAAGTCGTCCGCACGTTGAGTGATATTGTTGGACGGTGACAACTTTCTGGGTCCCTGTATGTATTTCTTATAGTGACGTCATATACACTCACGCGCAATTGACTGACTGCGAGGCTTCGCCGCTCGCTATAATCATGATGGTGGCTTATGCATGTATTTCCTACCTTTTATACTTACTAGATGCCGAGTACGAGAACTTCACGAGAGTGTTCATATTTAAACATCAAATAATAGAGAATACCAGCTACAAACATGGCTGATGACACTGATCTTATTCCTGTCAAGGATCATAATACCCGCAATGTGCCAAGAACTGCAGCAGCTGCCCATAATGAGGATGGGGGTAAGTATCATAAGGGCAGGTTTTGATAGAAATGTAGACCTACAGGAATCACATCTTATATATCAGGCTATGATTGAAATGTGGCTGTAAATATACACGTTGAGACTTGGCACAGTATTTTGCACAGGCAGATTCCTAAAAACAACCTCTAAGACAGGCAATTTTTTTTAAAAGAATCATAATCAATGCCATTTTGAGAGCAATAACCAAATCTATTCCTAACATTTACCATCTTCTAAGATTTGGCCAAAATGTAAAATGCCCTTTTTGACACAATATGCTGTTGAATGTAGTTGTTATAAAGATTTGAAGTAGCTAAATCTGGAAAGGCAGACATTGTGCGATTGCTGTTTTAGACAGGTATTTTCAAAATGCTGGCTAAGACCCTGCCTGCCAGTCTTAGCTAGGATGTAGAAACAGGATGTCCAAAATTGCCAATTGTAAAATTTTTGGATGTCCAATATACTAAAATTATAACCATATATAGTAAAATGGGGGATAATGTCCATATACAATCAGGGGCTTAGCCAGGACCCATCCTGCCTGTCTTTTGGACAGGTAGTTTTCTAAAAACCTCCTGTTTAGACAGGCAAACATTTCTATGAAGATTTTTCGATTTTGACTTTTGGGGTGTAATAACCAAATATTTTCCCAACAAACCATCTTCTAGGACATAACTGTTTTAGTTAGGAGTGTTTGGGGTTGTCCAAATGATGCCCAAACGCCCTGTTGGCTAAGACTGTATAAATGTATGTAGGCTCGATCAAGCACATGTTAGCATCTATGCCAAACTATATTTTCTTTCTGAACATATCATGCCTCAAATTGCTTGCAAGCTAGTCATTTCTAGTTACAGAATATCTTTGTTTTGTTTGTTTGTGCCTATAAATAAAAACGTTATGGATGTTTTGATTAATGTTTTCTGCTTGTTATCGCAATTCATGTATGTATGATATCTTTTTCTGCCACCAGATGCCGCTGCTAAGCGAGCTGCGCAGCAGCGCCGCATGGTGTCAAAATGGAACAGGGACGACCTGGAGGATAAATATTTACGCATGTACGAGGAGAATATCATATTGAAGAGGCATGCTCGCAGCCAGGAAGACAAGATTAAGCGAATGGCAACCAAATTACTGCGGCTTGTCAATGATAAGAAAAAAGAAAAGGATCTGCCCAAAGGTACCTACTGATTTTTTCCTTCATGTTTGGAGGTAACAGGTGTTCCCATCTTTTGGTGATTTTCCGTAGGATATAATGGAACTGCAGGGTTCAACATAAGTACTAGCCCGCTTGTCCCGGCAAGTGAATTTTTGAAAAAAGGGCTTTCGGTCAAGTACATTTTAGTTTTCACTTGCCCAAATGGGTAAGCTGATTTTCTGAGCACTACACATTGTTTTATGTAGAAAAATGGCTCAAATACCCAGAAATATGCTAACAATGCAACAAAATTTAAAAGAAAATGGTTAAATGCAATCATTAAATCCATGAGATATAATACATGACATTCTGGCATATGTTATAACTTGTTTCGGGCAAGCCAGAAATTATGTCGGGCAAGTTAAAATCATAAACTACTTGCCCGGCATGGTAAATTAGGTATGAAACTTATGTTGGTACCATGAACTTGAAAACAATGTTCACATTAGGAGGGGTTTACATCTCAGGTTTTCTGTAGCATAGAATGGAACCCAAAGAGTGAACATTACTACAAGATTACCTCCTGCTGTGAACACATTAGGTATGAAACTTATGTTGGTACCATGAACTTGAAAACAATGTTCACATTAGGAGGGGTTTACATCTCAGGTTTTCTGTAGCATAGAATGGAACCCAAAGAGTGAACATTACTACAAGATTTCCTCCTGCTGTGAACACAGCATCTAAAAGGTCACGCTCACATCTCTTGGTGTTTTTTTGTAGGATATATAATGAAATCTGAAATCTATATTCACAATAGGAGGTGTTCACATTTCCTAGGTTTCCTGTGTAATGGAATTCAAATATTGTATTCGCAATAGGAGGCATTCACATCCAGATACTTTCACTCTTGATTGTATATTTCTTTATCCAGGGAAGAAAGTCAGGGATATAGAGACCGAAGAACTGATAGAGGAACTCCAAGGAAAAGTACGCGACTTTGAAAAACAAAACCATATGCTGCGAGAAAAGGTACTACTCTAATTCAAAAAAAAAAAATTGTGGAAAAATCTTGTGGTACCTGTAGGGATAATAACCATTCATTTGATTTTCGATGACATTTAAATTACTTATGACCTTTTCTAAGACATATTTAAAAGAATTGTTCATCTGATTTAGTGGTATGTATAACAAGAGAGAAGTACTTTAACCAGTTGATATAAAAGCTTAATGAAATATTATCCTTTTATTAAAGTCCCAGGACATGACTTTTTTCAGTTCAATTTTATCTTAAAGTGTAACTCCACCTTCAAAATTAAAAAATATATGTTTTAGAGCTCAGTGTCACCTTTCTCAGGACACCTTGATTACAATTTTACTCCGCAAATTGACAGATATTTAAGTTTGTATCTTGAAAAATACAGCAAATTTACTGTCTCAGCTGGTCCATGGGGGCACCATCTTGGAGCTTATCAGAAACAGGAAGTGACATCATACTGCTACATCCAGGCTGCTCAGGGCCATTCAGAACTGAACACCCTAACACATTCTGTCATTAGTAAATGACTTGCAAAGAGGATAGTGGTGTATCAGACTCAGCAAACAGAGGCACTGTGTCTCAGTGTATACCTATATGGTGCAATTCTATTTTCTAGAGGTATACCAGGTTCTGTGTGGCAAAAGCAATGAGGGAAAAGAGACCTGCAGTAAAGGGGTTATGGATGAGCTTTAGGGCTCTAGAGATTCTACCAGTTTACAAATTAGCCTGGTATTTAGTACTCTTACAATGTCCTGACACTGTTATCTTGTGATGAAAGAAAGTTTACAATTAGTAAGCAGTGTGTATATTGTCATGTAGAGTGTGTCGGCTGCTCAGGAATTGACTGCAATACACATTAATCTCAAAGGAATTGCATCTGCTCTATAGTCTCATGCTTTACCCAGGAGGTTAACTGCAATAAACATCCTCTGGGCACAATTATTTCCAATTGCAGTCAGACTAGTTACTGTTAGGAAAACACAAGTATTTGAAGTACAATTGTGAAAACCAGACAGCCTATAAACCATCTTCCAATTATATTGTGATGATGTTTAGTTCATATTAGCTATATATTACTTCTAAACTAATGCCTACAATTTAAACAGAAATACGGCAAATATAACATATTTTTAATTTTGTTAGTGTATGACAGAAAACTATTATTATTAATAGTGTATTCTTCCGATAGCTGGAGGGGGAAGTCAGTGAACATCCTTTTCTGGCATTCAGAACTTCCCCCACTTAATCTAAATGTTCCTTGCCTTTAAATGTGGGGCTATCACAGACCATATATTGATCATATTTTTGGCGGTTCAGACCGTATATTGATCATGCTTTCACTGGTACATGCTCTTATTTCGAAAATCTTTGTTGCATCCAAACTGGAAGCTTGACAATTCACCATCTTTGTGCTCAGTTTTTGAGCTGTCCACAGTCACAGTCTTAGGGTTCAACTTTCCTAGGGGCATATGCCCCTAGATTTTGCTGTGGACTCCCAGATTTTTCAAACTAGGGGCCCAAAATAGTATGTTTCATAACCAGAAATCCAATTATTGGCCAATATTTTTGTCAAAAGACCTTTTCGGGCCTCTGGCCTCAAATCTAAGTGTCAGACCCTGGCCACTAGAGCTAGCCCCTAAGCTCCCTCACTCTCTCCAGGAAGTCACAGCATGTCATCACACGCATCTAATTAACATCACTAATTAGGTTCCCTCTGAGCAAACATGGCAGCCCCCATAAAGTTACCTTTAAATGGTATTATCTCAGTTTATCTGCTGAGTACAATTGTAATCAAGGTGTCCTATGAAAGGTGAGATTGAGCTCTACAACATATCTTTTTTAATTTTGAAGGTGGAGTTACACTTTAAGCTATCTACCTGGCTATACCAAGGGGCTTTTCCCTTGGCCGTGTTGTCTAATGCATTACAAAAGACTACATATTTCTCTAGAAATAGCTTTTTTCAGAAAATATCTGAAGGAGAATTGTTGATCAGAATCTAACAAAAAATTCTCCAATTTTTTTTCCATTTTGTGCTGAACTTATAGGTTATTTTTGAATGTATTATAGATCCTGACAACCCGTTTCAAATAGATCTCCAGGCATGAGTGGGTTTCATACTAGCTGGATGAGACATTGATAATAACCTAAGTTTCTATTTATTCCAGCTTACTCTCACAAAGCAGCAGTTGCAGACCCAGGGTAAAAGACACACACCCTACAACCGAGTCCAGGCCAGGATCGATACAGGTATACCCAAAGCACCTGTTGACCCCAGAATAGCCAAGGGCATGCGTGTGACCGGACCGAGGGAACCCCGAGATACCCAGAGGTACGGTGCTCTTCAGTGGGCTGAAAAGCTCCCCTTTATTGAGGGTTTCCTGTAACCCAACCCGGACAGGTTTTAACTAAAATAATATTCCTACCCTGAAGTTTTTTCCACCCTACCAACTCCTAATCATAGAAATTGCATGAAAATAGGCATTTCTTGAGAATTTTTTTTTATCCAATCAAAAGAAAACAAACTCTTTTTTTTCTAGGCGTTATGCCTCTCTAGGAGCTCCAGTGTCAAGGTTCAATGGAATCTACCTGGCCTGTTATTGGCTAATCACCTGCATAAGAGATATCTTAGATGAATAAACACATGGATTGGTCACCACAGACCAATTGCGATAGGACCGTCACCCACTAGAAAGCCCTGAACACACCTAATCTTGCTGAATCTAGTGTCAGTGGGACATCACAAGGAGACAAAGACCAATGAGGGCTCTTGTATCGTTTCCATAAACAGAGAAAGTTGGTCACGCACATCAGGGACTTAGCCAGGATTTTCATAACAGGGTGTCCAAATTGGGAGTTTCAAGAATCTAGGGTGTCCAAAATCACTGATTGAAAAATTAAAAATCATTATACTGATTATGTACATTAACAAATAAAGTAATTATATGCTTAAATTCTTCAAGCAATGTCTTTGCTATCATTTTGAAGTTAAACTTTTTATAACTTCAACTTAGAATTAGTATTTACAAAAAACATATACCAAAATCTAGGGTGTATTTTTACCTAAAATCAGTAATTTAACATGAACCAAGGAGTCCAAAAGACACCCAGACACCCTGCTGGCTAAGACCATGACGCACATGCACAGAAGGCACCTCTTTCATCGGTTCTTGAGCTATGAGTTGTGTCCAGGCTGTTAAGCAAGACCTGCTGATTGTGAGTCTGGTGATCGACATTCGTGGAGATGTGTAAATTGGATTCCGATTGGCTGATCACAGCCATGTTTGGTTCGCCTTTTTTTCATGGTTGGAACAATAGAGATATTTAGTGCATTTCTATTTTGATAATGATGTAAGAGAGCTCTGGCTGTGTTTCTCTGTTGCAGGACCATCCAGAGTCCAGGACTGCCCAGGTATGGCCACAGCTTGCTGGAGGAGGCCCGTCAGGAAAACAGGCACCTGTAAGTATGATAACAATACTGGTATGGTTATCATTTGTAATAAGTACCAGTACTCAATACAATACCATATATACCGATTTCAAATGGGAAAAAGTAAACTATTGTATTAAAAAAGTAAAGTAATGTAATGGAAAAAGTAAATAACGGTATTGAAAAATTAAAGTAGCGTTTCGAAAAAGTAAGGTATCGTATCGTTTAAGATTTAAAATAGACATTAAGTTGACTTAATTGCTAATGGGAACAAATGCTATTCGCTATTTATTAGCAAAATTTCTGAAGCTGTCAGTGCTAAATTTACCAAAATAAGGTCCCAAGGTCTCTAGATTTATGTAGATTTTATCTGTGTTTCTTGGTGTTCTTGATATTGTTCTTGTTATTTCTTTGTGTTGCCTCTCAGATATTTCTGTATGAATCCTTGTGTTGTTTAACATACTCTGTTGAATACCAATAAAGATGCAAATCTCATCTCTTTGTATAGGGAGGAAGTCATCGCTCAACAATTGGATCAGATAGCTATCCAGGAACAGGATATAGAGATGCTGAAAGAACAGGTGAGTCTAGTAACAGTGGATAATTGTCATTCTTAACCCTTCCAATGCTGAGGCTACTTTTGTTCAAAGCACAAGTACACAAAGATTTTTGATAACCATCTAAACCCTGCCATGTTGGTATTCATTGGATAACTCTCGCTGAGTACTCTCAGATGGGTACCCATATGCCAGGGTTTCAGTAATTTTTCAGGGTTTTTGCATAATTTTGTATGGGCCAAATTAGCCGCCAGCAACATAAGGGTTAATTTTCCCAATTACCATGTAGTTGAATTCCTAAATTACATATTTTCTGTATCATACCGTTTCTGCACATTTAAAGTGTATACAGTGATACTTATCTGACCATTTCCCTAATCATTGGGTATATGCATGGATGTTTTTTCTATTCAATTCTCTTTGTATAGTATAACAGTTTAAGTGTCCATTTCAAAGGTTTTTTTCGAATAAAAAACTTCTTTACTGTGCAGAATGCATGTCTTAATATGGCGTGAGCTAGAATGTGCATTTCATATAATGAATGATTCATGCTATCATCTTTTCAAATTTGGAATTTTTCTTTTTGTATAAGATCTTGTGATATTTGAGTTGATATTGATGTTATGTGTTGATCACATTGTGTGCATGTATAATTCTGTACCCTTCAATGTTCATTGTAAGCGTTCCATGGTAAGTCTCACTCCATTTCACCCATCTACACTAAGTATATAACCCCTCCACGCTGGGACAATTTTTTTTGGGGGGGGGGGGGGGGGGGGGGGGGGGGACTAACATGTAAATTTTCATTTGTTTGTTTTGCACCAATGACTTGGGGGGAAAAAGATGGGAATATTGTTCAAAAATATTGTCAATAGTAAATGTACCAAGAAGCAGTAAGTTTTCATTATTGCTTTTTAAATGGACCTTTGATTTGACTGGATCATGGATCATGGATTTCGACTAGGTTTGGTGTGGACCCCTTGGTAAGAATGGATGAATTGCTGAATGATGATAAACAAATTAAATAATTCTATGTAGGTTTTGATGGTGCTTGATTTCTTGGGCCATTCTGAATGTAACAGCACTTGAATTAAATGCATGGTTTATTTTGTTGCCTTCAATATTATTTCATCAGTGCAGTGAATGCATGTTTTCTTTGATTGTGTATTTGAAGTGGTTATTAGCCCTCAGGGAAGCAAGTATTCTAATGCCTGGCTTTAATGTGCTTATCCTATGACACGTAGGCTTAATCTGTGGCATATGTGCAATTCGTTAATGGTACCTATTTGATTGCTCTATCTGTTTTTAGGTACCCACCTGAAAAATGTTACTCACATCCATTCATACCCTGTTTATGTTCCATCATGGAAAATAAGTAATTTCTCTCTTTACTCTGTATGAAGTGAGCTTTCGGACAACATCTAGGCTGCCGATATAGTGTGCAAAACTTTGAGACACAGCTGAAAACATTGCTGTTTCGAAACAAGTTTATTTTACTATATGGACCATAAACATCTGTCCACTGACTATTTAAAAGGGCCTGCCCTGATGGCAGTGTGGTCTAAGGCATTGCCACTGACTGCTAGCTGTCTCTCACCACTGTCCGGTTTCGAATGCTAACCGGTGCATGTGAGAAAGCTGCTAGGGACTTGGGGTTAGGCTGTGGTTTTCGGCGGGCATTCTGGTTTCCTCGACCAGTTACAACTCGCTAGTCACAAAAAATGAAATTCCATTTTCCACTGACTATTCTTTATAAAGCGCTTTTGAACATTAGTGGTGAAAAGGGCGCTGAATCAAATATCAATTATTATGAGTAATTATTATGATTATGAAATGCGAAACCTGATTTTATTTCCAGATCCGCATCCAGGAGGCTGAGTACGAGGATGACATCCTGAAGATCAAGCAGATGATGAACCAGGGTCAGCGCACCAACATCCAGGAGAACATCGACATCATCCGCCTCCAGCGCGAGGTCAAAGAGAAGTCCACCAAACTGACCGCCGTCCAGGCTCAGTACGAGACCCTACAAGAGGTAAACTCTAGTTCTTCCTACTCCACTCTCTTTCATTAACATATGTAGAATTTTACAAATATTCATTTGATTTAATTCAATATAGCAATATTTACAGGGTAATAGAAATATCAATGTCAAAATCCATTAAAATTAATAGAGTTTTGAATTTTTTATTCGATTTAATTCAATATAGCATTTTTTACAGTATTTATAGGGTAATTGAAATGTCAAAATCTAGATATTTGGCTGTAGTCAGGCGGATTTGTGAAAAATCGTGCACTTTGTATTAAAAGCGTGAAACTTGGTATGGTGGTACATATAACCAGACTGAACATTTTCAGATATGGAGGCGTCGCACCAGTGCCCCCTGGTGGCAGGTTGCGCCACCTACACTTTGGCTCACCTTCCAATCATATATGGCCTATAAAACCTGAGTTTAGAGTGCCAATATAGTTTGGAATTATGATGTTAAGGTCTTTAATCAATCAAACTAACTCCAATAAGAATATGTGACAGGATTTAAGGCAGCAATACCCTTAATTGGCAAAGAATAAGTGCCACAAATCTAAAATAAATCTTTAAAAATGCCTAAAAACATTCATTTATGTAAAGAATATTTAGAAGTTATGACAATCTCTAGAGAATACAGAGACAGAAAGCAAGGTTGTTGCTGCCATTAAGTACTTTTTACTTAATGTGCCACAGAAATGTTTCTTAGCCCCCTTTTTTGACCCCCTAACTACTTGTACATAGATATGTGTAGGTACAAATTGAAGTTGACTATGCATCACACACATTATAAATGGTCAAATCTTTATCAATTCCTTGTTTCATTGACATTGGATATTAAATTGTGTACATATATGGTTGTAGAGACTGCAGACAGTGAGGGGGAGCCATGACCAAGTCCTGAGGGAAATGGAGAATCTGAATGTGCAGCTTAAGGAGGAGCAAAACAGGGTGCTGGGGCTGCAGAATGAACTCAAACACGGCACTGCCACACAGAGAACCATTATAGAGGTAGGTACCATGGTCTCACATATCAGAAATGTTTACATATCATAGTTTTCTATAGGATAAATGGTCGGGAAAGTGTTCACCTATTAGAGATGTTCACATATCAGAGATGTTCACATATTAGAGATGTTCACATATCAGAGATGTTCACATATCAGAGGTGTTCACATATCACAGTCTTCTACGAAATGAATGAGGCATGGAAATTGTTCACATATCACAATGATCTGTGCAATAAATTGGATGGAAATTGTTCACATATCAGAGATTTTCACATATCAGAGAGGTTCACTTATCCGAGATGTTCACACACCAGAAATATAAATTACATATATTAAGTTTTCATAACTTAATATATCAAATTCATTGACATGTTAGAGGCATTTACATATCAGAGATATTTACATATCAAATATTTTCACATATTGTCACATAACGTTGTGGAGATGCAGTGGCCTAACTTGTAGAGTGTTGAACCAGCGACCCAAGGGCCGCAGGTTCGATCCCAGCCACTGGCTACTACAGTCTCTCCTTAGGCAAGACAGTTTACTTCTCACTGCCCAGTATGGCACTTAAAGCTGTAGGTATCGTCGGCCAAGAGCCCTGGCAGCTTGTGTTTACCTTGTTAAAAAAAATACCTACTTAGAAATAAAGATTACTTTACTTTTACTTTTATATGTGATTCAGGTGTTTATGTATGAGAGGCGTCCACATACATGAAAAGTTCATGTACTCACTTTTTGAGTTTTCGATTTCTCTACAGCTTCAGCAGCAGGTGGGCGACCTGGGGAAGGAGAAGGTCATCCTGGAGGAGGCCAACGAGAAGCTGGTGAGCAGCGCGTTCGACATGGAGCGCGAGCGCGAGTGGCGGCAGCGCGAGAACGCCCTCAAGGTGCAGATCGCGCAACTTGAGGCCACGCTCAAGGCGGACGTGGGCGAGAAGGGGAGCATTCTGGACCGGCTGCAGAACGAAAGAGGTGAGTTGAAATACACACCGAAATACAACAAACCCCATTTGATCTGCTCATAATTTTTTCTCACAAGATTTCTCACAATTTTTTTGGACTACCATGGCTAGGGCTGTACACCGGTACCCGGTACCAGCACCGTACCGAATACCGTCTCGCTAAATACCGGGGAATACTCGTTTCAATATTTAACGGTATGCTTATCGGTATTTTGCAAAACACAAACCCATGTCAAACATTCAATACTACGAAATAATTCAGTAAAAGGTTATACTTACGGTTGCCGAACTTGTAAACTTGGAAGGTACGATATAGCGGCGATAGTTCCATCGCCGCTACCATTAGTGAACTTGTGATTCTTATCGCTACCGCGTAGTGGCGCTGTATTATACAGGAACTATCGTCGCTATATATCGTACCTTCAAGCAGAATGTGGATCTATTCAAGTTAACAAGGTTTGGCTGCCGTAAGTATGACTGCTTAGTTTTCTCATCTGATCACATGTTGTAATTGAAATACCTGACAGACAACAAATACGTTTTAGGTTTATGTCAGGAACTACGCTAAGTGTGTACTTAGCGTAGTTCAAGATACCGATAGCAGTACCGATAAAATACTGTATCGTTTCGACGATACCGGTTATGGTACCGTACCGCTTCACCCTTAGCGGTATGCAGCCCTAACCATGGCCATAAATTTCTGATTTAAAGATTTGTGAATTTTTGGGATCATTCTGGACAGGCTGCAGATTTTGAGGGTTTTTGAATAATTTTTCCAGACACTGCGGAGAAGATGGAGAAGGATCACCGCGAGGTGAAGCTTCAGTACTACCAGCTGAAGGAGCAGCACGATGAGCTCAAGGACAAGATGAAGTTCTTCACCAAGGAGAGCGCCGTGGACTTCCAGGAGATTGAGGAGGCTCTCATGATCGTCAAGCAGCGCAAGGAGAAAGGCGTTCAGGAGCTGGACTTCCTCGAGAAGGTGGAGGACGAAAAACAAAGAGGTGGGTGGAATTTGGAATTTTTTATTGTTTGGTACATTTTCTGTCGTATTTCGGCTAAGTCATGCGCCGGTGATTATAAAGCAGCGTAAGGAGAAAGGCGTCCAGAAGCTTGACTTCTTCGAGAAGGTGGAGGATGAAAAACAAAGAGGTGCATGGAATTTGAAATTTCTTTGCTTTTTCGGTACATTTTCTGCCGTATCGCGACCGAGTAATGACTAGTGGGTAAACCGGTAGATTACCTGTCAAAAACCACTGCCTAGAATGAGAAACACATAGGCGGTTGGGCTCTATGGTTCGATACCATACTGTATCGTACCATTTCATTCCTTAATGGTACCATTGTGATGTTATCCAGGATTCTAAATGACTATTCACGACAAAATTTATAAGGAAATGATCCAATAAAGTACTGTAAACAGTACCGTTGAAATACCGTACCATGTACCATTTCATCGGTACCGATACCATACCGTACCATTTTGTTTTTTAGAGGTATCCATCCCTATTAGACTAAGCTTACTACATTTAGAAAAATATATACCCGAAATATCCAGACTTCTGAAATATATTTTCTCATATAGTATAATATCATGATAATATCTATTCATATTTGATATTGTGCCCTTTCAGTTACAATACTCAAAATGCATTAAAAACAGAATTCTTGATTTCTGTTATCATATTTTACCTTGATTGCTTGTGCTTTTTTCAGATCTTACGAAGCATAACCTGGAGCTGCAAGCAGAGCACGCGGACACCATCAACGAGCTGGAGAAAACGCGCAACATGCTCATCGTGCAGCACAAGATCAACAAAGACTATCAGCTTGAGGTGGGTCCTAGACATTTGTCATACTGAGAATGCTGTATTGAAAATTTCAAGTTCGTCTTGAAATAATGTGAATATGGCTGTAAAACTCGAACAGAATCGATTATTTGTTTAATTTTTTTTTTTCGATTAATCGATACAAAAAACTCTTCGCATCCGAACCCTAGTAATACCATTAAAAGTATTTTATCATCTCTCTGATGTAAAAGATGCATCACATGATTTTGAGCTAAATTCATAAGGATATTATTGCTATTTCAGATGGAGGCAGTGACCAAGAAGATGGATGACAATAGGTTGGAGTATGAGACAAAGCTAGATGAGATGGCCAAGCTCCTAGATATCAGGGCAGCAAGAATAAGGGTAAGCAAAATATCTCAAAAAATAAACTCAATATTGAGATGAGGCTTGCTAGATCTGAGTAATAGCAAGCGAAGCTCGGAAAGACCGCAGGCCTTTCACGAAGCCTTGCATTCACGCAATAGAGCGTGAGTGTATATGACGTCGCTAAGAAATACATACAGGGACCCAGAAAGTCAATAAATCTAAGCTATATCCACGTTAAAACTGAATTTCTCGCCTGTCCGTGGGTCAATTTTAATGCGGTTTAGATCGTTAGAACCGCCAGAATTCATTCTACTGGCTTTCAAATTCTCTTTAAAATCTGTTACGAAATGTTTATTTTGCAACAGTTTGAAATCATAATAATTTGTATGCCATTAATTTTCGGTCAATCAATGCAGAAGTAAAAAAAAATGAAATCATCCAAAGCTTCGCTCGCTTCCTGGCCATGCCAGCGTCATATTACTAATGCTGTCTTCTAAGTAAGATATCTACATGTCTGTGCATATAGATTGTTCATAAATTGGCTTGGTGTAGATGCTTTCATATAAATAATGTTATAACTCTAAGTAGTTATGCAGATATGGCATTTCAATGTGCATAACATAGTTACCTTGCAATTCGAAGACCCTTTGCTACCATTTGATGAAGTTTAGTGTATGCATTTCACTCTCATATGTATTTGTCAGAAGCTGGTGAAGAAGTAAAGTATATATGAGTGAAGATATACAAAGGGACTTCAAACCACTGCTGCTACCCCTACTGCTAATACTACTGCAATTCCTGCTTCTACTACTTTGTAAAAAAACCAGCTTCTACCTCTACAATTACTACTACTACTACTACTACTACTACTACTACTACTACTACTACTACTACTACTACTACTACTACTACTACTACTTCTACCACCACCACCATCACCTTCACCACCACCACCACCACTTCTACTACTGCTACTTTGTTGCCTTTTACTAAAATTATTATTGCTATAACTATTTCTATTTCTTCTTTTATCATTACTGATATGAATCTCATTCTTTCTGTTTCTCATCTAGTACTAGACTAATAGTTTGTCAGTTGATGATCGTGGTTGTGCTTATGTTTGCAGAAGCTGGAGGGTCAGATGCGTGACGTTGCGTACGGGACGCGGCAGTACCGCGTGAGACAAGGAGAGGAGGGAGAGGGAGCCGAGGAGGAGGGGGCGGAGGACATGGAACTCACCGTCCACCTCGAGCGAGGACAGAATCTCTTTGAAATACATATCAAAAAGGTGAGATGAGGAATTTACGGGAAAGAAACTTGGAATCTCTTTGAAATACATATCAAAAAGGAGAGAAAAAACAAAACCTTTGAAGGAAAAGACGACTAATTGAAATCAATGACGTTAGAATCTCTTTGAAATGTGTTTTATAATGGTAGAAAATATGTATCAAAAATTCATATCAAGAAGGTGAGAAGAAACTTAAGGGGAAAGAAACTTAGCAGGAAATATCTGAAATCAATAACATGAGATTTAGATTATCTTAGAAATACATATTAACAAGGTGAGAAATGACCTTAGAGGGAAGAACTTGAAATGACTAATATCAATAACATTAGAATCTTTTGAAATACGTATCAAGAAGGTTTGAAGAACCTTCGATGAAATATCTGATATCGATGACATTAGAATCTCTTTAAAATACAATCAATAAAAAGGTGAGAAGAAACATGAGAGGAATTCAACTTGATAGGAATTATCTGGAATCAATAACATAAGAGTCTCTTTAAAAATAATGAAACCAATAACATTAATATGTCAGGTTTTTGCGTTTTCATAAAGAGTTCTTTGATTTTTATCTTGATACTCTCTCATTTTAGGTGTCATTGTCTCACGAGGCTTTGAAGCAGATTGGAGACAGTGAACCGGCGCTGTTTTGTACTTATGAATTCTTTGAGTTTGAGACTCAATCAACTGCTGTGATAAGGGGAGCCAAGTAAGTTCATTTTCATTGTATTTTACCATGTAATTTACAAAAATCACATTTGATTTTTAGAGGCTGATATTGTACTTACTCTGGGACAATTAAACAAAACAAAATGCTGCCTGAAACTAAAAGTAGTTGAGCCACTAGAAATGTAAATTTTGATATAAAAGATCATTTAACAAAAAAGAACAAAAAATTGCATTTGATTTTTTAGAGACCAATAGCCTTCTCACACTTAGTTTATTCAAGCAGAAATAAAATGCTACCTGAAACTAATATATTTGAGCTACTAGAAATGTAAATATTAGTAATAAAAATCCTTTTTATTTTTGAGCATTACAACTTCTAGCCTATGGGGGAGAGAAGAAGGAAAACAGCAATAGATATCTTAGCACCTAGCTATGAAATATTGTATCTGAAGCCAAATATGGAATATTGTTTCATGCATTAGAAAAATATCAAGATGAATTCAAGGGAATGATATTTTTTAAAGTGTAGTTACTTATGAGCCTTTATAACCCTACCGCCTTGAATCCTAAACTTATTGTCAAAACAGGAGCATATCTAATTTCAATTATTTGGTACATATTTAAATATCTTTTGCAAGAAAACATTATTACTATATTGAAACATCAATTATGTTGATGAGCACACTTTATTATAAGATGTTTTGTTCTTTATCTTTTCAGTCCTGATTTTGAATTTACTTCCCAATATGTGGTTAAAGTTGATGACTTTTTCCTTCATTATATTCAAAAGGTAAGTTTTATTAAAGAGTTATGAACGGTATAGTTACATTTACCCTGTCCTGTTAGAATTCTATTAAATTAATATACTATTTATTTATGATTCAATAGATATGTTAGTATGAAGGACAAGGATCATAAAAAGTACACTTTAAAGGGATATGTCCCTTCCATTCAAACACAACATAAGCCCGTTGTTTGCAGGAACTTGCATACTATCTCAAAGTTGCATATTTGTCCATTCTAAAAGTGTCATATACTGTAAGAAACCCTATCCTTTAAGTTTTGAAATATAAAAAATTGACTTAATTACTATCTTGATGTCTCCTGCACAACGGTAGTCTGCTAGTGAAATCTCGGAAGATGACTGTGCCAAATTTAACTGAATTAGGTGTCTGCAAGGCAGGCATTATTGTTAAAAAATATTAAGGTATTGTATCGTTCAGGAAATATCAATATTGCATCATATCGTCAAAATTTTAATTCATCGTGTCGTATATATGTACACTGAATTTCAGGAATCTTGTACACTGGAGCTTCATCAATCATTTGCCACAGAGTTCAAAACTCTGGCAGCTTGCCAACTCGTCTTTCGCGAAATCCTGGACAAGAGTTCAGGAAGAGTCCATATTTCCGGAACGCTAATAGGTAAGCAGACTTAGAGCTCTCTAGTACAATGAGCAACTTTCAACGATCTATGATACTTTTGGAAATCACTTGGAATATAAGAAATGATTTCACTTAGGTTGACAGAATATATGTTCTAGACTTTTTCATCTGGCAAATCTGTATCCATGATCTGCCATGAGTTTAATTCAGCCCCTTATAGTTCTTGTTTTGCCCTCTTGGTGCTGTGGTGCAGCACTATTTAGTAGGTGATAGATTTAGTAGATGATATCCCCTCAGTACAGTGCTGCCATCTTTAGTGTGATGATGACATTAACTTAATTGTTGTTCAGTTGTCAAGTCTATTTCAGCCTGACAATAAGATTATTTTTCCCATTTGTTCCTACCATTGTATATATATTTTCTAGGTGTTGGTGAAGGAGGTCCAGGCATTGTGTATGGTACCGTGGACTACTGGGTCAGACTGCGGGTACCCATGGAACAAGCTCTACGCCTCTACAAGGTAATCATAAGAAAATCCTACATCTCACAACACCATGAGTCTTTGTTTTAACAACCATCTCAAGGACCTTTTTATGACAAGGTTGTTTGTCAGAACTTATTGCAGTGAATAAAATTCAAAACCTATTCTTACTATAAAAAACCCAAATAAGTGCAGGAGAACCTACTAATGTTATGTGCGCAAAGAGAATGAAAACATGCTTGATGTATACAAGTGCTAGATACACTGATATATACTTTTCTTATGGGTGGGCACTTGCCGTGGAATAACAAATGCGCTCAATGTTTGCAGTTGCACAGTCACTTTAGCATGCAGTTTATTCCTGAATCATTATGAATTAATGTTTTTATGTACTTTCTGTTTTCATTATTAAAGACAGTGTTGCTCTTAGAAAGAACAAGAAAATCCACGCTATTGACAGCAATTCAGATAGTTTTACAAAAGTATTATTTTGATCTGTGGGAATGTCTGAATGGGAATTCACTTTCTATAACACGTTTTGACGTTTTTCTTTTTCTGAGGAAAGTTATTCAGCAGATAACTTTGTCCATACTGTATCCTCATATATTGTGTGTGTGTATTTCAGGAGAGGACGAAGGCCCTGGGTTACATGAGTAGTAACATTCGTTCCACGGCAGATGCTCTTGAGGCCATGGACGAGACGGCAGTCAAGCGACCTCCCGATAATATCAACGAGCTCCACGTGAAAATCATCAGGTGCACAGATCTCAAGGCCAGGAGAGAAGGTAAGGAACACAGCACCGGAGCATCTGAAAGTATCTGCTACATCAGAGGCATTTAACCCATTGTTGCGTGTAAAGCCAAAAAACACCTGAGTATTTTGGTGATAAACTTTCTATCAATGGCAGTTTTCGTAAAATATTTTAAGGAGAAAGGTAATTCAGGGTCTGACTAACAACTCTCCTTTAAATATTTTTCCTATATGTGCTTTAGTTATTTTCAAAAGTATTATAAATCCAAACCACACCTGCCAAGGAGATCTCTATTAGGCATAAATGGGTCAAAGAAGTTATTCATGTATTGGGAGCTATATGGGGGGGGGGGGGGGGATTTTTAAAAAGCCAAACAATTCAATATCACATTTAGTTATCTAAATAATTATATAAACAAGAAGAGGTATTGTTAAAATTGTATGTAACTTTAAATGTGCCACTAATTTCTGGTTTTAGACAGGCATATTGCTTGATGCTCTCATAAAGCAACATTGTTGCATGTCAGGAATAGGGAATGAACCCTGTTACTTTATGAATATGTAATGTGCTTATGGGGTATTTTGTAATTGACAAGGCTGTCAGATGCCAGGACTCTGGTTACAACCTGCTCAATTTTTCCAAATTCCAAACTCGCCAATGACCAGATTTGAATTCAGCTCAGGGTATGTGAGGAAGTTGCTTGTGATTCAAGGTTAGCTGCTGGCCTTCCCTGGATGCTACTGTTTTTTCCACCATTTACATCCAGCTAGTCATTATTTAGCCAGTATATGGCAGAGGAACAAAGTTCCATATTCAAATCTATGCTGTATTTTCTCTCAGGTGTCCAGCCCGCTCCGTATTGCGTGTACAAGTTTTTCGACTTTGCTGACTATGACACGCCCACAATCTCCAGCTCCAACAACCCACAGTTCAACGACCACAAGATATTCCCTGTTCCTGTTACCTCTGATCTAGACAGGTATCTCAAAGCACAGGTAAGTCTTGATAAATCTTATCACTAGTTCTGTTGATACCCATCTCATGCATCCACATCTTAAGTGCACCAAACCAGGCTTCAACACTAACTCAAAATGGTACTGGCCCTGTAGGACCAGTATCACCGAGAATCTACTGGTCCTGCAAACATTTTACTGGTCCTATAAACTTTCCTTTAGCATAAAAAGAAAAAACATATTTTATCTTTATTTATTTCAAAAACATTTGGGATATTCTTGAGGGGTAACTTGTTAATAAGAATGCCCCAAAATGTTTAGTGGCCCTGTAGGACCAGTTGAAGTCTTCCCTTTAAGATAGCACAAAAATTGAATGATTTCTCATTTTGGACACTGGTTTCGAATTTCTGGTCTAGGCCTTGGCTACTTGTATTAATGAAATGGGTCTAAACCCAGCCTTTTGTATCAAGGTGATGCCAATCCTGTGCTCTCTACTTGCAGTCATTGGTTGCTACATATCAATGATTGTCATTTATTTAAATACCTAACAACCTCCCTATTTATAATTAGAAGGCACCAAAATTTCTGGCATAGGCTTGTATCAAAATAGTGATGCTTACCCTGTGCTCTCTATTTGCAGGCGTTGCAGGTCTTTGTGTTTGATGACACCGATCCAGATGCCATGTCGTACCTCGGCATGGCCAACCTGCCCCTCCTGTCTCTAGCCCACGATAAGCCAATCAGAGGAGAGTATGAACTCAAGACAGTAAGTACTGTAAATTCTTGTAATTTCTCAGTAAATTCTCAGTAAATTCTCAGTAAATTCTCAGTAAATTCTCAGTAAATTCTTAGTAAGTTCTCAGCAAATTCTCAGTAAATTCTTGGTAATTTGGGGCACTTTGTAATGATTACAATTTCTATGTTTTGAGGGTTGCCCATGTTTTATCAAAATACTGACAAAGCAGAGTAATAGTTGTCCATACTTTGTGAAAACGTTACCAATTATTTGCAAAAGTAATTGTAGTGGCCCAAATTCATAGGGTGGTCTAAATTTCCAAGTTTTTATGGTAATAGGTATCGGTACCGCAACTGGAAAAAGTACTGTATTGTTTAAGATCTGTTATAGTGATACTGCCTAATGATATAAAATTGACTTAGCTGCTACATGGACATCTCCCCATAGCTCCCAATACTGTAGAATTTGCTAGGTGATATTTAAAAGTTGATATTTATAAGTTCATATTTAAAGTAAAATCCTTAGTCCATAATAAACTGCCGCAATATTTGTGGGTATCAATTGTAACTTAACTTAATGGAGGACTTAATCTGAGGTTATATCTAAAGAAATCCGCTTTTCCAGAGCCTAATTACTGTCAAACTCCGCCGTGCTTCTTATATAACTGATTACCGTACCTTGTATCTTGCAGAAAGAGGGCAGCAGGAATGGCACTATGCATGTAGAGCTCAAGTGGAAATACACATACGTCCCTCCAAAGGCCTCAACCAGGACTCCTGCACAGGTAAATGTCTTTAGCAAATAAAAGAAAAATTCCCTTTGTACTATTTTAACCCTTGTGAGTTCAAATTGTAATCTTCCCTATAAATGTCTGATGTCAAATTGTAATAGGGATTGCTGGCCAAAATTCAGTACCAGGTTGATTATGTTTGGAAATATTGTAAAATTTGGGTTCACCATAGTCATGTGACATATCAAAATGAACCTTGAATCAAGCACAACATTGAAACAGTCAATTTTTGAGATTGGTGAGTCATGCTCTTTAAATGAATTTGATTATTTTGCATGCATATATGCATGCATGGTTCTCAAGGTTATGTTTCCTCAAATGCATATATGCATGCATGGTTCTCAAGGTTATGTTTCCTCAAATGCATATATGCATGCATGGTTCTCAAGGTTATGTTTCCTCAAATGCATATATGCATGCATGGTTCTCAAGGTTATGTTTCCTCAAATGCATATATGCATGTGTGGTATTGAAAAGGATATGGCTTAATTAGAACTAGCCAATAGTGGTGGAGGTAACTGAGTACCTTTGAAAACCGGATGACATCTGGCTAACTCACTGACAACTTTCTCACATACCTCAAAGGAGAGTCTACGAACTCCCAATTTCTATCAGTGATGAGATGTGGTGAATAGTCCTGTAATTTTCTGGGCCATTCTGCAATGGGGATAGCCCTGTCTCTACAGAGAGAAGTGCCTTACTCATCATGACATTATCCACACAAGCTGCAATGGAGATAAAGAAAAAATGTATCCCCCAATGCCATTAATAAGATGTTAATCTTGTTAACTTATACTTAAGGTATTTTACCTTTGAGTAAAGGTTACATGAGTGTGTTACACATGTTTTAAGTTATATCATTTAAGGACTTTTAAGGACAATGCCATTAAGTTCTCAGAGAATGTCTCCATAATTTTATATGGTGAATGTTTGGAAATCTTCAAATATATCATGCATTTAATTTTATATTATGCACAATATATGTATAATATATGTATAATATCTCTATTGTTTTGATCTATGCAAAGAAAATATTTTCAGATTCATAAGTTTCACATCTGTTTCATACTTCTTTGTAGGCTGCAGTTACCCTGAAGGATGAGCCTGAGAGGATTCCCCTCATGCCCGGCAAATCTCTCGACAACTCCGTCCTCGCTGGCGCTCCGTCGGCCATCTTGAAAACCCCCGCAACTGCGTCCCTCCGTCCACAGCACACTGGTCCGTCCGCCATGTCCACGCCGATCCCGATACCCACCATCCGGGAGCCCGAGGCCGACAGCGAGGAGCTGACGGAAATCAAACGCCCGCAGCCGTCAGCCAATCATCTTCAGCCTCAGCGACCGCAGCCGCAGAAAAAGACGCAGCCAAAGACGCCAGAAAAATTGGTAGGTTGATCAAAACTATCTTCCTTTGATAATAATACTGTATACAGTGTTAATATTAGTTTGATTATTGCATAACTTGCTCCCCTGGGGTCCACATTTATTAAACTGTACCAAGTTATTTTGACATCTGATAACTTTGGTAGTATCAGACATGATGCTGGCGTGATAGCTTGTCATTCAACACCTGTGCGCAAAAAATTAAACTGTGATCAAATGCAACTGCCTGCTTAACGCATTACTTTATATGCATAAAATTAGCATGGTATACAGTCATACTTCAAATTGCCTGGTATGACTAGAAATATCTAAAGTCAAATGGTGACTAGCTTTACTTATAATGACAATGTAATACAATATAACACAATGATTGGATGATCTTGACCAAGAGGTTATATTTACCACTGCAGTTTTTGGATACTCATCTCCTCTTGGTAAGAATAATTATGGGGTGCAGTCTCATCAGGGAACTAAGATCCACACCTGCACTTGCTCTCACCTAGATGGGTTTTGTAAAGTAAAAGTGGTTATGAATACATTTTATAGGGGTTTCTTTCTTTGCATTATAATTGTCTATCATAATCCACATGGTCAATACAGATACAATACAATATGTTAACCGAATCAGTATACTTATCCTATCATTTAGTTCATTCTAACATGCCTGTGTACCCTTTCCTCATTGCAGGCACCCAAGCCACCCCCTAGTCCAGCGCCCTCAGAACGCCCCCAACCCAAGCCACGGGTACGTCCCGATACCCTGAAATCCTCGCAGCCCCTGGAGCCTGTGGTGGAGGTGCGACAGCCAGCGCCCCCTGTGGTCACGGCCCCGCCTCCTCCGGCGGCCGCCGCAGAGGACGAGCAGGAGGGAATAGCACTCGAGGGAACAGGTAGGTTCATACATAAGTGCATGTTATATGTATGTATGTATATATAAAAATATATATATATGTATTTAAATATATATATATATATATATATATATATATATATATATATATATATATATATATATATATATATATATATATATATATATATATATAGATATATATATATATATATATATATATATATATATATATATATATATATATATATATATATATATATTATGTATATATAGTATACTTTGCAAGTCAATTATTCAATTTTTTATTTGAAATTTGCAATTTGCATTTCATAAGATCAAACAATAGAAGATATTTGACTAGACATAAACAAATCAAATTATATACTCGTTTGTTTAGCAAGTCAAACTTTGTGAATGTGCGTAAAATAATATTCCATGTAAAATAGACTGTATTCCTCCTTTGAAGTAGTAGTAAAAAGTATACTGATCATTTGTACTATTGAACATTGTTTTCACAGTGGAGCCTGGTTCTTTTTATGTTGGGTGATCTCTGCATTTAGTTGTTTGCTTGTCTGACTTTTCTAGGGGTGTCAGAGTCCTCGCTGTCAGATTCTGACTCCTTATTCCCCCCCTCCAACAACTCCCCTCAGCCCCCTGCAGCGCCCCCTGCTGCTGCCCCTCCCCCTGTAGGGAGAAACACACACCAGTCCTCTGAAGACGAAGGTGAGAAAATCCTCTGGTGGAGAAACCTGGAACTAATTTTGTCCCCGTTTTTTCAGTGACTGGTACTAATCCGGGAGAAACAGACTAATAATGTTCATTGTTTCTTTTTACAACTTTTGTTATTTTCTATGTGTGTTGGACGGTAATAAACAACATTAGCATTGACTTGTTCTAACCTCTTTGTTTATGTATAATAATTAGGTGTATCATTTAGTAATTTTAGAATTTTATCAAATAAAGGGAGAAGGAGGGAGAGAGAGAGAGAGAGAGAGAGAGAGAGAGAGAGAGAGAGAGAGAGAGAGAGAGAGAGAGAGAGAGAGAGAGAGAGAGAGAGAGAGAGAGAGAGAGAGAGAGAGAGAGAGAGAGAGAGAGAGAGAGAGAGAGAGAGAGAGAGAGAGAGATCTTGAAGTCACTTGTGTTGAAACCATTGGTAAAATATAAAGCGTTTCAAACATTTGACTCAGCCAAAACCAAAGACAATGTTTAAAAATGTTATGGATGATCTGTATCCTCATGTTTCCTTTCTAGTCACTTATGTGTATAGTTCTAATTCTAAGAATGAAAAAAATATCTTGGTAGCATAGCATTAATAGTATAAGTATTTCGGGGAATCTTGTGTTTGCTGCAATTATTAATTCTAATATGTCCCAAATGACACTTTCCTCAAAAAGGTATAGACTTAAGGCCTTTTAAGGTCTCTCTGATGATGAGTGGATTAATTGGTTATAACATCTTACTAATTATATTATAGGTTATTCGTTATTAATATTTTACTAATAGTCATATATTCAATATTACTTAACATATTTTACACTTAAAAAACTTTTCATTTCTTTTTTGCCATTGGCTAGTGTATGCCTATCTACATACTCTTGAATATGTTTCATGAATCTGTTTAGAAACTATTATATATGGTTTTTGCTCTGCATACCAACTTGAATATGTTTGTGTTATTTCATAAGCATTTCTTTATTTGGTAAGCATATTTTACCTTTACAGAATGCCTCCCAGGCCTATTTGCATATAAAAATGAAGGAACTGAATGATTAGTTGTGTGTAATATAGGGATGGATACCTCTATGAACAAAACAGTATAGTACCGGTATCAGTACCAATGAAATGGTATTTGATTTTAACGGTACTGTTAAGAGAATTGCATTGTATTTCTAAGAACATAATAATTTGGTACCGATATCAGTACCAATGAAATGGTATTTTATTTTAACGGTACTGTTAAGGGTATTTTATTGCATTTCTAAGAACGAAACAGTTCGGTCCCGGTATCAGTACCAATAAAATTGGTATTTTATTTTAACGGTACTGTTAAAGGTACTTTATTGCATCTATCTTACCTTCTAATTTCTTTGTGAAAAGTCAGGACACTGGACAATTCCTAATAAGTGATAACTTCACAGTGGTTAGTATCATTGAGAGTACCTTAAAGGAATGAAACGGTACAATACGGTACCTTTCGAAATGATACCGGTACCAGTAACAGTACCAGTAGCTTTTGAAATGATACTGGTACCATTACCATTACCTCTTAACAGTATCCAACCCTAGTGTAATGTCTGAATGTTTTATTGATGGGGCTGTTCCTATTGTGCCTTTTCCACAGACACCTTGTCAGGAGTGTCCAGTATAGAGGAGGGCAAAGGAGAGGAGGAGGAGGAGGAAGGTAGGAGGCTATTCTAGTTCACCCCCTCTGTGTGAATCCACCTTCTTGTGTGTGATGTTTTAGCAATAATTCCAGACTTTTTCCATTTCACAGCTTCTTTGGCATAATCTCTCTTTGTGTCTGATTTTCTATCATATATACCCCTCACTCACTTATTCAATTTTCTGTGTGACTTTCCACTTTTCACCAATCCTTATGGGCTTTGTACCTTTTCAACCCCCATTTGACTCTGTTTCCATCAGTAATTCTTGGCTTTTGTTCTATTTCCCAACCTCACCGACTCCTCTCATTCATTGTGATCTTCCACCAAGAATAATCATAGACTTTGATTTCATTTCACCCCGTTTGGCTATAGTTATTTTTCTGTGTGATTTTCAAGCAATACTTATTGGCTTTTGTTCCATTTCACACACTCTGTGTCACAATCTCACTTTCTATATCATATTCCACTAGTAATTTTAGGCTTTTTATTTATATTATTTCTGATTTGAATCCACCTTGCTCTCTGTGTGACTTCCCATCAGTAATTCTAGGCCTATGTTCTATTTCACACCCTCTTTGATTTGAATCACCTTTTCTGTGTGACTTTCCTCCAAATTACATACTTGTCCATTTCACAAATAATCATATTTTTCTTTGTGATTTTCTATCACTTATTTTTATACTGCTTTTCTATTGTGCCCCATATTTGCCTCAAATTTACTTCCTGTGTTGTAGATTTTCTTTTAATAAGCTTATAACCCTATTCCATTTTACCTCCTCTATACCTCGCCACTCTTTCCTGTTTCGTTTCCTAGTGACAATATCATTTTGCTGTTTTATGAAATTGATGTAAAAGCAGTAAGCGTATTAATACTCAATATAATAGGTAGTCACATACTTAATTAAATGGGTAATAGTATTTTTATCACTTTCCCCTTTGCTCCTTTCTGTTTGTAACCCTATGCCTCACATATAGCAGGTACCTTCCTAATAGATGTATCATGTGGGTATTTGAATTTGAAGGAATATCTCCACTGTCTATAACATATTGCCCCATAACTGTTCATAGTCCTATGTCTTTTATAGAGGAGTTTCTTACATAAGAGGTTGAGGAGGAGGTAGTTGTGTAGTTTTTAAAACTTTTTGTCTTATATCTCTTTATACTGTTATGTTTTACATAGTTAATATAGCTACTTGAGAGGTTGAGGGGGATTGGGTATTTTGACGATGTATACTGTTTTAATACTTAGGCCCTATCTGTTCATACTCCTATGCATTACAGAGAAAGTAGATACATCAATGACCATATACCATTGATTCTTAGTAATTTGGGACACTTATTATTATGATTTTTATGGGTTGAGGGTGGCCCATGTGTTGTGCAAATAGCGAGAACACAGAGTCATAGATTTCCTGGTTATTAGTTTGGTGGCCCATGTTCCTAGGTGTGTCCAAATTACAGAGAATTTACGGTAGAGGGGGAATGGGTACTTGCATCATTCTTTTAACCTTTTTGCCTTATTTGTTCATGTTCCTGTGCCTTACATAGAGGAGGTGGCTCAGAAAAGTGAGGCTGAGGACCCTGATGCTGAGAATGAGCCTAAAGCAAGTGGAGAAAAACATGTGACAATAGGTATTCATTCCTATAATGAAACTTACACCGCTTGCTGTGATCTTTCTTGCGAAATTTTCTTCAGATCCATCTTTACTGGATGTTGTCGCCTAAACTCTGAGATGCGCTCTTTCCTGCAAGTGTTAGTGCAAATACATTTTCCTACTCTTATTGCCTAGACAGTGAGCTGTACTCTAAAACGTTACATTTTCTGGATATCCTTGCCTAAACCATGAGATGCACTCTTTCCTGCAGGTGTTACTGCAAATTCAATTTCCTTCTCTTTTTGCTTAGACTGTGAGCTGTTCTCTAAAAGGTCACATTTTCCGGATATTGTCGCCTAAACCATGATATGTGCAATTTCCTGCAAGTGTTAGTGCAAATCCATTTCCTACTCTTTTTGCTTAGACAGTGAGCTGTGCTGTTAAAGTTACATTTTGTCCACTTTTAGGCTCTTGCGACCTTAGACTAGGCATGTTGATATCATTCATTTCATATTGTAATGTATGTGTGTTGTTTTGTGGCCGGGATCAACCCATGTTAGCCAGTGTGTTACTTGGCCGGAACTTTCTTATTATTACCTACCATATTCCTCCGTTTAAGCACATGTGCGGGTTACAAGTTCGGAAAAATTAGCTACAGAAGGCCAGAAAATAATGTCCACTGGCTTGCCCCTCCCAAATTTCAGAAAAAAGTAGTGATGGCCTTATTTGGGGTCTGTGCAGTTAAGCGGAGGAATACAGTATTTCCTTTTGTCTTTGTTGTACCTTTTTTCATGCCTATCTTGGAATACCATAGTTTCAACAAGGTTATATAGGCATAAATGGGTTTAGACCTGTAGCTGCAGCCAGGAGAGTTCAGAACTCTGCTATAATCCTTTCTACTGCTATTTTTGCTTGCCTCTTACCTCTACCGCTTACGACCTGCTTGGCTTCCGCTTCAGACTCTGGTCTCTCTGCCCCCGAGGAGGATACGGGCGACATGACCAAGGCTAAAGGCTTCCTCCTTAACGCAATCAGGAAAAAACAGGCAGCTAAAGCACAACAGGCTTCGAGAACACAAGGTAGTATCTTATGCTAAGGCCCCCTTTATTGAATATTTCACCCTTATGCTGCCGGTGGCTAATTGGGCTGTATAAAATGATGCTAAAAAATGGCTGAAACCCTGGCACATGGGTACTCATCTGAGAATACTCAGCGAGAGCTATCCAATGAATACCAACATGATAGAGTTTAGATGGATTTCAACAATCTTTGTGTCCTTAGCATTGGAAGGGTTTACAAGCTCAGATAATCCAAGGTAGTATTTAATGCTATGGCCCTCTTTATTGAATGTTTAACCCTTATGCTGTCGGTGGCTAATTTGGCCAATACTAAATGATGCTAAAATACTGACTGAAACTCTGGCTCATGGGTACTCATCTGAGAGTACTCAGAGGGAGCTATCCAATTAATACCAACATGACAGGGTTTAGATGGATTTCAAAAATCTTTTTGTCCTTAGCACTGGAAGGGCTAACACGTTCAGATAACCCAAGGTAGTATCTCATGCTAGGGCCCCCTTTATTGAATATTTAACCCATGCATGCCTGGACAAGTGTCTGGATAAGTGCCGTTTGGACCTTGGATACTTTTCAAAATAACTCTGAATTTAATCATAAATGCACAAACTATTTGAAGAGGAGTTGTGGGTTGAATTCTTATCAATATTTCCCCTTCAAGTATTATTTGAAAACTGCTTTTGTTAAATAGATATCACCCAAATAGCCAATTTTAGCTGCTACAGGCATGAATGGGTTAACAAGCTCACGGAACCCAATGTAAAGTCTTATGATGAGGCCCCCTTTCTTGACAGCGAGTGATCGGCAAAGTCGTAAGATCGATGTTCAACATGAGAGGACATCGATTGCCGAACTCGATACGCCCCCCCCCCCCTACCTCTATTGTTTTCCCTACCCCCAAAATACAAAAGAGCCTTCCCTATTCTTTAAAAAGACCGCGGCGCTGAGCCGACGACCATTGAAACTGCACTACGATAGATACTATCGCGCGCGGTAGTACTTGGAAAAGTGTGGAGAGGGCCATGCAATGTATTTTACATGGTGATGGTCCGGCCCCCACCACACTTTTCCAAGCACTACCGCGCGCGACCGAAAAGAACCGAGAAAATCGACATCGAGAAAAATTGGGCAATTAATCGGATCGCAAAAAAATGGCCGATGAGCACACTACATGCAAGGTAATTAAATTCATTTAAAGAAGAGCCTGGCTTGCAGATCTAAAGCCCCCCCCCCCCCTACATAGCTTGAAAATATGTCAAGGTTCACTTTGATATGTCACATGGCTAGGATGCACCAAAATCATTAGACATGTGTCGGGTAAATAACAATTTGGGACTCACAAGGGTTAATGTATGATAAATGTATTGTGCATCTGTCTTTTTTAGTGTACAATTGTTTTATTTTGTGTTTTACACTGAAGCTAGTAGCATGCAGCATATTTCATATTTAGTGTGTACATATACTGTAATTATCAAATCTCTACACATGCATCTAAGAAACACTTGTCTTTGATAATGGTGATATCGGTTAACCCTTATGCTGGTCAGTTGGCAATTTTGCCAATACAAAATATTACAAAAAAGTTGAGAAATGACTGAAACTCTAGCATATATATACTCATTTGAGAGTGCTCAGCGAGTGCTTTCCAATGAATACCAACATGATAGGGTTTAGATGGTTTTCAAAAATCTTTGTGTCATTGTCCTTTGGACGAAAATAACTTTAGCATTGGAAGGGTTAACTCTGCTCCTGCCAGGTCTGGATAAAGTCGGACCATAAGATCTGGGGCTCAGCTGCCAGGTCTGACTTTATCCTGACCTCCCACAGAAACACTAGAAAAGACTGGCTTACCAGTCTAAATTACCCTCTTTCCCCCCCCCCCCACAATCTACGTCCCACTAGTCTATTTTGAAAGCCCCCTCTTCTAGCTTTATTTTGATACCAGACATGCAGGGATAGCACCAAGTTTTGTTAGAGTATGGTGTCATTGAATTATAAGGTACTTATAACCACCAGGCATTCTGCTGAATGTGCTGGTTTCAGGGGCATATAGAGCCAGCAAGGGGTCTGGCAGGACTAGAGTTAAAAGCCCACCGATGCCTTTATGTTCTGAAACAAATGAAAATATCTTAGGGCTGTTCCATTTTAGTGTTGAGGGGAGGGGGTGGTAGACCGCAGGGAATTTTTACCCCTCTCCCCAATACTGAATACCCAGGACCCTCCTCTATCCAATTCAGAACTCAATTTTTCTTTCTTTTTTCCGACCCTCCTGCTCCTGAGTTCTGGAATTGTCATCCTCCCCCACTCCCCTCAAATTCTGTATAGTTTTCCACCCCCCCCCCCCCCCCAGAGACACTTTTAAAAATGGAACAATCCCTAATTTACAGTACAAAACATGCTTAAGCCTTTCATGCCCAGAGACCCCCATAAGAATTGAACCCTGTACCTATGCTAGTTTTGAAAATGACTTGGTATTAAATGATTACGCTTAAATATATATATTTTGAAGCAGAGATCTATAGGTACAGCTTCGGTCAACATTTCTCTGTCAATATTTAGTAAATAAAGATGTATTTAAAAAAAGTTATCACCAAAATTGACCGGCCATTTTCATGCATGAATGGGTTTACTCATTTGTGCCTGTAGAGACTAAACCCCCTGACTATTTGAGTAATATTTTTCTATCAAAAGCGATTTTCAGAAAATATATGAAGGAGAAATGTTCATCAAAATATTAACAACAACTCTCCTTCAATTATTTTTTGAATTCATGCTTTATTCCAAAGTTAATTTTAAAAATATGATAGGTCCAGACGACCCATGTCAAGGATATCTCCTGGCATGAATAGGTTAAGCTGGCGGAGTATTGACTGTTATCAGGAACAGTCTATGATAAAGACAGGTGATCTCTCTTACCAGGTGGTCTCTTGAGTATATCTGTCAGTACCGTAAATTCTCAGAAATTTTGACCACCCTAAGAATTTGGGCCACTATAATCATTTTGCAAAATAATTGTTGGGAAATATGGACCACCCTTGATCTATCACTGGTAGCTCTTTCACAAAGTATCAACAACTATTACTCTGCTTTGTCAGTATTTTCATAAAACATAGGCCACCCCCAACCCATAAAAATTGTAATTATTAAAAAGTGTACCAAATTACTGAGAATTTACGGTACTTTAGAAAATCACATCATATTTAGTAATTTATTAAAAAATTATCACAATGAAAGTATGTCCTAATATTACGTTTGAAAATCATTCAATTGCGTGTATGCACAATTCAGGGTGTTGCTATAAATAGATTGGCATCCCTGCTGGACCTCTGGGTGAGGGCATTAATCCCGGCAGATGCCAGTGTGATAGTGTGAATACTAGGGGTTTTAAGCATATATTGGAAAGTTTAACCTCACAAATACTGCCTAACAAACACTGATGTTAGGTACATGTAGATATGATTCAAGACATGCTAATAGGGAGGATAAGACAGGAGTTTCTTTCATAAAATTCCCTCAACCAAAGCAGGACTGAGAGACCATGGAATTAGGCATAATCAAGGGAAATTTTTGATAAAATATCTTTGTCACTATGTGGCCCTGAATCTTTGTATTTCCTTACTCTGCAGCACTCATGAACTTGTGACTTAAAAAATCACAAGCTTACTAATTTAGTATTTTCAAATGGACCTTAAATTCAATTTGGGCTAGATAATGTAGTATATGAAATGTGAACTGGCCACAACTTGAGGGCATAGGGCTGTCTATCATTAAGGGGGTTAAGAAACAAAATGTTTGTGATATGGAATATATTTCAAACCTACTGATTTACTTTATTCAAATGGGCTTCAATTTAAATCTGTGTTAGATAATTATTTTCATATGTAGTGCTTATAAGAAATGGGAACTGGCCACAACTCGAGGGCTTAGGGCTGTCTATTATGAAGGATGTTAAGGAACAAAATGTTTGTGATATGGGAAATATTCCAAACCCACTGATTTACTATATTCAAAAGGGCTTCAATTTAAATGTGTTAGATAATGATTTTCAAATGTAGTACTTATAAGAAATGGGAACTGGCCACAACTCGAGGGCTTAGGGCTGTCTATGTACAATGAAGGAGATTAAGATACTAGATATTTGTGATAGTGATTTGTATTCGTTGTGATATGGACATGGATATGGATCTATTTCTGGATTGTATTGCAAGGGTCTTACTATATTTAGCTGTTAAGTCAAACCTACCACAATAATGAAAACTGCCTCTTTTTAGAGACCAGAATCCTAGAATTCCCATACGTAAAATGAAATTTTCTTTACTGTAAAAACAGGAACCAGCAACTTAAATTATTTTGACACTTTAAAAAAAATTGCAAAGCTAACAATAAACTATTTTCAAATGGATTAGATATGTGCTGGAAAATGATTTTTAAATGTAAGTTGCAGAAAAAGAAATGAACAGCCCTCGGCTTTGCCTACCTATTTCTCAGAGTTCTAGACCAGATAATTGGATAAATTCCATGTTGATAGCCAGGTTATTTCATTAACCCCCAACCCAAATAGAAAAAAGGCTTAGACCGGGTATGTGTAAACGTACATGTACCACCACCTTTTTTATCACTTTAGTGTAAATTAGGAAGTTGTAGTAATTAGTGGATAGTAAAATAAAGCAACCCCTTATTTTGATTACACTTAGCAATTTTATTTGCTACTCATAGATCAAAAGAAAATGTTGTTACCTTTCTAAGAGTTAATTCCAAAGACCTGACATGGATAGTACACTGCATTTTAGCCACCTTTTCTGCTATCCTGCTGTTGGCCATTCTAGGGACAGATACCTAGAAGTTGTGCTCCAGGTACATCATTCCCAGTTAGTATAACTTTAGGAAAACCCTTTTTTCTATTTTCTTTAAAGCTGAAGTC
>OZ012688.1:27659373-27778732 GCA_963942565.1 Maea johnstoni
GTTTCGTCTGGACCTATAATACTTCTGAATATTACTTTGAAATTAAATATGAATTTGTGAAATATTTGAAGGACGTTTGTGGGTTAAATTCTGATCAACATTTTTTCTTTCAAATGTTATCCATAAAATGTACTGGTCTCTCTTAACTCAGGATGCCAAGGAGGTGCAAGGTGATTTACCTATTAGTGCTTAAGAGTTACGCTTGAAATTGTCATCTGGATCTTTGATACTTTAAACAATAAGTTGGAAATTAAAAATGATTTTACAAAATATTTGAAGGAGAGTTTACGGTAGTGTAGTGATCAACATTTCTCCTTCAGTTATTTTTTAGAACTATATTTTTTGCCTCACTATATTTGATTTCACCAAATTTGTCAGGCTACTTGGGGCTGCTGTAAGAATTATTGGATTAATGTTTTGAAAGGAACTACTATTCACTTGTTACTGTCCCCAACTGGTCAAGTTTAACCCATTCATGCCTACCAGGCTCTCAGTAACTATCTATCAGACCCTGGTTAGACCTTTACTATAACCCCTATTATGCTGCTGGTGGTTAATTTGGCAAATATTATATGATGCAAAAGACCTGAAAAATGACTGAAACCCTGGCACATGGGTACTCATCTGAGAGTTCTCAGCAAGAGCAGGAGTACCAACATGACACGGTTTAGATGGTTTTCAAATATCTTTGCATCATTGAGCTTTGGACGAAATTGGAAGGTCTAAGTTTAACCCATTCATGCCCACCTGACTTTAACTATTTATCAGACCATGAATAGACCTTTACTAACTTCCTATCCGCATAGCCACTAACGTTAGGTATGATTAATTCAGGTACAGGCATCATTAACATGAGTTGAAAAGATAGTATCACTAACATACATCTTTATGGATTTTTTAAAAGAAAACTTTAGTGACTAATAAGTGTTTCTCCGTTAACTGGTTTAGTGTGTATCCAGATCTCTATCTTGGTGAAGTCTTAAGGAAAAACATTTAATTCTATAAAAAACACGTTTATTCCTTTTCTAAAATCAGAGCTTGGACAGAATTTAACCTTTGATTTATGTTAAGTTCAATATTCTTTTTTATCTTTTTAAACTAATTGACTACATAACAAACACATATAATCTCCAAACTCCTTATATTTCATTTTCATATCTCAACAGCAGTAGAGATTGTGAAAACAGATTCCATAACTGCGATAAAGAAAAACAGGATATGTTTTGCATTAGTTAATTTGTAATTATACTGTAGCAGATGAATAAGGAAACATGCCTTGACCTGTTTGGCTTAGAATAAAAGTGTTCAGAGGAGTATTCAAATACACAAGTGCGTTTTCTTTATTCATGGACTATCATTGAAATATAGCCTTAATTTGAGATTGATAAGAAAATTAGGTTAAAATTAGACAATTCCCATGCACTTGACATATGAATGGTTTCAGTATGAAACCTTTCATGGTTTGTGTTTGACATGCATGTGACGGAGATGGCCTTTAAACCACATTTTTCAAATGCTATGCTTAGAATCTCTCTTACCTGAAGTCTTTGTAACCTTTAAGTATAAATCTCAGTGGAACTAAGGTCTAAGGAATCATGTAGCAATAATGTGGCTTAGATATTTCACACACACACACACACACACACACACACACATGCAGGCACACACATATTCACACATACCAACACACACACACACACACACTATATATATATATATATATATATATATATATATATATATGTATATATATATATATATATATATATATATATATATATATATATATATATATATGTATATATATATATGTATATATATATATATATATATATGATTAATTTTCATGGCATTTTTATGTTGCAGGTTATTGCTGTCTTATCATTTCTATTATGAAACATGTATCACTGCAATGCTTTTTATTGGAAACAACATTACATATTTGACAATGTTAAAGGCTTAATAAGTGCATTTAATGCCCAAATCAGAGTTATTATTTCTTCTGATTAAACAATATAATCAGTAAAATATGTAAGGAGAGAATTCATTGAAATATGGACCTAAGTTGATAAAAGATGTGACTGTCTCCCACACTAGTCTCAAATCTAGCTTGTGAGTGGATGGATTTTACAAAATCATTTTTCTTTTTCTCTTCTAGCTGAGAAAGCCAAAAAAGATGAACAGAAAGCTGGAGCAAAGAAAGGAAAAGGAAAGACCAAAAGTAAAGGTAGGGAGAGTTATTAGTCTATAATCCTTGATTCAGAGGTGGTCTGTCAGTATTTGAAGACCGAAATGCATTGGAAATGCATTGAAAATGCATTGGAAATGTATTGGAAATTTGAAATGTATTTGAAATGCATTGGAAAAATGCATTGGAAATTCAAATGATATTTGATTGATCTTAAGGTGGCCTACCGTAAATTCTCGCAAATCTCGGACACTTTTTATTAATTACGATTTTCGTTGGCTGATGGTGGCCGAAATTTACTGAAAATAGCGATCAAATGTCAGACACCGTGGCCGAGATTCGTCGATATTATCAATTGAAACGAAAGCTATACATGTAGATGGAACTCAATGTTAGAGCGCTATAAACAAATGAAAATAAAAAAACATCAAAAGTAAAACATTGATATCTAATATAATTTCAACCTCCTCAATCGATACATGTAATTTGTATTTAGAAACGATCATGTTTTGCACCACAAATCAACGATTGAACACAAAAAGCAAGTGTTGATTTGTGGCCGCCATTTTGTCACTTCCAAGTTCGCCAACATTCAGGCCAAACAACACAGAGATAAAATTCCCAGAGCAGTAAAAATCTACTATAAAAAGATAATTAAAAACATATATCGATTGCCTACCTTGTTATCCTCCTTATGGTGTCACAATCTATTTGCCATAGAAATTGGACCTGTTTACTATCAAGTCTCTCTCCTATAAACTGCACAATGAATAATTTCTAAAACAATATAATCAAATAGATCTCTTTCCTGGCTTCAAGAAAATAAAAGAATTATGAAAATCTATCAACTAAAAGTATTTCTTTTTATTGTGTAAAATGCGGCGAGGAGACCGCAAAAAAAGTCAAAATGCTGATATTTCAAAATGGCGGCTTGAAAAAAGTGTGAAGAAATTTGCTTCGCACTTGTTTTAAAATGATCGTTTCTCATATTGAATTAATTCATTTTGGAAAATAAAGTAGATATTCCTATTCCCTGACATCCATTTAATGTAAATATCAACTTTATTGACTTTAGGATGTCAGGGATAAAGGAATAGAGAACGTAAATAAAACTGGAAGTGCTCAATTCAGTAGCTGCGAACCGGTGTCAACAGCTCAAAAGATCGTTTTTCTACAGATCACTTCCTCTTTAATGAATGATATTAATGTTTTTCTTTGCCAATCTGACAAAGAAAGACATGTGAGGATAGGTGAGATATTTATTTCACCTATTCTCAAGTTGTTTCGCCAAACATGTTGGATAACTTCTTGATTAAAAGAAGTTACCCAACATGGCAGCGGCCATGCAGACCGGGCAGGGCCAGTGCTATGAAATTTACTTGGTGGCCGACTTTTGGTGAAATGTGTCCTTGGATGAATCGGGGGTGGACGAAATTCCCCAGTAATTATTTTGTAGATGAATTATAGTGGCCGAGTTTCCTAGGGCGGCCGAGATTTCCGAGAATTTACGGTATGGGGTTGATTTGTGAATATAGGGTCATTTTGCGATTTTTACTTATGTTAAAATTTCATGAACTGAAACACTCCCCTATAGCCAGTAGATCCATACAGGTAAATAGATTTTCTTCAAGCCAGGGTATATGGGGCTTATGGTTTTCTGGAGCCCTGCAATAATCTGTGTTTTATTATGTTTTTATTTCCTTTTTAGCTGTAGTGGAAGAAAGCGATGATGAGGATGATGATGAGGAAAACACTGATGATTTGGTTGCGCAGGAACTAGGAGAAACGAAGAATGTGAGATTTATATAATGCTTGTCCCACTTGTTAATTACTATAAAGTTTTACATATTTCATATTTTGTATGCCTCTATATACCTCTTTAACCCTTAAAATGCCACAGATACATGTGTCTCTAGATACCTCTTTAACCCTTAAGGTACCAGATATACTTGTATACCATATCACATATGTTGTTTGAAATTAAATTTTAATGGATTTTCAGTTTTCAAGAACCAAATTTCAAATTTCAACGGTGTTCTCTCTAACATCTCAAGAACCAAATTTCAAATTTCAAGGGTGTTATTCCTATTGTCTTTTGTGTTATATTATGTTATATTGGCTGGGAATTGATCTCTTTATGTGTGCTTCAGCTGGGTAAGACAACCACCGACCATGCCAAAGACACCATGTTTGCCGATGAGGTAGATGACGAAGGTAAGGACAATAAAATAGAGGAGGGATGGCCTGATGGTCTAGTTGAAAATTGGTTGGTTTCACTTGCCAAACCAAACTCTTAAAGCTGACCTGCCAATTTGTATATATATATATATATATATGTATATGTATATATATATATATAAACATATATATACATATATATACATATATATATATATATATATATATATATATATATATATATATATATATATATATATATATATATATATATATATATATATATATATGTGTGTGTGTATATATATATATACATATATATGTGTGTGTGTGTATATATATATATATATATATATATATATATATATATATATATATATATATATATATATATATATATATATATATATATATATATATATATATATAGATAGATAGATAGATAGATAGATAGATAGATAGATAGATAGATAGATAGATAGATAGATAGATAGATAGATAGATAGATAGATAGATAGATAGATAGATAGATAAATAAATAGATAGATATATCATATTTTAAACAAAGCTATTAGATACTCAACTTTTTTGATACAATATGTTTCAATAATGGTATTTGGTATCATTCTGAGTACCAGTACATATTCCTTAATGCTAAATTGAAGTGATGATGCATCCTGAATGATCAAGTGATGAAATGCATTGACTGCATCAGGTAAATGATGAAAAAATGATTGTGTGTAATCATCGGTTTTATTTTGAGTGATACAAATGAATATGATGACCATCAGCATAAAACAAACTATATTATGTTTTTAGATTTTACCTATAGCTACAGTATACAGTATATCATTTAGTCAGATTTTTATTTTACCAAACTTTTTCCATTTTCAGTTCATAATCTAGTAATGATTGGATGAAAACAATTGGTTTTGTTATTGTAGCTTTATGGAGAATTTTCTTTCCCAAAGTTGCCAAAAAATGGCCAGTGAGGAAAGTGAACTTTAAGAGTATGTAAAAGATTTTGCGATTCAGCGTGATGACAAGGCATGGGATTTGGCTTTTCTTCAGCAACAAATATGCAGTAATATTAGTTACACCAAGAGTGCTTTTGGAAAACATAACAGGAAGAGCTGGGGATTTTGAGCATATTCTTATACAACCTTTTACTTATATAAAATTCAATGAAAAAGCATCTGTCATGAAAAATGCGAAACATTAATGTGTATGGTTATAGAAACTAACTTGCCTGCATACCACATTTGCTATTTATTTAAGTATTTAAGATTTTTGAGTCATTGGAGGTAATTTTTTGTTGTCTGCTATCACTCTTTGCTACACTTTTGAAGCATCAGTTGGACTGGCCTTGTTTTCACATTCACACGGCTCTGTTGCCAGGTTGCATGGGCACATCAGATGTTCCGATCACTGAAGTCATCATGCTTTTCCATATTAACCCAATCATATTACTTGATTCATTGACTTTTTTCCACAGTCTCATTGCCGTAAATACTCAGAAATTGCTCGTATTCCAACTGAAGAAGATTCAAGAAAATTTATTAAACTTAATGAGTGGTTAATCGATTCAAAGTCCAGTTACGTCATTTTATTTGATAATTATCTAAACCCTTTTATGTTGGTATTCATTTGAAAGCTCTTACTGAGCTCTATCAGATGAGTACCAATGTGCCAGGGATCCAGTACTTTTTTCAATTTTTTTCAAATAATTTCTTTTTGTCCAAATATTTTAGCCACCAGCATCACAAGGGTTAAGCTACTCATGCCCCAATATCTCTTTCTAAGTTTTGAAAATATTTTTAACATTTCTCCTTGAAATATCTCCCCCAAAATGCTCTGGTTTCAAATATATTACCAAATATATTGAGCGGTACAGGCCTGATCTGGTTAAATCCAATCTTAGCCAACTTGACCATGACGTGACCTTGAGGGTTAACAGCATGGTATTGAAAAGTAGCACTAATCAGCAATGCCTGCCTTTTTAGTCTGGAATGCATGAAATTCGGCATGTGGCATACTGGTGACTACATTAGAGTAGATATGCTTATCTATTTCTCTCTCAGAATGGGATATGCTTATTTTACGTTAAAAGTAAATCAATGCCATGAAAACTACTTCAGTGTTCCATTTTACATAAGAAGGAGGTGTGATGATTTTATGTCACTTGGTGACTTTTATCATATATCATGTATCTGATTATTTAAAAAATATCCGGTTTCAAAGACAATTAAAGCCTATAGGGTCAAAATTGCACATCATATCCTTTTCACTCATTTACAACACGTTACATACCCAAATCACTTGAAATTTTCATTTTACCATTCATTTTCTTTTCTTTTCTTTAAAGACACATTAATGGTTCAATTTCATTTGGCCATATTTTAACAAGCAGCTTTTGGAAATATCACATAATGACCAGGGTCTTAACCAATATTTAGAAACTGGGTGGCCAAAATTGGCAATTGTGAAATTATTGGGCATCCTATATTTCAAGAGAGATCTCAATAGATTCAAATGACAACCATAAATATGTATCAATTTATTGAAATAAGGCATAATATCCGTATACAATGTAATGGTAATTGTATTGAGTTGAGCAAAAATTCAATTATTTTCTAGAAAGTGAGATTTTATGAAATTACTCATAAAATGTTTTGGGTGTTCGAGGGGTGATTTTCGAGTGTTTTGGGTGCCCAAATGACGCCCAGACCCTGAGGGGTGACTTTTGAGGGTTTCGGTGCCCAAATGGCACCCAGACACCCTGCTGGCTAAGACTATTAAAAAAAGCATATCTATATTTTTCTTGCTGGCAGTGTCTTGATGTTGTTATGTGAATGTGTCTTGCAGATAGCTCGCTGGAGGATGACATGGAACTGCCAGTGGCTAAGGGTACCCTTGACCAGTCGGAGGAGGATCTGGAGTCGGACAGCGAGGGGGTGGTGGTCACCCCTGCTCCCAGGGCGCTGTCAGCCATGGCAGTAAGTAATACAGGCTTCTAGGGATTAGCACCCTTAACCCTTCCAATGCTGAGGCTACTTTCATCCAAAGTATGAGGACGCAAATATTTACAAAAACCATCAAACCCTGTCATGTTGGTACTCATTGGATAGCTCTCGCTGAGTACTCTCAGATGAGTACCCATTTGCCATTGTTTTAGTAATTTTTCAGCTTTTTGGCATTATTTTGTATTGGCAAAATTAGCCACCAGCAGCATAAGTGTTAACATTTTTGCAATACTGTAGAATAGGAAATTAATCAGAGGTCCAAATTAATAGAATTTGCGATTTTGGATTTTTCCGAGATTTTTTATTCCAGAAAGACAATATTGAAGGTTAATATTCCAATGCAAGGAATAATACATCCGAGTTTCATTATACCGAATTGACCCCACTTCGAAAAGTTCGGCAGAATAAACCACTCGGATTAATTTCCTATTCTACAGTATGACACAATACAATATTGATATTTCCTTAATAATACAATACCGTAACAATATTTTTAACCCACCTGATGCTGAGGTCACGTCCGTCCAATACAAAAAAAGCAAAATTTTATGAAAATCATCTTAACCCTGTCTTGTTGGTGTTCATTAGAAAGCACTCGTCGAGTACTATCAGATGAGCACCATTTTGCCATGGTTTCAGTCATTTCTCAGCTTTTTGTCATCATTGCTGCCTCCCAGGGACCTAATTTTGTTAAATTTAGCGCTGTCATCTTCGGAAATTTCACTTATAAGCGAACTTCCTTAGTGGAAAGACGCCCTGGTAGCAATAAAGTCAATTTTAATTATATTTTTAATCTTATACAATGACCCCACTGGGATGTCATATTTGTATAATTTATGCTTTCAGGATCCCAACACATGATCAGTCACCTGAGTCTTGGGGAAAACCATCATCCCTTGGGCATCCATTCCATCATGTTACCCCCACTGGGATGTCATATTTGTATAATGTATGATTTTAGAATCCAAAACGATGACAATTACGATCAGCCACCTGAGTCTGGAGGAAAACCATCCTCCCTCGGGGATCCATTCCATCATGTTACCCCCACTGAGATATCATATTTGTATAATGTATGATTTCAGAATCCCAACACGGTGACAGTTACAATCAGTCACCTGAGTCTGGAGGAAAACCATCCTCCCTCGGGGATCCATTCCATCTTATTATACCTCACGCGAGGATACTCTTATCATATTGGATGAGAGCCATGTGTCAAAAATGCTGGCTACCTGTGTCACTGTAGGTTCCTTGACAGCGCTCACCATTCGACGTAATGACACCCGTTGTCAAGGCCAGAGGGTGACAAAGCTCCCTAGGGGGATACAATCATGCTGGCAACACCACAGAGATGTTTCATTTGTTTAATGCTACCCCCACTGGGATGTCATATTTGTATATTGTATGATTTCAGAATCCCAACACGGTGACGGTCACGATCAGTCACCTAAGTCTAGAGGAGGACTCAGCTGCCATGGCGGACGACCGCATCAAGACGCTCTTCGTGGAATACCGCTTTCTGGGTTTGCCCGCCCAGGAACTAGAGACCCCAGTATCACTACCCAAACCCAAACCCTACCAGCAGATCTCATTCAACTTCAGGAAAGGTGAGTTGCAGTTGCCTTATAAGAATGACCCAATTATCTTAAAACATTGCAAATGATTATTAAATTTCTGAGTAAAGAAAAGATGATTCAAAAGAAAATGATTCAAGAGAAATATGCTGTTGTAAAGGAATGCATTTCATCCATTTAACCACGAATGTCGATCACCGGATATGCAACCAGCAGATCTAGCTCACCCACCTCCTAGTCCAGTTGTTGACAAGAACCACTCAAGAGGTGCGTCTGCGCATGTGTGTGAGCAACCTCCTCTATAATGTAAAAACATACAAGAGCCCTAATTAGTGTTTGCGACGTCACACTGAGATTAGATTCGGCAAGATTAGGTGTGTCCAGGGCTTTATAATGGGTCCTATGGTAATTGATCTGTGGCGACCAATCCATGTTCTATTCATCTAAGGTTTAACTTTGAAATTTATCTTATTTATAAAAACCTAGGCAGATGTGAGAGGGTGTGAGGAGACCATGTCAATGCCTTTGATCACTCGGCCATCATGGCAGGCCCACGATGAAGATGGCAGAATATTTCATAATGAATAAAAAAACAATGGACAGGGTAGTTCAAAAGGTGTACCTTTGACGTGATGTGTTTCTAGTGTTGACAGTGTTCCATGGGATATTTCTGGTTTATGTGACCTTTTTTTTAATTTATATTTTATTTTTATTTTCCTGCATGTCAGGTATGACCATTGCTTGAGCAGTAGTAGGTAATTAAAAAGCAGTGCATTGACAAATACAATATGTACGACATGTGTCAACATCAGGGAGAGTTGATTAGAGTTGATTAGATTAAGTCCCTGTTTAGCATCGATAATATCAATATTATGCATGAGAAATACCCTTGATAAGTAAAGGAACATACTACCAGGAAGATGTATTATTCATGGATACTTAGCTATAGAACGGCAAAACAAAAACTCTGTAGATGTGTTACTGTAGAATAGGAAATTGATCTGAGTGGTTTATTCCGAGTGGGGTCAGTTAAGTATAATGAAAGTCGGATGTAGTATTCCTATCATTAGAATATTAACCTTCAATATTGGCTTTTCGGAATAAAAAATCTCAAATTCAGTTAATTTGCACCTTAGAGTAATTTCCTATTCTGCAGTATTTTTCGGTATGAAGAAAGATCTTTAAAATCTCCATTTTTCTGTGATCTTGCAGTTTTTCACCTAGACCCGGAGAGTAACTATGAGCGGAGACAGTACCTGGCCAGTATGCTGTTACCTGATGACCCTGATGAAGGCAGGTCTGTACTCAATACCATTATTGAAATTACCTGTGAATGTATAATGACTCAATTGTCAGTACTCAGTAACATAAATAAAATTACCTGTGAATGTTTAACCACATATGTTGATCCAGCAGATACGCAACCAGCAGATCTCACTCCACAGCCTCGGCATGACTCCTAGCCCTGATGAGAACCACTCGAGAGGTGCGTTCTGCACATGTGCGTTAGCAACTTCCTCTGGAATGTAAATAAATACGAGAGCCCTCATTCATCTGTCTACTAGTGACCTAGTCGCCTCTGTGGCGACCAATCCATGTTCTATTCATCTACGGTTTGCCGAGACAGGTATTGTCTATCTACGTCTGAAATGTAATGTCTTGTTCATTCTCTACTGACTATGCTTATTACATATATTAATAGGAGATGTCTTGCACAGGTGTGACTGTATTTTCTTGCGCGATTTGTTTCAGAGTGTGTTTCACGGTCGTCAGTGAGCCGCCCGAGGACGATATGGATGGCGAGTGCGAGGATGTAGGTGTCGCCACCGTCAGCATACGGGACATACTTAAGAACAAGCAGGATCTGATGGACGCTGATGTCCCACGTGAGTTGAATTATGGTGGATAGTTCTCAAGTGTGCTGGCAGTATGTTGTGTAAAAATGATGCTCAGTGGTATGGTTCGTTTTGACTAATGAAGAACTTGAACATGTTGGAAGGCTATGAGCTATGTGTCTAAGTATATATATATATATATATATATATATATATATATATATATATATATATATATATATATATATATATATATATATATATATATATATATATATACATATATACATATATATATATATATATATATATATATATATATATATATATATATATAATATATATATATATATATATATATATATATATATATATATATATATATATATATATATATATATATATATATATATATATATATATATATATATATGTATATATATATATATATATGTATATATATTAGAGCTGCACTCACCACTCACAAACTCGAGTGGCTCGAGCCCTGGGGCAGATTCGCCGAGATCGTGCTGAAATGGTCAACTCGTGAGCTCAACTATATTTGGAATACAAACGTAACACAGAGCACCTAACACACATTATTATAACTGATTATCGCTTTCATGTCTTCTATACATTCTCTAATGTATACAAGTGGTGTTCAGTGTTATACTGACCTTTTTACCTCGTCAGCACGTTTTAAAATGAAATAAACATGGCAATGTTATTGTGTTAACAAATCTCCGCCAGTAAATCTTTATTTCTTAATAGCTGGGCTAGAAATAAGTATGTATTTGGAAATTCGGAATGTCTGTGAGCTTACGAGTCAAACGGGTGGTGAGCTCATGAGTTGATTTCCGCCAGTAAATCTTTATTTCTTAATAGCTGGGCTAGAAATAAGTATGTATTTGGAAATTCGGAATGTCTGTGAGCTTACGAGTCAAACGGGTGGTGAGCTCATGAGTTGATTTCTCTCCGTGAGTGCAGCTCTAATATAGATAGATAGATAGATAGATAGAAAGATATAGATAGAAAGATATAGATAGATAGATAGATAGAAAGATATAGATAGAAAGATATATATTTATATATATTTGTTATGTGGGGACACATTTGTATCGAGATAAAGCGAAACCTTTGGATTAGGGCATGAGTGTTCACATTAAGAGGTGTTCGCACCTTGAGGGTTTTCTTCTAAGCACTAATAGAAATGAGACAGGAAATATTTGTTAACGAGATGTTCACATTCTCTAGGTTATTCTTTTGTTGTGAAATGTAATCTGTGTTGGGAAAATTAAATGTTTAAATTGAATTAGTATCATTTGAGCATTCAATATTCCCCTTTCATTGTATGACATTAATGACCCAACTGTAGAGATCTGCAGCATAAACCTAGTGCTGATATATATAGTAGTGCTCTCTGATGAACTAGAATATATATGAGTAAAAAATCAAAATTAAAATATATACATATATAAATAAAATATATGGAATATATGAAAATAGAATATATATATACACACACACACACATATATATATATATATATATATATATATATATATATATATATATATATATATATATATATATTTATATATATATATATAATAAAATTATTATATATATATATATTTATATATATAGATATAGATATATATATATATATATATATATATATATATATATATATATATATATATATATGTATGAATATTCACAATGATGTTAGATATGTACTTGATTCTCTCTTTCAGTGTATGACGTCAATGATCCTACAGTGGAAATCGGCAGTATCAACCTGACGGTGGAGTGCTTGGCGGCGCTGCAGGCCGTCAAGAAGGAGATGGAGGAGGGGTAGAATAGTGCACGCTCATCAGACAGCTCATCGCCCATCACCCCCTTAAGCAGCAACAGTGGCGACACCTGGAGTGATTTCTGAGAAACTTAATATAGACCATCAGCCCCTTAAGCAGCAACAGTGGCGACACCTGTAGTGATTTCTAAGAAGCTACTCATCGGCCATCACCCCCTTAAACAGCAACAGTGGCGACACCTGGTGTGATTTCTGAGAAGTGCCCATAACCCCCTTAATCCACAATAGTGGTGACACCTGGAGTGATTTCTGAGAAACTACTCATCGTCCATTGCCCCCTTAAGCAGCAACAGTGGCGACACGTGGAGTGATTTCTGAAAAGCTACTCATCGCCCATCACCCCCTTTGATAGCAACAGTGGCGACACCTGGAGTCATGGTCTTAGCCAGCAGGGCGTCTGGGTGCTTTTTGGACACCCAAACCCTTAAAAAGAACCCCTCAGGACACCCAAATCTTTTAGTGTGGAATTTCTAAAAATCTCAATCTCAAGCTTATAATTGAATTTTTTCATCTCCTTATAATTCCCATGACATTGTTTAATGATATCATGCCTTATTTTGATGAATTTATACATGTTTATGGTTGAAATATGAGTATATCGTGATCCCCCTTAAAAATTTGGACGCCCAAATTTTAGGCACCCAGTTTCTAAATCCTGGCTAAGACACTGCGGCTGGAGTGATTTCTGAGAAGCTACTCATCGCCCATCAGCCCCTTTGGTAGCAACAGTGGCGACACCTGGAGTGATTTCTGAGAAGTTACTTATCACCCCCTTAAATAGCACCAGTGGCGACACCTGGAGTGATTTCTGAGAAGCTACTCATCACTTCCTTAAGTAGCACCAGTGGCGACACCTGGAGTGATTTCTGAGAAGCTACTCATCACCCCCTTAAGTAGCAACAGTGGCGACACCTGGAGTGATTTCTGAGAATCATTCATCACTCTTGCCCTAGAGAAGCCAAGCCAAGTAGGATTTCATTCGCGGTTTTGCCCTGTAACTGATCTTGTTGATATCATTCCTGGATTTGTCGAGAAATCCTCATCACCATCAACATCAGGCCAATAATTGCAAATCTTTTGTTCCATGAGTGAGACTTTCCCAATATTATTTCTTCTATGTTTTAAGATTTGGAAATTGCTGCTTCTTTGAAATAGAAAGCTACCCTTCATGACACTACAACTAAAAGATGATCTGCAGATTGCTTAGTTGTTTGTCTAGTGGTTCAGAATTATTTGCTGATTTTCAACAAAATATTTTCTACTAGCAACATTGATATTTCACGTGGGGTACTGCCTATGTGACTTAAGTAGTACTGTGTTCCCCTCACCGAGTAGAAGACTGATATTAATTACCAACAGGGTATTTTCCGTCCTTAAACCTTCTGTATATTTGAGTGCAATTTTCAATTCATTTTCTTATACTAATGCTTTGTATGTAGCTGAAGCTGTACTATTCCTGTCAATATTTGTTTAAAAATCGGTTTTGTTTATAGCGAAGTGTATATCCATTTAAGGGAAATTTGAGGTGAGTTCTGTGGTTGTGATGGGGATTAACTCTTCCAATGCTGAGGCTACTTCCATCCAAATCCCAAGGATGCAAAGTTCTTTGAAAACCATCTAAAGCCTGTCATGTTGGTATCCATTGGAAAGGTCTCGCTGAGTGCTTCTCGCTGAGTACCCATTTGCCATGTTTTAGTCATTTTTCAGTTTTTTTGCATCATTTTGTGTTGGCTAAATTAGCCACCAGCAGCATAAGGGTTAACCCTAATGATGCTGGTGTCTAAAATGACTGACACCCTGGCATATGGGTACTCATCTTAAAGTACTTAGTGAGAGCTATCCAATGAATACAAACATGACAGGGTTTAGATGGTTTTCAAAAATCTTTGCGTCATTGTGCTTAGGACAAAAGTAGCCTCAGCATTGGAAGGGTTACAGAGATTTAGTGCCATATAGAGGGTGAGAAAACATGACTTATGTGAGTGTACAGTATTTTAACCTTTTCCATACATTTCCTGTGTGAGATTTAATATAGCTTAATCAGGGTTTGTAATTTTCCTGAAATTACAGTCACATAATTTAGGGCCCATATGATATTACAAAACTTCTTGCAACATCATTTGACTAAAACTTATGATTTTGAATGTAAAGTTTTTGAAATATAAAAATCCTGATGGCCTTTTTTAACCCATTGATGCTCACAGCGGCCAAAATAGCCTGACAATTTGATAAAATCTTGTTGGCAAAAGTATAGTTAAAAATATTTGATGGAGAGATGTTGATCAGAACATTACCAACAACTCTCCTTCAAATCTTTTGTAAAATCATTCTCATTTCCAAAGTTATTGTCAAAAGTGTCCTAGATCCAGACGACAATTTCTGCAGGAACTTTTAGCATCAATAGGTTAATATGCAATAGGTCACCATTAATACTTTTCCACCTAGGACCTACACATATATGGTCTGACTTGTATAAAAATATCTTGATCCGAAAGTAATATACGGAAAATTATTTGACTGAAATTTGTTCTTCATGATGGGTAAAACAATCCTTCTTCAAAAATCTTTTGTTTATTAGTCAATATGAGGAGTTATGTTCTAAGTTGTCAGACCATGTGTGCACTTCCGATAAAAATGAGCTAAGAGGTCACTCAGTTAAGTGTTGTCCTTTCTGTATTTTAGCAGATGTATGTATGTATAAAAAGGTACATGAATGAGAAAGTATATGAAGATATCCTATTCATGCCTGTAGTGCTCAAAACCGCCTGACTATTTTGGTGATATCTCTCTAAGAAAAGCAATTTTCAGAAAATGTTTGAGGGAGAAATGCTGATCAAATTCCAACTCACAACTCCTCTTCAGATGTTTTGTGAATTTTTGATCAATTTAAACGTTATTTTGTAAAGTATCAGAGGTACAGACGATACATGTCGAGGTGATCTCCAAGCATGAATGGGATATATGTGAATGGTACATGAATTGTATCTAGAGGTTTTCTTTCTTGCCGGTATTGTCATCGCTCACGGGTAAACTCTCCCCTCCATCAGAGATTTGTAGGAGGAAAATACAAAGACAAATCAGGAGAAATGTCTTTGAAACTTTTCTTGTGTTGAATTGTCCAAAAAATTAATAGAAATGTCTTATCCTACAGAGCAAATCTTTTGAGGGTAATCTAAGTTGCTAAACCCCTCATATTTGGATAAAATCAAAGTCGCTATTAGCTGGTTAATTCCCAGAGTGACTCACTCAGATATTTTCCAATATGTTTACTGAAGACAATGTAGAAACTTTCACTTGGAGACTTGGTATTGATGTGCGTGGTATATTTCTTCAATCATTCCTATCCCTAAGATTCCATGATAGGATCAACATATCTTTATGTATACTTATTAGCATACCCTAAATTCTCAACAATTTGGGGACATTTTTTAATAATTATGGTAATTATTATGGGTTCAGGGTATAAGGATCTCTTAACCCATTAGTGCTCACAGTGGACAAAAGCAGCCAGACAATTTTGATGAAAGCTTACAGACAAAAGCTTAGAAAAAAATTGACGGAGAAATGTTAATCAGAATATTGCCAACAACTCCTTTCATATATTTTGTAAAATAATTCTCAATAATTATTGTCAAAAGTACTTTTGATACAGAGGACAATTTTTGTTAGCATTGATGGGTTAATAAGAATCTTATTTTTCGTCTTAAGGGCAGATATTTAGAAGGTCAAGCTTAACCCATTCACACTTAGAGCGGCCGAAAAGGTCTTTTGGAAAATATTTGAAGGAGAAATGTTAATTAGAAGCCAAACAACAACTCTCCTTCAAATATTTTTGTGATTTTTCGATTTATTCCCTAGTTATTTTCAAAAGTAGGAGTGTAGCAGACGATACTTTCTAGAGGAACTCTGAGTGTGAATGGGTTAAGAAAGGTATGGAATGCTTTATAGTTTGTGGTCTCAAGTCATTCCTTTTCCGTACAATCTAAGTCAAGTTACTTCAGGTAAATGCATATCTCAGCAAGAACTTTTAATTGAAGATGATTTGTTTTTCCAAGTTAGAGATGGAATTGTATTGTTTAACTTACTTGCTACTCGATTTCAATTTATTTATCAATGCAAAGTCCCAAAGAAACTGTACATATCTAACATGTAATAAAAAGAAGTATGCATCTAATACTCCTTGTTTTTATGTTGCATGTGTTGTTATACTTGAGAGGGTCCTGCCTAGAATTGAAACACTGTTTCTACCACTATGGGGCTGAAATACCCATTGAAGAAATTCCATTCCCAATGGCCATTCTCAAAGGTCATTTGGAATCATTTTATGACCATATTTGGTCCTGCCTAGAATTGAAACAGTGTGGCCAGCTTAGGCAATCATGGGTTAACCCTTCCAATCCTAAGACTACTTTCGTCCAAAGCACAAGCATACAAAGATTTTTGATGACCATCTAGTATCTAAACCCTATCATGTTGGTATCCATTAGATAGCTCTCACTGAGAACTCTCAGATGAGTCCCCATGCGCCAGGGTTTCAGTCATATTTCAGGTTTTTTGCATCATTTTGTCTTGGCCAAATTAGCCACCACCAGCATAAGGGTTAAAGAAGGGTAAATGTGTCTTAATTAGATGTGAATTCAAGTCTAGTTATTTAGTGAGACTGCTAACTAAAGGAATACTTGTTCTGGACATCACTGGTATAGATCTTATTAATAACCCATTCACACTCAGAGAGGCCAAAACAGGCCTGGCAATTTTGATTTAAAACTTGATTTAAAGGAATAAAAATAAAGACTGGCCTTATGATAAGGTTTTCACTAGATTATATCAAAGTCAGTAGTAAAAATGTAAAAATTATTGGTTATAGTGTTGATACCTGCTATGCAACAAACACTGAAAAAAACAGTTCAAAAGAAAATTATTCACTCGTAGTTTTTTAAAAGCGGGTTTTTATTTCAAAATTCAGTTAACTTATGACACAAACCATCCGCTTGAATCCGTAAAATCCCTGAAGGGATACAGCTGATTGCAACCAAGAATTTTTGCTATCGACCTGGTTTCCACTTCTATTCTTAGGTCATTAGACTTGAACTCAGAAATCAGAGAACTACCAATAAGAGCTATCAATAGCCCTTACAAAACCTGCTTTCCTTACATAGATTACAGCTTTCAGGTGCCCTAATTTTTTACTTATCAAATGTTGAGGTTCGAGTGTGAAATTCGGAGTTGGACCTCACATGTGAACATGATACCCACTTCTTGTAATGAGGGAGTCATAATGATACTGCACATAATCAATTCCAAGCTGTGAGTGCAAAACTTAACCTAGTATTTTTATTTGCTGTAAATCTTGATATCAACACTAATCAAAATTAAAAATCCCAAAGCAGTATATGGTGACAGGAAACATAGACCTGAACAGCTTGGCCTGGTCTGTTCTGTTCTTCAGGGGTGGCCTATTTTTAGAGGTTGTTGTACAACAACCTTTATTCAGTTCGCTTTTGTTGTCTTACATTCCCGGGGGGGTCCTGGGAGCTGGTTGATGCATTTTCCCTATGTTGTCTTACATGGCTGTTTTGGAAAATTCTAGCCACATGATCTGGAGAGTGGGGTGTGGTGGGGTCGTTTTGTTTATTGTTTCTGTTAGAGTTGAGTGTGTAGTTTATAATGTTTGTTTCATTTTTTCTGTGGGTTGCCTAGTTTTTTTTTGGTGGATTTTTACGTGTTTATACTTTATGTTTTCTTCACTCTAATACGCTTCTGTAGCGCGTCTGGTGGGGCGGCCGTTGGATGCGCATGCGTGGGATTTCTGCATATTTAATGCGATCGGCTAATCACGTGACGGTGCGTGATTGGGTTTCCCAGCACCACGTGGTTTGTCTCTGGTGAATTATCCAATGAGCGGTCTCACTGCCTCACCGTCACACCACGTGGTACTCTTTCCCGCGGTTTATTAACCAATGAGCGGCTATTTGTATCCCTGTTTGTACTATTTTACTTACGTGTTCATTCACATATTTTTTACATTGGCGAGGTTACGGTCGGCCATTTTGAATATCGGGTTTGACGAAATTTGCACCCCGATTTCAAAGCTTTCGTTTGTGGCCATCTCTAACTCTAAAATTCTGAAACCAAAAGAATTAACAAGCCAAGTATCTATATTATTAAGATTAATTCTTTTGGTTTCGGAAAATCGAAAATATTTTGAGATATTTGTCAACACGCATCGATGGTGGCGTGTTGACCATGGCGATGAGTACATTCTCAATGGTACCTCGCCGATTCCTGTCAATTTCATCAAGCTATCACCCCCCGATCACAATATGACTACCTACCTGGATAGATGAGATCCTCATCTATCTGATTCAATCATTTTTTTAATTCAACTTCAGGTTGGAAGCGAAAAAATAGCTTTTCGCTACAACCGGAAGTTGATTTTTTTGACATTAGCGAGCAGCACCACGTGGTCTCTGGTGAATTATCCAATGAGCGGTCTCACTGCCTCACCGTCACACCACGTGGTACTCTTTCCCGCGGTTTATTAACCAATGAGCGGCTATTTGTATCCCTCTTTGTACTATTTTACTTACGTGTTCATTCACGTATTTTTTACATTGGCGAGTTACGGTCCGCCATTTTGAATATCGGGTTTGACGAAATTTGCACCCCGATTTCAAAGCTTTCGTTTGTGGCCATCTCTAACTCTAAAATTCTGAAACCAAAAGAATTAACAAGCCAAGTATCTATATTATTAAGATTAATTCTTTTGGTTTCGGAAAATCGAAAATATTTTGAGATATTTGTCAACACGCATCGATGGTGGCGTGTTGACCATGGCGATGAGTACATTCTCAATGGTACCTCGCCGATTCCTGTCAATTTCATCAAGCTATCACCCCCCGATCACAATATGACTACCTACCTGGATAGATGAGATCCTCATCTATCTGATTCAATCATTTTTTTAATTCAACTTCAGGTTGGAAGCGAAAAAATAGCTTTTCGCTACAACCGGAAGTTGATTTTTTTGACATTAGCGAGATTAGGGCATTGATATGCATTGTGTGCATTTCACACAAAAAACATACTTTTTTCAATAAATTGTCACGTCGCCGTTTCTGGGTCAAAATTTACAAATGGCCCATCAAAGTGTTCGCAACAAATAGGGCTTTTACCCTCTTATCATAACTTGTTGGTTATATTTGTAATTTTTGAAAAAAAATGGCGACTTCGGAAAAAAACGGCAAAAACGGCTTTTTGGAATGTTGATTTAGGAACCCTGGCGAAATTCTAAATTTACTTATTAATTTCGCCACTAAAACCGGAAAAAAAGTTTCAACTTCAAGAAAACAGACTCTAAATAATCCATCCTGCCCATTTGTGGATTTTTTTTGATCCCCACAATCGTAAGAAAACAACTTTGAAAAAAACGGAAGTAGTAAATATTTTTATCGCGATTTCAGCAGTCAGTATATACACCCTTCTCACCATGAGTGTAGTATGCAGTCCTGAAGTTAGCAGACCTTTAACCCTGCCATCCCTTCCGTTCTCACTGTTGTTGTATTTTAGATAAAGATATGATTTTAATTGTTTTGGGTGACAGGAAAAGTGTGTACTGTTATAATTTATTGGTCACAAACTTATAAGCCCAAAGAGCATGTAATGCGAATGCATGGGATGGCAGGGTTAATGGTCTGCATACTTCAGGATTGCATTTTCACTCATGGTGAGAAGGGTGTCAAGGGACATAACTGCAGGCAGCACTCATAGAAACTGGCTTCGACATCATACTGCATCTACACCAAAGAGCATCATAGGAACTTGATTCACCTGACAACCCAAAATAGTAAGCATACATTAAATTGAAATAAATACAAAAGTATCAATACAAAACTATCACTCAATATACAATTTTATAAAAACACATCCACAAAATATAGAAACCATGCAAATCTTCACTGTCCCTCAAACAAAACAATTACTGTTTAAAGAAGATATTGTGTCGGTGTGATAATATAAGATTGCATTTGGTGAGATATGTTTTGTGTTGATATTTTTGTGTTGCTTTGATGGTATGTATGATTTTTTTTTCAGGTTGCATGGTGTATTGAATTTCTCTGATGTACCTTCAGTCTACCTGATGTTTAGTGCTGCCTGCAGAGTTCTGTCCCTAGAAACTCTTCTCAACATGAGTGAAGTAGCAGACCTGAAGTATGCAGGCTTCTACCCTATGATGCCGATGCCGGTCCCATACCCCTTCAACCCAGTGCTCGGGCCCAGGCAGCATCTCCCTGCATTTGTATCGCCCAAGATGCAAAACAAACGAAAATACTGATCAAAATAAAGGGAAAATTACAAAGTTTGTGTTTCTGATGTATTTTTTAACACTATTAGGTATGATAGAAAGATAAAGAAGTTCAAAGAATGGGAATTTTTTTTGAAATTGTTCTAGACTGATATTTAATGTACATTCACAAACTGGCTCTTATAGTTGTATTTCTTGGCACTATTAGGTGTGATAAAAAGATAAAGAAATTCAAAAATAGGGAAGTTTTTTTAAGTGCGGATTTAGATAGAAATCTTATGAAAAGTTTGGAAGATATGTGTTTCAGATGTATTTTTTGGCACTATTAGGTGTGATAAAAAGATAAAGAAGTTCAAATAAAAGGAAATTGTTTTAAATTGCTCCAAACTGATATTAATGTCTATTCACAAACTTGGTTTTTGATTAAAAAGTCTGTAAGTATCATCAGCAGCATTACAAGTGTGTATCAGTCTATTTTAGGTTTAAGTACAAAGTTATTGCATGCATATTGGGTTTCTGGTAGTGCTGGACCTGCTTTAGTGGCGGAAGATCATGGCCAGGGGCATATGTCCCTTAAGGGGCCATATGGTTGATATTTGTGCATGTTTGCATTCAGGCAGTGTTTGGCCATTTTCATGTAAAGGTAAGTCACGGACTAAAGTTCTTCAGGCAGCAGCATGTTAGTTGTGGCAAGCATGCTGCTGGTTTGAGGGATATGTGTTTCAGTTGTATTTTTTGGCACTATTAGGTATGATAAAAAGATAAAGAATTTCAGTGGAAGGGAAATGTTTTAACTGTCCAGGTTTGGGGGTTTTGGAGCATTTTTCCAGGGAAAAAATTGAATAGTTTGTGTTTCTGATGTATTTTTTGGCACTATTAGGTATGATAAAAAGATAAAGAAGTTCAAGAAAGTTGAATTTTTTTTAAAATGTTCTAAGCTGATATTTAATGTCCATTCACAAGCTTGGCTCTTATAGTTCATCATCAGGTAGCAAAATCACATAATCCAGGAACATATGCCCCTTAAGGGACCATAAGGTTGATCCTTGTGCATGTTTGCACTCAGGCAGTGTTTGGTCATTTTCATGTAAAGGTAAGTCACGGACTAATGTTCTTCAGGCAGCAGCAGGTAAGTTGTGGCAAGCATGTTATTGGTGGGGTTTTGTTGACTCTCATTTGCAGTGCAGGATGTGGGCTTTTCCCATTCATGTTTGGTGATCTACTGGATGAGTGATGGTGGGTTTGTCATAGTTTCTTGGATAGCTAGAAGTGGGTTATAATTTTGGGAAATATTTGGGGGAGGGTTTTAGATAGAATTCTTATGAAAAAATTGTAGGATATGTGTTTCAGATGTATTTTTTGGCACTATTAGGTATGATAGAAAGATAAAGAATTTAAGGAAAAAGGAAAATGTTTTAAAATGCTCCAAACATATATTTAATGTCCTTTCACAAAGTTGGCTCGTATATTTTTTCATCTGGTTGCAATATCACATGAACCAGGGGCATATGCCCCTAAAGGGTACATAAGGTTGATCCCTGTTCATGTTTGCTTTTAGGCAGTGTTTGGCCATCTTCATGTAAATGTTTTGTGTTACTTTGATGATATGTCAGATGTCAAATTTTTAACCCCGCCCCCCATCGCTCTCTTTTTCTGAAGTATGTGTGTTAAAATGTTCATGTTTATATTTGGCGGATAGGCTTAGTGATTAGTTTAGTTTGTCAAAAGTTGCATTTTATTTATGCGTGCTGAATTTTAGGTTATGATGAAATTTTTTATTCGCTGTTTAACTGTTGGTCTTTTTTAATATTTGAGAGCCGGCACTTATTTTAATGCATGGGCTTTGTTGTATATACTTAGCTTATGTGTTACCATTTTGTGTTGTGGGGGAGAGTCACAAGCCTCTGTTAAGGGGGAGTGGATTTTTGGCTGTTGGCAACATGTTTGATTTTGATGTGGTGTTATTTGCAGGCAGCCAGTCAGTTTGTTACATGCATCAGTGATTGACTTTAACATTTTCAGACAGGAGCAGATTTGGCTCCCAGGATTTTAAGTTTAGGGGCTATTAAATTCCTGTGCGGCCACCACGACGGTATGGTTTTGCCAGGGGTGCATTGTCCAGGTTTGGGGATCTTGGGGCATGCTCCCAGGGAAAAGTTTGAAAGGTTTGTGTTTCAGCTGTATTGTTTGGCACTATTAGGTATGATGAAAAGATAAAGAATTTCAAAAAAAGGAAAAGTTTTTAAAATGCTTTAAGCTGATATTTAATGTCCGTTCACAAACTTGGCTCCTATAATTCATCATCTGGTAGCAAAATCACATGGTTCAGGGGCATATGCCCTTTAAGGGACCATAAGGTTGATCCCTGTGCATGTTTGCATTCTGGCAGTGTTTGGCCATTTTCATGTAAGGGTAAGTCACGGACTAAAGTTCTTCAGGCAGCATTAAGTAAGTTGTGGCAAGCATGCTATTGGTGGGGTTTTGTTGACTGTCATTTGCAGTGCAGGATGTGGGCTTTTCCCGTTCATGTTTGGTGATCTACTGGATAGGTGATGGTGGGTGGTGAGTTTGTCAAAGTTTCTGGATAGCTAGAAGTGGGTTATAGTTTTGGAAAATATTTGAGGGAGGGTTTTAGATAGAAATCTTATGAAAAATTTGAAAGATATGTGTTTCAGATGTATTTTTTGGCACTATTAGGTATGATAAAAAGATAGAGAATTTCATAAAAAAGGAAAATGTTTTATAGTGCTCCAAACTGATATTAATGTCTATTCACAAACTTGGTTTTTGATTAAAAAGTCTGTAAGTATCATCAGCAGCATTACAAGTGTGTATCAGTCTGTAACCACTAACAAAAAATTGCAAATGATTAACTACAAAAAGACATACAAGGAATCAACCTCTTGACGCCACTGGCGTCTATCTTGTTCATAAAATTTTCCACTCAATCTAATCTGACCACTGGCACACTTTCACTGTAGCCCAAGAGTATGGCCAGTATGGACACATCTACCAAGTCTCTAAGCCATTGGATGGCCAGGAATATACAGCCTCATGTTAGAAGTCATATACTTGGAGATATCTACAGTGTGCTCAACCTATATAGGATTTACACTTTGGATAACATTGCTATGCTTGATAAATCTTCCACAGAGCAGCTCTTTGAGGAAACCTCTCTGTCCCAAGGTGAGAGGAGTCACCTATTGCACTGTGTACTACAGTTGAAGGAATCAGTCCACCCAAAAGAAAAATGCAGTGAACCTGTGCAAACATGCAAGGAACCAACTATCAGTGCCCAGTCTAATGTTTTGACAGGGGAAGTAGAGGACATAGACCAGCAACTATATTTTAAAACATGTGAAAAACAGGCCCTTTTGAGTCAGCTAGAGGATCTTTCCAAGGAGGTCACTGGACTGAACTCCTATGGAAAGGTGGGCTCTATCTGTGGTAATTGCCACCGTAAAGGCCATAGGAGAACAAAGTGTGGGTTTGCTTGTGGTTGACAAGTCAAACATCCTGAACATGCGCGTGAGAAAATGAATCTTCAGAAAGAACGCTAACAAATAGAAAAAGAAATGCAGTCTTAAAGAGAAGAAAAAGTGTATGCTGGACTTCAAAAGTAACTCTGAGCTCACATTTTTCAAGGTTGTCGAACCCAAGCTACTGGGCTCTTCTTAATGCAACAAGTATAAGGGCAACCCAAACATACTATTTCGAGACATGCGTTTACTTAGAAGTGAGCTTAATGGGAAGCTACCATCAAGTTCAGTGGACCCTGAGCACCTCCTGTGGAAAATCAGTCAAGTTGTCAATCACGTTTCAAAGTATGACTTGAAGGCTAGCCCTATAAGCTTGGATAGCGATGATTTTCCAGTCAGTTCACTGACCCATCATCACATCCAATAGCACCAAGTTTATCAGACATTATGGCATGGTTGACTGTATCAAAAGCTTTTTGCAGGTCAATCATAACCATTCCTGTATATAGTCCCTTGTCCATGCTAAACTTGATTCTCTCAGTGAGATCGATGAGAGCAGTCTCTGTGGAGTATGACCTTCTGAAACCTGACTGATATTTATAGAGAATATTATGTTTGTCTAAATGCTTACTTAGCTGATCATACACAATCCTTTCAAATATCTTTGCCACTACAGGGAGGATTGAAGCTGGGCGGTAATTCCCAACCTTACCCCTGCCCCCTTTTGATAGAGGGGAACAACCCTTGCCTCTTTAAAAGCTTTAGGTATGGTCGACTGAGATAATGAGAGATTGAGTATGTGGGTGATGGGAGAAACGATGACAGAGCACCCATCCCTAATAAACTTGGCAGAAATACCGTTCAAACCTGTAGCTTTCTTAGTGTTAACAGTACTTATTAATTTGTATACCGTACTTTCTGTGACAGTGGAAAAAACAAAATAATTTTCAAGGACCCCTTTTTTGGAATAAAAAGATTTTACCTGTATTTTATTAAACAGTCTACTTGGAGGTTTTAATTTCTTTACCAGGTCATCTGCAACATTACAGAAAAAGTCACAGAACTTGTTTGCTACAGATTTTTCGTCAAAACAAGATTCACCATTTCCCAGATCAAGACCTATATTTGCTCTGACCTGGTAGAGAAAGACACTCCCATGTCTTCTAGACATTTCCACATCTTACGACCACCCCCCATATTTTTTTTCAATCACATTTTGGAAATATTCTTTCTTTGCTGTCTTTATCTCTGTTTGGACTTTATTTCTGAGCTCCCTTCTCTTATTTTTTAAGTCAGGTGTACTGGATTTCGTGCACAATTTATTTATTTCATCACGCTCTTTTATGAGTTCAAGAATTTCACTTGAGAACCATGGTTCAGTGCACTGTTTAAGACGGACCTTTTTTAGAGGAGCAAGCTTATTCACTATAGGCATAAACAAATCAGTAAAATGTGTCCATGCTTCATTGACATCTAGGCAATTTAAGACTGGAGACCAATCAACTGTTTGAAGTAATTCAGTTAGCATTTCTTTGCTATAGTGTTTCATAGATCTGATGATGGTGGTATGGTATTTGTTCAAAAGAGATTTTACTGTTTTCCTTGTACAATAGGTAATAAAATGGTCACTCAGACCTGATGGGAGAACTCCTTGTTGGCTAATTTTGTCAACATCAGACACCATTATCAGGTCTATGATACTCTTAGTAGTATCTGTTACTCTGGTAGAGTCCTTAATGACCTCTATCATATTGAAAGCGTTCATAAAAGACATTAATTTACGTTTCAGACCACATTCAGGGCCCTTACTAACATTTGTATTAAAATCCCCTAATATCAACAGTTCATTCTGAAAAGATACTTTTGGAGCTAAAATAGTTTCTAGATTCATATAAAAGTTATTGTCTTTGGGAGGTCTGTAACATATACCGGTCATAATAGGCTTTGTTTTTGGAAGTAAAATGTCTATTCACACTGCTTCGACTGTGTCATTGTTTAGATCAGTCCTGCGGAAGGTACAGTTTCCTGGAAACAATTGCCATCTTTAATAAGTTTTGTTGGATCTCTTTCTCAGTAATACGTGGTTTTCACATTTTATAAAATTCAGTTTTGGTTGATATGATATGTGAAGACTTCACCCGTACTGCATCTCTTCTCATCGTTTTCTTTACTCCACCGCTTTCAGAGTATAATTTCACAATGTTTCTCACAGTAGCTGCTGTGACACCACATATCCATGACAGGATATGGTCACACAGAACTTTTTAAAGTCACTTGTTACAACTTTCAACCCTCAAGAGCATGCTAAAACTCCTATATTAAGCTGCACGCCAGAGTATCGTATACTTCCTAAACTAAATATACCACTTTCTTGTAGTCATTTCCATGAAAACCGCTTTTATACTCAATTTTCTGCTGCAAGTGGAAATCTGTTTGGCTGTCACATCTAGCGTCAACACTCCATCGTATACTGCTACTAGCTGGCTGCATTTGACCCATATAGATAAGGACGTGCACGCCAGTTCTGGCCAGGTGGGTAGCGTTCACTAGGGAGTGCGGATGACAGGAAGCATTGCTCCCAACCGTCCGGGCCACCACGGTACCGTGGTGGCCAGGACGGTTGGTACTGTGGCCATATCCTGTAATGTCTGAGCTGTATCCATAGTGGTATGGCCATTGCTGTATTCCCTGATAATTTTCCATCTCATTTCTTCTGAAACCGCCTTTCCAGAGGGCATATTGATATCAGTATATCCACAGTAGTGTTGTCTGTTTGAAATAGCTTTTCAATTTGACCTAAACTGAATGCACCCTACAAGTGAATTAGCGCCCATGTGCAGGGAAAGTGGCCAAACAGCTTTCATTAGAAGGAACAGGCCAGTCAGAAGGAACATGCCTATTTTTGGTTATTGAGGAGGTAGGGGCACAAGCACCTAATCCTCTGTTTCTCATTATGACATATTATTCAAAGTGAAGTGAAATACTGAAAAGCACTGTATATTTTTCTATCTGACTAGTTATTTATAGAAGAGGGGTGTTTAAGTTTTGAATTTTAAATTTGAAAAATACATGGAACAGAATACAGATTATTGAATTCATATCATATTGAGAATTGGAAAGCATAGGTTTACATTCATTTAAATATCTCAACAATAGAAAAGATATCATTTCATTTCTTTCAATTCATCTCCCTATTTATAAAGAGTGACACTTATGTATGAAAAGAATAATGGACAATATTTGACATCGCAATGTGATGGTTTATTAAATTATTCTAGTACATTGCAGTATTTTTGCATGCTAGACATTAAACATATTTGAATTAAAATTCATCTTAAGAAAGCCTCTTTGTTATAAAATATGGAGTTCAGCATCCTCAACCTCTATCTGAATTAGGAATAGTTCATACCCACTACATGACTACATGTGCTAAGAGCATGGTAATCTGTACTATGTCTAGCCCCTTACGGACCCCATCTAAACCAGTTTTGAGTAGTAGTCACTTCCTAACCACAGAATGAAGAAAACAATAGTAGAAGTCATTGGACAAACATTAGGGTTGAAGCGTTGTGGTTAGAGACTGTTTTTGCTATGTATTGGTGAAATGAATGCACTGACTGACAGAACAATAGCAAAAATTCTTGGTTGCAATCAGCTCTAAGGCCGGTAAAAGTTTTGGCAATGTATGGCAGGATACAGCAGATATAGACGCGAAAATATCGTCCTAGTGCATGGCTAGGTACAGTCAACAAATATGGAATCTTACTGTATGGAACGATACTGTGAATGTTCTTCCCAGACCCTGGGAAGGATTCAAACGACAGGTGTATATACACAGTAGGGCACCTTTCTATGTGCAGCGTTACTAATCATAGTTATTTTTGCAAATTACATGTATAGATGATAATGAAATATTTCTACATGATTGCAATGTAATTACGTTCCACAAAAAGCCAATCCAACGAATCAGTATCAGACTGCACCTTTCCAGACTTTTAAGTTGAAAAAATAAAAATGAAGGTACCGGGTAAATAAATGAACTCTTTTAACTATAGACTACTGTACCATTCTTACTGCGTTCAATTTTAAACATAACAAACCACAAGGCAACAATAGGGATATATGTACCTCACTAGAAGATACTGTATTCTTATTGGTTTAGAGAGATTGCCCAAAGCCGTTGTAAAACTCAATTCCCTAAACGAGGTAGCTTAAATTTTATGTTCCCTACTTTGACTGAACTTAAACGAAAATTTGTCTAAGTAGGTCAGCATGCAGATTATAAACTTGCTGCTTAGATGCTGCTCTGCCCGAGAGTTATTGGCCTAATAACAATTTAATTTGGCACTCTAATTTAGATTCAGTTAACTTCAGGGGTTGTTCGGTATAATAAAACAATTATGACATCTCTGTGGGGTGGTTTACATGAATGAGTAGACAATCGGGGTAGACAATCATGTTAGCCACCACACAGGGATGTCGTATTTGTATAGTGTTGGCCGAGTTTGATAAAAAAGGGTCGCACAATTGCTGACTGGCCAAACGTCAGAATATCTAATTTCTTTATCAGTTTTTGTTTTAGAAAAAAACAAAACAGAATGTATATTGTGCATTTCGTCAAGAAAAGACGATGAATAAAAAATCGCAGTTTTGAGCAGAAAGTGTTTCGTTATAAGGTTTTACCTGAGTTACTGTACACAGCACCCCCTGAATGTTGAACGATGTACGATCCCTATTCTTAGACAAATTTGACGATCCTAGACTAGGTTCCTAGTCCCTAAAAAGTTGACATCCCAAAGCAGTCCCCCGGGGGGGAGGAGGGGGGGGGGGGGGCACTTGAGTATTTAGGGGGGCGCATACGTTCGTTATCAAAATTAAAAAGTACCCCTAAAGCACTGATTTCTGGCCAAAAAAGCACCATTATTTTAATAAAAACGCTGACTTTTTCCACTAAATAAACACCCCTTCTTTTATCAAAACACTGACATTGGATGAACGGGAACACGTATTTTAACTTTAGATTTTATAATCCTCTGCGTGTCTAGCGGCAATAAGTGGCGGCAGCAAACTCGGCAGCCCAGATACTTCGGGATTCACTCGGCGTCAGAGCCGCGTATATTTCGTGGATTGTAAGGGGATTTTGACCCCCATACTTCGTACCTGGGTACAAAAAAGTACCCTTCTTTTACAAAATCGCGGACATGCGGAGGTCTTCAAAAAAGACCCCTTCTTCCGCGAAATACGTAACTAAGGTGCGGCCCCCCTCTGTACCTGAGTGCCCCCCCCGGGAGCAGTCCGTTGTAGTACCAGGCATGGTAGATAGATGGCATCACCTGATCCTTCGATCTCTAGAGGTCTTATTCAAACTGAATCCTAGTGAGATAAGTGTAAACTAAATTGACCACTATGGCCAACTAGAATATTTCGTGCTTGGTAACAGAAAAAACAAAACAGAAAAATACATATGAAAACCCAGAAATCGAGGCTATGACGGTCCCTAATCTAAGACACTTTTTTCGCTGATGACGAGTCATTAGAACAGCCAATTCATAACAAAAAACATAAGCAATATTAATAAAAAAAAACTACAAAAATGTTTATCTAAGATACAGTTTTGGGTGGTATTGTTATTTAGAGCAGCATGATTAAGGCTAGGGTGCTGATTCAGAAGAGGATGGCGAGCAGTATTTGTGTTCTCTGTAAAGCTGTTTTTCTTCGCAGCATGTATTGGCAGTGAGTGAGGAGTTGCCTAGGGGGCGAAGGTGGTTCCAGCATGACCAACATCTTGCCCCTTGACATCATTGAAAACGATGTAAAACCTACAAAGAAAGGATCAAATCTAAATACTAATATATATATATATATATATATATATTTATATATATATATATATATATATATATATATATATATATATATATATATATATATATATGTATATATAAATACATATATATGTATGTAAGTATATATATACATATATATATATATACATATATATATATATATATATATATATATATATATATATATATGTATATATATGTTTGTGTATATATCTATATCTATTTATATATATATATATATATATATATATATATATATATATATATATATATATATATATATATATATATATACATGTGTAATTATATATATATTTTTATATATATATATATATATATATATATATATATATATATATATATATATATATATATATATATATATATATATATACGTTTGTATGTATGTATGCATGTATACTATGTATGTATATTGGATGTGAGCATTTTTTTAAATTGTACCTATCCGATTCAATTCCCAGCTTTTCCTTGATGAATGGCGTGACGAGGGCAGTATGACTCTTGTTTTCAGTCAGGCCCAGTTTTCCGATGCTTGAAATGTCCACAAGCGCACACGGTTCTGTACTCCCAGCGAACATCATCATTTGATCTGGCTTGATCTGCACACAAAAGTACTGAAGGAAACAAAACAAGAAAAGAAAAAGGTCATTCTGGGCAGGCAGCAACGTAATTTTCAGAACTAACTTACCATGCCGGGCAAGTGGCTAAAGATTTTTACTTGCCTGTTATAATGTTTGACTTTCCCGAAATAAGTTCTAACATATTCAAGAAAGGCATGTATTGTTTAACATTTTCTTTTCAGTTTTGTTGCATTGTTTGCATATTTTTGGGTATTTGAGCCATTTACAGTAAAAAATGGGTTTAGTGTTCAGAAAATCAGATTGCCCATTCGGGCAAGTGAAAGCTAAATTGTACTTGCCCGAAAGCCCTTTTTTCAAAAATTCACTTACCACGGTAGGCAGGCAAGTATGAATGTTGGTGCCTGCCCGCTCTCAATGATAGTTTGAGCTCTGTTGTAAATGAAAGATTCAAATCTGAATGGCAGTTGCTCCCACAATGAAATCTCACCTCACCAAAAAATGATAAACTATTTAAGTATACCCATTTTTGTAACATCTTTGCACCTGACTGCCAGCTGTCTTTCACCACTGAACTGGAGCATGTGAGAAAATTGCCAGTGACTTGATGTCAGGCGGTGGTTTTGTCCGGTAACTCCGGTTTCCTCCACCTGTTACACATGGCTAGTCATGACTTAGCCCCAATATGGCAGAAAAAGTGACGAAAAACAAAAAAAATCCTACGAAATACAACACATTGAAATTTGCAGACCTATTACAAAATAAAAATCCACTGTGATGTATATCGCTCGTTTATATGACTTTGAAAGGCAATTTAAATGGGTTTTGAATATCTAAGACCGAAAAGTATATTGATTAAGTAAACAATATCGTAAGAAAATCAAGTATGTAAGTTATGAATAATGTATGATATTCATCATCATGAGGCTCCAAAACTTTAATGGTTTTGTCTCTGGATTTTTCAAATCGTTTCTTGTATCAACAACTAAATCTTAGATTGGTCACCATATTCCATGAGACATATTGAAGGGCATCATATTTGTGCGGAAATCCTATCTCATTGCATCAGGGAATGTGGGGACATTAAGGGGATTGAGGTAAATGGCACCGAAATATTTATTTCACAATACGCTGATGATACAACTTTGTTTTTAGAGGGTTCACTTGCAGCTATAAAAATATTAATGAGTATTCTCAAATGGTTTAAAAACATATCAGGTCTGGGTATAAATGTGGACAAAACCAAAGCCGTCAAACTTGGGGCGACAAGGGACAGGAGCTTGTACTGGGAAGGCAGGTATGGAATGGATTGGACAAACAAGTTCACTGTTCTTGGTATAGATTATAACACTAATGATATGGGTGAAATCACTACAACAAACATTGAAAAGAAGATTTCTGACATAAAAAAACTAATCAAACTCTGGCAAGCCAGGAAATTAAGCCCCTACGGCAAAGTTACTGTCATTAAATCGCTTTTCTTATCTAAAATCACCCACCTGCTCCTGTCCCTTCCTAGTCCCAAAAAAGTTCTATTTGAGGAAATTAATACATTGTTCAAAAAATTCCTTTGGAATAACAAACCACCAAAATTCCGTAAGGAAATAATAGAAGCTGAAATATTTGATGGGGGTTTGAAATTGCATAACTTGGAAAAAATTCATTTGTCTCTGAAACTAGGCTGGATAAAGAGGCTGCTTAGAAGTGATTCTAAGTGGACAACTTTTCCAAATCTTTGGGGTATTTATGATATGTTTACCTTTGGACCTGACAAACTTGAAGCGACAAAGGAAGTCATATATAATCCTTTTTGGTATGATTTTATTATAAGTTTCAACACTTTGTTCAAAACAGATATCATGGTACAAATGGATATAATTCATGAACTTCCTCTGTGGTTTAACCCCAAATTGAAACTCAATTTTAAAATGAACTGGTTTGAGCAAGGAGTCAGAACCATAAATGACATCGTTGACAGTTATGGTAAACCACTTAGTCTGACTGAATTTCAAGCAAAATTTCAATTAAAAACCAATTTTCTAGAATATGGTGGCTTCTGTAAACAAATCCAAAACTTCTTGCGATATAAAGATTTTCCACAATCCAAAACACCCCTTCCACGCAATAGCTATCTCAACATTATAGCCAACAAAGATAAAAAGGGGGTCTCAAATCTATATCGTACTCTACAAGGTAGACATTATAATATAATAGAAGAAAACTGCGAAAAATGGAACACCTGTGATGATGTTGATTTAATACCATCTGAAATATCAAAATCTTTCAAGCGGCATAGTACTTTAATACCAGATACTTATGCTAAATATGTTCAATTCCGGACATTACACCAGAGATTCTTTACTAATGACCGTCTACATAAAATGGGCATAAAGGAAAGCCCTATATGCAACATGTGTGAAACAACCAACGATAGCAACGCACATATGATTTTACATTGCGAAAAATCGATCAAACTCTGGTCAGATGTTGAAAGATGGATAAATCAGATAGGAGTACGGAATTATACTTTGACATCAAACAGCATCATCATGGGTGACATCCACAAAAGTTGTCTAATTTCAAAAATTATTCTATACGCCAAAGTAACTATATATTCGGCAAAGTTGAAAAACAAGTCTCCAAATTTCTTTTGTTTCAAAAATTTATTGAGACAAGAATATATACATGCAAAATACTTGGCAAATATCACACACAGTATGGAAAAATTTGAGAAAGAGTGGCACTTATTGGCAATACATTGGTCTTAATAATATTCTATGTAACAATTTCTTCTTTTCAGGAAAATCCTCCTAGATATCCTAATGCTTTAGAATGGAGGTCACACTAACCCAGCATCTCTTATTGTAAGAATTCTCAAATGCGAGGGTTCTCAGGGAAACAATAGTATGTATTAGAATGCGATTGTCATAGCTGGCATGTAATGAATAAACAAAAAATCTGTAAATTTAAAAAAATCTTGTTATATACCTCTGATACGATTACATAGAAATCGTCAAAAAGGCTTGTTTAAATAAGACCTTGCACTCAAGGAAGATCAACTCATGAGCTCACGGACGCGCATTTTATACAAAAAACAACAACGCATTCATTATTCAGCCTAGCAATTGAGAAATACATACTTACTGGTGGAGATCTACATTTACATGTTTATTTCGTCTTAAATGTGCTGACTAAGTTCAAAGGTCAGTATAACACTCAACGATGCCTGTATACATTGGGGATTGTGAACAAGATTTTACAGTGATAAGCAGTGATAAGGAGTTGTTCTGGGTTACGTTCTTGTTCGAAGACTTGCGCACTCCAGCTCGAGCTCAGCTCGTCTGCCTTCAGTACTCGAGCCACTCTAGTTTAGACCCCCCCCCCCAAAAAAAAAACGACTTTAACCAGTTTTCTGTTAGAAGCCGGATGCGGACGGTACACTAAAATGGTCAAGGCACCATTTTAATATCATCATAGCCTCGTTTTGGGGCCTTTAATACTCGATTACTAGATCGACTTTTCATTTAACTGATATCCCTGTTATGGCTTATAATGAGAAACTAGTAAATTGAAAGGGCTGCCGAGTTACAGGGTAAAGAGGATATCCTTCCCCTCGGAGGCATAGTCAGTATATTTAGTATTCAGAAGATAAAGGGAGAAAATGCACATATTCATTTTGATGAAGTTTACCAACAGTAATAAATGGGACTTCCACCTTCAACATATCACGTTACTTAGCTATATATAGTAACCACTCTTAAATGCTTGCACTTTGAAACTGCTGAAGAATGCGCACTACGATTGTGCAGGTGTGAAAGGCAGAAGAAAAAAAATGGATTTCCTTCCACTGTTTTTTTTTTGGAAAACGACAGCAAAAAATTATTCTTTTCCACTGCTTTTGGAAAAACAGTAGAAAAATATATTTCTGCTGTTTTTGGAAAAACTGGAATTGTTTTTCTGTCGTTTACCAGAAAAACGGCGGATTTTTTTCCGTCGTTAACACCTTCACCATCGTATGCGCACACATATGCATATCGCATTATTTAGATCTAGAACCAGTAACATGGGCATTACATCAACAGAGTTAGACTTTACGAGTGGAACTGTTCTGAGTTGAGTTACAACAGATGTCTGGTAATAATAGTTACGCCCTATTTGAAAGTGCGGCCCGGCTTGATATCCTCCCCAGGTCATCCATTTTATATCACCTCCTCTTCCATGGTTAGTAAAAAGTTAAATGCATCACATTAATTGCTGGCTACCACGTGATATTGATCATGGCGTATGATATCAAATTCAGACGTTCGATATCAAATCTACGTAGTGTGAACGGCCGCATGTCTGACACCTATTGACCAATCAGCGTCAAGAATTACAGCAGAGCAGGTGATAAAAAGTGTCATTTAAAACATACATGTGGCGAATCGGGTGAAAAATCTCGCTCTCTTCCTAACACTGACAACGAGCGAGCGATATTTGAGGTCAGGCTCCAGCTATTTGGACTACGATAGTGCAAGTGAGAACGGCAGAAACAAAATCAAATATTATTTCCGCTATTTTGGAAACAGTGGAAAAAATAAATTTCTTTTCCTCCATTTTCAAAAACAAAAGAAAACTTTTTTCTGCTGTTTTTTGGACAAAGGTGGATTTTTCAAACATCTGTCGTTTTCCAGAAAAACAGCGGAAAAACATGTTTTCCTTCAGTTCACACCTGCACCATCGTATGTGACACATACGTCTGTATACATTTTACTTGACAAGATGATAGTATAAAATACTCAATGATCACCTTTTTTGGTTTTTGTAGCATCTTGATTGCCAAGTCAGTGACATCCTCCAGAAAGTTGTCTGGAATCGCAGCCCTTGGAAGGTTGGTGGATATGACTACAACTGGCATGTTTTTTTTAATAATTTTTATTTCAGTTTGCATATATATATATCAAAGTACATTGTCACAAATATAATATATTATACAATTCTCCTTATAGATTTGTCAAACATTAGTGGCATTTTAAGTGGCATGTTAACAGAGTATTCAACAGCGTGTGCAAACTCGGTGGTTGAAAAAATGTCTCTGGTTGAACTATGATCTGTTGGGAGCGGGCTATAGACACTGTAACACGCAGCTGTCTGTGACCTGAATCTACTGAACTCTTAGATGAGGAAATCCCCTTACAATCCACGAAATATACGCGGCTCTGACGCCGAGTGACTCCCGAAGTGACTTGGCTTCCGAGTTTGCTGCCGCCACTTGCTGCCGCTAAACAGGCAGAGGATTATAAAATCTAAAGTTAAAGTACGTGTTCCCGTTCATCCAATGTCAGTGTTTTGATAAACGAAGGGGTGTTTATTTACTGGAAAAAGTCAGCGTTTTTATTAAAATAAGGGTGCTTTTTTGGCCAGAACTCAGTGCTTTAGGGTTATTTTTAAATTTTGATAACGAGCGGATGCGCCCCCGTCTATACCTGAGTGCCCCCCCCCCCCCCGGGTCAGCGTGATGTTACTAGGGAACAAGGACCAATCATTAACATTACCAAGAAACCTGTGCGCCAGCATCATCTGAGCATGCGCAGACCACGACTTTTGAGCTATTGGTTGAAGCTGGCCTGTTGAGGTTGACCGGCTGGTTTCATATCCACCTGTTTTTTTCTATCTAAGTTAAAGGGGAGGGACTAGCTGCTAAGCCTTATCTTCTGCTGTTTACTCTAAAATATGAGCCTATTCATATGCCGTCACTGTTTAATGGGTCGCCATAATGGAGGAGGCAAAAGTAAATAATACATATGATAATGCTAGTCCGAAATATCTGACTCTACATTTGCCTAGATGTTGATTTTCTATGTTAATTTGGATATTTGGACGTTAATTAAATATGTTCAGGATCTCGTTGGCAACTTTGAACACTCATCTGTGCATGAAATAAAACCAATACAGTACACATTGAGCAGTATTTTACAAACTTAGAGCCCATATAATGCAGGGAAGTCTCACTTAGAACTTACATAACACACGTCATAGGTACATATCATCAACCGCAAAAATCGTTATGTTCCCGGTGGAAGTTGATGTGGATATTTTGGAATTTATAACTCGAGACATATTAGTTTCTGAAAAAATAAGTTTCATTAAGATTGGCGAAGGTGACCCCCGTGACCAGATCCTTACCATAATTGTCCCATTTAGGTGAGAATGAGAAGTATACATTTTACTTGACAGGATGGTACAGGCAACTCTGCTTTTTCCGGACATGTGTTATCCGGATTTTTGTCTAAACCGGACAGATTGGAAGGTGCTAGTCCCTTCCCATACATATACTTCCTATACGCATAATCCGGAATTTGCCTAATCCGAACAGAAATTTAGGGTCCACATCAGTCCGGATTAAGCTGAGTTGCCTGTAGTATGAAATACTTATCAATCACCTTCTTCGGTTTTTGAAGCATCTTGATTGCCAAGTCAGTGACATCCTCCAGAAAGTTGTCTGGAATTGCAGCCCTTGGAAGGTTGGTGGATATGACTACAACTGGCATGTTAACAGAGTATTCAACAGCGTGTGCACACTCGGTGGTTGAACTATGATCTGTTGGGAGCGGGCGAAAGACACTGCACCACATGTCTGTGACCTGAATCTACTAAAATCTTAGATGAAGAAATAAATGGATACGTAGCGAGAGACCAATTACTGTATGCGTTATAGTGATGGGCTGGACACGACAGGGGTTTCTGATCTGGCATCAGCGTGAGGTTACTAGGGAACAAGGACCAATCATTAACATAACCCGAGAATCCTTTGCGCCAGCATCATTTGAGCATGCACAGAGCACGACGTTTGAGCTTTTTGCTTCAGGCTAGCCTGTCCAGGTTGACCGGCTGGTTTCATATCCACCTGTTTTATCTATCTAAGTTAAAGGGGAGGGACTAGCGGCTAAGCCTTATATTCTGCTATTTACTTTAAGATATGAGCCCATTCATATGCCGTCACTGCTTTATTTGCCGCCATGATCGAGGAGGCAATAGTAAACAATGCATAGGATAATGCTCATTTTTGTGCTGTTTTGATCTAACATACTAACCGGGAGGGGGGGGGGGGGGGCACTCAGGTACAGAGGGGGCCACACCCGCATTTAAAAAAATACGTATTTCGCGGAAGAAGGGGTCTTTTTTAAGACCTCCGCATGGCCGTGATTATGTAAAAGAAGGGTCCTTTTTTTGTACCCAGGTACGCAGTATGGGGGTCAAAATCCCATTACAATCCACGAAATATACGCGGCTCTGACGCCGAGTGACTCCCGAAGTGACAGGGCTTCCGAGTTTGCTGCCGCCACTTGCTGCTTCTAAACAGGCTGAGGATTATAAAATCTAAAGTTAAAAAACCTGTTCCCGTTCATCCAATGTCAGTGTTTTGATAAAAGAAGGGGTGTTTATTTAGTGGAAAAATCAGCGTTTTATTAAAATAAGGGTGCTTTTTGGCCAGAAATCAGTGCTTTTAAAAGGTAATTTTAAATTTTGATAACGAGCGTATGCGCCCCCCTAAATACCCAAGTGCCCCCCCCCCCGGGATATACTCTAAAAGGAAAAGGAATAGATTATTCTCCCATTTTCCATTTATTCTCAATCACCACAATCAATAAAAAGAAGAATAAAGCAGCATGAGAATGGCTGTAGTTGTCATCTATCGCTCATACAGTCAACAGTACCAAACCAGATAAAAATACCCTGGACTTGTATTTTATAGCAATTATGCTGATCAAGTGATAGTGATGTTAAAGGTTAAGCAATTCCTATTTCAAAACAAGAATATTACCGTCTTTCAGGTAACTCTAAAGTTGGGTTAATCTGGAATGTTTACTATCACTGAGGTCATCAAGATCAAGTGATGTGTACTGTAGATGATAAGGCTAAGCCAATTCAAAACTTTTTTTAATTTTTAGATCATTTCTATTCTATCCTCAACGTATCAGCAAAAACAGTGTACAGGATGAAGAAGGTACTAGCGCACAAGCTTCGTGTCAATACCGTAGCATTTACAATACTACACAGATAATGGAGTTTATTTGTTGGATTTTTCATAGGTACACTGTACTTTGTAGTATAGAGTATCCCCTCTCAAACTGACCTTTTCTACCTCTCATGCACAATCTGTACTTTTCTTGAAAATAAAAAAAATTCATTTCATTCTTCATCATGGCTATGTGTTCTTTTTTCTCGTTTCATGGAGTTGTACATGTATGTTACCTTTTTTGCGATCAGGATGATGCTATTAAAACCTTACATGACCAAACATAAGTGGATTCGAAACCTGCTGGCCAACCTGAACATGCTAGCCTCAACCAGCGTCCACTAATAGCCCCCTAATAGCCCAGAATCGGTGCACAGCTGATGATGGAGATCATGTTTTTCTGTAATGTGACTCCTGGCATGAGTCCAGCACCTCACTACAGTGCATATAGTAATTGATCTCTCGCTACATATCCATTATTTTCTTCATCCAAGTTAAAACATAGAGCTTTCTCAAGTTCACCTACTATTTTCTTCTCATCTGAAATTTTAATAGTCTATAGTCCCAGATTTTGAATCCAGTTTTCAATTTCCGCCAATAATGAAACCGAGACTGGGCATTTTAGTAATATGTGTTGGACGCTGTCTTCCTCTTGTTCATGATGGGTGCAAAGTGGCGAAGATTTTATACCCATTTGAATAATTTTTCGTTAGTACAAAATCTTTAATGGAGAATTCGAAATTGAATATATTTTAGAAAAGTATCTTTGATGCAAAACTTAGTTGTACCAATGTTTGTATCTACTAGATTCCTCGTAAATTTAACTACATCTTACAATTGTATAGGAAAATCTGCTGCCCTATATGACAACAGAAAGGTTGAGTGTGAGTCAAAGCATTTGCGATATTGAAAAAAGCTACCGCTGTAGCAGACTTTTGCAACTGACATCCTCTATAGATATCTAGGTTTCCTAGCGGTCGAGGTACAGGGACCACGGGTGGGGGGCACAGTATGAAAAATAAAGGAAAAACGAATAAAAAGCGGTTTTTGTATTTTTATGCCATCTTCTAGTAGGCGGGCGGCCAAATGTTAAAGAATTAGACTTTTGATGGCAGTTTTAACTGAAAGTCGTCACTTATGCTTACCGGGTAGTATATAGAGCGGGCTTTGGTGTAGAGTTGGGTGGATGAGAAGTTTGATTTTGCTCCATAAAAGAATTCTGGTGACATTTTAAGCAAAAAAACAAATCGTCAAAAAATGTTTTTTTATTCGCCTATGGAAAACTCATTTTAATTGCAAAATCTCAAACTTCCTAAAACTGGGTTCAACACGATGCTTATGGTCTGAGGGTATTAGGAAATGTGACTTAGTGTGACTGTTGCCTACCCACTAGGGTGAGTGATTTTGGGTCAAAAGTGAGTGATTTTTAAAAATAATTTCCAACAACTTGAATGTCACCCTGTGGACGATTCCAAACAACAGTAAACAACTTTCGTTTAAAAGCTTCCCAAGAAAGTGTAGATATAGAAATTGAGTCATATTAGAATATTAACATGACATGGTACGTTTGGGGCATTTAATAAGAAAATGGCATAAAACAAGCGTTCTTAGGAATTTGTTTCTTGAAAGTCCAATTTTCATAGTAGGATCTCAAAACTTGCCACAAATGAGTAGACAAGGGTGTTAATGATTATCAAATGTTTTGATTTCGGGGGAAACCTAGAAGATTTTTTAACATGCTAGATTTTGGAGCATTTTACTGGAAAACAACAACACTAAACGCATGCAATTACGGTTAGAGGATTAGAGACCCCCCCTCCCACCCCTTGCTGTGACTAATTGTGGGGTAGTCTCCTTGAAAATTATGCAATTATTGTATTTTACCTGGCTGTAACTGTCAACCTGCAGAAATGGGTAATTTTTTGTAGCATCATTCAGTGTCTGCATCTAACACTCCAAAACTGCAACCATATTTCACGAAGTTAGCATGTAACCTTGTTCTCACTTCTCCTCATGTGGGTATTTTACATAACTTTATCATTTGTTATCACAGTGCATGTGATTTTTGTCTTCTATAGATATGACAATTTAAAGCAAATCTGTTAAATAAGATACTCTAAATGCATGTTTATTTGAAGCGATTGTGACTCGAAGAAATTCCATAATGAGGAAAGACCAACAACCTCGCCTGATTGTATCTTAGACAAATAAAAACAAGTGAATATGAAACCAGCCGGTCAACCTGAATAAGCTAGCCTCAGAGAATAGCCAAAATGTTGTGCTCTGCGCATGTTGGCGCTCAGGTTTCTATTTAATGTGAATGATACGAGAGCCCTGATTGGTCCTTGATCCCTCGTGACCTCACGCTGATGCAGATCAGAGATACCTGGTACATCCAGCCCTTCACTATAGCGCATATAGTAATTAGTCTCTCGCTACATATCCGTTTTTTCTTCATTTAAGAGTGTGAGCAAGCCTGTGGGAGCCGTTTTAACAGCAAATATTTTACTTTTCCCAGTGATAGCCTGAATATTCATAGTTGATTATGACTTAGAAGACCAAACACACTTAATCCAAGATTATGAGGAAGAGTGCGTCGTCTTTAATTGATATAAAAATCTCAAATGACCCTATGTTCACAAAATAACCCAATGAGCATACGATGATAGAAACGAGATATATTTTATTTATTTCTTACAATAAATGTTTTAGAAAAGTTCTGAGACTATCAAGTTTCTGTATGTAACGCTCATCAAAATCTCATCAAAAGGGTCTGTATGCTCTATGTCCTACAGGGGCTTGATAATAAAGAAAATGTGTCACTTTCGGGTCCTAACACAAGGTTTCGGAATAGATACACAGATTTCCTAAAAAAATACAATTGTTCAAACCCATTTAACCATTCATAGTTGACAAAAACAAGAATTATTAGACGATATTTAGTCACTGATGAAGATTACCGTTGAGACTAGATTGGCATTGTCCCTGGCGCACCCTTAATTGGGATGCATCACTGAGTCGGAAGTGCAATTGATGATGGGAGAGGATGCGCCCCCCCCCCCCCCCCCACCACCCACACACACACACCCCATCCTGCTGCACCTGGCGCGTTGGCGATTAGCAAGACTCCCCTGAAAATACTAGTTAGCCTGGTCGTCCGGAGCCTAAGATTATACAAATTTACGTTCATTTACTTCCTGCTCTACAGAGACAGACGCCATTGCGTAAAAATCCAACCTCCCAGAGTAGGATCGCCATCACTGCTTCCCCAAAAATTCAGGAAATGGTGAGCGTGGACTTTAGAAATTGACCGATGCACTTTGATATGAAACGATGCACTTTCAGAATTGATCGATGCACGTGCATCGATGCAAACCGGTGTGGATCCGCGCCTGAAACTAGATATGATATCATATCACAAAGCACGATACAATCACAGACATTTGAGGAGTATTGTTGTATCAATTTATAAGTCTGACCATAAAATTATTCACATTTTTACTACTTTTTTTCATAATATGTCCAAAACAATAGCTTATCATAAAAAGCTAGCAAGTAAACCCTAATGGAGTTATTTCATTCACATATTTGAAAAGTTTTAAACATCTACATTGGAAATTGCATTTTCCAGCAAATTCTTAAAATCATACGTTTTATGTGATTTTTAGAGTAACATAGCCTAGCTAAATCATATAGAAGTCATTAGGTAGCAAAATGTATGAGATGAATTAAAACCTAAATGGATGATTAACGTTAGTTATAGAATAATGGACTTGAAGGAATAAAATACACCTTATCAAAGTAATCATAAATATGTCATTAGGTGGCAAATTTATCAGGTGAATTTTAAACCTAAATGTATGATTAACATCAGTTAATAAAAATCGAAATTTAACAAATAAAATGCACCTTATTGAAAATCATTATAATAAGTCATCGGCTGCCAAAATTTATGAGATGAATTAAAACCTAATTGGTTGATTAACATTAATCATCAAATATCGAAATTTAAAGAATAAAATACATCTTATCAAAATCTTAGTAAGTCAGAACTTTACTGTGCTATCCTGAAATGCAGGTCTTCCAGTAAATCCATTGCTCCAAAACAAGCATCACAAAACAATTCCTTCACTTGATTCCCGAAAAACAACAAACTACACTATGATAATTCAACATTTATTTTCAGCCATGATTCTCTTGACAATGTACACAATTATGTTAAGACCTAATGAACATAAAGCCCACAGCATATCAAAAATTGACTTGTAAAAATCATAAATATTTTTTATAGAGAAAATGAGAAAATCATATTCAAAGGTAATTAAAGTCTGAGATTTTGAATCTATTCATGATTGGTAGACAACCCATAACAAGTTAAGTTCAATGTGGAACAACATATTTATAACAAGGAACATAATTGTAACTCAGGCAGGAAGACACAAAATAGCTTGCCAGAACTTGGCAATCTTTAGTTACCACAGTGAATTATCTAGTCTCTGTCATACTTCTATGACAAACTCTGCAAGAAACCAGCTTGACCCCGAGTTTGATTTAACACACACATATATATATGTACTTTGGAATTATAGCTGAATTCTACAGGAAATATCACATTAAAACAGAGAGCATTTCCTTGATTTTATCACCAAAACTTCCCTTCGCAGTTGTCAAAATCTCAGAGACCATTTCCTTGATTTACCATCAAAACTATACTTTGCGATTACCTAAATATCGGAGAACATGATTTTACCATCAAGACTATGCTTTGCGATTACCAAAATCTCAGCAAACATATCCTTGATTTTACCATCAAAAATATGATTTGCAATTACCGAAATCTCAGAGAACATTTCCTTGATTTTACCATCAAAACTATGCTTTGCAATTATCAAAATCTCAAGAACATTTCCATGATTATACCATAAATACTATTCTTTGCGATTACCGAAATATCAGAGAACATTTCCATGATTTTAGCATCAAAACTATTCTCTGTGATTACTGAATTATCAGAGAACATTTCCTTGATTTTACCATAAAAACTATGCTTTGCAATTACCAAAATCTCAGAGAACGTTTCCATGATTTTACCATCAAAACTATACTTAATTACCAAAATCTCCAAGAACATTTCCACAATTTTACCATCAAAACCGAAATATTAGAGAACATTAACATGATTTTATCATCAAAACTATGCTTTGCGAGTACCAAAACCACAGAGAACATTTCCTTGATTTTACCACCAAAAGTACCTTTACTAAAAACTGCAAATCCATCACCTGTGATGAATGTCACTGGTGTCCTTTGATTGTATCCAAATACTGCTTCAAGAACAAAATAGTTTTACTTTCCTGAATAAAATCACCAGGAAAAAAACTGCAACAAAACCAAGCAAACAGAAGTATTAACTCCCAAGCTACCATATTTGTTATGATATATCATTAGTATGGCTTGCCTCATTGGTGCTCTAAGGGTTGCACTTATAGGAGTAGTTAGTATTTTATTGAATGATACTCAAAATAATAAAACTAGGTTGAATTTCCTCTGTAGGGTTTTGAATTGTGGATAAGGTTTTACAATCCTGAGATGCAAATGATGGTTGGCAAAAAATTGAATTGATTGACTTCTGACTGCGAATAATTTATAGGCGAGTGAGCTAAAGTTCCAATATCTAATTCTTAGCAAAGAACTATTTTCCAATAACACTAAATATTTTCCCAAAAACACAACACCATCCTACTTGTTTTATCAATTTGAGGAGTTATTTCTAATAAGAGCCAGCATTCAAACATCCAAACAACTTTGTTCCTCTTTGTATTTGCCCTACTTATTGATACATTAACCCTTTCCCTGCTGGTGGCTAATTTGGCCAATACAAAATAATGCAAAAAACCTGAAAAATCACCGAAACCCTGGCAAATGGGTACTCATCTGAGAGTACTCAGTGAGAGCTTTCCGATGAGTATTAACAAGACAGGGTTTAGAAGGTTTTCAAAGAATTTTGTGTTCTTGTGAGAAAGTAGCCTCAGCATTGGAAGGGTTAATTCCTGCTGAGAAAGGTTCGCTTCTAGTGCAAACCACTAACACACAGTAAATTGATTTTGATTAATTAGGCTGGACCAACTTAGTTTTTTTTGTCTTACCAATTCAGGCGACTATATTTTTTGGCAATTAATTTGACAGCTGGAGACTTTTGATTTTGGTAATTCAACATATCTTTTGAGAAACTCTTCAGTTGATTGAACGACAGAAAGGGGTAGTGTATGGACCTTGAGCCGACAGCAACCATTTAGGGGGTTTAACCCTTCTAATGCTGAGGCTTCTTTTGTTTAAAGCACAAGATTCAAATATTTTTGAAAACCATCTGAACCCTGTCATATTGGTATCCGTGCCAGGGTTTCAGTTACTTTCCAGCTTTTTTGCATCATTTTGTACTGGCAAAATTAGCCACCAGCAGCGTAGGGGTTACAAACACTTAATCAAGGTTTACTGATTTTTATCTTTATATTTTTCAAGAATGCCACTTTCTCCAGAAGACGAAAAAATCTGCACGACAACAAAATCAAATTGGTCTGTCCTCATTAAACTGATTACCAGAATAGAATTTTCCTGGAATTTCTAATTAAGAAGTGTGTCTTATCATTTAACAGAGTAACTCAACAGTTATAAATAACAACAAGTTTGAAAAGGGAAGAAACGGAAAGGCTCTTCAGATTAGATATTCAGATTATTCAAAATACCTTACTTAGGTTGAATGTTTGCTTCAACATTTCAATGATTATGTTCATCATATGGAAAAATCAACCACTAAATAATATAAAACGATAAATTAAACATCCAACAACATTAACAGTAAATCATACCTGTACATGGCAATAAAACAACGGTTCATGACGTCATCTTTAAAAAGAACCTAGGTTCTAAAATAATAGTCAACAAAAGATCTTACTACTCAAAGGTGGTCTCTGTTAGCAGATGACCTTAAAGATCAGGTTATTACAGAGCAATTTCAATTGAAAATGTAGTCTGTCTTTTGAGTAGATCTACTTTGAAAGTTTATAGTACTGGGATACCAGGGTGCTCCAAGTGTGGTTGTATTAACCCTTCCAATGCTAAGGCTACTTTCGTCCAAAGCACAAGGATGCAAAGACTTTTTGAAAACCTTCTAAAACCTGTCATGTTGGTATTCATTTGAAAGGTCTCCCTGAGTACTCTCAGATGAATACCCATATGCCAGGGTTTCAGTCATTTCTCAGCAGTTTTTTGCATCATTTTGCTTTGGGAAAAATTAGCCACCAGCAGGTTTAATCAGAGGGTTTAATCCATCCCATTATAAATCAAGCACTGAACCAAATCTGGCTGCTCCCCTCAGCACAGTGTCCATCTGTCCTCGTGGTCCCAGGATGGGAACTACTGGACTATATCCGTCGCTGCTTGCGCTGGCGCCACCTGCGGGGAAGTCCTCTTCCTCCTGCTCCGAGTCAGATATCAAGATTTCAACTTTCGCATCACAGACCTTTTCTGCAGCGCTCTCCTCGTCAGAATCCGAATCGATCAAAATGGACTCTTTCTCGATTTTCAAAAAGAGGTTCCGATTCACACCGCAGGACGCCTTGCCCACAACTGCACGTTTCTCAACACCTGGAGATGCTGCAGAGAATTCCACCTTCTTTACTTCTCTGAAAGACATTTCCTGGAAGTGATTATCCTGCGTGAATGTCGTAGGTACTTGGTTCCCATAAACGCTGAGGTTCCGATTCAGGCTGCAGGACGCCTTGCCCACAACTGCATGTTTCTCAACAGTGGGAGATACTGTAGAGAATTCCATCTTCTTTACTTCACTGAAGGACATTTCCTGGAGGTGATTATCCTGCTTGAATGTCGTAGGTACTTGGTTCCCATAAACGCTGAGGTTCCGATTCAGGCTGCAGGACGCCTTGCCCACAACTGCATGTTTCTCAACAGTGGGAGATACTGTAGAGAATTCCATCTTCTTTACTTCACTGAAAGACATTTCTGAGAGGAGATTCTCCGTCTTGAACGTCGTAGTAGGTGCTTGGTTCCTATTAACGCTGAAGTTAGAATTTGAACCCCTGGTGGCATTTTCCTAAGGTAGATCGTTAAGTTGGGAAATGCTGTCCGGGTGAGTTCTTTCTTTGTCCTGGACACAAGTCAGCGGGAACTTCTCATTTTTCACGATCCTAGGGGATGATCGAGCCATACCCTTGGTAGTGTCCCTTCCTGCAGTAGAGTCCTCCAAGAAATACATATCATCAAAGCACGCACTTGGTGATTCATGTATTTCTGACTGCTGATCGTCTTGTTCCAATTTTCTACTGCTACTCTCAAAGTGAGTTTCAGCAGGATAATACTCACAGTTGCTGTCTTTATCTGGATTTCTCAAGTTCCGATAAGGGTTGCAATCAGAACTTGCCACACTCCCACAGTCTTTGTCCAGCTTTTCCATAATCTCACAATTCTTATCAGAATTTCTTACAGTCTGATGAAGCTCTGAATCGGGATCCTTCAGCCGTCCACAAGTATGGAGTTCTGGAATGTCTAATTGAACTTGAGGATACCTACTGACCGCTTGACCAGATTCATCCTCAGGACACTGGTCCTCTTTGGCTTGGCAGGGCTCACTCAGTGGTTGCTCCTGGGGGCTTCGTGGGCTCCAGACATCCATTTTGGGATCACTCAAGGGTAGGTTTGGAGGTTCTTGTTTGGTGTCATCTTCGTCATATTCAGCATCTGCTTTTCTGACATCTTCGTCACTTTCAGCATCTACTTTTCTGACATCTTCGTCACATTCAGCATCTGTTTTTCTGACATCTTCGTCAAATTCAGCCTCCGTTTTTCTGACATCTTCATCATATTCAGCATCTGTTTTTCGTACAACTGCCGCACTGAGAGGTAGAGCACTGAACGAAGTCTCCTCCACAATAACACAATCTTCATCTTCATCTTCTCTCTCACTGGTGTCCATATGCGTCACCTCTCTGTGGTCACAGTAGTACCTAGATGAATAAACCTCACAATGTTCAGTATTTGTTCCGGGGAGCCTAGGAGTGTGAGATGAGCAGTCACCATCTGAACACCTCTGATTGTAAGGCCTAGCTGAGTCTACAGCGGGCACATGGGCTAGCCCTCTGGAAGGAACATCCCCATCTGAACAAGGCTTAAAACTCTCATTCAAATGTGCAGTGAAACTCCCTAGCTGATCTTGAGAAAAGTCTGGACTGTTGTCTCCATATAGATTCTCATTCCTTGGACTAGTCAGAGAGGAGGTTGAAGCAGCTGAATACACATTGTCACAAGTCTGTCCAACTTTATCACATGGAATCCTCGGATAATTGGAGTCAGATGAATAGCCAACTGTATCGGTGTCAATACATCGTTCGGGAAATTTGTCAGGACTTGCCCCATTGTCCGAGTCAGAACACCCAAGCCCCTGTGCATCCAGTGGCTGTTTCATGGACAGCAAACTTGCGACTGTAGCCAGGATGTTAAGAGGGTTTTCATTGAGGACAACGGAGTACTTTTCAATCACATTACGGTGTTCCTGATCAGTCACAGACACCTTGGGGTTACTTTTCTCAACACCTTGCGCACCCTTACTACAGTTCATCTTCCTGGCATATCCTCTGTAGTTCCCTCTCGCTTTTGGTTTCTTTTTGCCTCTCTTCACGCTGGGTCGAATCTTTTCAGCTTCCTTGCCTATGGAGGGAGCATCGCTTACAGCCATCATGAGGTCTGCATCGGAATCATATTCTTCTCCCAGCTCGCACGTTGCCGTCCATTGAAACTTCGGACCTGCCATATCCTGTAACCTTGGACTCCATAGAAGTTCCGATTTGCGATCTCTTGGATCTGTAACCTCGGAACTGCTCGGGCTTTGCTTTGGGGTGACCGATTCAGGAGTCGAATGGTGTGCCAGGCCCCAATTGTCATCTTCATGTAAGTCCATGCAGGACTCCCTCCTCTTCCATACGTTTCTCCATGGAGGAGTGGAAGATTGGGGGTCACTGTTGATGCTGTCCAGTTCTTCAATCTCATCCTCGGCATCATCCTCATCATCGTCTAACGTTAGATCGATCTCAAACTCCCTGCTGTGTGGAGTTTGTAAAGGCTTTAAGGGTGAGCATACATGGGAGTGCCTCTGGTCCTCTAGTTTGTTTACTGAGGTATCTGGGTGATCTCTGAGGCATTGTCCCTCTGAGGTAGCTTTCGGGCCAGACTCGTTAGAAACATCAGACTTACTAAGCCAAGTATCTCCTTGATTAATGTCTTCCATAGAGTGGCTTCCTCCAGGAACATTCTGATTTTCTTCATCGAATTCCTTTTGCGTAGCAGGATGAAGACCTGTCTCTGGTGCACATGAGTTGCTTGTAGGAACATCCTCTCTCACATCATAATCTTTTTCGCTACTCAGTTTTGATGGTTTTGAGTTTACAAGGTCTTGATTACATGGTCTATCACAAACCGAGAATCTCACTCTGCTGGACTTGGATGATCTCTCTGGCACCATAGAGTCACCCTCCACCATTGTATGTGTCCCTTCACCCACTGACTGTCCGCTCACATCTTTATGTTTGATGTCTAAGATTACTTGGTCCTCTTCCACATCAGTAGCTGCAGAACTACTTGTATCTTCTTGGCTGCTATGTCTGATTGAACTACCAGTAGTTGAGTTTTCGGCCACTAGGTGTCCATTGTCAATATCCTCGTCTCCCGTAGACTGCCCCGGTTTCTCACTACATAGTTCACTGACTAGAGTACAGATGTCGCTTTGATTCTTAACATTGGCCAAGCTGAAGGCATCGCTCAAAACCAGCGTCATTTTTTCACCGTCTTCAGCGTCTGAAGCAGCAGGAGTCTTAAATTCACGATCGTCAACACACACCTTGTTTTCCAATTTGTGAAACTTTGCGCAGACCTTCTTCCCGAGTCTGGCAATCTTGGAACGGAAGTCAAATGGCACTCGGGGGCTTGCCGTTGCCTTACGTTTGATGATGCCCTCCCGGTCACTTTCCTTGGTGATATCTCTACAAGGGCTCATGAAGCCTCGCTCCCGGTCAACATCGGATCCAGATAGGCTGAACGCATGCTCAGGTGACATCTCCGAAGAAGAGCTTCTCGATTCATCCAGGAGTTCTTTGAATAGGTGATCGATGCCTTTTTCCGACCTCCGAATCAGAGCTCTCTTCTCAGGCTCCTGCTTGATTCCGGGATTTAGATAAGCAATGCTTTCATTGCTTATTATCGGTGTGGCTTTCATCAGAGGAATGTCTTCCTCTATCTTGCTCTCCTTGTTTGGTAGTACAGGTGATATGTTTTTGTCTAAATGTTCAGTTATAAATGTTTCTTGCTTATTTGACACTAACATGCTACACTGTGGTGATAATCCAGGGTCTTTGATGGACCTTCTTGGTAGAACCGGTGATGTAAACTTGTCCAAATGTTTGGTTCCTAGTGTTTCACTTCTGTCTGAAAGTAACACATCACACTGTGGTGAATATCCTTGGTCTTTGATGGACTTCCTTCGGAGAACGGGCCTGGGGCTTTTGTCAAAATGTTCAGTTACAAGTGTTTCTTGCTTCTCTGACACCATCCCGTCACTCTTTGCAAACATCTCTGGGTCTTTGATGGACGTCTTTGGTGATGCAATTTTGTCCAAATATTCACTTCCAAGTGTTTCACTTCTATCTGACACTACAACATTACTCTGCTGAGGTAACGATTCCGGACCACCAATTGAGGTATCACCCATCTCTTGACCATCATCTGTGTTCAGCGAGTCATTTGGATTGTCATGCTGGGGGCTACTTTGGTGGCCGGGAAGCGTGTACAATATGGTCCCCTCATCGGAACTAGCGCCCGGCAGGCTTTCGGCACCACCAGACGAATTGAGACTGTTATTGGCAGAATTTGCTGAGCTGTCCAAGTCATTCTCTCCAGTGCATAGGGGTACACTAGAGGATGTTTCAATAGGGACATTTTCTTCTTGTGTACTTTGGTTCCTGCCACAATTAACACTTGATTCAATGGAGTCCTTCACAATGTTCACATCTATTCCTCTCATTCTGGCCTCATCAGTAGTGGACTTCACTTTAGCAGCTTCAATTTCAGAAGATTCTGGGAAGTGTGCTCTTTCTGCAGATTTTGGGGAGTGTTCTCTTTCTGCAGATTTTGGGGAGTGTTCTCTTTCTGCAGATTTTTGGAAGTGTTCTTTTTCATCAGATTTTTGGAAGTGTTCTATTTCTGCAGATTTTTGGAAGTGTTCTTTTTCTGCAGATTTTTGGAAGTGTTCTTTTTCATCAGATTTTGGGGAGTGTTCTTTTTCGGCAGATTTTGGGAAGTGTTCTTTTTCAGCGGATTTTGGGAAGTGTTCTATTTCTGCAGATTTTTGGAAGTGTTCTTTTTCTGCAGATTTTTGGAAGTGTTCTTTTTCATCAGATTTTGGGGAGTGTTCTTTTTCGGCAGATTTTGGGAAGTGTTCTTTTTCAGCGGATTTTGGGAAGTGTTCTATTTCTGCAGATTTTTGGAAGTGTTCTCTTTCTGCAGATTTTAGGAAGTGTTCTCTTTCTGCAGATTTTGGGGAGTGTTCTCTTTCTGCAGATATTAAGAAGTGTTCTCTTTCTGCAGATTCAGGTCTGAAGAGTTCCCCTTCCAAAGAACATAGCGCCTCACTGACTGTCTGCGTATTGGTTCCTTTGGCTGTTTCTCCGTCAGTTTCACTATTATTTGCAATGTGTATGTTCCCAACAATATCATCCAATACATTGCTCAGGATTGGGTCAAAGGATTCATTGCTTGAAGGGATGGCATTCGTGCTTTGAGATTCCTTTCTATGACTGACTTCAGTGTCTTCATTCTTGCTACCATCTCTGTCACTGGTATCTACAAGGTCAGTAGAATTCTTCCTTCTTTTGCCAAATTCAGTAGCTTCAATTTCTGCAGACCTACTGGTCACCTGCATAGCCTCAGTCTCAGTCACACCAGTATATGAGGTTTTCAGGACAGAAGACCCATCACTGCCATTAATAATATCTGCACCAGAGCAAGAAATAAATGTTTCCGCAGATTTATTTAGTTTACCAGCATTATCCCACTCCCTGATATCCACTGCGTTGATGGTGGTCAGGATTGAAGAATCTTCATTCCGAATTTCCGCACCAGAACAAGAACTTCCATTTTCATCATTCGGGCTCTCCATGTGCATGACATTGGTGATCTCCAGGGTTCTAGATATGTTACTCCCACTGTTTTTAATTGAGGAAGAGGATGCAGTCAGCTCATATTCATTTCTTACACCGGTATTTTCTAACTCCACGATGTCGCCCACATCAATAGTTGGCAGGCAAGCTGACCTGCTGTTTTCACCTTCCTCATGAGAACAGTTGTTCGTCCCTGTGCGGTCACTCCGTTCAATGTTAGCTGTTGTTGCCGTTTCAACAACTGCAGGCAGTCCAGTTGTTAGGCACAGTGAGCTGGGAATATTGTCCACAATCCCATCAAAGTTTGATGGCTGTTCAATGTTGCCCAGGTTCCTGCCTTTGCTTGTGTTGAATGGCCCAGATGTCGGGTACTCCACACTTCCCTGGTATAGTGAGTTGGGGATGTTGTCCACAATCCTCTCCCTGTTCGTTGAATGCTCACCACTGCCAATACTCCTGTTATTGTGTGTGCTGGACGGCCCAGACATCGGGTCCACCCCCACACTCCCCTGGCACAGTGAGTTGGGGGTGTTGTTCACAATACCGTCATCATTTGTTGAGTGCTCACTGCTGCCAATACTCCTAATATTGCATGTGCTGGATGGCCCAGATGCCGGGTCCTCCACACTCCCCTGGCACAGTGAGTTGGGGGTGTTGGTCACAATCCTGTCATCGTTGGTTGAGTGCTCACTGCTGCCAATACTTCTGTTATTGTGTGTGCTGGACAGCCCAGACATCGGGATCTCAATACTCTCCTGGTACAGTGAGTTGGGGGTGTTGTCCACAATACCGTCATCGTTTGTTGAGTGCTCACTGCTGCCAATACTCCTGTTATTGCATGTGCTGGACGGCCCAGGCGTCGGGTCCACCCCCACACTCCCCTGGTATAGTGAGCTGGGGGTGTTGTCCACAATACCGTCATCGTTTGTTGAGTGCTCACTGCTGCCAATACTGTTATTGCATGTGCTGGATGGCCCAGGCGTCGGGTCCACCCCCACACTCCCCTGGGCCTCCCCTCTGCACAGTTCATTACCAGCCTCAGCCAATGGAGAATCTGTGGTGTCTTGACCAAACACAGTGCTGGCCGTTTCTTGCTGCTGACCCTCAGGAAAGGAATCTGTACCCATGACCGTCCTGGCTATCTCATCCAGCAAGACATCAAGCCTACAAAAGTAATAGTTCATACCCAAGGTAATTCTTATTTCATACAAAGATAACGCTTCACACAATAATAATCCATATCAATATTTGTTATGTGGTGAAAATAGGTAACCACCAGACGACTATGTTCAGTAGACATAACCAAATTTCATTTAAAAATTTCACGCAAAAATTAGTGTCTGATATAAAAAGCTTCAGTAAACTCATCTGTATCGTATGATGAAATAATAAAAACAAAACTGTCAAAAGATTTCAAGTTGGCAAAAAATATCAGAATTTGAAAAAGGTTAAAAAAAGGAAATAAGCACATATAACTATGACACTATAAACTGAAAATATAACCAATAAGTTCAACAATTATTTTCAGTTAAGTTTTTCAGAGATTTTTTAGATGGCATGCATGTGTGAAATATTTGGCATTTATAAACAGAAATTCCATGAGAAAAAAACACTTATTTCCAAAGATTTCCTTTAATTTGACATGATTTTTACAATATTTGCCAATGTATATGATGAGTAGGGCACTTTGAGGATGGACGAGTTCAAACAATGCCACTGGGATTTCTATCAAGAATATGTCAATTAGCTTCTTCATTATTATTACCTTTTCTGATATTTATCTTTATTCCCTTGCTCGTTGTCATCACTGAAGTCCTCTTCATCCAAGGGCCACGGAAACTCATCGTTATCCATACTCGTGTTCGCATTGGAGCATCCGACTCCCTGATTGGTGGGATAACTCGCAGCTGATTGGTCGATCAGCTGTGGCTGATCAAAATCGTTGAGCACACTGAAGGATCCTGTTATTAGGTTCGACATACTGACATCGAGGTTGCTGTTGGTTCCAGGACTCCGGAAGCTGCCACCAGGGGCAGCACCGGGCGTATCGGGCGTTCTCAGGCTGTTCCAGGTGGCAGCACTGTTGTACTCCGAGCTGGAACTATACGTGGACAGTTGGCTGCCGAACGTCATGTTGGGGTAGAGGACATCCAAGCTGCTGGCACTGTGGCACGTGCTGAGTGAGTTCGATCGCCCTCGAAAATCTGAAACACCAAGCATATATACAATAACAATAGAGAAACAACAGTGCTACTACTACTACTACTACTACTACTACTACTACTACTGCTACTACTATTACTACTGAAACACCAAGCATTCAGGAAAAATCTCAATGACTGATTTGTATCACTCTTCAACTGTTACCGCAAATTCTCAGTAATTTGGGACACTTTTGAGGGTGGCCAACTTTTTTCTGAAAATACAGACAAAGCAGAGTAACAGTAGCACAGATTTCCTTTAATGACAACCAGCGATAGATCGAGAGTGGCCCATTTTTGCACAATAATTATAGTGGCCCAAATTCTTAGGGTGGTTTAAATATCTGAGAATTTACAGTAATCTATGATCTGAAGAGACACTTAGCAATATTAGAAATAATCGTTTATCAACACAAGTCACATATATTTCCATTTTCTTAACAATAAATTGGTTGACATCTAAATAAAAATTCTGAGCATTCATATTATTTATCAATTATAACACTATTTCACAAGTAACATTGAATGCAACAGCAAATAGTTTTCATATATCGTTGTCTAGTGTCATCTAAGTGATATTTGACTATTGAGGATTTCCAAAAATAAATGGCAACACAATTACCATAATAAAATTTGAAAAAAAGAAATGATATGGTTGGATAAGAGCTAAATCACAAGTGTAGCGTCTCACATGTTTGTAATGATTAGCTTGGACTTTTTTCTGAACAAAAGAACATTTATCCTGAACCCATTAATCCTCACAGATCCGCTTATTTCTAGCCAATTATGTAAATATCTGGCTCAGCTCAGATAATTATGAGAACTTAAAACAAAGGAAAGTCATTTGATAGAGTAATGGAAGCTAGGTTTCCTTTGACACTTCTGTTTAGAATACATTCCAAATGGCACCTTTGATGAGAAAAATGCCATTTTGACAACATTGGGGAGGAATGGGTGTTCCTTAACTCTTCCAATGCTGAGACTACTTTTGTCCGTAGCACAAGGATGCAAATATTTTTGAAAACCATCTAAACCCTGACATGTTGGTATTCATGAAATATCTCTCGCCGAGTACTCTCATATGAGAACCCATGTGCCAGGATTTGAGTCATTTTTCAGGTATATTGCATCATTTGAATTTGCCAAATTAGCCACCAGCAGCACAAGTGTTAATTAGCCTTGTAAAAATACTTTACCTGTAATTGGCTGCTGGGTCCCCACACCTTCCTTTTCTGAAGCTTCCTCAAAGTCCTTCAGTAGGTGTTCCAGCTCAGGATCCTTGTAATAGTAATGCTGTATACTGCTGGCTCCACTAGTGGCGCCATCTGGTGTCTCACCCTCCTTGCTCCACAGCTCCTTCAGAAAACGCTCTGCAACAAAGGGAAGACAAAGATATATATGAATTTATATATATATATATATAAATATATATATATATATATATATATATATATATATATATATATATATATATATATATATATATATATATATATACACACACACACACACACATATATATATATATATATATATATATATATATATATATATATATATATATATACACACACATATATATATATATATATATATATATATATATATATATATATATATATATATATATATATATATATATATATACATATATATATATATACGCACACACACCACATCTATCTATTTAACTATATCTATATCTATATCTACATCTAGCGTCTCACTCTCCTTGCTCCATAACACCTCAGGAATCGCTCTGCAACAACAAAGGGAAGACAAATAAATATACTGTAAAACTGGTATTTTTAGCAGGCATTCATTTTTCGCAATTTTCGCGCTCCCCATTATAGCAACAAAATAACATCCTTCAAATAAACATCTGAATAGTAAAAAATATATACTGTAGAATATGAAATTAACGAGGTGCAAATTAATCAAATTTGTGATTTTGGATGTTTACAAGATCTTTTATTCTAAAAAGCCATTATTGAAGGTTAATATTCTAATTTCTATTCAATATCATCCGACTTTCATTATATCGAACTGACTCCACTCTGAAAAGTTCGGCAGAATAAACTACAGTAATATGAGTGCTTGAATGCACAAATTTAAAGTAGCACAAATACCCTCCGGCATGGCTGTAAAGCGAAAATCTTAGCACTCCAAATTAAAGCTGTATACAGTATGCCAATAGCTTTCACTTCATATACTTCTGATGGCTTATGGCCAGTTCCTGATTTAAGATGAAGTAGAACTGGGTATGTAACCATAGGCGTGTAAATAGACATGATTAAAAGAACAATAATCCTGACATTTCAACTCATTTCAGACAAAAAAGGTGTAGGAGCTTCACAGCGTATGTGAGGTATTCCAAAAATTGGTATCATTATGAGACTGTTCCAGCATGTCTATCTATGCCGCACATCAATAAAAAGTTGTCAAGATTGGTGGCCAGTGATCTGGCACTTGTGCATTTTTGGTTTCAATTCATGCATAATCCAGGACTGAGCCAAGGACATCTATTCCATGGTTCCACCTTAATCCTTATGCTGGTGGTGGCTAGTTTGGCCATTACTAAATAATGCAAATTATGCATATGGGTACTCATCTGAGAATACTCATCGAAAGCTATCCAATGAATAAATGAGTACCAATACAACATTTTAAATGTTTTTCAAAAAACTTGGGTCCTTGTGCTTTGGACGAAAGTAAGCCTCAGCATTACAAGGGTTAATTAATCATAAAGGACCACAGCACCAACCTTGATTCTGGGCTGGTATTTTGATGAGGCCCTCCTTGTAGGCCATCTCGACGGCCATCTTGGCGGCGCGCTGACACTTCCTGTGCTCGTTGCTCTCCAGATGGCGCCGGTAGTTGGCCACGGACACAAATTCCTTCCTGCACAGGCGGCAATGGTGCTTCTCCGTGATGTGAATGTCCCGGTGTTTCTTGTTCTCCATCTGAAAGTTATTCACACACTCAGAAATGAGGATATACAATGAAATATGCATCATAATAGACTTTTTGATAAAGAAGAGCATTATTGCATTTTGCATGTACTTATATATGTGACTTGGTGATCTGTCCGTACCTGGACACTTAACTGATAACAATATTTATCAAAGAGTGGCCAGATAAACTGGATTTGTATTTTGTCAATGCAGATCACATCATAGCCAGTCTGCATCAGATGTAAATTGAGAAAACCTCACATGGCATATTGACTTTGAGTAATTTAGCGTCTCCCCCAGTTTTATTTTCTTATGTCCCTTTCATTAAGGATCCCCTCTAAAGTGACCACCTGTAGAAACGACCAAAACCGGTCAACTTAGAGGGGCTTTCCTTTACTGCAAAACTAATAAGAGAAAGTTCAGGACTTTCGTCCTACAGAGTCTGGTAGTTGGGCTGTGTATCCCCCTTGTCAAGGGGAGGGGGTTAAAGAAAACCTGTAACACTACCATATCCCTAAAATGTAAAAGTAGAAATATTGTATTGTTGATTGGAGTTGCACCAGTTGTGTATAACAAAAAGAACCTACCGTAAAGTCTCGGAAATCTCGGACACTTTTTATTAATTACGATTTTCGTTGGCTGATGGTGGCCGAAATTTACTGAAAATAGCTATCAAAGCTTAGACACTGTGGCCGAAATTCGCCGATTTTATCAATTGAAATGAAAGCTAGATGGAAAATCGATCACTTACTTTGTACACAAGAACACAATTTTCCCCCACAAAATTCTTATTGTCCACCTACCTGACTTGCCATTCCTCTGCTATAAATACTAATAAAAGAATTTGCCTACCTTATATGTTGTTTACTTGTTTATTCTTGGTGCCGCACGCCAATTACGAATAGAATTATACTTTATACAAGTCAAACTTTCAAAATGGCGGTCTTCACATACGGCGAACAATTGACATGCGCCGAACGATTGACATGCGCCGGCATATATCGGCCAAGCTACAAGCACATGGCAGGAATAATGCATATTGGTGAATCGGTTGCTAACAACATGGGGACGCCATGCCGCTGATGGCGATGTACTTGTACATGTGATGATGTATAATAAGATTCAATAAGGGCCCCAGAAAAGCATATCATTTCGTGGGATGTATGAGAGCATGTGAGTGGTGGTGAGTGGTTTAGTGTTATTGATTACCTCAGCTGTCAACTGTGGCAAACTTGACTGTTGCCAGACAGTCAATTATCGCCGAGATATACCGCGTGGCTATCTTAATCTTTACAACAAAACAAACTTCTGAATGTGTATCGGCGAGATAAAGTCTTGGGAACTGGAAATTTATTACGATAGCTCAAACAGGGCAGTTAAATGTAACCTAATTTGATAACTTTTACTTTATCTTGGATCGTGAAACGTTCATCATCTTCGCGAAGTCATCAACTTTCACCACCTCACAACGCCTGGACTTCGATCGTGTTTTGGCAGATGGGGGCACTAGAGTAGAAACATTTGTTTATAATCTGAAATCGATTGCAAACTTTGGAAATCTAAATGTTATTTTTTTGGGATATCAATGAAATTTACTGGGTGGCCGACATTTGGTGAAATGTGTCTTTAGATGGATTGGGGGTGGCCGAGTTTCCCCAATAATTATTTTGCGATTTAATTATAGTGGCCGAGTTTCCTAGGGCGGCCGAGATTTCCGAGACTTTACGGTAACCCCCAAATTGAAATATTCTACAGAACAGAAGTAGAAATATTTAATTATATTTGTACCGGATATGCATATTAAAATAAATCGATCGTAGGAATTACAATATCTTAGACCTTTGTCACAATGACATTTACAAACGAGAGCCAGAACACAAAACCTTGCATATCTTGAAACAATTCATTTTCTTGATATGTGGATATGTGGAGAAAATCAAGCACTTTCATGCCATACTCAGGAACATAGTTATTTAATGCAAAATATTGTTCGGATAACATAATTTTGCTATAAAATTTATGATATCAGATTGTGTTGTGAAAATCTTCAAGCATGCATGCAACCCAGAGGAAGAACTCTAGGAAAATTGCATCACAATTTCAAATTAATCAATCACTTAAATTGGCAAGTTGGTCTAGTGGTAAACATACTTGCTTTCCAGTGCTTTGGATGGCACATTAAACGGTAGATCCAGTCTGCTTAGAGCCCTGGCAGCTTGTGTTTACCATTGTAAAAATTTACCGACTTTAAATAAAAATTACTTTACTTTTACTTTTTACTTACAGAGGAGGTGAATGTCACTTTGCACTTGTTGCATCTGTAGGGGTGCAACTTTTGGATATGTTTGGTGAGCGTCTTTCGATCGGGGCACAGGTCCTGACAGAACATACACGGGTACCCGAAGGCTGCCTGAAATGAGAAGGGAGTATCAAAAGGAAATAAGAACATTACTAGGCATTTGGCAAACAATATTTGCTTGTCTCTGGTGATTGGTCAATAAAAATAAAACAGTGGGAAGGTCTTTTTTCCTTTTATTTTTCAAAGTATTTACTAAATGACCAATCACTTAAATGCTAAAATGCACATTCTAAGCACTCTTTTTGTAGAGAATTCATCCCAGTGCAAGTTGTAGGTCTGCCGGTAGTCTGTACAATGAGATTACCACATCTAGTCATTGGTCCAGCTGTTCACAAAATATTAATGGTTGCTCTAAGGGCAACCGGTGATATATGCAAATTCAGCAATAAAAACTTTTGATTAGGGGCCAATTTTATAACATGGCGTGGTCTCTGGATTTATGGCCTAACCTATGGAGTAATTAAACAATTATCCAGCATCTAGTATACAATATCAACAGGATATATGATATATTTTTTTATTGATATTCAACTTTTGATTCATATTAGATTATTAATAGTCATAATTTTTTCTTACATCCAATACAAAAGTGGAGTCAAACAATTAAACCCTTCAAATTGATTTTTCCTGTCTTACCATCAGCTGTGTTAACAATTGTGGTAGGCTGCATGCAAACTAAATTTAAATCATTTTGGCAATATAACATTTTTTGAAAACTATGTTGATGTACCTTATTTCTGTTGCCATGTATATCTATACCAGGCTTTGGCATTAAGCTTCTAATTGCTGTGTCCGCTTCCTCCTGTTGAAAGTAAATACAATATTAATTAATCACGCAATATATTAAACTAAATGTTTTCACAAGGTCTTTTTTCGCAGTGTACATTGTTATCAAACCTTTCGATACTTTGAAAATACTTTTAGACCTAAGAAGAAAAATAGCGAGATGCCAAGATCTTGTTTTGGATCAATTAAAGCGAACCCCTCTCAGGGCATTAAAAAGTGTGGAAGAAAGAGGTTGTTAGTGTACTTCACGAAATAGATTAATCTGATAGGCTTAACCACTAACAGGTAAATTCTGACAATTAATGAGGGAACACCCCTGAATTGAATAACTAATCATTAATTTGCTGCATGAATAGTATATGACTACTTTTTCTGATATATCAACCATGTAATCCAAAAATAGACAATTTTCTTGCAACATTATTGTATATCAATGATGACAGTGTTGTTTGTCTAGAAAGCTAAGGTGTTTCAGCTAACCAAATCCTAGAATAGGTTCCTAGGCCTAAAAATTAAGTTGACATTCCCTTCTGTGTGGAGTAGTAAAAGCAGTGTGAAGTAGTACCAGGTATGGTAGGTAGATGGCACCACCTGGTCCTCCTATCTCTAGAGTTCTGTCATACTCAAACTGAATCATCTATTTCCCTGGTGAGATTAGTGTAAATTAGATTGACCACTATGGCCACCTAGACTATTTGGTGCCTGCTCACAGAAAAAACATTACAGATAAATACATATGACAGCCTAGAAATCTATGCTCACCAAACTCTAAACTTAATTGACTTTACTTGAATAGGCAGGTTTAGTCATAATGGTACATATTTAATAAAAATCTGAGTTGGTAACAATTTCTTTTCAAAATTGGCAGTGGTGTCAGGAAAATTGTAGTAATTTATTTTAGTTTGTTCAATACTATGGTGTAGAGAAAATGTAAGACCTCAACTGAAAAACAGCACTTTTCTCACCTGTGAAATGATCTCGTTATGGTTTTTTCTCTCGTCACCAGGGACTGACCCCTTGCGTTTACGTTTTCTCTGTACCACCTCTGCTTCCACTGGCTCTGCTGGGGAAAAGAGAGTTCTACGCAGATTTGGGTGTGGGCCAGCCAATGAGGACGGAGTATTGCCGATGCTGCGCGCCTCTCGCTGAGACTGTCTCTGTGCTTCAGATCCTGTCTTGGCTTCCCCACGAGGACGGCCCAGCGGAACGGGCTCCATCATCTTCCGGAATCGGGCAACTAGTCGTCGGGAGCCGCATCCGGGATCTAGGGAGTAGAGATAGCCAGAGTTGCCCTCAGATTTGCCGTCACACGAATCCTTTTGTTTGCTCTGATCATCGTCACGTTCCTCGTCAGAGCTTTCGAGGTCCTTCGCCCATCTTCGGTGTCGCAAAGTCTCTCGGGAAGATCTCGTCAGGTTTTGGCTTAGGATCTCCGAGTCCGACACAATTTCGGCACTGGTGTCCGGCCGACTCTCTGACTCACAGCCATATTTCCTCAGCCTGCCACGTCCGTTTTTGTGATTTTCTTTTCGTTGAAGGGAAGCTTCTGGGTTAGTGGGCGTCAGGTTTCGAGTCTCGCTAAACATGCTTTCTCTTGCGGCACTTTCGCCCACCTTTTCCCAGCAGAGTGGCCTGTCCTTCCGGTGGTGCCTCTTCTCCATGTGGTCGGCCAATTGGCTCGCTTCGCTGCAGTTTTTGCCGCAGATCTGGCACACGAACGCCGAGGCTGGGGGCGTCACCCTCTCACTCACGGGACAGTGGTGCTTCTGGTGCTCCTCCAGTAAACGTTGGCTGCGGAAACTTTTCTGACACCAGGAGCACGTCGGCGACTTCAGCGTCTGTCCCAATATATCTGACACCTCGGCCCACATTTTAGAAATCGGCGTGCACTTCTTTTCCTTTCTGCATATATTTGTCCATTCAGTCTCATCACTTTGGGTTGACGGTGATTCTGGACTGTCTTTCGAAGGTGTCGTGTAGATCTCCCTTGCCAATACCGGCATGCCTTCGAATTTATCGCCATAGCATCTACTTGCCGACGAACACTCTCGTTGCTTGTTGAAGCCTCTCTGGGTGCAGTTTCCCACAGTTGATTTTGATGGTGGACTGATTTTCCTTTTTGCCTCATAAACGGCATCATTTCTCACCAGCCGTACTGTTGGGATGGGAGATCTTATTCTGGTTGGTGGAGTGCCAAGTATGGATGTGCTTGCAGTATACTTGCTACTGCTTGTTCTCTGTGGTGTGCGTGCAGAACTCTCATTTGTGTTCACTGGTTCATTATGTTCATCATGTACACTACCTTCACTTTCCATTTCCATTTCCGCTACCTCGTCACTAGACCACGATGCTGCCCGGCTGCTGCTGCAGGGATCTTTGCCGACTCCCTCCGAGTCAGAGGGCGCTGTGACCTGCCCCTCGTACACCCGATCGGGAGTCACGTCCAGCTGCTGGCTAGCCGCCCAGGCCTTCAGTGTGGGCGAGCTGAGGCACTTCTCGAGATGTTCGCGTACGCCCTGGCTCACAACCTCCCGGAACCACTTCTCGTGTAGCAGTGCCTTGGCAGCGTCTCTCATCTGAGCAGCGCCATCAGCAGGTTCCGTTGCACACAAGTCGTTACTTTTCCTCACATCGCCCTGCATTACTTTATCTCCACACTCATCCATATCTTCAGCAATCGATGGTTCATAGATTCTCTGCGATCCACATTCAGAGGTCACAACAGCTAAATCCACTGAACTGTTCACATTAACTTGTGTTTGCACTATACAAGAATCATCATTGAAGTTCCCCTGTCTACCACTAGGTGTCCCCTTAGGCTCTTGGCCAGGATCATGATTTTGATTTGGTTCCTCATATTGGTTCGAGATTTTCTGTAGATGATCCATAACTAACTCCAGATTGGCTTGCAGATCATTCGGGACACTAGACTCTTCACTATCCTGAGTATCCTCCACAGAATTCAGACTATTTGATTCAGTGTGGCCTCTCTGTTCTTGTTGATGAACACTACTTGTAGAATGTACAGAGTGCAGGTTTTCCTCTGCATCCCCTTGAAGAGGCTCAAGTGTCTCCCGGCAGCACAAATCTAAATCGAGATCTGGCGTGACTTCATAGCTCGAGTCATGATTCTCCTGATGAACACTGCTGCCACCTACTGGCCGCAAAACTCCTTCTGATGATGTATTGACACACCCAAGCTCCGCAGAAACATCTGGGGTGTTACCAGGAGCTGGACCTTGTGCCATGGAGAGCCTGGAAGTGCATAAATCAGCAATCTTCTCCTCAGATCTAGGTTGTGGGTCCTGATATTTGAATCTGTGCTGTGACTTCTGAGCATTGCACAAGTCAGCCAACTCTTCTTCTTCAGATCTGGTTTGTGAATATGGCATTTCAAGGTTGCACTGGGAGTCCTGACTATGGCATAAATCAGCAATCTTCTCCTCAGACCTGGCTTGTGGGCTCAGACTTTCTAATCCGTGCTGTGGATCTTGACCGCTGCAGGAGTGGGCCCCTTCCTCTTGAGACCCAGTTTGTGGGCATGATTTTTCTAGATTGCACTTTAATTCCTGAGTATTGCTTGAATCTACCAACTCTTCCGTGCACAGGTCTGCCATCTCCCCCTCACACACATGCTGTGGGCATGATTTTTCTAGATTGCCGTGGGAATCTTGAACATTGCACAGGTCTGCCATCTCCCCCTTAGACAAATGCTGTGGGCCTGATTTTTCTAGATTGCGCAGGGAGTCTTCAGTATGGCAAAAGCCATTCAGCACTTTCTCAGACCTTGGTGGAGTAGCCTTATTTTCTGGGCACTGTTGCACACTCAGGAGACTGCTGATTTCTGGTAGACCCTCAGAGGTAGGTTGGGGCCTCTGATTTACTACTCTGCGCTGTAAATCTTGAGTATCACACAACTCAACCTGACAGTTGCGACCTGGCACCTTTCCTGGCATATCTTGTCGGTTCACGTTTTTCACATTCTGTGACGAATCCTGAACAACGCGATCATGTCGTGGAATCAGCTTTTTCATACTGTGTGTGGAGTTCGGTACATTGCACGTCTCAATTGACTTTTCCGCACAGACATTTTTAGGGCTCACACATTCCAGATTCCCTTGCGAGTCTTGGACACCACCAATACTACTGTTCTTGGGTATGTCACCACCTGACTGGTCTTGTGCAATGTCCATCGGTAACTTTGATGATCCGGGTATGTTTGATGGTCTGGATTTTGTGACGCGGTTATGGAATGGTCGCTCTTGACCCTCGAAGGCATTCACATGTGCATTGCCATCCACACCAGCACACAGTTTACCATCAACCATATCTGATAGCACATTCTTGATTATTGCGGATTCACTCGCAGACATGACAATATTCCCGTCACTGGAAATATCATTCTCTTTTTCATGAGCTTCCAATAATATTCCGCTATCCTGCTCAATAGATGCCGTCTCACTAAGTTCCGATATGGTATTCTCTTCAGTGGTGGCTTCTATCTCACTCTCAGCTAAGCTAGATAGGCAGCTTTCCTCAGCTTCGTGTAGATGCCAAGGGATTTGACTATCCTCTCCCTCTGATGATTTTTCACACGTCTCTGACAACGGCAGCGTGAATTTCGTAGCCGGAACTTTGGTTTCCCACTCTTCAGATATAGAAACGCAACTCTCTTCATCGTTGTGGACTTCCATATGTATCGCATTATCAAGTTTGTCCGGTGATACGTTGCAGAAATCCAACAGCATTTTATTGATATGGCCAGCTGGAGGTGCAGTTTCACTCACTCCTCTAGATGCATTACTAGATATCTCACTGTCCTTATCATTAATTACAGAAGTGTCAGTTTCAGACTCTTCAGATCTGGAAATCAAACTCCTCTCCCCTTTGTGAGATTCCTGGTGAAATTCACCATCCAGTTTCTCGGGTGATGCATCACAGAAATCCAACAGCATTTCATTGATATCACCAGCTGGAGCTACAGTGTCACTTGCTCCTCCGTGACCATCTCCAGATATGTCACTGTCTTTCTCGTCAGAGACCATACCGCGGGAGTGTGACGATACTTCAGTAGTCTCTTCATCAGGTGCCAGTGGTTTACTAGTACTCGCAGCTACTCCGGACTTCTCATCTCTTACATGGACATCCATAGGTATGACACCATTCTGTTCCTTAGCTGCAAAATCACACTTGGCGTATCTGGGAATGCTACACTTTTCTGTTCCTTGGACATCAATTTTAACTTCACTGTCCATCTCTTCACATTCACTGTCACACAAATCTATGGTATCCTCAACTGGAGCTGCAGAATCAGAAATGTTGTTTGCTCCAGTTTCTTGGACATCTGTTGTAGAGATCTCACACTTGTGATCCTTGCATGCACTGTCACAAAAATCTAAGGTATCCATAGCTGGAGATGCAGAATGAGAAATGTTCCTTGCTTCCACCTCTTGCACATCTGTAGATATCTCATGCTGCTCTGACTCACTGTCACACAAATCTATGGTGTCCTGAGCAGGAGCTACCGACTCAGAAATATAACTAGTTTCTCGGTCATGGATATCCAATGAAACATCATTTTCCTGCTTGCACACACTGGCAAATACCTCTGGAGTATCCTCAGCTGAATCTTGAAATGTACACACATCAGACCCAGAAATACTGTTTGAATCTACATCCTGCAGACCTGCAGATACCCCACCACTCTGCACCTCAGAAATGTCACCGCACAGATCTGACAGCAGTCTGGTGGTCTCCTCCAGCAGAGCTGTGGTCTCACTACTACATCCACCCAGACTCTTCACATCGGTCTCGTCAGAGGTCTCGCTATGCTGGTCTAACTCTTCCACACACGTAGCACCATGCTGGTCTAACTCTTCCACACACGTAGCACCATGCTGGTCTAACTCTTTCACACACGTAGCACCATGCTGGTCTAACTCTTCCACACACGTAGCACCATGCTGGTCTAACTCTTCCACACACGTAGCACCATGCTGGTCTAACTCTTTCACACACGTAGCACCATGCTGGTCTAACTCTTCCACACACGTAGCACCATGCTGGTCTAACTCTTTCACACACGTAGCACCATGCTGGTCTAACTCTTTCACAGACGTAGTACCATCACACCACTGCTGTGAGGCAAGATTGTCCTCATCAGTTCTTTCTGAATGCAGTTCCACACATGTAGCACCATCACAGCATTGCTGTGTGGGAGGATTGTCCATATCAGTTCTTTCACCCAGACTCTTTCCACCATTTTCTTCAGAGGACTCGCCATGCTGGTCTAACTCTTCCACAGATGTAGCACCATCACACCACTGCTGGGAGGGAAGATTGTCCTCATCAGTTCTTTCTGAATTCTCTTCCACACATGTAGCACCATCACACCACTGCTGGGAGGGACGATTGTCCTCATCAGTTCTTTCTGAATTCTCTTCCACACATGTAGCACCATCACACCACTGCTGGGAGGGAAGATTGTCCTCACCAGTTCTTTCTGAATTCTCTTCCACACATGTAGCACCATCACACCACTGCTGGGAGGGGTGATCGCCCATATCAATTCTTTCTGAATGACTCTCACACCCTGATAGAAGAGAGCTGTCATTATTGGCAGTTTTGTCCACTTGCATACATGTATCACTGGTAAACTTTGATGGGAGGGAGTTGGTATTATTGGCAATTTTGTTCACTTGCATAGAGACATCACTGGTACACTCTGATGGGAGAGAGTTGGTATTATTGTCAGTTTTGTCCACTTGCATACATGTATCACTGGTACACTCTGATGCGAGAGATATGGTATTATTGACAGTTTTGTTCACTTGCATAGAGGCATCACTGGTACACTCTGATGGGAGACTGTTGTTCCTATTAACAGTTCCTGTCACTTGAGTGCATGTACCTTTATTGCTTGGTGGAGATTCTTTATGAGAATCTATTCCCATTTCACAATGTGCTTTACCTTCTGTATGATGTACTGGTTTGACAGCGTTTATGATTATTGATTCATCATCTGATCCCTGGCTTGCTGTCTCTACTGGCACAGTAAATGAGTTATCTAATACACCAGATGGTCTCACTGGTCCTGTAGCTAGCTCACTGGCCTCTCCAGAAAAGGACACACCAGGACCTGCCGATGGTTCCTGAGCGAGCAAAGGCTCCTGTAATTTACTAGAGTCATGTGAGGGTCCACTTTCCATCACTGGATATGTAGTAGTCTCAGACAATTGTTCACTTGGTTTGTCAATATGCAGGGCGGTTTCTCTACTGCCTAAAAAACAGACCACCATGGTTTGGGGCTGAATTAGTTCACTACCAGTAGTCATTTCCTTTCCCTGGTTTTGTGTCTCAGTTACTGGAGATCCCTGGACCATTGATGGAGAACAAGCCAATATGGTCTGGGGCTGAGATAGTCCACTCTGAGGAGTAATTTCCTTTCCCTGGTTCTCCATCTCACCTGACAGAGATACCTGAATGCTCAATAAAGACTGGGTGTCCACATCCTTTATATACACAGCACTCGTCTCTAAGCTCTTCTGACACAATTCATCTCTAATAGGGCATTCTCTATCCACACAAGTCTCACCACCACAACTGTCACTACAAGTACCACTTGCCACACTCTTCGCATCAGAGACCCCTGGCACCATCACGTTCTCTGCTGCAATATTAACTAGAGATTGAGATAGGGAGGATGTAGGACCTGGAAACATTGTTTCCTGGTCTTTGAGAGGAGTAGCTGCACAACAGAGTTTTGACAACCTTTTTCCTGAATTGTTCGCACCAGCCAGTGGACTACCATGAGAAGCATGTTGAGAGAAACAAGTTTTGGAGGGCGGTTCATGCTTAGCGTCTAAGATGATCTCAATTGGGTCGACCTCTACATCAGTCTTAGGTGCAACACTTTCTGTGCTCGCAGATCTCTCAACAGGACACACAGGTTCTTGACCCAGACAAGAAATCTCCACATCTCGAGCTGCAAATTGTTCATTCCTCTTCCCTGTATTAGAGACTGCCACTATTTCAACACAGTCTTCACTGATAACTACCTTGTCGCAAATTCCATTGTCGTGTGCAAGGGTTTTCGACGTATCACAGATTTCCTCTTGCAACATTTCTGAATAAATTGTAGTGATAGCTACTTCTTGTGTTAGTGGTAGTCGGCCATTTGCACTGGACGGCTTACAAACTTTCCTTCCGGAAGAGTCCTTTTTTAAAAAACACTTCGAGTTAATGGGATTCCCACAGGTTGACCATGACGCGTTATCTCTCTGCTCCTGAGTCAAGAAATTACTGAAGGGCAATTCAGGCAGCACAAATTTTTTCTTGTTCCCTCGCACTCTTTTTTGTCTTGTGATTTTTCTGCGCTTGGGTGCGAGCACTCGTTTCGGAACATCGTCCTTGTCTGAGCTGGTGTCCGAAGAAGAGGCCCAAGCCAAATCCGCGGTTTCGCTTTTGACTTGTACTGTCTCTGATACCTTTGATTCCTCATGCAACATTGGCTGCTGCAAGTCCATTGTCTCTCGCAACTCTTCATCAGAGCTATTGAGCTCAGCTATTTGATTTGTACACGAGACAGGGGAGGAGGGTAGTGGAAAAAAGTCAATCTTTCGCTTGCACGCATTTCTACATCCTTGACAGACCTTTCGGAATTTCCTTGATTCATTAGCATCACGATGCCGTACGCAATGAGTTGTGCACTGCTGGATAAAGTTCTTTTCATCTTCCTGATCAATAGTTTTCGCCTCTTGTTCTATTCTGGGTCTCTTGGCCGGAGGTGGTTGCGGGGGAGAGTGCTGCCTCTTATCTCCAACATAATTTTCTGGAAGCTCTGTTTCTTGTGATTGTTTCTTTCCAATGCTAGTTAACATCTGGATACATGGTGATCTGCCTGTTTTCATACTACATTCACCGGCCTGTGTTTCAGACAGATCCGTAGTCTTCTTTTTTGACTGTTCTCCAATTCTGGGACTCTTGGCAGGAGGTGTTTCTGAGGGAAGATGTCTCTTATCCGAAACATACATTTCTAGAAATTCTTCTTCTTGTGATTCTTTCTCTCCAATGCTAAGTAATCTTTGGATACTCGGTGATTTGCCTGTTTTCATACTACATTCACCGGCCTTTGTTTCAGACAGAGTCCTAGTCTCAAAGGATCTCGAACTGTCACTGCAAGATGCTTTAGTTTCTGACTGGTTTTCACAACTGATCGATGATAAACCTTCATTTTGTGATGTACTGCAGTTCACTGATTCTCTAACCAATGACACTCCTTCATTCTCAGTCAAGGTCTCATTCTCTGATTGGTCATCATCAATAGTGATCACGACAGGTTCGTCAGTTTCAGTTCTAGTAGGATTTTCCTCGTCGGAGCTTTCAGATTCACAGCTAACCACAGTATCTGAGCTAGAAGAATCAGAATCACTATGCTCATTGCATGTGAATGAATCACAAGAATATGCAGTATCGGGAGAACTGTCGTAATTGGGAAACTTCCGTCGATTCACTTTCTTGGCACTAGGTGGCGCTGACTTGGTGAGCCTCTGCGTTCCTGTATTGGAGGTCACAGTGTGCGTCACTCGTTTATTTTCCCTCACTTGAAGAGCAGTAGTCGGGGTGTTTGAAAAGACATCTTGGTCAGAGTAGGAAATCATGCAGCGTTTGTCCGGTGTGTTTTTGGCGATTTCTTCCTGTCGCATCTCTTGGGTTGGACACCTATCCCAGTCTTGCGGGCCGCTCCTACTCATACCAACACCAACCCCTAAAAAAAGAGAAAAACATCATAATCATCCATTTTTCAACAAACGTTCACTTATAAATAACATATAGAACATATAAACGGGTCACAATCAACTTTTTCTCAATGCACAGATAGCGTATGTCAATTATACCATTTCAAAAACAAATATGTTATACATAAGCTTAGACAGTGAATGCTTTAAAGTACTGATAGTGATCCTTTTAAATATCAATTAATTTAAGCGGAAGGGAAAGATAAGTAGAAATCGAAAGAACCCCTTGATAAGTAGAACTACCTTCATGTAGTAAAATTGTGATAACTTTTTTCTTATATTGTCCAGTTAAAGAAACAACCACCACCTAAGTTAATCCCATGATAATGCAAGTAGCACATAGAGCCTAAAATGCTGATAACGTTGGCAGAATTGGCTATCATTTGAGCAGTTTTATAGGATAACTGCAGCAAAAATAAAAGTAACATAAATAGGCTTCCAGTAATTATGTTTTATTGTAAGAGTTTTCCCATTCCAGAATGAAGAGGCCAATCTGAGTGAAATATCTCTTAATCCATTCACACTTAAAAGGTCATATGAAAATTGTCGTCTGGATCTATGGTAGTTTTGATAATAACTTTGGAATTAAGAAAGATTTTACAAAATATTTGAAGGAGTGTTGTTGATGAAGGTCTGAACAACATTTCTCCTTCAATTAGTTTCTCAATTTTCCTTTTGCCTACGAGATTGCATCAAAATCGCCAGGCTGTTTTTGGCCGCTGTGAGTATTAATGGGTTAAAGTGTATATTTCACAATTCCTAATGAGACGCCAAGAAAAATTTGATACAATGGAAACTGTTTACCATAACACTTAGAGTATTCAAGAGAAAATGGTCATCTACTTCAATCAAAAAGCACTTTTACAGAGAAAAAACAATTTATATAGTATTCAATTTCTATGAAAGGCATGTACAAAAAATCTTAAACGAACCAAAATATTCTAATATTTCTCTAATTTCAATTCCTTCCTAAACATCATTAATAAGAAAGTATGGGGAGATAAGATATCCATTGTAATATTGTCTTTTCTGCTGAAATTGCATTTGGTTCTACCCACCTGCTTTGCTGATGTTTGTATTCGGTCGAATGGTCCCATGATTCTCCGTTATGAAAGCCGGAGTGCCATCTTTCCTGAAAAAGCAAGTATGATATAAAACATAAAAGTGTAGTTTAACAAATACAGAGTAATCAGGGTCTCAGTTAGGATTTTAAAAAGGCGTGTCTGAATCAGCAATCACAAGATTTCTGTGTGTCTAGATTAAGCTACTGAGCTACTTCGAATACTTGTACCAACTACATGTAATAGCCTGTTGAGTCAGAAAGTGCAATTTACTTAGAATATGGTTTGTTGGGGAAATATTTCATCATTTACCCAAAAATGTGATAAATAATAAGTTCTTCATAGAATATCCAGTGAAATAACCCAATGCAAGAGGTTGTGAGATAGGTGTTTATATTAACTGTTCAGGAGGGAAATCGCGCTGTTTTGCATGGGGCGCCCGCGGTTGCAAAAATAGGGCTTGTTGTAGTGTGGTTGTGGGGATCCGTGCGCCGAAACTGATGGCCGGCGCACGGATCCAAGGCCCAAATACAGGGCATCACTGGTTGCACACTCCACAATTGTGGAAGTAAACTGTTTGAAATCACTTTGTATGTCTTACAGCAATTCTGATTTTTTTTCATTAAAGTAGCACATGGGGTTCAAACCAGGAATTCAAGAAACACCATCTTAACCCTACTCCTGATTGGTAGCAGGTAGAAAATATCATAACCAAGCATCCTTAGTCATTTCAATATTTACAACTTTTCACTCAAATGACATAATCTCACTACTTGCGCAGGTGCATTTAACTAGCTTACAATGGTTCTCATCACCATAACTTAAGTAAATTATCATATTAAGTAAATTACCTTGATTCAGATATTTATGTAGTTTGATATACTGGCTAGATTTACATTTAATACATCTGACACAACTTAAAAGAGAGCCAAATCTGATTAGATAAATTAGCCATTCACGCCAATAGAATACATCTTTTCTAAGGATAAGTTCTGATTTAATACATTACTACAAGTTAACGTTCCTATTCCATACTTAAAAACCCTTATAAATCCGTGAAAGGCAGTCAGTAGCGTGTCATGACTGCACGATTCCGGGATAAAGTACATGCAATTACGAGACGAGTGTGAAGGCTTGGTACAGTATTTGAATTTGGCGCCAATACTACGCGGTCGATGACGTCACCAATCAGGTCAGCGTGAATTGCCGGCTTGTCAATAGACATTCCTATGGGAAAACCGGCTCAGGTCTAAATGATTAGGTGTGATTCAATAGATGCCAATGTTTTACTATACTCCCCCCACATGTGCTTGAAGGTCGGACATATGTGTGCCCCTATATCTCGTCTCGCATGCACTACTTTTGTATTAGTACGCTGTGAGGACTGATTGCCGTTCGCAGCATATGGTGTGCAGGAATTTGAAAGAAATAGTGCACGAAAGAGAAGGCGCGCCTGACAATTAGATGGGAACCTTTCCATTGAAAAAAACTGCAAGCCCTGCTAATCTAATACCACATGTAAAAAATGTGTGTTTTCTGGTATCCGCTTTCTTTCAGGGCAGATAAAGTTAGCCACGTGACCTGGCTAGAAATGAGGCCATCTTTCCAACTAGTCAAACCCACTTGCTGAGGGTGCCAGTTTCAGAGTATGCTAATAAGGGAACGGCTTGCAGCCGTATTTAAAGGCACTAAGCGTCTAGCCTGTTTGAAAATGTTTTCAGGAAACTGGCTGTCAAAAAGACAGGCTGGACAGGTCATAGCTAAGCCCATGTGAGTGATATACAGTAACTATTGCCAAGTTGTGAAATCTTTCATGGAGACATTTAGATCTCGAAATTTAAACAATATGCATATCATGTTTTGAAGATCAGAATACCCTTCAAGGGAAAATTATTGATGCTGTCCATAGGGTATTAAAAGCTAATGGCAGTTTTTGAAAGATTTTCCCAAATTACAGGTACCGACATAAGTACTTGCCTGCTTGCCCTGGCACATGCATTTTTTGAAAAAGGGCTTTTGGTCAAGTACATTTTAGTTTTCACTTGCCTGAATGAGCAAGGTGATTTTCATATCACTAAACACATTTTTTTTATAGTAAAAGGCCCAAATACCCAGACATATGCAAATAATGCAACAAATCATCCTAAAATAAAATGAGTTTTCAATCTTTAAATCCATGATAAACAAACCATGCCTTTCTAGCATATGCTATAAAAAAATTTGGGCAAGTTAGAAATTATTGTCGGGCAAGTAAAACTACTTGCCTGGCATTATAAGTTAGTTCAGAAAATTATGTTGGTGCTTGAATTATCATATGATTTTGTTATTAATAGGAACATCTGGGAATATTTTCATTAATATCATATGATAAATGATAGTCAGTCTTGGGTCGGCCGGACACATTTCAGGGCGTGAATACCGCCCGGACACCCACTTAAGTCAAACCCTGGGCAGAAAAAGTGACGATAATCGATATTACAAAATATATGAGAAATCATTGAAAATTTTCTTACCAGCGACGGGGAGTTGGCACTCTGGTTTCCATCAATGGCCGAATGTTGGACAACTCGTGCAGGGAGGGGTTGGGCAGAAGGGGACCGCTGTGCGATGACATCCCCTGTTGAGTCCTCTGCCTGTATCCTGCAGCACTGCTATTATGCATGGGATGGCTGGGCCAGTGGGGTTGACCCATGGGCGGTGGCTTCTGGTCCCAGCAGGGCATCCTCCTGTGGTACGTGTGGGGTGGGTTGTTAGTGGGTTGATTGGGGGGCAGTGGAGGACCCCAGCGACTGTTAACTTTCCTTTTTAGGCCGTCCATACTTTACACCTAGACACTGAGCAAAAAAAACAACAACAGAAATTAAGACAGGTAATACTCTAGCATCCTGTTGTAGTTCAATGGCTTGAAGCATGGAATTTGCAATACAAACCTCACTTTAAAAGATATTCTCCCATATTAAGGTCTAAATGACATAACTCTAACAAGTATTTCCTTAAAAAATTACTACTCGAAACTAAAACGAACTATTTCGGATCTGGTGGATTTGATACCCTATTACCAAACATCATAAAAAATGTTTTGGACAAGAACAATAGATAGTGGTTTTTCAGAAGTTATCTTGAACATTGATCATTTTTCAGCATGTCAGCATTAATGGAGATGAAAAAAGATTACACCAAAATATGACAAACAGGTTATTCAAAATGCAATATAATTTACTAGTGCCATAGGATTCATGGCAATCTGTATAATATAATTCACACAAGCAGAGAGTCTGATATTTATATGCCAGGTGGGGAGGCTGTGTTCTGAATAATCTTTGCCACCCAGTGCGATGATATCCTATCCCCCCCCCCCCCAAATAAAAAATGATTCCAGAATCTCTACCATATCATGACATTTACCCTTAGTTGAAAGACTTCGATTGTTCAATCAGCATTTCTACATTTCTCACCAGCTGCCTGCTCAGAAGCCATTTCATTTATCATGATTGCTATGCATCAGCCTGGCTAACAGTGTAATAGTAAATCTCTCTCTGCCCCCCCCCCCCCTCCCCCCATTGCACCTCTTCTGATCTCTCTGTTAATTTTTGGCTAGGGAACCAAGATTGTTGTATGCATGCGCGGATTGCTTAAATGTCAGTGCCGTTAAAATTATCTTAGATATTTCTATCCAGAGGGGTAAAATTTGCTAAGGCCAAAAAAAAAGTGTTATGTTTGTGGTTACCCTACTGACCCTGTTTTGACCCCCCTACCGTAAAGTTTTTTTTAAGCTTTTTTGGTTTTAATGCAGGTACACAAAAGAACTGCAGGTACACAATTAAGGGACTTGTTTTAAATCTTACAGTACTATAAGGACTAAACTCATATTAGTATTAACTCATATTAGCCCAACAATGATACATATAATCATATATGCCCAATACAAACTAACTGAATAGCTATATATTGGCACTTCTTATTAAAATACCTGGCAATCAGCAAAAAAAAAATTGAAAAAAAAGCCTAACGTAAGTCTCTTTTTGGGGGGGTTATGGGGGGTTAACATAACATTTATTTCTTTTGGCCTAAGATCTGCGTGTTGTTTAATTTCCAAGGAGATTATCCCCCAGGGAGTATTTTTTCCTTTTTATTCTTAACGCCGGAGTCAATTGAGCAGTTATTTTTTCTCCCTATCTCTGATAACTCTGCTACCAGCATGGGTACTGGCTGCAAGCAGGGTATATCAGTTTATCCCTTCTGTGACCTGTATTATAGCGCGTTGCAGTGGCAATACCTGGGCTTGGAAAACACAAGTATGTTCAGTCAATCAGTGAGAATCTGTTTCTGTGGCTTTAATGAGGACCCGGTTTACTGTGACCGCACTGAGCCCAGACCAAAACAAATGTAATTTCAAATTTGGCTACACTGGTCCTCGAAGGTGAACCTCATGCAGGCAGGCTCTTTGGCCAAACTTCTTTCCTTTCCAAGACAGTGAAGACCCACATAACTCTGGTTACGTGTACCACCGTGACTGTTAGATTTATCATGTTGACAACCGTATACCTCTCACACAAAGAATGCACTGATATTCTAGAGGTAGATGAGCTACCAGGTAAATTAAAATTAATGCAAGTTCATTCAAGTCAATCATGGACTATGTCGTCAAACTTCACTTTCGGAATATTACACGAATTGTATATTTATTAAATAATTTAGCAAATACTCAAACAATAATGCAAGCGGCACATTTCTTTTCAACGCGTGGTTGAAACTTTATTATAATTATGACTATTGATGCGTTTGAAACTATGAAGTTTCAGACAATCGTCTAATTTACTGAGAAGACCCCGATGAAGTTGACCTATTTAGGTTTGTTATGGCTGCGCTGTTCTGAACTTGGTTGACAAGCGGCCACATGTTCACAGTTCCAAAAACACTGAGATCGATAAAAAGGTGTAAGGCTGTTAAAGAAGAATAAAATCATCTAGAGACTAGTTCTCAATATGTTCCGTTTGAAAAATCACTTACCAAAGGTCGATTTTCTGTGATGTTCGACTGGGAAACTCGCACGTGTTATTATTCCGAAGCAGCTTGGATGACCATTTTCTATTCCACGTGACCTCCAATTTGTAAACACGACGTCATCAGTCACTTAAAAAATAGATGGCGCCACGAATCACGTCGTGCATATAGCAATAGGCAGATAGGGGGCGGATAGGGCTAGGATCATGTGTGAAATGCTATACGCTTTTGTTATTCATCTATGTACAAAGGAATTAAGAAAAAGTCGTGCATCTATTTCAGAAACCGAAACCGACGCTTTACATTTAGTTTTTCCTTCAGAGCTTTTTGCCGTGTCATTTGATTCAAAAGGTTGATTGAAGATCTTTTTTTTAGTGAAACCCATTATTTGTTCCTATTTGAAACAGTATATTACTAATGCCCTTATTTTTCCGAAGACAAATAATTACTTTAAATAAGTATGATAGATTTACAATAAAGATGATGATGATGAAGGTGAAAATAATAAGAATAACTAATAATAATGAAACTAATGATAATGATAATAATAACAATTATGAGGATGATGATAATGATGATCGTGATGATGATGATGAAAATGATGATGATGATATAATAGTATTATTATTATCATTATTATTATTGATTTGACAAATTTGAGAAAATCTCATCAGGAATGCGATGTCAAAGCAAATCCTTCTGGAATTAGTATCATTATTTTTTAATCTATCATTATCATTATTGTAATTATTATTATTATGATTATTATTATTTGTTGTTGTTGTTGTCGTCTCCATCATCATTATCATCATCATCATCATCATCATTCTTGTAGTTGTTGTTGTGTTGTTGTGGTGGTCACATATTTACCTATTATTGGCAGGAACAACGACGATAAATAAAAGTCCATCTCACTCGAGGTGATTGGAGTAAATTAGGTTGAGTTCCTCGTGGCTTGTCTATAATAAGCCAGATAACAATTCGTCTAATAGAGCTCGTCGTAAATATTTGATGCGTATGGGAATCTCCTTTACTTTTTAGCCACACCGGTCAGCATTCATAGGGGTATTATTGGCCTTCGGTTTGGAGAGATATTGAGATCATGGCAGCTTTTTTGGTTTTCTGAGGGACTATTTGCGTGTGGTTGTGTGTTTTTTATCTGGGGGTGGGGGTTGTTTTTAATACGCCTGATAGCTTTATACAAGCATTTAAAAATATTTTTTCAACTTCATATCATATGTGGAAATAACATGCCCGTTACAACTTATCTCCCAATATAACATCGCTCAGTTCCCCTATTGGTATTTGAATAGTTTCTCGATTTCTTGTTTAATGAAATGAATTGAGAGAATGATTTTAATCGAAATTACAGTAAAATTGAAAAAGGACCTACTACAACAGTGTATGTCATATAGTAGTATGTCACAGACAGACACAGACACACAGACATACACACACACTCACACACACATATATATATATATATATATATATATATATATATATATATATATATATATATATATATATATATATATGTGTGCATTAAAGTTTATCAATGATGAGTTGCGTAAGTGTCCCAGCTCTAAAAACGAAATAGCGTGGACTAAATGTTATCAGATCTACAACTATGTGGAGTGCCTCAAGTGAGATTAAGTGTAATGTAGGAGCTATCACCACTTACAAATTCCTAGTATCAAGTAAAGTGGCTCATTTCGCCATATATAAATATATATATATATATATATATATACATATATATATATATATATATATATATATATATATATATATATATATATATATATATATATATATATATATATATATATATATATATCAGGGGATCCTGATGACAACCTCTCTGTCACTGATCTCATGGATATATATGATACACAACTAACCAATGTGCTGAATAAGCATGCGCCACCCAAGGAAAAGTATATTGTGATAAGACCACAACAGCCTTGGTTCTCTGATGATCTCCATCTAGCAAAATCTGAGAAAAGAAAAGCTGAAAGGCTGTGGAGGAGAACTGGCCTGACAGTTCATCGCGAAATCTTCAAGGAAGAAAGAGACAAATACAACAAGCTCCTTGAAAGTAGCAAAGTGTCATATTACAATCAGAGGATTATTGATTGTGGGCAGGATTCAAAAGCGATGTCCCAGACAATGAAAGAACTCCTCTTCAGGCAGAAAGTGTCAAAACTCCCAGAACACAGCTCTGCAGAAGAACTTGCAAATAGGTTCTCATGCTTTTTCAAGGAAAAGATTGATAAAATCAGGGATATCCTCCCTGACTGCTCTGACATCAACCTGGAAATAGCACAGTCACCACCTGTTTCCACTCTGAATGTTCTGCAGAATACTACAGAGGAGGAAGTATGGAAGATAATTTGCAAGTCTCCTGCAAAAAGCTGCATGCTTGATCCCATCCCAACTTGGCTAATCAAAGAAAGTAGAAGTGAATTACTTCCAGTAATGACTAACATCATAAATTCTTCTCTCAGATCTAGCCAGGTACCAAAATCCATGAAGTCGGCTATAGTAACACCGTTACTTAAGAAATCTACCCTAGATCCAGATATTCTAAAGAACTACCGTCCTGTCAGTAACCTTTCTTACATCTCAAAACTGTTGGAGAGGGTGGTGGGCGACTCACTGACTACATGACTGAGAACAACTTGCATGAACATTTACAATCTGCTTACAAGCCTGGTCACAGCACTGAGACTGCCCTAGTGAAAGTACAGAATGACATTCTAACCAGCATTGACCAGCATGGAGTAGTTATACTGGTCATGTTAGATCTGAGTGCGGCGTTCGACACCATCGACCATGATATTCTATTCAGCAGAATGGAAAATACACTAGGTATTACGGGTCAAGCACTTGCTTGGTTTAAGTCTTACCTGTCAGGTCGCGCACTCCGCATCAAAATTGACAAGTCATTCTCTGAGTTACAGGACATTCTGTGGCCCGTACCACAGGGATCAGTGTTAGGACCATTGTTGTTCCTGATCTACCTCCTACCCCTTGGAAAACTTATCAGAAAGCATGGTTTAGAGCTTCACATATATGCAGACGACACACCGCTCTATCTGGCAATAAAACCCATCACCCAACAAGCGGTGGACATAGGAGTTGCTAGGCTGGAGGGCTGCCTCACTGACATATATACATGGATGTCACAGAACAAGCTAAAACTGAATGCAGACAAAACGGAAGTCCTAGTGCTAGGTACCCCCAAGCAGCGAGCCAAAATATCTGTGCCTAGCATCTCGGTAAATGGTGAGATTGTTAAGATTCTCAATATACCTATCGGCAATCTGGGCTCTGTTTTTGATCCAAGCATGAATATGGCAGCACATGTGTCAAAGGCAGTCAAATCTGCAAACTATTACCTTCGAAACATCGGAAGGATCAGAAAATACTTGACTGCTGAATCAAGTAAAAGTGCTGTCATATCCCTGGTAACCTCACGATTCGACTACTGCAATGGACTTCTCTGTGGAATACCCGAAGAGCTAAATACGTAAGCTCCAGAGAGTACAAAACAACGCTGCCAGGGTGATCACTCGCACAAAGAAATATGACCATATCACTCCAGTACTTAAGGAGCTGCACTGGCTACCAGCCAGGAAGAGAATTGAATTCAAGATTCTGCTACTGGCGTACAAGTGTTTGCATGGAACTGCACCTTCTTACCTGAGGGAATTGCTGAACGAGTATGTCCCACCACGGACACTGAGATCAACATCCAAGAACTTACTCTGCGAGCCGAGAAACAAAATGAAAACCTACGGTGACAGATCGTTTAGTGCCTGTGCCCCAAAACTATGGAATCAGCTCCCAGATAATATTTGGGCAGCTGGGAGTGTGGCAATCTTCAAACGACGATAGAAAACACATTTATATATATATATATATATATATATATATATATATATATATATATATATATATATATATATATATATATATATATACTAGTATAATGTATGTGTGTGTGTGTGTGTGTGTGTGTGTGTTGGGATAGGTATAAGTTCATGGCCAAGGTAGGCCAGGTATTGATCTGTGGAAGGCAGATTGGTCCCTGCTGGGATGTAGTGAGTAAGGCAGTAGCTTGTCTATTATACCATCAGAACACAGCCTTACCTTCACGTGAGGCAAGCTCACGCAACTGCCAGGCGGGAACAACTTTAACCCTTCTACGCCCCCATAAACAGAGATTACATTGCCTAGGTAATGTACAGCTCTGCCATTAGTTAGCCAGTCATTCAAGTTACCATTCCTGTACTCTGCATTCATGCCACTGAAAACATATAGGAGTGTTTATTATTCAAGAAGATGTGATGCAACTGAGCAGTCGTCCTTTGGCCAATGGTAATCTTGAAGATGTCTCGAGAAATATGTACCTGTATATTATTTGTTGTTTAGTATGCTATCAGTTATAGGGGTTGTTTCTCAATGTTTTCTCTTTTTCTGCTTTTGCAAGATTTTATTTCTTGTGTAATAGTAAATAAACAATAAATTTTGATCAAATCCAATGCTCGAGATATGTGTACCTGCATGTTATTTGTTTTCTATTGTGCCATTAAGTATGGGTCTTGTTTCTCGGTGTTTTCTTTGTCAAAACCTCATTTTCTGTAATTGCATAATTTCATTTCTTGCGGAATAGTAAATAATTATAGCACTTGGGCGTGGTATTGTCAAAACGTTATATATTGACTATGCCAAGTAAAAGGCCGGGTTGCCCAATGCCTTAAGGCCGGGATTCTGCGCAAGGTCTGTTGCTATGGTAACGAAACATTCGGGAAGAAAAATCAAATAAAAGTATATCATTGAATGTAATGCATCGATAACCTTTCAATTCGTTTGCTTCAAATTTTAAAACGTTCCTTTATGATCATCTGCCAGTAAAATATTATCATCAGCTTTTGTCTCTAGGGTGTAGTATGATTGACCTATCTATTCTCCACCTGACGTGCGGTGGCGGGCGCCCTGTCTCCGTACATCTTCGCGTGTCCTACCAAAGTAGTACACCCTCAATCCAAAGTTTCGCATCTTGAATTGATTTTTTCTGGATCAACACTAGGCTGTGTGCCTGGCCGTTAGAGTGTTATTCGCGGCAAGATGGCGACCGTTGTGCAGCAGCCGCGGAGATTCAGCTCTCAATATCACGGTAACGACATGTACAGACCAACGAGGCTCCATCGGGGCCTGGACGTCCTACGAGGCGAGGATCATCTCAGTATAAACGAAGAACGTGGCTACGGTAAGGTTATGAAATTCACTCATTTTTCCTAGGACAGGGTTTGGATTTTGGGGTGCACGAACGATAATTCCATATATTTTTCCAGGTGGGAAACCTCACATTGCTGACACTATTTTGCATTAGAGACATTTAGTCTCACAGTAGAGGTACTGACTTTAAAAATACAAAACATCATGTTACAAAATAAAATATTTCGTAGTGTGAAGATGATGGTGAAATAAAATGGTTCTTTTGTCCGAGTAGTTGGATTCTATGAATACTGGTATATACTTTTACACACGGATTGTTCAATGGCAGGATTTTTAAAACTAAAAAGAAAAAAATCCTTGCCAATATAGCGTTTTTCTTGCAAATCCATTGGTTATTCATTCATAATTCCAATATTTGATATATTTGTCCATCTTTTAGGACTCTATGGATGGAGACAGACCGCCTATAGAATCGCTGGATCTACGGGCAAGACTCTACTGCACGCCCATGATGGTCAGTATTTCTATGAGTCACCATGTATTCTTATTGTTGTTGCTGATCATGATGTTTGTTGTTTTCGTTGTTGATATCACTGTTGCTGCTTCTGCTACCAATTCCACCAATACCACCACCACCACCGTTGCTGCTGCTGCTGCTACTACTATTGCTACTACTACTACTACTACTACTACTACTACTACTACTACTACTACTACTACTACTACTACTAGATGAATATATAGTAGTAGGAAAAAGCGTTTGCCAAACTCGAGTCAGACAGACTATACTACTACTACTACTACTACTACTACTACTACTACTACTACTACTACTACTGCCGCCGCCGCCGCCGCCGCCGCCGCCGCTGCTGCTGCTGCTGCTGCTGCTGCTGCTGCTGCTGAAAGGTGGTCTTACTCCTGTTTTTCAGCTATGATTCCCGCGTCAGATCTGGAGGAGTGCGTGTTGAGGTACACTGTCATGGACGTCTATGGCAGCGCCGTACTGTTGGCAGAGTTCCTCTGGGACCAGGACTGCACTCTGAGGATATTTCTGCCAGACAAGTCTGTCTACGAATGCGGCAATTATAAGTAAGTTTTTGTTGAAATACATAGTCTTAGCTTAGTCTAACTGCGAGTAGAAATCATACACTGTCAATGTATTGTTACGTTGCACTCTTTGGTCTGGTTGCCCACCTGGGACATGTGAGAAAGCTGCCAGTGGTTAGGTGGTGTATTTCGCTGGGTACTCCAGTCTCCTTCACCACATATATACAACTAGCTAGACATGACTTAGCTGCATTATGGCAGAAATAGTGTCGAAAAACGAAATCCAAAAATTGGTCCGGTAGGACAAGCACGTCATAAAATGAATTTTTTTTTCAAACTTAAAAAGGCTTTTTAATACAAAACCACATAGGAACATGTATACCTTCTTCTAATCGTTTGCATGTTAATAACCTTTTCATGAAATTTGAGAATATTTCCAATCAATTCGTTTTCTTTCAGTCTAAACTGTATTTGCAAAATTAGAAATACATGTACTGAGGGAATGTCACAATTGGTGTCTTTGAACTGATATTTCTAAAATTAATATACTTTATTCTTTAGGATAAAGTGTAAAGATATAGGAGGGAAAGACAAGGAAACATGAAATGGAGAGAATAAACTTGAATAAGAAAACAGTAAATGTTGCTTACGTTCCATTGATACTTATACCGAGCCAAGCTCGGATAATGGTAATGCACGCCCGACACAGGAGAATACCTACCTCACTCCTGTCACCACGATGGCCTTCAAAATCCATCGACCAGATTTTCGTACCGGCAGACTAGTGGCGCCACCACGGTACTAGGGAAAATTACAGGAAGTGACGTCCGACTCCCGCGCGTGAACTGGGTAATCACTGAGCTTTGGTATGCTCATTCCCAGTCCATGTCTTTTGTCGATTCAAACATGAACATGTATATACTTTAAATTGCTCCCGAGAGTGGATGAATGGACTTTCGTCAGCTCCCACATAGTACTCTATACAGTCGACAATACAGTTTGTATATTAATCCTGAAATGACTATATCTACTCTACTGATGACTCTGCTTACCACCTATTCACCTGTTCATGCGAGGTAGGGACGGGATAGAACTGCAAAAATTCACTAGCATTTGAATATTTATTTTAATTCTGGTGACTGGAGAAATATATCTAAAGTCTAGATGAAAAATATCGGAGTTGACAGATGACTCGGAGACGAACCGGCCCCATTCAGCATTAAGTTCAGTTTATAACTTGCCACCGATGGCTTAATTTACCCTCAATCTCAGTGAAACTTGATAAACAAAGATAGTATTTCATGGCGAATTCAATAAATTAATTTTTATGAAAAACCGACGATGATTTCAAAAGTTATAGGCCAAAACGCGTGACGGTATAGCACTCGGGAACAAATTAGATCTATATTCAATATAGTGAGATCTATTCCTATATTGGGGGAACCTGCCCCAGTTCTATCATAAGGTGTGTTCAACAAGTGAAACGTTGTGTTATGTTTCGGGGACGCTTCAGTGCTGGCAATAGGCAAGTTCCGCTACCCCGTGTACGGCTCCGGCTACGGCTAAGGATAGTGCCACGTCACGCAAAGTGATCCATCGTCATCACTTTGCGTGTAGCCTGGCGCTGCCTGGCGCGGAGCCGATCTCGTGAACCGGCTGAGACACGCTGTAGGCCGTAAGTCCAAAACGGCGCAGCTATTTGAATAAATGTGGAATATTAAATTGATAATCCACAAAAACATTGATTGCAACATTGAGTTAAATATGTTAACTCAACATTGACCAAGCGGTTTTAAAAAATTCGCCGTTATTGATATAGAAATTTCAAATATAAAAATAGGCTCCGTTTGGCAGAGATGATCGCCACTTGATTTCTTTAATCAGCTACGGCGTAGCCGTAGTCCCGTCGTAGCGGAATTATATTTGTACTCACCCGCCTCCGCCTACGGCTCCGTACAAGCTTAGCCGTTCGCGGAGGCGTTTACGACATAGCGGAATCTCTCTAATGTTCAGAGCTTCGCGCGGCGTCGAAGCCATGCTTCATTATATTATAGTTGTATATGTATTTGTTTTGTTTTGTTCTGTTTATTTCTGATGTGCCTTTCATATGTGTACTATGGTCAATAAAGATACACTATTACATACATTTCTCACCATATAGATATATAGATTTTAGCTTTATCTTCTCTTATTTGCAGACGCAGTTACCTCGGAACAAGCTTTCAATTATTTGATAACCACTTCACTCCCGTATTCACCGCCAGGGGGCCATCGTGGGGATGCACGTTTGTTTATGATGTAAGCAAACTCCTCTCTACTCCGCCAAAAAAGGCCTGAGGATTTTGGATATATTGTTCTAACAGAAGCTTATGCTAGAACACATTTTAAGGAGAAATATCTATCAGAAGCCAAACAACAACTCTCCTTCAAATATTTTGTGAACTTTAGGTTGATTCCCAAGTTATTTCCAAAAGTATGAGAGTAGCAGGCGATACTTTTTAAAGGAACTCCGAGCTCAGTGTGAATGGGTCAGATAGTTATTCAAAAGTGCCTCAAAATAAGTTATGTTACTAGTGTGGAAGTTGACTAAATGTACATATCAAAGGCTTTAAATTGTCTGGCCGAAAAACTAATGGAAAATATCTAGATTGCAGGGTTTCCATGGTCAGATAATTGATATGTCCGGATGAAATCATTCGCTGCAGCAAGGGTATCGCCGGATTTTAATGTGAGATAACCTCTTAAAAGTACCTGTATTTCGGTTAGAACACAGGCTACGTTATGAAAGCATTTAATCTATTTATGGGCACTGCGGCCGAAAACAGCCCGGCAACTTTGATGAAATCTTTCAGGCAAAAGCATTCCTAGAAAAAATATTTGGTGGAGAAATGTAAACTAAAACATTACCTACAAATCTACTTCACCTATTTTGTACAATCATTCTTATTTCCAAAGTTACTTTCAAAACATGAAAGATTCAGACGACACTTTCATGAGTCGACTACGAAGCATTAATGGGTTAGTTATGATCACTTTGTGAGTTATACTTCTTAGTAAAGTCAGAATTTGGCGATTTGATAAGTTGCTCAGCACACAGGGCCTTAAGTGCGATATATGCATAAGAAATTGGGTTGTGCTCTATTATTTTCTTTCCTTCTTTCCCCATATGCTGCTAGTGGCTTATTTTGACAATGCAAATTGACGCAAAAATGCTGAAAATGACTGACACCCTGGCATGTGGGTACTCATCTGAGTCGTCAGTGAGAGCTATTCAATGAATACCATTCGACTATAAACCGAATACCTTTATTCAATGAATACCAACGTGACAGGGTTAAGACGGTTAAGAATCTTTGTGTCCTTGTGCTTTGGACGAAAGTAGCCTTAGCATTGGAAGCGTTAACATTGAAGAATATCTTGTATTCCAGATCTACTCGAGTGGAAGACGTGAACGATTGGGTGCCATTATTTTCAGTCGCTCTGATTGTACAAGCTGTCTTTATGGATTAACGACATGCAGTCTAAATTGTACGTATTCTTTTTATAGTATCATAATATTAATATATGCGCATATTGTGATAATTGAGTTAGTAGTGAAAGTAAACTGTAATCTTCTGAAAGTAGTGCACCAATTAACATTTCCACGACTCAATATAACTAACTACAAACCGCCTTTATCTAACATCAGTTATCTTAATTTCAGTTCGCACGAATCTTGACATTTCAAACAAAGCCCTTTTCCTGGCGATGGTGTTTTACCTAAAAGCAATGGACGCCAAAATGAACAGCAGCTTCAGCGGCATATGACATACATCAAAAGCAGGACACATCTTCGTCTGCCGACATTCTTTGTCAATGGGATTACAATGTGAACTCTACGACATTCGACAATGGTCCCAGACTGTGGGGATGGATTGGATGTCTATAATAATTATGTTCTAGTGGTTTTACCGCCTCTTTGGAGATTATGACAATTCAGAGGCCGAACAGCTGATTTGGGGATTTGCGGGTTAAAGAAAAATACGATCACGTGGTGCCATTAACCCTTTCCCGCTTGGATCCTCATTACACAAATACACGTATCTTGACATCAAAGCAACATTTGGAGAAATATTTGATTGAAAGTTGATGTTTGTGATCAGTTGAGCCGTCCTTTATGAAAGGATTTTCAAATATAAATCTATCCGATAGGATACGTTCAAAGTGGTTAGACCGGAGATGTACATATACGTGGATTGTAAAGCTAACGACAGTACATATCTATACTGTACATATTACATCCCTCCCTAACAGGTTAGTATCAGTGGGTTAACACTATGCATGTACCATTTGATCATATCTTGCCTACATATTATCCTTCGCTATTACTAGTTTATATGGTTGAAACCCGCCCTTTCGACAAAAGCTGTTGTACTTTATACGGCTTTAATTTGGAGTGCTAAAGATTTCGCTTTATAGCCTTGCTGGAGGGTATTTGTGCTACTTTGAATTCAAGCACTCAAACTATATTTATTTCTATTTAGATATTTATTTGAAGGGTGTTATTTTGGCGCTATCATGGGGAGCGCGAAAAATAGCGAAAATTCGGCTGTAACAATACCTGTTATAGAGTATTGCATTCGATCAATTACACACTGTTATCAATAAGACAATATGGCCAATGGCATTCTTTTATATCCTTTTATTCTCATCCAAAGTTCTAGAATAAACCATCAAAATCGAAATTACAATGTGTCACTATTTTTACATCCAAAAAATCTAAATAGCCCCTTTAACCTGCTGGTCTAAATGGATTCCTACTCAGACGCTGAATTAATTAGCCACTTTCCCAATAGAGGGAGCCTGTTGTATCACAACCCAGCAAGGACACTTGATTCTCTGTTGTTTGGGTCCCCTCTTGGTTTCCTCTAGGATGTGCAAGGAAGGACCAGCTGTGAATTATAGTATGTCTACATAGAGACCCCCAACGGTCACCTAGATGGTAACATAAAGAGTACGAAATTAGTGTTTCATATTTAGAGAGAACAGAAGAAATACTCAACGCGTCACCAAGACATTTACGTCGAGTGCAAATCGCATAAAACATGGTTTCGTTGCATCCATGCATACCTATACATTTGTGTGTGTACGTATATATATATATATATATATATATATATATATATATATATATATATATATATATATATATATATATATATATATATATATATATATATATATATATATATATATAGACACGTGTGTGTGTATGTGTGTGGTTCTAGCAGTTCCCATTTGTGCATTAAAGTTTATCGATGATGAGTTGCGGAAGAATCCCAGCTCTAAAAACGAAATAGCGTAGACTAAATGTTATCAGATCTACAACTATGTGGAGTGCCTCAAGTGAGATTAGGTGTAATGTAGGAGCTATCACCACTTACACATTTCTCGAATCAAGTTAAGAGGCTCATTTCGCATTGTCTGATATATCTCTAGTACATGTATTTATGACCGGCCTCTTCATTCTAGTATCTTTAAATTACTTCTACTTATCTGACTCATATATCTAATGCACACCTACCGCAAAGGCCTCAACATGGGGGAGACTAGCCATATATATATCAGGCTGACTTAGGTTTATTGTTATGCCACCACCACTACCGGGTAGGTGTGAGGTCTCTCTCAACCTATAGATGGCAGCACAATTTTCAGAAGTTGCAGTTTGAAAGTCAGCCTGGTAAAAGAGTTGAGGCTAAACATAGATTCCCTCTATAACAAGGATAGCCTGGTTCTCAGGCTGACTTAGATTTAATGTTATGCCGCCACCACTACTGGGTAGATGTGATGTCTCTCCCAACCTATAGATGGCAGCACAGTAGGGAAGGGCCAGATAACACGGACTTGTAGCAAGTCTAGGGGGAGAGGCAAGTGATTCTACATATTCAAAGTCACGACGGGGTCATTTAAGCGCTTGCAGGGTGGCTTGTGGGGATACATTTGTGAAAATTTAATTGTGAAAAAGTCAGGTTGAGATTTATTAATTATAGTAAAGCCTACGTATTTTCCCTCATAATCAGATCAATTGTGAGCGAGCAGAGAGAGAGAGAGAGAGAGAGAGAGAGAGAGAGAGAGAGAGAGAGAGAGAGAGAGAGAGAGAGAGAGAGAGAGAGAGAGAGAGAGAGAGAGAGAGAAACTCCACAAGCCTAGTACACAAGCAAGAAATGTTTTTGGCCCTTTTCGCCATATCGAATTCCACCAAAATATGGTCGATTCAAACATGCATTTTGGTTATCAAGTGTTAACGGATCTGCTTGACATTTGCATAGTTATAGCTAAGGGTTTTTGGAAGGAAAGAGTATTATACTTTCTCCAATTTTGACTTGATCAAAAAGATATGGAATCTGAAAGTTGATTTTTTTTCTCATTTTCAATACAAATTCTGAATAAAACGATCATGAAATTTGAACGGAACAAAAATGTATGTATGTTTGCATGTATGTATGTATGTGAGTGCATGCATGCATGCATGCATATTTATACACACACACACACACACATATATATATATATATATATATATATATATATATATATATATATATATATATATATATATATATATATATATATATATATATATATATATATATATACATATACATATATATATATATATATATATATATATATATATATATATATATATACTGCAGTATATATATATATATATATATATATATATATATATATATATATATATATATATATATATATATATATATATATATATATATATATATATATATATATATATATATATATATATATACGTTGTATATTTATATATATATATTACTTATATAAAGGTAAAGCCAAAACATCGAAACCTTTTTTGTTTCAGCAAAGGGGAGTTTCCAGTTGTATCAGCTCTATAGTTCTCTTCTCTACGTACCTGTGTTGGATATCGGTTATCGACACTCTAGCCATGGAATTGTCTGAAGTGTCACAACTGTTAATTTTTAGATGGAGTTTCAGGTTTTCCGGATTATTTAGGAAGAGCTGATTTTGTCTGGATAAACTCGGTTCCTCAAATAATGCGCCAATTATCAGCATAATTATCACGCGAATAATCAGCATAATTATCATCCTAGTATTTCATGATGATTGTATCTATTATCTACATAATTACCCCAAAAACCCATGCTTGCTATACTTCCCACGCACTAAATGTGTCCCACATTTTAATGCAAGGAGACTCAAGAGGAATGGATACAACTGGAAAATTTCTGAATTTTGTGTCATTCTATCCATTTAATGCAACGAACGCCCAAGCACTCTCATACTATTTAGTTTTGAACTCATTGTTCCAAATAATTCTATATATCAGATAAAATATCACGAATAAAGTTACACTTCAAACTTTAACATAAAGAAAATTTAATACAACATTTAAATAAACATACAATTACTTACATGTTCTTTGTTGAAATTTATATTCATACACATTTACGTAACATTAACCCGTCCAAAGCACAAGGATGCCAAAATTTTTGTAAACCATTTAACCCTGTCATTCTGGTATTGACTAGAAAGTCCTTTCATATGAGTACCCATTTGCCAGGGTTTCAGTCGTTTTCAGATTTTTTGCATCATTTTGTGGGGGTTCTGTTCCAATCTATAGGTCTTATGTCGTTCTGATATAAAGTGATGACGAAACTCCCATACCGATAGACATGTGCTTTCAATATGCAAATCTATGACCTTCTTTTTGGTAAATTGTTTTGATAATAGTATTCTTACAAACCTTCATGCATTGACAAAGCAATAATGCAAATCCACCATAAACAAAAATCTAAATCATTTCATAAAAAAAATATTTCAATTTTGTCTTAGAATGATGTATGTCCTTCATATGCGTTTCACGTAGAAAAGGTCTGCAATGTTACCATTTAGCTTCGGCTTCTTGATGTATGGGATATGGTTTGGGTGATAACAGTAAAATAAAGTATCTCAAGGTTGATAATATTGTTCATTGGAATATCTATCAACTCGTCTCCCTAGATAACTTGACTTCCGCAAGCGTCTCCTAAGCCTGAATATGTCATATAATTTAAGGAAGGAACTAATTTAGTAGCAAGACTTTTCCGGAAATGTCAATATCTTCCGCTTTGTATGCAAGTAGAACTTCAATCATTGATAATCAAAAATAGAAATGTCAACTTCTTTCGCATATCATGCTAGTAGAACTTCAACCACTGATAATTAAAAAATGGAGTTTGGAATTCGCCCGAAAACAAATCTGTAGAGTCTTAAATCATTAACTAATGTAAGTTAATTAAGAAGTGCCCGTTAATATATTTTAAAGGCCTAGGGTGGGGAGACGTCGAACAAACCCATACATATATATATATATATATATATATATATATATATATATATATATATATATATATATATATATATATATATATATATTTATATATATTCATTTATATATAGTAACAATAACATAATAATATGACGTTTTATTCCCAATTGGGGGGAGTAGTGGGAGGAACATGTTTGTCGTCACCTACGCTTTTTGATAATTCTGCAGCTGTTCAAAACATTGCTAGCCGTAACTAGGAAAGACTTCCATCAACCAACCTTTTATATGGAACGCCGTTCTTGCAGAAAAGCACTATTTGTCTTTAAAGACAATTCATTTGTCTTTAAAGACAATTCATTTGTCTTTAAAGACAATTCATTTGTCTTTAAAGACAATTGAATTGTCTTTAAAGACAAATGAATTGTCTTTAAAGACAAATGAATTGTCTTTAAAGACAAATAGTGCTTTTCTGCAAGAACGGCTTTCCATACTTTTATCTTTCTCGATTTATCACGCGGAAGTCTTTATTTGAAATCCTGGCACGTTCCGCAAACTGCTGGTTCTCTTTCCCACTTCTTTAGCACAGACACGGAACAAACGGTTGATTATGTGAATTGAGACAAGGCACGTTTGTGGAAGTATGATGCTGATGTCGATCGTGGGGCTTCCCCCCGATGTTTGCAGAGTGGTGGTGTCTGCGATCCGATGATGCAAAACCCGTATTTCTGGAAAAATGGTATTCTCCGTTGTGAGTCATACAAAATCAACGTACACGTATATATACAAATGCGATATTCGATACGGTCATCATTTCCAAGGTAGTCAGTGAACAGGTGAACACCAGCAATACCTACAGGTCCTCAAGGTACTTAATACAGGTAGGCATCACATCGCATGTTTGTGTGTATATATATATATATATATATATATATATATATATATATATATATATATATATATATATATATATATATATATATATATATATATATATATATATATGTATACATATATATGTATACATATATATGTATACATATATATGTATACATATATATGTATACATATATATGTATACATATATATGTATATATATATATGTATATATATATATGTATATATATATATATGTATATATATATATATGTATATGTATATATATATATATATATGTGTATATATATATATATATATATATATATATATATATATATATATATATATATATATATATATATATATATATATATATATATATATATATATATATATATATACGTTAAACATTAAATATTTAGTTTCCCTTAACCATATCAATATTACCTTTCCTTTTTAGAAGAAGATGGCTTCATTTTGGCTTGCATGGTGCACAATAGCCCTGTTGTCATCACTAACAACACCGGCGTCAGTAAACAACAAAGACAATGACAAAGGCAATAGTATCAACAACAAAAAGACAGAAAATCTTCTCAAGGGAGTGTGGGAAATACTGCAAGGAATGGCAGACACAGTGGAATCACTGGGAATCAAAAAGAAAATGGACGATGCCCCCAAAACAGCGCCACCTATACACACATCCTTACATCTAAGTTCAACCCCCTCACCATTTCCAGCTAAGACGTGGTATTACATAACAGATATACAGAGATGGGTGAAGAAGATTGACAAATTCTTCTTAAGAAAGTAGGTATATATTTTTCTATTTTTTCTAAGAAAAGAAAATGTTTTGCTTTGAATTCATTTAAGGTGGCTTATGGGATTAATTTGCCAATATAGAAACATTTTGAGTTTTTTGCATATGTTAAAGCCTACATCCTTTTCCTCATAATCAGATCTATTGTGAATGACTAGGCAATCACCGAGCAGAGTGAGAGACCATCCTTTACAGAAGCCCCCATAAACTTGTGCACAAGCAGGAAATTTGCCCTTTTCTCCATATCGAATTTCACAAAAACATGGCCGCATCAAACATGCGTTTTTTTGGCATCAACAATGTAAACGAAATTGCCTAAAATGTGGCATATTTATAGCTAATGGTGTTTCGGTGGGACGGGTATCACAGTCTGAAAGCTGAAAATGAATTTTTTCTCATTTTCAAAAAAAGAAATCATCTTTACCACTTGGTGTCTGGTAATAGAAAGCCATGAATAAGCAATGGAGTCAAACATATAGGCCTTTATTTCAGGACTGGTTTTTGTTGTTAGAATATATCATGTGACCTCACCCACATTCTGATAACCTTAATTGATTATTCACACACAATTACTTCCGCAATCGTTAGTTGTTTGTCTGCAACACTTCCCCATCATTATCTTCCATTACTTCCCTGTATATCAAGATAAGACTGCTATTGTGTAAACAAATCTTTATGATACTATATCATTCGAAGTACTACATCTAGAGGCCAATAAACTAGAGGCCACACATTTTGAAACAATCCTCGAGCGATCTCCGGGCGGGACAACCTATGCACACATAAAGAGAAAAGACAAACTTGGACTCGTCCGATGGACACAAATATTTCTGCCAATGGTGGTAGGCTTATCTTACCAAGTCTGCCTGTACATGTATAAGTACTTGTTATCGACAATGCATCCCTTTGTCCCCATAGAATACTGTATCAGTGACTGAAAAACCTACTTATATAGATCGCATAACAAATTGATATTCAGAAGGGTCTCCACACATTTCCCCTGAGGAACACTGCATCAAAATATCCAATCTTTGCAGAATCAATCATGGAAGTGTAGACTCATCAAAGAAATCCGGTTCCTTATCAAGCAAATATGAGATGCCATCTCAATCACATCGTGAAGGTAAGTCAAATGAACCTTTAAATGAAATATTCTAAACAAATGAATTTCAGAATCTCTATAGTATTTTGCAGCATCCGTCGTATTCGACTTTAGTATCTAAACTACTACTGAAGTAAATGGTATATGGACTAAACGAAAATGCAAAAAGTAAAAACTCAATACAAACAGACATGTATTGTACCTATATGAGGTACACTGATATAAAGAAGTGCAAACGCACTTAAATGTAGAAAACGAAACAGCGACTACCACAAAGTAAATCGAAAGAGACACGGATACTTATGGAAACAATAGCGAAAATATCCATCTGGGCAAAATACCTGTTTGACGTGTCAATAAAGAAAGGTGATAAGGGAACCAGCAGAATAGTGTCATGGATTTGTAACACCTTAAAGATATAAGCATAGAAGTATATAAACAGTAAAAAAGGGGGGATCCATTAGGCATCTTTTATTCATAATTTATTTCTCTCTTTCTATATATATAGGTAGGCAGTAATACAAGGAACCAAGCCTTCGATGTTTTATCAAGCATTTAATATGTCATACATAAAAAGTTTATTATAAGCATACCTGAACAGCATACTTTAATTTGAGCACATACCTTATATTGCATGCGATCAAATTGTTAGGGAGTTTTCATATTCGCTTTTTATGCCAAACAAAGATAAATCATGAAAAGCCAGTAGTAAATGATGGGAAAAAGGTGAGAAAGAACACCGCCTGACCCTAAGTCACTGGTAACCGTATCCTTTGAGCTTGTCCTGAACCCCAGCCCTTATGATCTTAGCTTTATTATGGTCCATGTATGAATCTGGTAATTTTGAATTTTGATATTTTCTTTACAGTCGAGTCTGAACCATGTGGAGAAAGCACAACGATCAAATGCTACGTAGCATTTAAGTTGAATCTAACGTCACCAGAAAACATATGTACTGCACTGAATGTAAGTATTAACCCACCAAAAATACCCTAGGCCTGACAACTATTCAATTAACGATGATTCCATAGCTTTATATAAATCAGAAAATTTAGAACAAGAACTGTGAAATTATCCCGAATCCTATTTGATATTGCTGTGGTATTCTGCGTTAAATCATAGGAGGGTGTTTAGATCATATGGGTGCATTCACCAATGTATCCTACAAAATTCATCTACGCTTATTCCATGTTTGTATCTATGTACAGTGTATAGTCTTTAACCCGTATGCTGCTGGTAATTTAATTGACCAACACAAAATGATGCAAAAAACCCTGAAAAATGACTAAAGCCCTGACACATTGGTACTCATCTGAGAGTACTCACCAAGTGCTATTCGATGGATGTAAAAGTTGGGGTGCCTTTTAGTAGTTCAGGTTCACGCACATTTAAAGTGGTGCGATTTAATAACCAAAAGTCGCTTGGTTGATGTGAGTTGTTTTATTGATGTCCTCCAACATTACAAGTATTATTATACAAAGTTTCTCTGCTACATCTCATCCTTAGATGGTTTCAATTCGTCTTGCTGTCACTTCCCATCTCCTCCCAGCCTGATTCACTGTCTGTCCCCGTCTCTCCCCAACTGATTATCTTGGCTGAAACATCCCTTTTTAAGGCCTTGCAATTGCACGATTGCCTTTACCAATACCTAGTTTCTAGCCAATTACAGTCAAAGTTATTGATATCAACCAATTAGAATTAAGTTCTAGTCAGTTATACAAACTTTTCTGTGAAGTTATCAGGTTCCCACGATACCGTAGTTCCATCGGTACCACTGTCTTTATTGAACAAAGGACTGTCTATGTTTTGATCAACATGTTTTTGTCAACTAAGCAACAAGTACCAGGTGCGCCCATTCAGGGTAAACCGAATTTAAGTTTTATCGATATTACGCACGGAATACATCAATTACCTTTGTATAAGATATATTTATCCTTTTGGTCAAAACAAGTCTTTGTTCTCTAGAATCGAATTGATTGGATTTTGATGTTTACCAAGCTCCCACCAGATAATGCAATTTCATTTGTGATGATCAAAGATATATTTATCCTTTGGTCAAAACAAGCCTTTGTCTTAAATAATTGAATTTGGATTTTACCGGATATTTCGAAATTCTAATTTAAATATCTATACACACCAAGTTCGGACTTTATATAATCAATACCAGTGCTTGTGCAATCCGGTCTTTCCCATATGATTCACCACTTCCGTGTGGGTGCAAACAATGACCATTGTTATGCAAGAGCGTGTCCAGACATACAGCACCCTATTTCGGTAGCCGTTTTGCCCACGCTCGTCATGTGCAATAGCGTGTCCAGACATGCAGTACCCTATTTCGGCAGCCGCTATGGAAACGCTTGTCATGTGCCCACTCAACCAGTTTGTGGTTCGGTACACTGCCCATGATAATTGTGTGTCTTCTTAATTTAGACTTAGGGTTAACCCCTAACTTCTTGCACAACTACCGAGCGAACCAATCATAGAGAAATCACTACTCACATCTTTTAGTATTAAATTAATTAGCAATAAACATATGAAAACTACTAAAATACTCAATATTTTACATGGATACTATCATGACAGGGTTTGGATGGTTTTCAATTCAGATTATTCATGATCTGTTCTCTTTCATTGCTTAATGATACTTCTAGTTTGAATTAAAGAAAAACAACAATATGCACTATCGACAGATATAAAAAAGTATTAACTCGTCATAGCACCTACTCTACCCAGATAAAGGGATCGTGCTATATTGAACCAACCAATTCTAAGGCTACTTTCGTCCAAAGGACAAGGATACAAAGGTTTTGAAGACCATGTATACCCTGTCATGCTGGTATTCATTGGACTGCTCTCACTGAGTACTCTCAGATGAGTACCAATGTACCACGGTTTCTGTCATTCTTCAGGTATTTGCATCATTTTATATTTAGCCATCAGCAGCATAAGGGTTAATAATAGCATTATTCTCCGAGTGTAAACTGCCCTGAGAGCTACTTGTGCTTAAAGTAACTGTGTGCAATTTCCGCAGCATCACTTCAATTCGACCCTACTTTGAGGATTATGTGGGAGGAAGACACTGCGTACCTTTTATAACAGATTTACTGATTCAATTAATGTGATTCCAGGAAACGTGAAAATTGATAAAAAATGATTGCTCAAAGTCTAGACAAATCGATTGTTTGTTGAACCAAAATATCCAGGTTCTGCTTACCTAAATATTATCTTACTGAAAAAACATGTTCGACTTAATATATGAACTTCATTATATATTGATGCACATGAATCGAAAGTAAAACCGTTACAATGGTTTCGGAATCAGCTATTCCCGATACCTGGCATGCCCGCACTTTTTATGTAGAAATTGAATGTATTTACATCGTGAATTAGAGAATGCCATGAATACTTCTCCACTGTAATTAGATAGTTTTAAACAATTATCGAACAAAGCATTTGATGCAGTAATTAGCGATCTGTTCCGAAATGCCTTAAGATATACTTTAATAGTAGAAAATGGAGAAGATACGCAAGATTTTCATAAAAAGTGGTCACGAATGTTTAAGAAAATCTAAGTAGCAATGTACCAGCTCGTACGGAATTGAAAAAACCTTTAAGTAGAGGGTTTGGGTTCAAATAAAGGAAACAATGTAAGAGGTGTATGAGTGAGAGTGGAAACATGTCAGGAGGGGAAAACCTGAAGAAGAGTGTACTATGTATGGAATAATTATGTATTGTTCACCTGCGAGTGACCTATCTCTATACTTATTCAAATGATATGAATATGAAGTAAACACATGTGCATGGACAAGTTAAAAAAGGTACAAAATGCTAGCTATTCTTTTTTTATTTCAGGAAATGAGAATGTGCCTACGCAGTCACGATAAAGATTGCCGTGGACTTACCCGGTTGGACATGGCTCTAGAGATAGTTCAAGGAGGCTTTGAGGAAAATGGTGTATGTGCTAAACAAGACTTAGAAGGTAGGCTTTCATTGTTATATGTTCTGAAGATTATTCCTGAACTTTTAAAAATAATTCCATGGAGGCTTATCAAATCTTATAATGAGTTTGAATGCAATACCTGTTCGAATGGTGGTTCTAGCCAGTTTGTATTGTGCTGGATCCGAAATTATTCATCAACTTTGTAACTTAATTCATCGATATCAATTGAATAAAGAAAAAGAGCGTTACTAATGACTTCCTGAGATGTCATTTCGTGACATAAGAGGTTTCATCTACTCACTACCCTTTGCTTATAAGTAACATATTTTCCCTGTAGAAGTTTTTGAAGCCAATAAAACAGTCATAATTTTTGTAAAGAAGGCTGTATTATTTTCATGCGGACGGTGCCTAATATTTTAATCGAATCAAAATACATTGCAATTACGAACTATTCCATTGAGTTTGTAAATATTGCAGTGATTATGATGTTAATCTGGTCCTTTTATTTCTTTTTTTAGGTTCTGATAAAGAGGAAACATGCGTACGAACAAAATGTACTAACTGCGTGAGACGATATGCTGATGACGTAACACAGAAAGATGGTGATACGTGTGACGTCATTGAAAGCTTGCGCCATTGTTTACATCATCGAGCTCTTCAATGCGGCTCTGTTTTGGGTAGAAAACTGTATATTGGACTTCAGATATGGCAGCATGCTTATAGAAAGATAGGAATATGTGCATCTGCGGAGGAGTAATACAGCTTTATTTATTGCAATCAACGTTTCAATGCAAGCAGGATACTGTGCCTTATATTACTATACTTTCACTACTGTTATTATGAACCCACACCTTTTAATTATATTGTATTGTTTATTTACCACTTTTCAAGAAATGAAATCATTAAAAGAAAAGAAATGATATACAGAAATAACACGTATAAAGCATAATTGTAAGGAAAATAAAAGGAACTTAATACTGTCAAAATCTGAAGTAAAACCTCAAAACTTGAGGTGCATTGATGTACATGTATAAGAGTCTCATATGCAAACATTTTCTTCGAAAACTTTAAGAACTGTCACAGTTTGACTATTTTTGAGGAACAGTGTTTTTTAGGGTATCGTCTTTATATTTTTGCGTATGTTTTTGACGATCAACAACTAAGAACAAGATTAGGTTAAGAAGACATCTAATCAGAGTTAATACTTATGTTACATACTTTATAGCATCCCAACAGTTATCAAAGAAATTAGTGTTAAACATTTTGTTATGTGGTGAAACTCAAATGTGAAGTTGTCTTTACTACTAGATTTCGTACTCACATTGGGGTTCGCCTATAATCTAACATGAAACCGCGTGTATTAATTCAATGATATATCTATTTTTCTAAACCAAAGTTTTACACTATTTTCCCAAGTGCTTAATGTTATTGATGTATTGAAATTTATCAGTCGAATATTCGAAGTATTTTGTTAGTGTGTCAGTACACAGCATTCAAACGACTGTAAACGTTTTATTTTTGTATTGGTATTAACCAAAGTGATACAACTGATCTGAATAAAGTTGCCTTAATAATGTGGTTATCAGGTTTGTTTATATTTCATCATGATGAGTTATGTCATAGACAATTATCAATAGAACATCACCTTTAGGTAGGAATGGGTTTCCTTTGGATGACCTAACTTTTTCTTTGTGTGTGGACATTCTATAAAGGCGTGGACCATTGACTCACCATAATTATTACACTAAGTGCATTTAGGACCATAAAGTGTATTCATTTTGTTTATTTTGGAATTCCCGCCACTCTGTGATGAATAACATAAAACTTCAAAATAGCAGATACTGCGAAGAGTGGGTCTTTCCAGGGAAACAATATCGTTGATATCATAGTTTTAATGACCAAAAAGATTATTCATAGAAATAGACTGAGAGTTAAAATTTCTTATTTGAACTAAGTCAAATATCTGATATTCATGCAAATGAGGATAGAAGATTTTGCCAAAGTAGAAATGTGAATAATTTCCATAGAGAATGGCAATTTTTGAACAGAAATATATACAAACCGTTCTCCTAATGATATTCTTATAACAAATTAAACATTACCTTAATGGAAATGCACTTATTTGAGTATAAACCATGCATATATTTGAGAAATTAAACAGAAGGGTATGAATGGGTTAATTAAGAGACACATTGTATTTGTTCCCAACGTCACTGAAAGAAAAACTGTACGCACAAGTTCAGAAAAATGTTTATTCACAGATATTTACATTAGCTTTCCTCTCAGAAGATTCCATTACTTCCAAAACCACTGATTCCGCGTTAAAGCGTTAAAATACTATGTACACACGTATGTAGTGCTGAAGCAGTTGTTTAATAAGTTGGTAGTTTTTTCGTGAGAGTATAATTATTATAGTTGTGCAGACGCAATACCTAAAAGTGTACTTCTATTTATATTGAAATCTGACCAGAAAAGAGCATATGATATGATACGGATCCATCGAAATTTAAGACATGAAAATGAGTTAGATTAGTATTCAGTTAGGATAGGTTACAAATAGGTTAATGTTTTGACGTAACTTTAAAAAAGGTAGCACGTAACGCATATCTGTTTCAGTTGACTTATAAAAATCTTTGGTACTTACATTCGAAATAAACAATAATGTTTGAATATGTTTCTGAAATAATGAACGATATCAAGGTTTCAATCCTCTGGAAAATCGGACTTAGCATGAAGACAATTAAAGTTTATATAGGAAAAAATGCGTCGACCCAATACAAATGGTGATGTGACAAAATGCTGGTTACTGCACGTAAAACGCCGCCTCGTACGTAGAAAGTACTGTCTCTTACCAAAAGATGGCGCCTTTACGCAAATAAATCCTCCTAAAGAGAATCATCTTCGTAAATGTGTGACTCGCATTAATTCGCTTTTTGTACATTAGAGAGCAAATAAACATGTAACGATCCGTATGGGATGATATATTTTCTTTTGTATTTTCCGTCACATTAGTACTTATATTGCCTTTCTTTAATGTAGATACATGATATATGATTTGCGAAGTATGCGCTTACCTTTGGTTGAAATACAATACGATGACACATATGTACTTATAGATGCAATAAAACCATAAAAAATCGAAAAAAATATCTGACTAAATGTGCACCGTTATAAACGATTTAGAAAGAAAGAGGACTTAAACCATCTCTTCGTAACACTTTAGAAGATGTACATATATCATAGTGGGGTATGGTCGTTTTGTCAAGTCTGGCCGTCTAGACTCCATAGTCTAACTTACCGGCTATTATAACATTAGTGTATTTTATGCTTTACTATATTTGGGCCATTATGTATTACATACTTGTGGAAGAGTTACTTCATATACATATACTTTATAGTCTGGACTTGCAATAAAGGTCTTATGGTGGACGGCTGGCCAATCTGGAGTTGGGTGACAGTCTGTTTGGTACAGGTATCAGAGATCTGTAATGCTTGACGTATGGCAATAGGTAGGATAAAGTGGTCATATATCACAAACATAAAACTACACCATAGGCAGCAGAGGTATTTTTACTTTCTATATTTGTACTTGAATTTAATACACATACGCATTTCATTTAACAATTATTGCTTAAGAGTTTCTCTCTAGAAATTGCCGTCTGCATCTATGATACGTTTGACAATAACTTTGGAATAGAAAAGAATTTATATGATATTTGACATTTTTCAGTGGTGTTCTAATTAATATTTCTTCCACAAATATTTCCCCAACTTTGCTTTTGCTTGGAAATTTCATGAATATTATCAGGGTGTTTTTGGCCACAATGAGCATTGGATTGAAATTGTAAAATATAGATACTGTACTTTAGAGGCCACAATGGATTCTTGCTAGACTGACGAATATAAAACAGGTTTAGGATTCATATATGCATTAGAAATATTTATAATAGAATAACTCAAAATATTTTTTTTATTAGTAAGATAACTATGCATGATCAAATGATAATTTATCAGCTTCATAATGTACACTTACGACATATCATTAAGATAAACAATACTCATAACTATTGTCCCAATTATCAAAGCCGGATTATAACGAAAGCCTTTCTTTGCCAAAAAAACAACAACTAAAATTGCAAGATAAGGGAAATTAAATTGGTATTGAAATTTGAATCATTGCCACATTTTCCGCGATTGTGACGAGTTGATAGTTAATAGTGAGGAAAACCAGACTATCTCGAAATACACACTACCATCAACTAACCCTAAGTCACTGGCAACTTTCTCACATGACTCAAGTGAAATTTGGTACCTCCATTCTCGATTCCTATGTCTCAAACAAGATATTTACTCTACCAAATGCATTTGCCTTGTGTAGTTTGCTATACATTTGTACTTTATGTCAGTATATACGATATGGTATTTATAGATGATATATAAAATATTGTATCTATGTGAAATAATAAAATCCGATTAGAGACTTGTGTGATTTGAAATTTATAAAGAAAAGTGAGATTTGAATTCGGGCTTTGTGCGGTAATGCAACATAGATAGAATACTCAGCCATGGAGGCAGCCCTACCAGATCACGGACAGAATTGGTTAGTACATGCCTAGATGAAAAATTAGTGGATATGAAACCCGCTGGTCAACCCGAACAGGCTGGCTGCGGCGAATAGCCCAAAGTCGTGTTCTGCTCATGCTGGTGTGCAAGTTTCGCAACTTGGTGTAAATGATATGAGAGCCCTCATTGGTCTTTCTCTCCTAGTGACGTCACACTCATGCCAGATTCGAGAGCCCTGACATAGCCAGGCCTTCACTAAAGCGCATATAGTAATTGGTCTCTCGGTACATAACCATTCTTTTATTCATCTACATGTAAGGTACATGTAGGCAATGTGGGAATAAGAGACATTCCCCTTTTGTGAGATTTCCAGTTGACCATCACGATGCTTTAACCATCATATATACATAATAAAGGTCAATTTCTCAGATCCAGATCTCTTTCGCTGGTAGCAAGGCTCTTTATCTAGGAAAGTTGTTTGCTGCTGCAAAGATGTAGTTTTATCGGACTCGGAAATTGCAGCATTCGTCTCTTCCGCCACAGCAGGACCGCCATTGCAAAGACTTTTACTTCCAAGACCACTATCCTGGTCCGGCTGTATCTTACACTCAATATCATTGTTCACAGAAATATTATTCGGCTCCACATTGGCTGTCCTGCTTTCCGTATTTTCCCCAGGAAAGCTCCCGAACTCATTTTCATTGATGACGTCACTCTGCACTTCCGGTGACGTAATATAGCTTATCGCCGTCCCATTGGTTGTTGCATAGTGAAGCGTCGACTGCGGTCTAGAAAAAGATGACCGCCCAGCGGACATCGTGAAAGATGTCGACGTCTGAGGATGGTTGCACAGCGACATATCTTTCACACTACCTTCGTTGCAGCTTGTAAATTCTGTAACTGCGCTCTGCCATTCGCTGACAGAGGAGTTGGCGAGGCTAGTACGTCGTTTGTGATTACGTAGTGTTTTTTGTAGATGTTTCACCTGCATTTTGTAGAGTTCCTTCTCGGACTTGAGTTTAGAGACGAGAGTCAACAATTTATCCATCTCAGCCTGCGTAGAATATAATAAAAAAGATAGCATTTGAATTGCCTTAATGAATGCTCGAATACTGCAAACTCAGTTAATGATATGCCGGTAGTCCATTAGGTAAATCAGATGGGCACACTGATCAAACAAACTTATCTTTTTTCTTAAAATGTGTTTAATTGCTTAACAAATCTACCATTCGAATGCTTTCTATAAAAAAAGTTATATTACATGCACCAAAATGATATTCAAAGTTGGCATTGCCAACACCTTTGCACAAACTGCAATGAATGGAATAGAAAATGTTTATGATTAATACTCAATCGTACCATGCCATGATGTGGCGCCCTCTATATATGTCGTTTGTGATCTCTGCCTTTGGCAAGAACTTCCATTTAGAGCCACATCTATTTACGCTTAACATACAAACATCATGTAATATTAATTCAATCTGCGTTTTGTTTGATTAATTGTCATTCTCAATGCATCGTGTTTGTTTATAAATATGTTTTAGAGTCAATAAACATACATACAGCGTAGAACATACACGCGTTTAAAGTACATGTTGATTAACTCTACATACAAACAAACAACTGAAATGATAATTTTAGTAATGCTTATATTACTACTACTACTACTACTACTACTACTACTACTACTACTACTACTACTACTACTACTACAACATTAATACAGTAAATTTCGCTTGACTCAGACTCGGCTACCTCAGATTTTCACGTACCCCTGGTCTAATTCCTATCTACTTAATGCAGTTACGTTAATAAAGTAACTCGTATCTTATCTATATAACTATCTCTCCATCTATTTATCTATCTATCTATATCTGTCTGTCTATAATGACATATATCTTACCTGTGTATATGATTCCTCCTCATAATTCTCCTCCTGTTCCTCCTCAGGGGAAGTGACCGCCGTGGTCTCTTCGGACGGTTCCATATAAGCCAGGGGACCACAAGGGGTACAATATATGGTCTTAATATCCCCTTTTTTGTTAACCATAAGTGACAGCCTGTGAATGCGCTGAGAGCCATAGACTTCCGTTAAAGTACCCTTTAATTTTCTCACGTTGCGGAACATTGTATAAAACTGAAATATAAAAAACACACATCTATATGTCAAAGAGGCTATCATGACTATCTATCTATTATAACAAGCCTTTCTATTCTATTCATGCATAATAAAGTTTGAATTAAAATCATTTGATTGCTGTGGTAGTAATTAGCATAACTATGTGCCATATTAAACTACGCTTGTCCAGACTAGGATTGTATTGTACCCAATGTTTACTAATTGGTAGCTTAAAAATGTCCTTAGAATACAGTTAAGTCAATAAAAGTTCTGAGGAACATTTCATCCTAGAATATCTTGAGCTGTTTCTGGAAAACGATATTTGCAGCAATATAGGCGCAAAGAATGTTCCGCACAATCAGTCCAAGTCATAATCACACTGAAACGACTTTGGCCATATGATCAAGGTCACCAAAAGTAATGGGAGTTTTAGTAGTTTGCTTAAAAGCATCCCAGTAAATTAGTAAATGGCTTTATCTTACAATCGTCCGCAAGCCATGTTGATATGTTTTTTATGCAATCTTATTTAGTATCATTTCTTATAGTACAAACATATGAATGAAACCAGAAAACAGATTTCACTTCTTCGACACAGACATATTCATAGTCAAGCATACGCATAGGTACACATCAGGTTATCAAATAAAAAAAGAAATATGGGATACATTTTGGTATGTATTCATTACAATTAATTTACATACGACAGCGATTTTGATTTTAGACGTTCTATCCAGCAAAAGACGACACTAAATGTAAATGATCATACCCCAATACTCTTTTTGCATAACGTCGGAGAAAAGTTTTCTGCATTTTCCATTCGATAGGTTGATACAAAGTGGCACATTTATCAATTCTAAATGCGTTTCCTAGTCAACTTGAAAGAGTTCATAATAGAATATACATCAAATTAATTTGCCTTTTTTGCATCGTGAGTACCTACAATAAGGTTCCCGAAGATTAAGGGAATTTGATATTTATTGTATTCAAATTGATTCCATTATTAAATTCTGCAGACAAAAGAATCTGTAGATTATGGAATTAAGTTATGTACATTTGAAATGTATAAAGTGGTTTGAGCTCGGCGTAATTTGTCATTATCAATTTATCTGTTCGCTTCTGATATTTTCAAATTCGCTACCAAAAATGCATTAAGTTTAGATAAATGGGCTCATTATTATCATTTGATTACCGATCTCTAGAATTCTTCTGATCATTAAATGACACCGAGAAATGCAATTGAGAGCCAATAATTTGTCCTTCACGAAAGAAGGTCACTTGCAGTATAGGTAATACTGTCATCGCGACTTGTAGCGAACAGACATGAAGGGACACGCCCAGTCTAGGTTCTTAGTTCCTGAAAACTTGGATAGTTTCCCTTCTAAGTTGATCAACTACAGTTTAGTACTGTCAATGTCCTAAAGATGGCACCATATGAAGATAGTAGTCGATGTCAAGAATGTACACATATCTAAATTTGTCTGCAAGATAGCTATACACGTCGGTCCCGGGGATTGCTCAACTGCCCTAAAGTAGTATACCGGATACTAGTATGTAACTAACCAATCATTTCGAGTCGACTACCTTGAAGTAGTCATCGGACTTCCAAGAAGTTCAAGTCACTTACAGTACCCGGCATTTTAAGTCGACTGTCCTGTTTAGTTGTAGTCCATATGACGACCTACCATTCTAAATGAAATGTCCTGAAGTGGTCAATTTGACTACCTGTCATTTTAAGACAACTACCATGAAATAGTGAATGCGAAGTCATAACATCTTGAATCAAACACAATGAAGTAGTCCATATGACTACCTGTCATTTTGACTCTTGACTATAAATGAAGTTACCTATGGTACAAGCTGTTATTTTAGGTTAACTACCAACATATAGTCCATATGACTACCTGTCATTTTGAATCGATTAGCTTGAAGTAACCCATGTGACTACCTGTCATTTTAGGTCAGCTACCAAGAAATAGTCCATATGACTACCTGTTATTTCGAGTCGACTACCTTCATCGAGTAGTCCATGTGATTACCTGTCAGTTTCAGTATTTCTATAGGAAATAATGAGAAAGTGTTAGGTTGAGTTTAATACATCCAGTAAACAACCGAGATTCGTTCGCGCAATCCTGGCCGGGGCATGTGAGAAAGTTGCCAGTGACTTGGAGCTAGGCGGTGGTTTTCGCCGGGTAATACGGTTTCCTCCAGCAGTTACAACTGGCTAGTCACGACTTAACCACAATATGGCAGAAAAAAGTGACGAAAAACCAAAATCCCTAATTCGTTCACGCATTGCCCGTCATCCCAGTGAGAGATTATGAAGATATGAGTCACCGCTCAGTTGACGCATTCATTCATTTCCATCAGACAAACTGAAAATCTATTTTGTTCAATTTAATTGGCATTTTCGTCTGAAACACATTGTTTTGAATGATGTCATTGAAACCAAAACTCTGGAAATAAGACATTGCTTTTCGACTTCATCATAATCGGTTATTCTAAACTATAACGCTTTTGTTTTATACACGCTGTTACCGGATTTTATTGTGGGTTTTTTATTATTTCACTTTGATTGAAATCTGATAGTGTTCGCTAGATGATAAGATCCATTTAGTAGGTGGGGTATTCATCGCGTGTTTGAAAGGTAACACGTGCTGTTGTCCTGAATGAGTACTTTGCTGTAATGACTACAGTCTAACATCAAAGGCCACCTCTACCAGCGTTGGCCATTACTTGAATAGTCCCGAAGACAATACTTGAGTAGTCCCGAAGAAAATTTCGATATATATATATATATATATATATATATATATATATATATATATATATATATATATTTATATATATATATATATATATATATATATATATATATATATATATATATATATATATATATATATATATATATATATATATATATATATATATATATATATATATATATATATATATATATATATATATATATATATAACGAAGTGAAATGTTTCAACTGCATAAATTGTGTTTTACCAAATAAGGGGAATTATTACTGCCGGAACAGATGCAAGTGTTGCCAATACCATATGCAATGATTTATAATCGAATACATATGCACCGACTTCAAGCAAGAAAATAGTTGATGTATTAAGCAATGAGAGGTATATGTACATGTAAGATCAAAAGAATAGTTTTTATCGTGCCTTTGTGTTTTCCACTTTAGAATAAACCGCAACTACAGTGCCGGCATTTAATCCTGAGCTAAATGCGTGGGCAGCCCGGGCGGAACACACGACCGCACGTCTAAATATAATCCACTTTCATAGGCATGGATACGACTACAAGTCCTCGACCTCACAACTGAACGCAGCTTTGACTCGCCAGCTACGTGGGTCATTGATGTATTTGGCTTCTTGTTTGGACATTATACAGTTATCCATGGGTGCTTGTTCAACCGGGCACTGGCAGACATCTGTAGTTAACGTTAGCAGTCATATATAGTGATAGCACGGTGTACCACCATTGACTAACCCCAAGTCACTGATAACCTTCTCACATGCCCCCAAAAGAACTACGGGCATTGCGCAATGATGGGGCACCAATAGAAGCAGGCATTGCAAATTCTTTATTCAGCCCGTCCTTGGAAACAGAACAGTAAATGACTTGGATTATAGGATTCATGGTGATAAATTTAAAGTATGTATCTAAAAAAGGTAATTTGAAGCTTATCCTCTGCTTATCGCATTGATTTCCCTGACAGATATCTCGACAGCAGGATCAATATTGGTTAAGGAAAATCTCATTTTAAATGCAAATATCCTGCGATGAAGTCAGCGGAATCTAAAGTTATTCACTAGCACAAATTAGTTTTCGATTAAGGTAATCCTTTAAATTTGGGATTGACGGGTATCGGGAAAATTGGAATATTTATCCACAATTGATCGCGGAAATCTTCTCATGAAAAATGTATCAATTTCCTTATGCTGAAGCTTACGTCAATCAAAATGTGTTTGGAAAAAAGCGTGAGGAGGGCACTGAGCCTTGACTCGTATATATATATATATATATATATATATATATATATATATATATATATATATATATATATATATATATATATATATATATATATATACTAGTATATATATATATATATATATATATATATATATATATATATATATATATATATACACTAGTACATATTTATATACTCAGGAGAGAGAGAGAGAGAGAGAGAGAGAGAGAGAGAGAGAGAGAGAGAGAGAGAGAGAGAGAGAGAGAGAGAGAGAGAGAGAGAGAGAGAGAGAGAGAGAGAGAGAGAGAGAGAGACTGTGTCGTGGGTATCGCATCGAAAATTGTAGCAGGATTTAAGCTCCCGGATGAATCCCCAAATAAGGTCGAACCTCCATTCTATAATGACCTTGTCACAATGTCAGTTTATTATACATATGGATTTTGTTTCGCAAAGCCCTGGGTATAAATGTAAGAAGCAGATAGCACAGCACTGTCCCTGACCTGAAATCAGGCTCACGACCAGAATCTAATCCTACACTGTGTGCCTTGAGGCAGAAGAGTGACTTTTCCACCTAGGCTCCAATCAGCACAAGCCATCTGGTCACAGCCTCAAACAATGTCAGAGCAAGTAAGCCAGTTTTAGGGGAATAATTACAGCGCAACCTCATAAGCTGAAGAAGTCCTCTAAGATTTTTACCATTTATTACTGTGCAATGAATATGAACTGAAGTCCTCTCATGTCGGATATTGCCAATATCTTTCTGTCTGGGGAAAAGAATGGAAGGAAATACAAAATTGTTTTACGTCACATTTCTTACCATTTATAGGCTGTCTTAGTATGAGGGCAATACGAATATCCTGTGAGATATTTGGCTAACTTCGTCACTAATAACTTTCCCTCGTGCGTCAAGCGGGACTCCAACTGCGCAATGTGCTATATGACTCAGACATTGAGGAAACCGCTAAACACCACAATATTGGGTATAAAGTATGCATGATAAGAGCAAGAAAAACCCTCAGTTCCAGAGGAATGATAGTTTTGTACTCAGCCTCCCATTATTTAGTGCATGACTAATAATTGGTATCTATCAAAAATTGTTCATGTAAGCATTGTGCCAATTCATGGAAACCCTGTCAAAAACGTCTTTTTCGGCGCGCAATACGCTAGACTACTAGGCTACACGTATGGGGCAATCAGAAAACAAAACTGAGTATTCATATAAAGACGAGAGGTTGATGTCAAAGGTACACCGAATTTTATACCTGACGCACACATACATGTACATACATGCATGTATATATATATATATATATATATATATATATATATATATATATATATATATATATATATATATATATATATATATATTTATATATATATACACCCTTTTTGAAGAGTGGATTATTGATAATTCACAAGGATTTAGTGTCATGGCACGATGTTCTAGACCAATCATCAAGCTGGAATTATATAATTGTATCATTCATGACAGGATGTGACCCTGGTAGAAGAGGGCTACCCTCTAGGTCCTACCCCGTCTGATGGCCTTCATTGCACAGCTTAATGATATGTCAAAAGCTTTAATGTCAGTACGCAATGCCTGGACTACTCCGCCATAGGGGCATCTACCAGGAACCGTCGAGTCTTATTTAGAGTAGGGATGACAGTGGAGGACCCCAGTAGCAGAGGTGCATCAGCTAGATAGCCCAACCCATGGCCTTCCATGATGTTGATTTGTCACTAGGTTTCACTGTACTCATCCCCATGGCATTCCATGCTTGACGAATTGCTGATCTGTCACAATGCTTCATTGTCGTACGCAATTTCTAGACCACTCGGCTGTGGGGGCATTTCCCACAAACCACCGAGTCTGAATAGGAGTACCCATAACAGCTGGACCTAAGCAGAATATCTAGGTACTCATACCCATGGCGTTCCTTGTAGGGCTTATTGTTGACCGGCCATAATGCTCTACTGTCGGTGTGTAATGCACCAGACCACTCGGCTAATGGGGTATTTTCCGTCAACCATATAGTCTGAATAGGAATAGTAATGACAGTGGTAAACCTCAAAGGCAGAGGCACACCGGGTAGGCACCCCACACCTTGGCTATCCATACTCGGCTTATTGTTGATCTGCCACAATGCAATTCCTAGACCACTCGGCTATGGGGGCATTTCTGTCAACCATCCAGTCTGAATAGGATCCCCCAGACCAGAATCTAATCCTACACTGTGTGCCTTGAGGCAGAAGAGTGACTTTTCCACCGAGGCTCCAATCAGCACAAAACATCTTGTCACAGTCCCAAACAATGTCTGAGCAAGTAAGCCAGTTTTAGGGGAATACTTACAGTGCAACCTCATAAGCTGAAGAAGTCCTCTAAGATTTTTACCATTTAATTATTACTGTGCAATGATATGAACTGAAGTCCTTTCATGTCGGATATTGCCAATATCATTCTGTCTGGGGAAAAGAATGGAAGGGAATACAAAATTGTTTCACGTCACATTTCTAATAATGAAGGCAATAAGAATATCCTGTGAAACCTTTTGCTACGTCGTCACTAATAACATTCCTCCCTCATGCGTTAAGCAGGACTACAGCCGCGCAATGTGCTATATAACTCAGACATTGAGGAAACCCCTAAACCCCACAGCATTGGGTATGATCTATGCAAGATAAAAGTAAAAAACCTCACAACATTTAGAGCACGACACATTATTGATATATAACAAATGTTCCATGCTAGCACACACACTGTGCTTATTCATGGCTACCCAGTCAAAAGCTTCGTTGTCGGCGCACAATACGCTAGACCATTAGGCTGTGGGGCATTCCTCACCAGTCAAGAAAGCAGAATACATGCATATAAAGACGAGAGTTAAGTTAAGACGTACACCGATATGGATACCTGACACACACACACATACATACATACATACATATATATATATATATATATATATATATATATATATATATATATATATATATATATATATATATATATATATATATATATATATATATTCGTACATGGTGAGTTGCTGATTTGTCACAAGGCTTTCTAGTCGTTGCACGATGTGCTAGACCCTTCTGCCCATGGGAGCATTTTCAACCACTCATCAATTTCAAATTAGGCTAATCATGACAGAAGGTGACCCTAGTAGCAGAGGTCGCCCTCTAGGTATTACCTCGTCTCATTGCACAGCTTTATGATATGTCAAAAGCTTTAACGTCAGTGCGCAATGCCTGGACTACCCCGCCATGGGGGCATCACCCACGAACTGTCAAGTCTAATTGAGAGTAGGGATGACAGCGGGAGACCCCGGTAGCAGTGGTATATCAGCTAGATACCCCGCCCCGTGGCCTTCCATGATGCTGATTTGTCACTAGGTGTCATTGTAAGTACACATTGGTCAAGACCACTTGTCTATGGAAGGTACGGAATATCAAAATACAAAAACATTGTACATAGGAACCTTTAACAGTTATGTAATTGTCAGCAAATGTTTTTTTTTCTTCTGCCTAAAAATTGATAAAAAAGCAATGTGTTGCGAAATTTAAAAAAAATTGAAATAGATGTAGCAGAGTGGTGCATCCTAGATACCACGACTCATGGCCATTAATGTAAGGTTTTCGCTTATCTGCCAATATCCTTATTGTTGCGGCAAGTAGTGTGCAGACCATTCTCTCCTAACCATAGAGTTTAAACAAGATATTGCATGATAGCAGGAGCAGGAGGCCCAGAAGCAGAGATATATACGCTAGGTACCCATCGCCGTGGCGTTCCATGCAGGACTTATTGCTGATATGTCACAATGCTTCATGCGCAAAACCTAGACCACTCGGCTATGGGGGCATTCCCCACAAACCATCTAGTCTTAAGAGGAGTAGTCATGACATGACAGGGGAAGACCTCAGCGGCAGATCCACAATGTACACGTAGGTACTCAGCCCCATTAGTTTATTCCTGACATGTTACAATGCTCCCTGTTGTTGTGCAATGCCTAGACCACTCAGCTATGGAGGCATTTATCGCAAACCATCCAGTCTGAATAGGAGTATTCGTAACAGCGGGATACCACAGTAGCAGAGGCACGCCGGGTAGGCACCCCACAATATGGCCTTCCATACTTGGCGTATTGTTGAGCAGCCACAATGCAATTACTAGACCACTCGGCTATGGGCGCAATTTATATCAACCATGTAGTCTGAATAAGAGTACTCGTGATAGTGGTAGACCTAAATGGTAGGGGCACACCGGGTAGGCACACAACAACATACATGTAGCTTTCTATACTCGGCTTATTGTTGATCTGCCACAAAGCCATGCCTAGACCACTCGGCTATGGGGGCAATTTCCGCCGCAAACCATCTGGGTTGCATAGAAATATTCATGACAGTGGAGGGAAGGAAGGAAGGAATTTTAGGTCACTTTCAACAGCTTAGGTCAGATCAGAGATAGAACCCCGGAACTTTTTAGAAAATTCCCTTCTTTTAGTTGCAGAAGCATCATAGACAGCCCTCCACATTTATACACCGCATGATAATGCATATAGCGACCACGCTAACCCGGTGTCCACAGTGGCAGAGGTACATGTTTAACGGGTAGGTATCCCATACAATGGCCTTCCATACTAAACTCATCATTGATCTGCAACTATTCTCCACCATGCCACACCCGATCAGAGATGATGGATGGGTACTGGTCAGAGGTCAACTCCTCGAAGGGAAAAGGAACGACGAACAAGACAGGCGAGTTTAAATATCCTGAATAACCAATAGAAATATGTCACCCATGATCACAACCTTGCTCGAAACCCGAACGGACAAGGCGAGGTAGGGGGATTCATGAAACGTGATCTTGAGGTAATTGGTTGTGAGTAATTGACGTTTGATGCACACAAGATCACGAAGAGGGATTGATACTTTACACAGGAGGAATATTTAAGTCATTTATTATCACTTGAGGTGACGGGCAACTCATAGAGGTATATGCATACACACGAAATATCACAATAGTGGTTGCATCCTGTCACGTAGTTCTTCGTATGGGGTAAATAATATTGACCTTTAGTATTTCATAACTCTAAAACAAAAAGCATCATACTGCACCATGATAATTAAGTATTAAGTATATGAAAGGGTTGCAAATTATTGTGACCTCCATTCTAAGATTATTTTTCAAATGTGTGTAGGCATAGGTGTGCGCACGCATATTTATGAGTGTGACGCCATGAGTGGATAGGAAGAATGTATTCCTACCTAAGCGTACACGAAGCAACGAGTCCATGATTAATAGGTGTCATAATGCAAAAGGAACACTTCCTTTCAGCATAATCTCTACGATGAGTTGCTCAAATTACAAAGTGAGCAAGTATATATATATATATATATATATATATATATATATATATATATATATATATATATATATATATATATATATATATATATATATATATATAGTGCACACGTTTCGATATATATCTTACCTTTGAGCCGAATATCATAGCTAATAGAATGGTGACGGTCAGCTGTGTTCGTATGAAGCGAATAACTAGAAGTGTTTGTTCATCTGGACTCGTCCTCAGAAGTATCCTGCATATAGGAAGGAAACGTCAACATACAATGAACGTCTGATAAAATTGTCAATACAAATAGATCTTGATTAAAGATACACATACATTTCCATTATTGATAGGATCGTTTTAATTTTTGTACAAAATGAAATACAAATAGATCTTAATTAAAGATACACATACGTTTCCATTATTGGTAGGGTCGTTTTAATTTTTGTACAAATTATGTTCTATGATATACTGCAGGACATGCACGTGGTCTTTGTTGTGACTCTCGTAAAGTGGTCGGGTCCCTTTGCCAGGAAATAAATGAGCCAAGCAACCAGTCATTGCTTGAAATATATTCACCTTGATTTTCTCTCCCCAAAACACAGGTGTTAAAATATAAAGTTCTTCATCTACTCTTTCACAATTGGTCCATCGTACACTAGTTTTATCGTTTGGGCGTATGGACGCAGAGAGGCTCTGAGTTTTTTGTGACAATCCAAATTAGTCTAGACAAAAGAGCGCAGCGAATTACGCAATCTGTCTGACACGAGCAAGACGCTGTGGGCTTTCCAGATTATTAGGAGTGTAATGGAAAGAAACAGGAAGGGAACTGACATGCCATATAAGGTTTGACACGGCTTACGGCAGGACGTGGCATATTGTTGCCAAATGCCACGAGGTCCGCGCAGCAAGAGGTCGTGCTTTTTGATTGCAGATTTATCCCGAAGTCGAGGTGGCATTCAGATCAGCCGTTATCACGCAATTAAACGTTGAGACATTCATTCGATTTCAGTCGATGATGGTGATGGGAATAGAAAGCGGGGGAAGATTTAATCCGAAAACAATTCGGAAAATGTGATTATGTTTGAAAGGAACACGCTCGGCTGAAGAGCAATTTACACCGTACAAATCGAGCACGCTGTGGCTTGAATACGCTGGCTGAGGTCGTGAAATTGAACATCAACATTGACTACTCTTTTCATTGGACTCGCTATTACTTAGCAATTGATCCAGCAGTGGCCTATCAAGGGAATGCATTTAAAAAGAATTATTTTGGCACTATGTGCCTGGGAGGAGGTGCAAGAATCTGAACCTGATTACATACACATACACACACACACATATATATATATATATATATATATATATATATATATATATATATATATATATATATATATATATATATATATATATATATATATATGTATATATATATATATATATATATATATATATTTATATATATACATACATACATACATACATATATATATATATATATATATATATATATATATATATATATATATATATATATATATATATATATATATATATATATATATACGCACATGTACAGTAGTCGTATGACTAAATGAGGTTCCAAATATCAGCTACCAAAGATTGACTCCCCAACATTGAATTTAATCATCCACATTTATGAAATACTTAACATGAATTTCGATGAACTGTCATTGGCAATTTTACGTTTTTTTGGTGAGTGTTTTCTGTCCATGAAAAATAACTAACTATCAAAACGCAGGGAAGGTGTAGGCAGCTGTTAGTTAGTCAGGACTACATGCAACCCCTCTACCTTGCTTAAGTGTGAATGTGTGTTCTTTAGGACCCCACGCAGCCTCTCCACACGTACCTACCTGATCATGATGAGGAAGACGAGCCACATGGCCTCATTCCAGACACCGTAGCTGATGTAACGCGTCTCGTTGTAGAGGCTAGGGGCCATCCGCGCACGGAAACACACGTAGACTCCCCACAGCAGAAATATCAGTTCACCTGTAATCAACGATAGCACACGACTGCTTTTATCCTCAACTACGTTTATAGTATAATAGAAATATATATATATATATATATATATATATATATATATATATATATATATATATATATATATATATATATATATATATATATATACATTTGTACGTATGCATGTTCGTACAAACATACATACATACATACATACTCGTCATCAAGTGCGTGCAACAACGATGGCCAAGTACTTATATCACTCATTGGGATAACGGTTGCGTAACAAGGGAAATAAAAAACACATTACATGTTATGCTTTTCATATGGGAACTCATGAAGACACCTAAAGATATGATACTCATCCCGCACGTAATACTACTTACAAACAGGATACGATCAGAAATCGCTTAAAACCTTTTATCGCTCAGCATTAAGTTAGATTTATGTACAATTCTATCCTGGGGCTAATAGCTTTGCTTTTCTGCTGGATGCTATAACCACTCTTCGGACTATTATCAGTTCCCAGTCATATTCCCCTCGTCTAAGATGTTTTTGCAGTATATCCTTCTATAGTTTAAGAACAACGTTACTACTGCTGGCAAAATATGTTTGAATTACAATAACTGTCCTTGAGTATGGCACAAGTTGGAAATGATAGAACTACCTTGAATTGGATATATTCAAACAATCTTATTTTCATTGCATTTTCTCATTGTCTATTATTTGATCGCACAACTGCAAAGGTAATGCACAACGTAAGTATACACATGATAACATTTGCCACTGGCGGTTATATCAGTGATTTGACGTGTTATTTAGAAAGCACACCAATTTGATTGTGAATGGAATTGATAACATGTATCACAATATAGCTTAACCTATACTACTAAAACTGAAGTTCGAAAAGAAATATAATATCCATAATTTGATTTTACCTATAGTAGTAGATGATATGGTATAATAATTGAAAACCCACCACTAAGCATAAACCTCGAGGACAATCTTTCAGTGGGTTTTCTACATATGATTATTTTTCTATTGAACAATGATGCCAGTATGTAATTACAGTTTTAATGCAAGTACATGTACTCACATATCGTCAAAAGCAAAAACGGCGTTAACTTCTAGAAGAAAAAAAATAAATTCATGGCATGAATAGTTACTTTTATGGTCACTAGGTGTCTAAGGAAATAACGACGCCGCCTATCCACCCAAATTTTCTCAATGCTACCAACATCACCAGTAGGCATAGACAGTGCCCTCAACGTTGTATCTTTATACTGGGGAGTAAGTACCACACAGGTATTGCCAAGTTATTTTCAAAAGTATGAAAGTAGCAGACGATACTTTCTGGGGGAACTCTGAGTGTGAATCGGTTAAGCAGCCTAATTGGCTCCCCATCATCTTTCTGTCCCTCTATCTTCACACACGCACTCCTTTAGAGATCCCAAAGCAATCATAAGGTGTGGAACAAGGTAGACTAGACTACTAGTCCCTGAGAATGTACCATTCCCTACTGAGTTGACTAATCTGGATGTGGTCTAGTACTAGATATGACTGACAGATGACACCATTTGGTCCTCCTATCTTACGCTGTTTCAGGTGTCATAATTAAGCCGATTGCCTCGTTCACCCTAGTTGGCAGCTCCGGCCACCTAGCCCACTTGGTTCCTGATATCCATGTATATATATACACACACACACATATATACACACACACATATATATATATATATATATATATATATATATATATATATATATATATATATATATATATATATATATATATATATATATATATATATATATATATATATATATATATATATTGAAGAACAGGCTCCAGAGTACCTTCAAGTTTTTGAAAGAGTAAATGAGCCTCACCACTATAACACCAGACACAGTGTTAATGCTCTGATTATACCTAAGGGTGGTTCATATGGTATGAAGTCCTTCCACTACATAGGTGCCAAAATCTGGAACTCTTTGCCAGACGAGATCCAGACCACGTCCAGTAAATCTCTTTTTAAAGTAAGATGCAAAAAACATTTCATGTCAGTCCTTTCTGAGTCATAAGAAGGAATTCATCAATTCTAGTCCGAACGTTTGTATTGTACTATATGATATTGTTGTTATGTCAATCTCGGGCAGTGGAGTTGATCATTACATGTGATGCCATTGGACTCTGGGCAGACTGGGACCACTATGGAAATAAGTTTCTAACTTTTAGTGTATATATCCTGTGTCTGGTTAGAATTCTATTGCATAGCAGTTAATGACTCCCCATCTAGTCACAGTAATGCATGATTTTTTGTGTGCCAAATGCTATGTAATGCACGTCTTACTAGACCGAATAAAATCAAATCAAATCATATATATATATATATATATATATATACATGTATATATATATATATATATATATATATATATATATATATATATATATATATATATATATATATATATATATATATATATGTATATATATACATAAAGTAAATAGTCTATGTATATATGTATCATATATATATATATATATATATATATATATATATATATATATATATATATATATATATATATATATATATATATATATATATATATATAATTTATATAACAGCCTATAAATCTAGGAACCTACGAACAAAGATGCTTACCGGTCATGGCAGCGAAGTCCCACCAACTCAGCTCGCAGACCACGTGCTCGCCCTGAGCGATGGGAACTACCACGTGACTGGCCTTGATTGGTTGTAGACCTGTCCATAGCGACAGGTAGATGAGGAACACGCCAAGAAGCAGGCAGAGCTTCTTGTACAGCTCCGTATCCTGGATGCGATATTTTCGCGACTTGAACTCGCGCATTATTATTGATATTCTGAAACACAAGAGAAACTGAGTTACTAACTTAAATTGTATTTTTTCCCATCCATGCTTTATATAACCCTTATGCTGGTGGCTAATTTTGCCAATACAAATAGGCAGAGTACTCTGTGAAAGCTATCTGATGAATACCTACATGACAGGGTTTATATGGATATCCAAAAATCTTTGCACCTTAGTGCTTTTGATGATTGTAGCCTTTGCAGCGGAAGGGATAAGAGTATCTATTTGGAATTATACTACTTTTGATGATACCTTTGGAATTTAAGATAATTTTACAAAATATTTGAAAGAGAGTGTTTGGTAGTGTTCTAATTAACATTTCTCCTTCAATCATTTTCCCAAATTTACTTTCCCTTGAGAGATTTTATCGAACATGTTAGGCTGTTTTTGGCCGCTGTGAGCATTTATGGGTTAAACGAGTGAAAGAAAATCAAACAAAATGCCGACCCTAAAAGAGAACAAATTATTGGCTTAAAAGCAAAACCTACCTAATGCTTCAAGTAGAACGAGAGGTTTCTATTTCATCGTTACTTTCTCTGCCATTCTTGGTAAATTGCGACTAAGCAATCACAGTGGCGGTCATAGTGGTTGGGAAAACTATTGATTCTGGGGAGAGTCACCAACTAACCCCAAGTCACTGTCGACATTCGTGAATGCCTCAAACGGCTTTGGGACATTGTACCGTGCAGTGCAACAGAGCGCTAGACTGCTCAGCGATGGAGGCACAGGGCACCTCTATCTTGTTTATAGTTTATACACACACACACATA